>CM057830.1:106360433-106960433 GCA_030068075.1 Paguma larvata | reverse complement strand
CATGTCCTGTTAACCGGAGCGAGCCAATCCTTATTATTGAAACATATACGAAGCATCTTTGGCTCTTAAAATAGAATTGAGACAGACCGCTAAGCCGTAAGTCCGGTCATCGACGTGGATGGCATGCCATTCCTCACTGGTGAGTCCCGAGCACTAGGGACACTCCTGATGACATTGGTTTTTTTTTTTTTTAATTTTTTTATTTTTGAGAGACATAGAGACAGAGCATGAGCCAGGGAAGGGCAGAGAGAGAGGGAGACACAGAATCCGAAGCAGGCTCCAGGCTCCCAGCCGTCAGCACAGAGCCCGACGCGGGGCTCGAACTCATAACCGTGAGATCATGACCTGAGCTGAAGTCGGCCATTTAACCGACCGAGCCACCCAGGCGCCCCAACATTGTTTTTAACAAGAACGTTTTACAATTCTCTTTTACAAGTCCTGTTCCCCCCCCCCGGCGGTTGCCCCCTGCCTCTGGAAAGGCAGAGGTCGCCTCTCCAGGGCAGAATTAGTCCCTCCAGCCTCCAGAGCTGTGTTCTTCCTGCAGGGACTCTTGGAGACCGGAGGAAAAGGTATTGTCCCCGCAAGACTGAAAACTGAGCTGTTTTTCTTCCCATTTAAAAGATGGGGGCAATGAGGCAAAGAGAAGTCATTCGCCTGATGCCACGCAGCTAGACAGGGATAGGGCTCCAGAGCGCTTGGCCTTCGCTGTTACTCCGAGCTCTCAGTCAGCAGCATAAAGCTGTGTGCTGCAGCAAAGGGAGTGGATTAAATCACAATTAAGTGCAAGGCCTGTACCCTGACGGCTAGCTGTGTTACATTTGGCAACACGTGCAACCTATGTGAGCCTCAGTTTCCTCCTCCACCGTTTGCCCTGTATACCTCACCAGTTCGTTGTGACGCTCAAAATGAGATGTGAACTAAGAGGACGGCGACGACAGCAAAGCTCTGTGCCCGGAATCTCACTTGGCAGCTAACGCCGAGTAGGAGCTCAGGACTGCTGATTAAAAGAACACGGAGATTCTGTTCGTTGCTCTTTTGTAACACTATGCACTGTATTGCAATTCTCTGGGACTCTGTCTTCCCCACGAGACTGAGTTTGCCAAGGACAAGGACGGGAACTTATCTGTGTCTCCACGGCACCTCGCCCGGGACCTGGCAGCGAGAGAGCACTCGCAAAATGGCAGAGTTGGTGCAAGTCACAGCGCTACTGGTGCGGCACTTTGAATAAATCACTTCCTCGGCGCCTACAGCACCGGCCTGTGGCCAGCAGAGGGCAGCAGAGACCCCCGAGTCCGGCCCCGACGGCGCCCGGGCCGGGCCTCCTTCCATCTCTAACCTTGCACCGCATTTGGCCGCTCTCCAAAGGGGTGGAAATCGCGCCGGTTTGACTAAAATGTTTCCCCGAACCTAAGCAGTTTGCAAATTTCGGCCTGAAACCAGGGCAACCGGAGCAGTCTTAGTCACCAAGGCCATTCCCAATGTTAACTTTAGGCGCAGCATCTATGAGGTCTGAAGCTCGCCGGGGAAGGGCAGCTTCCCCCTTTAATGCGTTTGACAAAAGGTCTCCCGGAATTTGGAAAGAATTCCTGGCTTTAGAGGATTGAGAACTGGAGACTTACGCTTCTTTTTCTTTTTTCTTTTCTTCTTCTTTTTTTTTTAAATGGCATTTTCAGAGGTCCCTTAGGGAGGGCTGCCTATCTACATATAATTTGATGTTCCACGGCGAAGTAGAGAGCCAAATGAAAGCCGCACAAGCCCAGGTAGGGAGTCATTAAAGTGGCTGAATAGATGGTAATTATTTTAGCTAGCAGGAGGAAGAAGCACCCAGCGTCCTGGTAAAGTGGCTTGCCTGCTTCTGCTAACTGATGGGCCAACCTTATTATTTTTTCCATTTGACACCAAGAGCCTGCTGGAACTAATGGCCTTTCAAGAGAAGGCAAAAGCTTTTTATTTATTTACCTTATTCCCTGGCTTTTACAGGGTTCCATCTGAATGCCCCTTAATTACGCTACAGCAGTTGCGTGTAGGGGTTAAGAGCGTGGCCTTTGGAGGCAGACAAAACCAGGCTTGAATCCCGGCTCTGCGACTTACCAGCTGCGTGGGCTGGGTCACCCACTTCAGCACTCCGAGTTTTATTTTCCGTCTCTGCAAAAGAGTAACTCTAATTCCTGAGTCGAAGGGTTATTGTGACGGTCCGATGAGACGATGCATGCAAAGCACTTAGCCCCGGAGCCTGCCACACAATGAGCACTCAGTGAGCCGCAGTGCCCATTTCTCAAACATTTTAAGAATTCTAAACACACACGCACACAATTATGAATTCGCCTTGAAGGTAGACAATGGCAGAAGTAAGATGCTCACAAACCCTGGTAAAGAAACGAGGACCTTCAACCCTGTGCGTCTGAAGCCAAAGGCCTCACCCTTACTTGCTAGAACTGAGCCTCCCGTGTCAACTTCGTTCTAGAAGGACAATCTGTTCTTTCCTCCAGCCTTAGATCTCTCAGAGCCCTGGGGTAAGAGAACGTCCTGGGCCCCCTTGAAGCACTGTCCCTGAACCAAGTACTCTGACCGCGGCGGGCTCCCGGAAGCCAAGTTCCTTGTCTAAGGTCACGCAGTTGGCCAAGCAAGGAGGCCTGAAGAAGGAGTGCTAAATCCATTATTCCTTAGCCTTGAATCTTGCACTTCTGCAACATAGAGTATAATTAATATTCCATGCATTCTGTCGTCCGTAGACATGGCACTGGGCGGGGCGGGGGGGGGGGAGATGGTGATGGTCAGGTCAGACTCAGCTCACAGTCCAGGGGGGAACACAAATAAGGAAACAATTAGGAGAAACACAGAATTGCCTGTGTCGTGTTAAGGGAAGTCCGGGGAGTTGCAGGAGCCTTGGGTGGGGGTGAGGATCGGGGTCCAAGAAGGATCCGTAAAGTTCATCTGTTGTCCTTGTCAGCCAGCCAACAGTAGCGGCCATCGGTCAGTAGCACAGTGCTATTTTCATGCATTTGTTTATTGAACAAAAGCTTACTGAGCGAGACCCCCGTGCCAGCACGGTGCTAGGCGTGATCAAATCAAGATGGCTCAGACATGAGCGTTGCCCTTCCAAAAGCCGGCTCTTTTCTTTAGGAAGTGGTGGCGGTGATGGTTTCCAGTTTATTCCGAAGGACCAGCCCGAGGAGCATCAGGTAACGTACCGATAACTAAGTCTGAAGATTTCATTGGTCGCATTTCCGCCTGACTGAAACAGCCATTGATTATTTGCACCATTGATTCTTTGGTGTCACTAAATGTGCCGGTTCGCGAGGAGGAAAGCCTACCTGAGTTTCCGGACCCCCCCTGACATGGCTGTACCTCATGGCCATAGCCAACGGAGTCCTAAAGACTGACCTTCAGCTTCTGAGGGCGAGATCAGGCTCACTGTCAGCCGTATGAGTAGACACGTTAATGCCGAGGTTGGTCTTTCTGCTTTTTGGTTTCGTTTTTCGATTCTAGTCTTATTCCTTTTAGAACCTTGACATTTTACCCCATAGATTTGTTCTGCCTGGCTGTTTGTTTGTTTGTTTGTTTTTAACTGAATATAAATGGAATCTTGCTACTTCTCCTTTTGGAACGCCAAAGTTTTACTTTTCAGTACAAATGACAATATACTTTCATGGTGCCGAGCTCTTCCAACCTGGAAATGGAGGGAAATGCTTCTTCCATAATTGCAGTAATTTTAGAAGCTGCTGAGGTTAAGCCACTTAGAGTGGACATAATCACAACCGCGATTAGGCTTCGAGACCCAGAATCCCGGCCAAGGGGTTGGAAAAATTCGAAAATGGATCCCAACTGTTTTCCCAAAAGTGCTTTTTTTGCCATTAGCTAGAGGAAAGCAAACTTACCGAAAATGAGGATGTGATGCGATCTTTTCCAGACGTGACTTCAATGTATTTCGCTTTCCTGCCTCCTGAAGGACGGACTCGGAGGGCTTCAAATTATACTCGGCTGTTGCCTTCACACCATAAACGAATCGCTACCAGAAATCTAGGTTTTTGTCGCATCTAGTGGTGCGTCCGAATACAGCTGACGCGTTTGTGTGTTTTAAGTTAACGGTTCTTTAGGAGAATCTCCGAGGGCTCCGGTCAGTGGGTTGTTTCATGCATAGGTTATGTGCTCAGGGAGGCAGTCACCTTCGTCACCCTGCTATTCTGAGTTTCGTGGCTTGATTCCTCACTGTCATGAGTACAATAGATGCAGGTCTGCAGTCTGAAGATTCTAGGTCTGCACTAACTACAAGAGTAAGAGCAAGCAACGAGCTCACACTGTGAGAGCAAAGACACGTCATGATGGCCACCTCTCTCTTTTTCTTTCTTGAACATTGTTTTAAAGTTCCCAGAACTCTCGAAGAGGTTTTTATTTTGATTTTTAAATTATTTTTTTTAGTTTTTTTTAATGTTTATTTTTGAGAGAGAGAGAGACAGAGGCAGAGTGCGAGGGTGGGTGGGGTAGAGACAGAGAGAGGGAGACACAGAATCTGAAGCAGGTTCCAGGCTCTCAACTGTCAGCACACAACCTGATGCGGGGCTCGAACTCATGAACCACGAGATCATGACCTGAGCCAAAGTTGGATGCTTAACCGACTGAGCCGCCCAGGCGCCCCTATTTTTATTTTTTTAAGTAGGCTCCACGCCCCAGTGGGGCTGGAACTCATGACTCTGAGATCAAGAGTCAGACACTCTACCGACTGACCCAGCCAGGCGCCCCTCTAAGAGGTTTTTAAAACAATTTTTTAACGTGGGAAAAAGCATATGACATAAAATTGACGATTTCTTTTTTTTTTTTTTAAAGAAATTTCTCTTTTATTTTTTTTTTTTAACGTTTATTTATTTTTGAGAGACATAGAGACAGAGCATGAGCAGGGGAAGGGCAGAGAGAGAGGGAGACACAGAATCCGAAGCAGGCTCCAGGCTCTGATGAGCCATCAGCACAGAGCCCGATGTGGGGCTCGAACTCACACACTGTGAGATCGTGACCTGAGCCGAAGTCGGCCGCTTAACCGACTGAGCCACCCAGGCGCCCCAAAAATTGACGATTTCTAAGTGTGCAGTTCAGTGGTGTTAAGCATATTCACTCGCGTTGTTGTGCCACGGATGTCTAGAACTTTCCATCTTGCGAAATGGAATCTCTGCCCCTGTGGATAACAGGTTCTACCAATGGATCACTGGCAGGCTGACACTCCTCTAGGGGCCCGTGTTTTCACTGTAATTATTAAACGATAATCTATAAATAGGTGAACGATGAATAATTGTCATGAAAAAGCAGTCACACCACAAAACCAAACGGCCCTCCTTTCCCCAGCCTACTACTTCGGGAACAAAAGAATGATTCTGAAGAGCGATGCCTTATCTTTTGTTAACCAAATCTCTGCGCGGAGTTCCCCTCGGCCCAACATCCTCGCTCCCGAGGGCTGGGAGAACGGGCTTGGAGACCTTCGAAGGCAGGATTGTGTAAAAAGAAAAGGTTAGCATGATTATTTTTTTAATTGCAGGAAAATGAAAGGGTAACATGTTTATTTTTTTAACTGCAGGACTACAGCAAAGGAATTCAAGGCTCAGCGGGGAAAAGTCGCAGAGGGCCCCGTGAGGCTCGTGGAGAGAAAGGGAAGAGCTGGTTGGGAGTCGCGGCTGCCAGGTTTCAAGCTGGGAGGCCGCTAGAGACGGAATGTTTTCGTCCCCCGCCACTCCTCCCACCCCCCCACCCCCGCACCGTTCATATGCTTTAACCTAATCCCTGATTATTAAGTGATGGCCTTTGGGAGGTGATTAGGTCCCAAGGGTGGAACCCTCAAGATGGGAAGCGCTCCTCTGGAAGGGACTCCCGGAGAGCAACCTCCTCTCCCCTTCCCCCTGTGAGGACCCAGCAAAGAGACGCCACCAGGAAGCAGGCTCTCCCGAGCCATCAAATCGGCCTGTGCCTTGAACTTGGACTTCCAGCCTCCAGAACTGTGGGAAATCAGTTTCTGTTGTCTATAAGCCACCCAGTCTGTGGTAATTTGTTATGGCACCCCGCATGGAGTCAGACCGTGGCCTGGAGGGAAATTACTGAAACTCCGACAGCCTCAGTTTCCTCATCTGCAAGATGGGCATACCGACACTACATAAACACTCACGTACTGTGACCGGCACATAAACGTTCCTTCCCTCCCCTCTCCCATTTTGGCAATATGTCTACATCTGCCTGAGCCTCGGCTTCCTTGCCTGTCAATTGCACAAGTCGCTGTGAAGTTCCACCCGTGGCAAGGCACGTGAAGGTAACTTCGGAACAGACAACAGGTGTTTCTAAAAATTCATTTTTCTGCCTACAGGGTTGTGACTAATCGAGAGAGAAAACACTCATCGAACACAGGTAATTAGTATTTCTCAAAGAAGGTTATGAATGGTTTCCTGGTAAGCAATGCTTTGTCTTGTATCACTTAAATAAAGGACGCATCTGAAGGCAGGGGCCTGGCCTGGGTCACGTCTCCAGGCTGTGTCTGCCCCCAGGAGTGTTATTACTTTCTGCCCGGCTCCCAAAAGGAGCAGGACTCAGAAAGAGAACCCGTCTCGGTTATCAGGGAAGCTTTGAGGGAACGCAACATATTTTGCTGTTTCCCAATTATCACACCACTCGCAGATAACCGCTGTTCATTTTCTAAAAGTTTTCTGTCTAAGACACACGTGAAAACTATTTTCTCGTGCAAATAACACACGCTCGTAAAAAAGTTCCAACGGCACAAAAGGGTGTCACGTGAAAGGTAAAATTTCCCTGACACCACCGCGCACAAGTACCCGCTACACCCGCATCGGCTCCCCAAACCCACCCCCCAAGGGAAATCATGGTTGATGGACTGGACCCTCCCGGGAGTATCTCCGCATTTCCCATGCAATTACAAATACGCATATGCATACATAACCTTTGTTCTGGAGAGAGCCTTAGTCACACAGAATATGGTGATAGGGGCCCCTGGGTGACCAGTCGGTTGGTTGGTCGAGTGTCAGATTTGAGCTCAGGTCACGTGTGAGTTTGAGTTTTGAGCCCCGCATCGGGCTCTGTGCCGACAGCTCAGAACCTGGAGCCTGCTTCAGGTTTCTGTGTCTCCCTCTCTCTCTGCCCCCCCCCCAAATAAAGAAATATTGAAAATTTAAAAGAAAGAATATCGTGGTAGAATGTGATTGATATCCCTGGAATTTTGTGGCATTGTGCCAAGCAACGACCTCCGCCCCAACACACACTAACATCTCCTTTAACAAAAAGCACGTGGGGATAACACCAAACTGGCTATTTTGTAACTTGCCTTTCTCAATTAATGATATAGCTTTCCATATCGGTGCATAAAAACCTACGTGACTCCGCAGTGTGCAGTTGCATAGGCGTATTATCATTTACTTGGCCAATTTGTTTTTGACAGGAATTGGGGCCACATCTAGTTTTTTTGCCACTACTAACGATACTGTAATAAACAATTATACCTATTTGAATTTTTTGTGTATGTTTTACAAATGAGCTTTAAGCACCCGTGTGCTTTTTTTTGTGTGCGTGCCGTGCCTGTGGGGACGGCTTTTTTACTCAAGGATATGCATTTTCATGAATATGGATCAATGGCATCATTTTTTATAAAGTTTATTTATTTGAGTCACCTCGACCCCCAACATAGGGCTCGAACTCACGACCCCAAGATGAAGAGTCACATGCTCTACTGACTGAGCCAGCCAGGCGCCCCTATAGCACCATTTTTATTTTTTTTTTAATTTTATAATAGTTTATTTTCAAATTGGTTTACATATAACACCCAGTGTTCATCCCAACATGTGCCCTTTTTAATGCCCGTCACCCCCTCTCCCCCCTCCCTCATCCCCCTCACCCTCAGTTTTTTCTTAGTCTTTGAGAGTCTCTTATGTTTTATCTCCCTCCCTCTCTGTGTCTTTTTTTCCTTTCCCCTCTTCCCCTCCCCCTGGTTTTTGCTTAGTCTCACAAAGTCCACCTATTCGTGGAAACATATGGTATCTGTCTTTTTCTGACTGACTTATTTCACTTAACATAATACCCTCCAGTTCCATCCATCTGGCTACACATGGCCAGAATTCATTTTTTCTCATTGCCACGTAGTAGTCCATTGTATATAAGTACCATAACTTCTTTATCCATTCGTCAGTTGATGGGCACTTGGTCTCTTTCCATGATTTGGCTATTGTCGAAATTGCTGCTATGAACATTGGGGTACACGCCTATAGCACCATTTTTAATAGCTGTATATTAGATTAAATTGGATGGATGAAACATAATTTGTTTACGAAACGCCCTGCTGTTGGGGATTTCTGTTGTTCCTGATTTTTCACTGCTATAAGCAACGCGGTGTTGAACACCTGTGTACTGAAATCTTCCTGCGTTTGTCGAATTATTTTCCTCGGATACACGTTCCTAGAGGTGAGGTTGCCAGGGCGCTGGGTGTGCCTATTTCGAAGAGTAGTCACTTCATTTAAAAGAAAAGCTGCCAATTCTGTCATGCAGATTTGCTAAACAGAGGTCCTCAGATAGGATGGCCTCAGGGGGAAACCTTTACAACAGATAGGTAGGTTTTTTCCAGACCTGATGTGGCCGGCAGGATAATAGCCCCAGCGGAGGCCGTGGGCTAATCCCCTGAACCTGGGAATATGTTCTGTATCATGGCAAAGGGGGGACTAAGGATGCAGATGGAATTAAGGTTGCTAATCAGCTTAACTTAAACCAGGGGGATTATCCCTGATTACATTGGGCACCAGATAATCAGGCACTGAGAAAGAGCTGGGGGTGTGAGCTTATGGGGGGCTCCAACCTGTGAAAGATACAAGGGGGACGGAAGCAGAGTTGAAAGATACGAGGGGGGAGGAAGCAGAGTTGAAAGATACAAGGAGGAAGGAAGCAGAGTTGAAAGATACAAGGGGCGAGGAAGCAGAGTTGAACAGAGAGACACTCAGACCATGATGAGGTTTTGGCAAAATCTCAGCCACTTCAACGGGAATCTGGAACAAATATTGACCACTAGACGAGCCCCACGTTGGGCAGAAATGGCCAGGCCCTAGTATCCCTATAATGCTCAGTACCTGGCTGCGCGCTGCCCACAAACAGCTTGGCTGAAGCGGATGCTAAGGCTCCAGCCCGGGGAGGCACTCAAGCGGCGAACCGCGCTCCCTGCCTGCGCCGCGGTCCTTCTTTCTGTTCTTCGGTTGTCCAGACCCCAGCCTCTTCTTTGAGCCCTGGTATGGCAACTGTGGGTAGGTCTTGTTGTAAATACAACAGTTTCCAAACATAAGCCGTCAGAGCGGGAAATGACTGGGGGGATTGATCGGCTCATTTTCCACAGAGAAACTGAGAGCTGCCAGGCTGGGAGCCTCATCTAGGAGGACGGCTATCAAGCTGCAGAGCCGGGACTGGAACACAGAGTCCTCAGTCTGTGTTCACAGTTCAAGAAAAGGCTGCTCAGGATGCCTGGGTGGCTCAGTCGGCTGAGGGCCCCACTTCGGCTCAGGTCATGACCGGCTACGCGGTTTGTGGGTTCAGGCCCTGCATCAGGCTCTGTGCTGACAGCTCAGAGCCTGGAGCCTGCTTCAGATTCTGTGTGTGTCTCTCTCTCTGCTCCTCCTCTGCTCATGCTCTCTCTCTCTCTCTTAAAGATGAATAAACGTTAAAAAAATTAAAAATAAATAAGGCTACTCATTTGGAAAGATTGGTGGAGGGTCACAGATTTTTACCAAAAAAGTAAACCGTAACTGCTGAAATTAATAGACTCGGCTTGCTTCAAAACATACAGAATCACTAAAAGGACAAAAAAAAAAAATAACCAGAGTTCACTTTGAGAAGATCTTTGAGGCTTAATTTAATCTTAATTAAATTTTTTTAAAAATAGACATAAAACTGTAAGCCTTATAAAAATGCCATAGCCCACTTCATCACCACTAATCTATAAAAATTCACAGGGACATACGGTTTTAAAATCTTACATGGTAAAGGAATTGAAATGGGCCATCGCATTATTATTGCACATTTTGAAAATACAAAATGGTTTACTAGATTATTTTCAATTATTTATATCAAGAGGGAAACCGTTATGAAAAGGGCAGAAATTGCTTATATGGGACAGAGAGAACTGTTGTATTCTAGTTAGCATTTGTTTGTGGGGGGATGACTTTATTTTCAGTGTTACACGTGTACCGTGCTCTGACACCAGCCTCAACTACTTGAGGGGCGCCTGGGGCGCTCAGTCAGTTAAACGTCGGAATTCAGCTCAGATCATGGTGTCAAGGTTGGCAGGTTCGAGTCCCGCTTGGGGGTCTGTGCTGACGGCTCAGAGCCTGGAGCCTGTTTCAGATTCTGTGTCTCCCTTTCTCTCTGCCCCTCCCCCACTTGCACTCTGTCTCTGTGTGTCTCAAAAATAAGTAAACATGAAAAAACTATTCTTACTTGAAATTTTTTTTAAACCTAAGAAAGTCCACTATTTCCTTTTTTAAAAAACTTTTTTTTAATGTTCATTTACTTATGAGAGAAAGAGAGAGAGAGCACAATCGGGTAAGGGGCAGAGAGAGAGGGAGACATAGAATCCGAAGCAGGCTCCAGGCTCCGAGCTGTCAGCACAGAGCCCCACTTGGGGTTCAAACCTACCCAACCGTGAGATCATGACCTGAGCTGAGGTCGGACACTTAGCCAACTGAGCCACCCAGGTGTCCCTACTTGAATTTCTTAAGATCTTTGCGACTGGAAAAATGGAGTTGTCACCTTTTTCTTGCTTTTTCAGGACAGGCATCATTCAAGCATGGGAGCTTCTCATTTGAAGTAATTCCCTTTCTTCCCAATTGTAGAGTTCAGGAATGGGGGTGTTGGGGGGGGACCGGCAGCTGACAATCAATCAGGTCGCTAGTCAGTTCCCCAAAATTGTAAAGCAAGAGGTGAATGAGGTTTATGGACTCTAACCCTATTGGGCCCCAACTTTCCAGTTTCAAACCTTTTTTTTTTTTTTAAACGTTTATTTATTTTGAGAGAGAGAGGGTGAGCAGGGGAGGGTTAGGGTTAGACAGAGTATCCGAAAGCACAGAGCTCGATGCAGGGCTCGAACCCATGAACATCATGACCTGAGCTAAAATCGGATGCTCGGCCGACTGAGCCCCCCAGGTGCCCCTCCAGCTTCAGACCTGGATCTATCTGCTAATTCTACACCCCTCACCCCCAAACTCGCGTCTCAGAAGATTATCAACTAGGAGTATAGAGGAAGCCAGTTGACCCACGGGGTCAGCCGCTCACCTTTGCATGTCAAGGGTGGCACACATCTTCTCTGTGTGTATTTTTAACTCCAAGAGTAAAACGCCAAAGTTAAGTTAAAGAAATGCTTTTCAAGTTAGCTTGTTGGAAGTGAGGCGGGAAAAGAAACAAAGAATGGGCATAGAAAACCGGAAATCGAAGTCTGGGACCGAGCAGGTGACCTGGGCGGGGACGTACCGGTGGATGCCAGAGGAGCAGGGGTCTCTGAGGAAGGAGGCCTGGTCTTCCGTCTTTATTAAGGTGGGAAAGTTGATCGCTGCTTTCAGGTTTATTCAAGATAGGGCTTCCGAGCTGAGGAATTCAGGAAACATTATCAGCTTGCGCCAGGCTATGAAGACGCCACCCTTCTGGGAATCATTCTTTTTCCCCGAAAACGGTATATCAGGAGTTCAATCCCGAAGGCACATAGGATCTTTGAACACTGATGAATCTTCCTAGCGTGAGTGAGGAAGCACACACTTGCATAATTATGCATCGCAAGTGCTGGAATCAGCCTCCGCCCTGAATTCCCCCAACCATCACCTAAAAAAAAAGAGCATGGCTTTCGAAGGTAAATAACTTTGAGGAACTGTACTGGCCACGTCTCTTTTCTCTCCCCAAATGCAGGAAACACACGTAACACACTGGAAAAACTGTTCTGGAGACAGGAGAATTACTGTATTAAACTGCCAAGGTCACCAATTCACTCAGGCAAGAGCTGCGGCCTTTATTCACATAGCAGATGGGAGGAAAAATATCAAAGAGCCACTCCGATGTTAGCCCTTGACAAGGAGCATGGTGGGGACCCCTCGGGCAGGTCACTTAGCAACACTAAGCCTCAGTACCCACATATATTACTTGGAGATGTGAATGCCAGTCCCAGGGTTGCTGGGAAGTTGGCCTGAGATCACAGGGGTGAAAGAACGTGGAACGGAGAACAGCGTAATCCAAAAAAGTAGTTTTATTATTCACCCTCTGAGCTGTGACACAGGAGCAAGCGGGGGCTGTGTGGACGGGGATCATGGACAGCAAGGCCCTCCTGGGGTTGTCGCGGGCTAACTGCCAAGCTCACGCTGACTGCAGGGACGTCTAGTAGATTCGAGAGGTAAAAGAGATTGGAGAAATTTGCCACTTTATCTGGAACAATCTGCAGGGAGGCCCCCGCTGCCGCGTCCTGGACTAAGCCTGGTCTCTCACCACCAACTTGTCTGAGCCGCCGCGGGTATCCACATGGGTGGCCCCGGCGGCTCGGTACTGAGCAGAGAGCTAATAGTTCCCAGATGTCCGGAACAGCGAAAGAGCTGAAGGGAAGCCTTCATTGTTTGCGGAAGCCAGGCGGGCCGGGGTGGCAGGCTGTAAGGTGTCACGGAGGTCCAGGGGAACGCCTGGAGGGTGTCAGATGCCGGAATCCTCCTCCTCAGAGTGAGGGCAGGAAGAAACTCCCAGAACTGCAGCTAAGAGATGCTCTCGGCACAGAACTTACTCCAGGTTCGGCTTGGGGATGGGGTTCTCCGATTTCCCAGCGAGTCCATTCGGAATCACTTTTTTTTTTTTTTTAATGGAGGAATCAAATATCCCCAGTGAAAGTACTTCATTTGGGGCGCCCGGGTGGCTCTGTCAGCTGATCGTCTGACCTCAGCTCAGGTCATGATGTCGCAGTTTGTGAGTTCGAGCCTCACATTGAGCTTACGGCTCTCACTGCAGAGCTCGCTTCGGATCCCGTTCCCCGCTCTCGCTCTCGCTCACGCTCGCTCTCTCAAAAATAAATAAAACATTAAAAAAAAAAAAAAGAAAGTACTTCATTCATGAGAGCCTTCCTGAAACCTTTTCAGCTTCCTTCTGTCCTCTGAGGATGCAGGGAATGCCCAGCCTCAACTCTTTCTCGGTGGGCCTTGCACACGACGTGTTCAGTTTGCTCTGGGTGGAGGCCGGGGTGCAGGTGGCCACAGTCTGGGTGAGGCTAAAAAGCTTCAGGCTTTTCCTCCGCTGTCCTCCATTCCGTTGGCAAAGCGGGACAACCCCATCCGATACCAAAGACCCTGCTGGTAGAGGGTAAGGGTGCTATGATTTCTAAGTAGGAGGGCAGTGGGGGCAGGGAGGGCGGGATGGGCCTCTATGGTCCCCCATCCCTGAACTGCGCTTTTCAACACTTCATATGCTGGGGAGCCACCGGCGTTTGAGAACTCCCGCCATGGGACACAGGTGCCAAGGAAGAGAAGTGGAGAATTTTAGGGAGAACAGAAACTTGCTCCTGGCACAGCGCTCTTTAGTGACGGAAAGAGAAAAGTACGGTGCAGTCTCTAGACCCTCTAGATTCACAGTAGAAAATCACGGGCAGGTTTGGAAAAAGGAATTCTCGTCTTCGGACTGAAATTCAATAAAAGAACGCATTTCTTCTCTCTGGAGACTGGCTTTCTGAAAAACAAGATAAGCGTGGTGAGGCAGAAGCTGGCTCTGGGGTCAGACAGCCCAGGTTTGAATCCCGGCGCCACCACTGCCTAGTTGTGTGACCTTGGGCGAGTCACCTAGCCTCTCTGAGGCCCATGTTCTCATGTGTTGAATGGGGCTACAAATGATACCTACCTCCTACGATTCTGGAAAGGATTAAGTGAGTTAAACCCACATTAAAGCTCCTTCAAACAGCGCCTGGCACATACATGCTCAATAAACGTTAACTACTATTTTGTTAAAGAGACAGCGTCATTATACGTAGTAGAGTAGAATTAGCTTTGTAGGGAAGCACAAGGACCTTGAAGTCTGAGAAAGCAGACCCTGGCACTAACTCACCTTGACTTCGGGCAAATTGCTTAACCTCCCTAAACTTCAATTTTCCCATCATGTGAATGAGGATAAAAATAGGACCTACCTTGTAGGTAGCTACTGGTTCTCATTCTGCTTCACCTCCGTGAATCTTATCATTCTCTCATCTGTAATGACCTTTTACTTCCTTCTACCTCAGCCAGCCATTCCCATGGTCATGCGCTAGACTTTGTCATCGCCTACACGGGCGGCACCGCTGCTATTTCAACTTCAAACATCTACTCTCCACCCACCACCTCCCATGTCATTGGCGTAAGTCGTCTTATCGCTACATGTTTCCATAACCTAATCCTCCCCGGTCCACCAACCTCCACTACCCGTCACCCTCCGTCGGCCTCCGTTTCCTTCTTCGGGCAGGTCAGAGACCAGGCCCCGTGGTTAGAGTCACTCAACTCGCAAACACCCTCGGCTCCCCTTCCTCTCTCCCCATCCATCATGCTCGCCCGCCAAAGCCTTCCTCCAGACGCAGGTTACCATTTGCAGGTTACCATTTGCCTCGTGCGCCTCACACTAACCAAACGGCACTGAGGAAAAAAATCCCACAACCCCGCCGGTCCAGCCTGTGACTCCCGACCTCAGACTTCAGCCGGGCGCTCAGGAAGGTGGCGACTCTCGCACTTTCCCACTTTCAACACCCGAATTCGCGCTCTCGGTGGACGCTCTGGCCCCAGCGTTGATGGAGAAAGTAGAGGTCATTTGATGGATGCTCTTCTGACTCCGCACAAACAAACCAGCCGATCGAGTAGCATCTGTGTCCTAATTTTCCTTTCGTGCACTCTCATTGTCACAGTGCCCCTCCTCCTGGCACATGTGCCTGCTTCCACGGGTCCCTTCTGTGGGCTCAGTGAGCTCCCTCATGAAACTATCCTCGGCCTCCTATGTTACCGATCTTTTCACCTTTGTTGGATCATTCCAATATTTGCCTTCTTTCTTTAATGTTTATTTATTTATTTATTTAGAGAGGGAGGGGGAGAGAGAGTGTGCGCACACACATAAGTGGGGGAGGGGCAGTGAAAGGGAGAGAGACAGAATCCCAAGCAGGCTCCGTGTTGTCAGCACAGAGCCTGACATGGGGCTCAATCTCACAAACGGTGAGATCATGACCTGAGCCGAAGTTGGACGCTCGACTTACTGAGCCACCCAGGGGCCCCAAGGAAAACTGCTCTTAACAAGGGTATCGAAATCTGATGCCACATCCAACAGAAATGTCCTGCTTTTCTTGGCGCTCCCGGAAGCCTGTGACACAGCGGATCACTCCGTTTTGAAACCTTCTCTTCTAGTTTCTCTTGGTTCTCCCCCCACCGCGCCGACTGCTCCCCTCGCCCCCAACCTCTAAACACTGGCACACTCCTGGACACTATCCTCCGCCCTTCTCCCTCCACCCCCTGCCTGGAGCATCTAAATACTGTCATTTTCACAGCGATCCATCTCAAAGTTTTTCCTCACTTACGTATGCAACCGTCTCAGGCATATATCCACTTGGGAACTAGAGTGTATTATGCCATGTGAAATAAGTCAGTCAGAGAAAGAGAAGTATCATGATCTCACTCATGTGGAATTTAAGAAACAAAACATGAACCTGGGGGAAGGGAAGGAAAAATAAAATAAAAACGAGAGAGAAGCAAACTATAAGAGACTCTTGAATACAGAGCACAAACTGAGGGCTGCGGAGGGGAGGTGGGCGGGGGGACGGGCTAAATGGGTGATGGGCATTAAGGAGGGCACTTGTTGGGACAAGCACTGAGTGTCATATGGAAGACATGAATCACTGGGTTCTGCTCCTGAAACCAATACCACCCTGTATGTTAACTCACTTGAATTTAAATAAATAAATTTTAGAAAAAGAAAGAAAGAGAGCGATCCACTTGGATGTCTTCCAGGCACCACAGACTCACATGACCAGAGTTTAACAGAATTGTGTTCTCCTACAATCTCCCTCATTCCGACACCTGTACCACTATCCAACCCGTTGCTTAAGCAAGAAATCTAAAAGCTACCCTGTGGCTCAGTCGGTTGAGTGTCCGACTTCGGCTCAGGTCATGATCTCGCGGTCTGTGAGTTCGAGCCCCACGTCGGGCTCTGTGCTGACGGCTCAGAGCTTCACATTCTGTGTCTCCCTCTCTCTCTGCCCCTCCCCTGCTCATGCTCTGTCTCTCTCTGTCTCAAAAATAAATAAAAACATTAAAAAAAAAAATTAAAAGCTACCCTGGGGAAGCCTGGGTGGCTCAGTCGGTTGAGCGTCTGACTTCGGCTCAGGTCATGATCTTGTGGTCTGTGAGTTCGAGCCCTGCGTCGGGCTCTGTGCTGACGGCTCAGAGCCTGGAGCCTGCTTCGGATTCTGTGTCTCCCTCTCTCTCTGCCCCTCCCCTGCTCACGCTCTGTCTCTATGTCTCTCAAAAATAAACAAACATTAAAAAAAGTAAAAAATAAATAAAAATAATAAAAAATAAAAGCTACCCTGGATTCTTCGCCTTTCCTCAGCACTCCCATCCAAACCATTAGCAAACCCCAGGAGCTAAACTTCCCACATAGATCTCAAATGCATCCATTTTAAGTAGGTTTTAGGCGAAGTTTGGAACCTGACTGGGGCTTGAACACATGACCCTGAGGTCGAAACCTGAGCTGAGATCAAGAGTAGGATGTTTAACTGATGGAGGCACCCAGGCGCCCGAAATGCAGCCACTTCTGTCTCCACTGCGGCCACGTAAAGCAAGCTACCATCTTCTCATGCTTCTTGTCTCCTACTGCGGTTTTCCTTCTTGCCTTCCTCCAGGGCTTCCTCTCCATGATGGCTGAGGCGACCTTAGTTGAGTACAAAGTGCATCACCTTTAAAACCCTCCTATGGCCGGAGAGCCTGGGTGGCTCCGTCGGTTAAGCGTCTGGTTATGATCTCACAGTGTGTGAGTTCGAGCCCCGCATCGGGCTCTGTGCTGACGGCTCGGAGCCTGGAGCCTGCTTCGGATTCTGTGTCTCCCTCACTCCCTGCCCTTCCCTGCTCACGCTCTGTCTCTCGCTGTCTCTCATAAGTGAATAAACGTTAAAAATAATTTCTTTGGAAAAAAAAATAATAAAATCCTCCCATGGCTTACCAAGTCACTTAGAACATAAAATCCAAACTCCCAACATGACCCGTAAGACTCCATGTCACCTGGCTCCTGTCTACCTCTCCGTCTTGGTCTTGTGCCACACACTCCCTTTCTTACCCCGCTCTGGCCACTCTGATCTTTCTCCATGCCTCACAGACTTCCCCTGCCCCCTCCATTTCCACGCCAACTCTGCCTCAAGCTGTCTCTCCCCCTTCATTCAGGCCCCTGCTCACATGTCGCTGCTTCAGCGGCGCCCCCTTTGACCGCCTTATCCAAAGTCGGTCCCCGTTTACCCCGATTTCGGCACCCCGAATATTTCTTTCATGGCACTTATAACTTGCAAATGTTTTTTTTTCCCCTTTTTGGGGAAGTGGGGTCTTGCCTTGCCCACTAGACTATTAACTCTATGGGGGCAGGGACAGAGATAGTTTTACTCACGATGATGCCACACATGTGTATTAAAGCACCGTGTCTGGCAAAAAGCATTAGCAATGAACAATACCAATGTATTATTATCTGTAGACATTAAAGCAACGCACAGTGTCTATTTCTACAGATCTGCCCCCCCCCAATTAAATTCACTAAAAATTTTGGCACCAAAGTGCTTTGGGTCTCACTTCCAGAAAGGTCTTCCTGACTACCCTTCTGGCAATCGTCGTGCTCCACACGGGTCTGCCTCACCGGTGTGTGACAGCCAGCACAAGGGGCCTGGGCCCATACTGCAGGGCCAGGAAGAGACTCCGCCTTCCTTCCTTCGGTGAATATTTATCTGGGGCCTCACACAGGAACTCTTTCAGAACTACTGACATTCCGACTGAAAGACTCATCCAGTTCTCTTTGAAACCAGGTTAATGTAAAATAGACAAAGAATCGAACATATCCAGGTGACTGAGTTCCATGCCAAATCTTACAAAACGAGAAGGGAGGACGTAGACTCTGGGCATTTCACAAGCTCTCCTGTGGTACTCACCTTCGGCCAAGACTGGGAGAGCTGGGCGGCGTGCCTAAGAGCAGGGGCTCTGCTGGGGTTACCGGAAGTCACCGCCTTCCTAGTCCCCAGCCCTGCTGACCCCCTCCGCCCAGAGCCACTGCGGCAGGACAGCTAACTTGGGGCTGTTGGCATAGCCGGGTACCCTCCCCCCATCTCCCCTCAACCACCGTCCGCTTGGTGAGTCCAGCCCAAGGCAGTATTAGTCCTGTGCGCGCCTTCTAAGCATCCCCTCCCCCTAGTCCAGGACGGTGTCCTGGCCACAGATAGACAGGGAACCCATATGCAGTGAGACGATCTTACCAGTCGTCAATTCTCACTGTTGTACATTTGATTTAAATTGGAATTGTTTTTCGCGATTTATGTTTATTGTACTTGATAACTTTGACGGCTTCAGGACTGAGAGCAAAGAGATAATAATACCTCTGCCGATTGCTGCTGTGTTATCTTTGTTTTGAGAGAGAGAAAGACAGCGCGTGCACTCACACATGAGCGTGGGGGGGCAGAGAGAGAGGATCAGAGGATCCGAAGCGGGCCTCCCAGAGCCTGATGTGGGGCCCGAACTCATCCTGACTTGAGCCAAAGTCAGATGCCTAACTGACTGAGCCACCCAGGTGCCTTCTGCTGTGTGATCGTAAGGCAAGCCCTTTCACCTGTTTGAGACTCACTCTCTTCATCTACGAAATGAGACTGTTTATTCATTCATTCAATCCCTGTTGACCGAACACTTATTGTATAAGGCACACGCACAATTCACAAAGTCGCTGTGGGGACTGAGTTTGGATGGTGTGTGTAAGATCTGGCTCAGGGTCCCCATCTGTACGTGCCGCTGTTATTTTTGGCCCATGAACAATTTAAAGCATCGAGTTTTCAGTCATAATCAGGCTTGACATTAAAAAGATAGATAAACTACTAACAAGTACTTAGGAGACTTTATAATCCTGACTTTCAGTACTTAGTAGGCTAGCAGCGCTCATTCTCTTGGGTAGAGACTTATATGAAGCCTGGCTCAGCCATGCTAAGGCTCTTGAACCAGTCTTAAATTCATCTCCTCACCTGGGCATGGTCAATTAATCACGCAGCGTGGTTTATGGCTCGTTTGTTGGTCTGTCTTACACAAGGGCTCCCAACAAAATAATTTGTACTCTTATTGGCAGATGTATTTTTACTATTTCGTTCTTCAATGTCCTATTGTATCTAGCATTCGGTCATTCATCCATTCAACAAATACATATCCATCCCTGTGCCGGGCTCCGTTGCAGGCGCTGGGATGTGGGGGTTCACACTTCAAAGTCTTGGCCCTCAAGGAGCTCCCATGGTGGCGAGGCCTACGACCGCCCTCAGCCCACGCCTCACTAGATTGTAAAGAACTTGAAAACACACACACACACAGGCCAGAGCGCAGCCTGAGTCTCGCTCTTCCCAAAAGTCACTCTTTGATGGCTCGCTGTGTGCTGGTCTCACTCGGTGTGTTTTGGAGGCTTACTTGTCATGGTTCACTGTGGCTAATTTACATTGGAATGTAAATCCTAAGCATTTACATATTTTATTTCATTTAATCCTCCTGGAAACTCAATGGGGCTCTCGCTATTTTAATCCTCATTTTGCAAATGAGCAGAAGAATGGAGAGGTCAAGAAATGTGACCAAGTTTCTGAAGCTAGTAAGTAATGAACCCACATTAGAACGCAGGCCATAAAGGCCCTCGTGCCTTTCGACCCAGACTGTGCCCACTTGGATGTTGCTACTGACACCGTTTTCTTTCTTTCTTTCTTTTTCTTTTTCTTTCCTCCCTTCCTTCCTTCTTTTCTTTCTTTCTTTCTTTCGATTTCTTTATTTGCACATAATGTCTATACCCAATGTGGGGCTCAAACTTACAACCCTGAAATCAAGAGTCACATGTTCTACGGACTGAGCCAGCCAGGTGTCCCTGACACCACTTTCAAATCGAGCATGGAGGGGTGGGCGCCTTGGTGGCTCAGTCGGTTAAGCATCTGACTTTGGCTCAGGTCATGATCTTGCGGTTTATGGGTTCGAAGCCCTCTCTTTCTCTCTCTCTCTGTCTCTCTCTGCCCCTCCCTTGCATGTGCTTTCTCTCTCGCTCTCTCTCTCAAAAGAAATAAATAAATGTAAATGGTATTAACAAAAATTGAGTGTGGAGCCCAGAGTCCCGGCCTCTGGCCTCAGGTGGCGTTTCCCTGGCCTGCGGTCCCGGAGTGGCCCCATGTTCTAGGCTGAAAAACGGAGCATCTGGAACCCAGCAAACTCATCCTCATGAATTTCTTCATTTTGCTCAGTCACCTGGGTTAGGCCTAGCTCAGGTAAAAGAACTCAACAGAGCTGCGAGGATAGCAGAATAAGAAAATGGTCACGACAGCTCAGAGCCTGGAGCCTACTTCGGATTCCGTGTCTCCCTCCCTGTCTCAAAAATGAAAATAAAACATTAAAAAAATTAAAAAAGAAAATGGTCAAGACATTTTACGAGGCCACCGGTGCCTGGGCTCTCTGAGACAAAGATGGAACAAATTCCCGCTATGAAAACGCTAAGCGATAGGAATGAAGGTCCCTTTAGTTGATCCTGGTTTTCACCCTACAGTCTTCTCAAGTTTGTTCTCAAGATTCAGAGAACAAAGCTGAGTTTGAGAGTGTGTTTGACACACACCATCAAAGGCCGAACTGGATACTTACTTTCACTTGGAAGGCTGGCATTGGCTGGTCCACCATCTGGGGGGAAATATATTTTCTTATCTAGAAAGGAAGAACATGAGATTAGAAGTCTCCAGGGACCCCCCAATGGTCTGCCCCTCGGTTTATAGACATGAGGCATGTTTCTCTTTTATCAGAAGTTACAAAAAAACAGAGAAGCTTCTGTTTTTAAGGCACCTTGGGCCTCGTTCCCATCTTACAGGGAGTGTTCCCGACTTCCCCCGCAGCTCCCGGACCATCGAGCCGATTAATACAATGGACGGCAATGTGAGTAGGAGGGCGCGAAGTTCGCAGCAGTCAGACTTGGCAGTAAACATTTGAGGACGCATCGCAATTTTGCCGTGGGGTGTCTGGCGCATAGTAGATGCTTACTAAACATCTGCTGAATCGGGTTTGAAGTGTAGAGTTGTTCTGTTTGGGGGGGGCGAGGATTCGAGCCATCTGTGTTCTAAGCAACTGTTGAAACAGGGCTCTGCTGTGCGGATGCCCAGGCATATACACAAACACAGTTGGCCTAATTTTTCCTCTGAATCCGGTCGGAACAGAATTTTCAAAAAGAGCACCGGGGTGGGGATCTTCATAGGTTTCCCAAGCATGACATTTTTATGATTTCCTCTTGAGGTACATTCCTAGTCCAACTCTGGAAACGACAGAGTGGCATTTTAACGGGAAATTTGTTTTCGACATTAGGGTGGGACACAGTGCCTGACTTCGGATGGCGACGCTGAACAGGCCCTTTGTGTACTGTATATTCAGTTCAGAGCAAAGGCGGCTTCTAGCAATTTCTTTCGGGCATGAAACACTAGAACTACAGATCTGTATGGACTAGGGGGCTGTAAAAGAAAATTCATCCAGAGTGCAGGATGCCAGAGGGTGCAGACTTGGCCGCACGAACGTATAAAATATATATTATTGCCAATATTTACTATGAAAGGCAAATTTTGTGGCAGATGGGGTTGTCCTGTTGCTCAAAGTATACTTCAGGCCAATTCTCCCTCAGCCTTTTACGAAGAAGGGAGTCTTGTGTTTTTATGGTAGGTATTTTACATCTAGTAGGCACTGATTAAATATTTGTTCAGAGAAAGAGGGACTGAAGAAGTGAAGGAGCCTGAAGGGGGTTTTAGTTCAGGGGGACGGGTGGTGGCCAGGGAGCAGGTGGGGCCCAGCGTGCAGGCACGAGCCACGGACAGCCGGGCACTGTGACGGTCTCTAGACAGCAACGGGACTGCCTCTACGGGGGCTTTGAATTTTAACGTTTGGAGCAGATGGTTGGTATAGATTGCCCCTGTTTTTGCCCAGGAAGCCGGCATCGCTGCAAGTTGCCAGCCGGTTTGGAGGATAGAGTTTGAGCCTGTAGTCACAGAGCTGTTTGACAGCTAGATTATTTATTTAGTGGCTCACAGTGAGGCGAATGCAGGGCCCTGCGATTTTAGGCAGTAGCCTAAATCATTTTTCTAGGATAAGTCCAAGTCAACAGACTTGGGGTCAATATTCTGGCCCAAGTCCATCTGGCTGGCTATCTGTGTAACCCTGAGTCATTAAACTACGAATGTCAGTGAAGCTGGGTGAAGGTCCTTCCCTCGGAAGCCCCAGGTCTGATGTGGGAGCCATTAGTCTTAGCGCCCCATCTCATGCCAGCTCCCTCTCAACCGCAACCCATCAGAAGCAATCCTCCAAGTGTCTGGAGGCATTTCCTTACAGTGGGCTGAGCTGGGAGGCAAGTTGAAGAGTAATCCCGGGCTTCCGGCTAGCTGGGCAGAGCTGCGATCCTCCCACACGGCGGATTCCTGAGGAGGCGGGGCTAGGTATCGGTCCTGCTGGAGGAGGCTCAGGAAGGGCTCATATTTCCCATCGGGCTGGGGCTCCGGCACGACGTGCCCGCTGGAGTAGGCGTGAGAGTAGCCGGGCTCGGAGGAGCTGGGGCTGGCTGGGGAGGGGTAATGCCACGGCTCGCCAGACGGAACGGAGGGGCTCCCCGCCAGGGACACTGGGTACTGCTCCATGGTCATGAGACCGGGCCCATTGAAGCTGCAGTTGGTGGCGCCATATGCAAAAGATGCTTCTGGCTCTGGCTTTGTCCACTGAGAAGAGAAACGCCACTGATTGGGAGGCATGTCACTATCTGGGAAGGAAAGATTCACAAGACATGTTAGGTATTTATTGTTATCAACATGGGAATAGCTTCATTTTTTCTGGTTAATACAGACTCTTTTTTTTTTTAATCTGAATGTAGAAAAAGTAAACAAAAACAAAACCAAAAACCAAAAACCAAAAAGCTCACCCTAATCATAATATCCAGAGACTACCATTATCCACCTTTAGGTAGTTTTTTTAGGATTTGTTTCTCTTCAGGTCGCATGGTTTTCACACCACATGTGATTCTGAAGGCTGCTTTTGCATTAACTAGATGCCAAATATCCTCCCACGGCAACGAATGGAGCCAACACCAGCCTTTTAAATAGCTGCACAGTATTCCACCAGAAGACAGCAATCCCGTGACCAACAAACATGCTATTAGCGGGCGACTCAGTTATTTCCACCTATGTCCCAAGAGCCCCTCAAGGAAACTTTTCTAGAAGTAGAATTGCTTGATTAAGCGTGATTTCTGTTTGGTCATTGCTGGTTGGCTTTATTTTATAGCTGGGGGTTTGAATCCACCAAATGGAAGGACCCCTCAGGACTTTACGAAGAGTTGAACGTTTGCCCTTGTAGGTCACTCAGAGAAGTCTAGGGATCGAAACCCCATTTCTAGAGGGATCTGGGGCATGGGGATATTAAGACTGGACCAAGTTAGCAGAGCAGATTAGCCAGGTGTGGATCGGAGCTGAAGCAGTAAGTGATGGGTACGGAAGTGGTTTTTGCGCCTCTTCCTGCAGAAGCAAAATGCTCAAGGTCAAGGGGTGACTCAGTTTCTTCTCGCAGAGGTCTCGTGGACTGGCCAATGAGGCCGGAGTCTCCTTTGCTCTCAGACACTATTCTAACTGTTCCTATGGTAGCAGCTGAACTGGAGTGTTCAAAAAGGCTAGGACAGCTCATGACATGGATGGATGTTTTTCCCCGTTCGCAACACCCACTCGGGCAAGAGGGGAGGAGGGAGAGAGCTCCGGCAGATGGTGCTTAAAGCCTGGAGCCTCTCATCTATCCAAGATAATGAAGGGGGGCGTGGGCGTGAGACAAAGGAAGATGGGAGGGCTGGAGAGGCGGTCTGGCCCCCTTCTCCCCCCACACATGTGCCGCTCCCAGCCCTCCTGAATGTTCCACTTGCCTGGATTGTATACAAGACAAAAACAGCTGAGTGGTCTGCACAGTGACGCTGGAGCCTCCCCCCTCCTCCCATCATAGCTTTTCATGTAATATAGACGCGAGCAAAACAAGCCGTCACCTGGGCGGCACGAACATTCTACCCAACATTTCTCATAACTCACAATGAGCCACGGCCGATGGGCGGCTTCTTAGTGAAACCAAGGGCAAGATTTGTTCTTGGGGATGAACGCGACTTTTGAAAATTGGTATCTGCAGACCAGCAGCAAGTCAGGGTCGTGCGTGGCACAAATAGAGAGATTAAGCTGATTTAGTATAATCACTATGTGTGCTTGGTGTTGAGTAAGGTACTCCGTGTCCCGAGTACAAGTTAGAAACAATGTAGCCTTACGGACCTCCTACATCTGACCCAGGCACTGAATGCTTGAAACTGCACGGCAGGGCCCCAGGGGCTGTCGAATATTTTCTAAGAGAGGGAGGGAGGGAGGAAGGGAGGGAGGGAGGAAGGGAGGGAGGGAGAGAAAGAGGAAATCCCAAGCAGGCCCCTCGCCCAGCACCGAGCCTGATGAGGGGCCTCAATCCCACGACTGAGGTCATGACCCGAGCCAAAATTAAGAGTTGGACGCTCGACCAAGCGAGCTACCCAGGAGCCCCTGGATACGTCTTCCCTTTCAGAATTTTCTGGCTGAAGTGTGAAGGCGAGTGGGTGGCGTGTGCCGCTGTCCAAGGTCCACTTGGTCGCGGAGTGCGCCAGAGCGCAGTTTCGACGGCAGCCTGTGGTGAGGCAGCGTGTCCCAAACCCCCAATTCACAGCAGCCCCACGGCGGGCCTTGGGTGGCCCGGGGAGAGCCATCCTTCCAGAGCGGACTCGGGTGCCGGCGTCCCACGGCCCGGAGACCCTGCATTTCGGTGAGCCGCTCTTTGCGGTAGCCACACCCACCTACCCTGTGAACAGCGAAGGCATCCCGGGCCACAGTCCTCGCTGACTTCAGGTTGCTGCCGCCAAGCTAGAAGTGACCCTGGTGACACTTTCTTACCCGAGGCCCCCCCACCAGCTACCTTTAGAGATGAGAAAGGGAGCGCACAGGAAGATGGTGGCTACCCCAAACTACATTCGCGAACAGAGACCAGTCAAGGGACATGTTGGTTCTGGGACCCCCGGATTTTCCTTTCAGTAGGAATACCGAAGGCTTCCATCCCATGTACTGCCATCTACTCCCAACTCTGAGCTTCTAGACCCTGCCTCTTCGTCCCATCGTAGCCGCACACAGTGCCAGCCCCCATCTTCTACTCTGCCCTTTAGGCCGGAAGTGGCAGGCCGTCCCCCTGCCTCCTAAGCAAACTCAGAGGCAACACCCTCAGCCGCCCGTGTGCAGTTCTGAGAGCGCCAGAACCCTCTAGGAAGCATCTTCAGGCACCGAAAGAGTTCACTTCTACCCCAGAGGACCCTCCTTCCAGTCCACCCTCGCACGGCAGCCCCGCCCCCCTATTCCAGCCGGTGGCTCGAAACACAACCTTAAATGTCACTCCTTCGGAGAGGCTGTCCCTGAGCCTGCAATCTAAGGTTCGCTCTCCTGCCGCTGTGTGACTACGCCCCGTTTACTTCCTTCGTAGCAGGGACCCTAGTCTGCGGTCTCTCCAGTCGCTGGCTCACTCACACTCGGTCTTCCCCAGCAGCCAAGAAGATCTGAGGACACAGAGACCATGGCGCCTGGGTGGCTCCGTCCGTTAAGCATCTGACTCTTGATTTGGGCTCAGGCCATGATCTCGCAGTTCCTGGGATCAAGCCCCAAGCCTGCTTGGGATTCTCCCTCCCTCTTTCTCTGCCCCCACCTTACTCATTGTCTCTGTCCCTCAAAGTAAATAAATAAACATTAAAAAAAAAAAAAAGACAGGGGAGCATCTGGGTGGCTCAGTTGGTTAAACTTTGGACTCCTGCTCGGTTCATGATCTTGCAGTTCGTGAGTTCGAGCCCCATGTCGGGCTCTGTGCTGATGGCTCGGAGCCTGGAGCCTGGAGACTGCTTCGGATTCTGGGTCTCCCCCTCTTTCTACCCCTCCCCCACGCATGCTCTCTCTCAAGAATAAATACACAGTAAAAATTAAAAAAAAAAAAAAGGAGCACAGAAACCATCTCTTTCGTTCACCATCAGACCCTCAAGGACTTGCACGGCACCTGACCCGTAGGAGGCCCTGAACACTATTCTCAAGAGTGCACACACGCGAACACGCACACTCTCACGCTTGCGCACAAACACACATGCGTGCTCACAAACACGTATCCCCCCTCAGGGACATACCCGCACACCCCTCCCCACTAAATCTTTCTATATTGAGACCAGCATGCAAAGCGGCTAAGAACACAGGCTTTGAAGTCAGACAGACTTCCCAGCTCTGCCACTTCCTAGCTGTGGGACTCGGGGCACGTCCCCTCCCATCTCAGAGCCCCTCAGGATTGTCGTGAGATCGGAGGGGGCGGTCCCTGTGAAAGCCTTCCGCAGGGCCTGGCACAGCTCGTTTAGCATTCCCAATTGTTATCGGGGGCTCGCGTTCACGCGCTTCTTTCCTGGTTTGCCACACTCCGCGTAGATCAACCCAGAAGAAAGCACAATGGTGACGGCATGAGGCCGGAGGGTCCCCCTGCCATTGGCCACCTGGTGCGAGGGAAGCCGAACCAGGCGCGAGGCCAACGTGGAGGCTGGAGGAGACAGTGGCTGTGGAAGAGAGGCGGGCAGGGGCAACTGCGAATCCAGAACGGTTTTAAAGCAATTTTTTCTCATTTGAGAGAGAGAGAAGGAGGAGAGGGGCAGAGGGAGAAAAGCGGGGAGGGGGGGACAGTCTTAAGTAGATCCACGCTCAGCGCAGAGCCCAACACGGGGCTCGATCCCACAACCTGGGATCACGACCTGAGCTGAAATCAACAGTCTGACACTCAACCGACTGAGCGACCCAGGTGCCCCTGGAACAGTTTTGTTTATTGAGCACTTACTATGGGCCAGGCACCGTGCTGAGCACTCTGCATGCATGATCTCATGTGATCCATGCAAGCCAGATGACAAAACGAAGACTGGGAGTGGTGATGGTCACTTGCCTAAGGCCACACGGTTGGCGAGTGCTTCAGCTGATTACAAAACTCGTGCCCTAAGCAGCTATAACTCCACAATACAGAGTGAGCTGGGCGGTTTCACGAACTACCGGGGTTGGAAGCATGGCAGGTGGGCCTAATGTTTCTGTGGGATTTGTACACACTCTTTGATCCAGTCATTGCCCTTATAGCAACCTGGGGATACAATCCACGACGGGCGCAAAGATTGAGCTACAAAGATATTCAAAGTGATACTTAGAAAACAGTGAAAAATTGGCGACCATCCAATGTCCAAAATTATAATAGATTCCATACATCTGTAAAAAGCATACTCTTTTGTTTTTGAGAGAATGAGAGGACACAAGTGAGAGAAGGAAGGAGAGAGAGAGGGAAGGAGAGAGAGAGAGAAGTGGGGCTTGCTCGGGGCTCATGTTCACCCGGAGCAGGGTTCGAACTCACCAGCTATGAGATCATGACCCGAGCCGATGTCAGAAGATTAATGACTAAGCCGCCCAGGCGCCCTAAAAAGGATACTCTTGAGCCATTAAGATGAGGTCGAATCAGAACATGTAATGGCATGGGGAGAGAGATATATATGACTTATGTCCAAAATGATGACATGCTGTAAAACTTAGCATGGGCGCATAGAGGCACCCACGGCTTTGGGTCCCGAATGCTTATCTTTGTTTTCTAATTCTGAAAAAATAACAGAACTTTTGTGATTAGAAAAAGTTATTTTAAGTAAAAACTGGGGAACCCACTCGACTCGTTGAATCCGAGTCACAGTTGTCAAAGAACAATCCATGGGGCGCCTGGGGGGCTCAGTCGGTTAAACGTCCGACTTTGGCTCAGGTCATGATCTCGCGGTTCGTGAGTTCAAGCCCCGAGTTGGGCTCTGTTGACGGCTCACAGCCTGGAGCCTCCTTCGGATTCTGTGTCCCCCTTTCTCTCTGTCTCTCTCAGAAATAAACATAAAAAAAAAAAAGAACAATCCATAATTGACAGATTTCCTTCTATCCAGCCTTTCTTCTCTTCCTCCCCCCTTACTATCGCCACTTTTAATACAGAACCTACTTTCTAAAGACATTAAAACGAAGCTCCCTCTGAGCACCCGCCACATCTTGTGCCATGAAAGTCCAACCTCTGGCCCTGTCCGGTCTGTACGCATGGACTCTCCTTCTCTGCTTTCTTGGCTAGTGGCGCTGGTCTCTTATTCATTCACCCCAGAAACATAGAGGATATTGTTTGTCTGAGTCACCTCCTTGGGGTACCTAGTCTCTTGCTGACCGTCCAGAGCCTTTTCCTTGGGGAAAATGAAAATGAAACACAGAACACGTGCGGTATTTGAAAGTGGCTAAGAGCTCAGGATCGGAGTCAAATTGGCCTGGTTTCAAATAGCCACCCCTTAGCTGTGAGATCTTAAACAAGTTACTTGGCTCTCTGAGCCTCAGTTTCCTTCCCAGGATAATGGGTACAGTGAGAGTTAACCAGCAGGTTGGTGTGAGGATTCAACAAGAGAATCCACGTGAGAGCCCCCCCCGGAAAGGGCCCCCCCCACAGGAAGTGCTCAGTACCGGTTAGCCATTGTAAATAGTATCAGCGACCGTCCTCCTGGGCGCGCTCACTGGGGTGCCGTCGAGGTCTACAAAGGCAGGACAGTGGAATAGTCAAGAGTCTCATGGAGCCGGGTTTCAATCTCTGTCAGTCACTGGCTATGTGACCTATTTCTTCACTTGACCCTATCTGGGCTGCGGTTTCCTCCTCTGTAAAGTGAGGCCATTAATACCCACTGTAAAGCGGCCTTGTGAACTGTGACACGCATGCGGGAAAACGCACAAGTGTAAGTGCGCAGCTAGGGGAATTTCCACCAGCCGGGTAACGAGCCCCGGGGTCAAGGAACAGAACACGATGGCCGCCCCAGGAGCCCCACTCCCCGGAGAGAACCCCTCTCTTGTCCTTCCAACAGCATATTCAGTTCCTGTCTTGGGCCTTCATAAATCATAGCAGATTTTGAGGACTGAAGTGAAGGCAGTTGTTGGAGCAGGGTGTCTGGCATGGGGGGGGGGGGAGCTCACTTCCTATTGGCATAGATTCCAGTCCCTTACAGAACAGGAAGACACGAAGTTGTCAGTGTTCGCCAGGGCCATAGACAACTGTACCTCAACTGGCTATTCACACTGACAGAAAGAGCCAGTGCTTCTTCCCCACCCCCGCTGGATTATGGTTGAGGGGAGAGAGAAGGAGGCGGGAACCTTTTGGGTCTGGCTCCAAAGGCTTCTGGCAGCTCGGGTATGCATCCGCTCGCCTCCCCGCAGCCTCTGAGCAATGTTGCCAGGCCTGGGGCTGGGACGGGAAGACTGCGGAGCGGGATGTGCCCCGGGACCACATCTCTCCCCCCACCCACCCGCGGAAGCGGTAACTACTGAAGCCTCTCTGATGACCAACTCTGAAACCCTCCATGTCCTTTTAAAAGGGGGAAAATGCAAAAATACCTTCACTCTGTGTTTTCTTTTCCAAAGTATGGCCGGTATAAAATATACATAAGTAAATTAAAACATAATTTTGATTTGGGAAAAGCAGCAGGAAATCGAATGGCATTTCCTAGCCATGTGGGTCTCCGTGTTTGGCCTTTGCATACTTGGCCTGACAGAGCACCCTTAGAAAGTGGCCGAGTAGGTAGCGAGAGCCTGTGAATGGGAGCCTGTTCTGTCGCGCTGGTTCAGCCAGGGCTCGGCAGCCCGCGCCTGGCCTGCAGGGACTGAGAGGCTGCTGCCGGTCAGTAATGAAAGGCCACTTTATGGATTTCCCACCATTTCCGAAGCTGCCGCTCTCTCTTAACGCCTCTTGCGAGAACCGCTGGGGGGCTGCCCTTTTTTCATGGGGCCTCCCCGGAGGCAGCGAAGCTTACGAAAAACTTGACTCCTAACAGTGGGGAGAGGCCTCGAGGAGGACATGCCCCGCATTGCTCAGTCAGCTGGACCAACGTTGGCCTAGCCCACCCCACACTCTGTGCGGAAGACATCTTGACAGTCAAGGGATCTGGGAGATTCTCACAGGGAAAAGGCGACCAGGAAAGTAGTGAGGAAGATGGCTGCTTCTCCGTTTGACCCGGAAGGGTTGGGTTGGACAAGACACGGGGCCATGTCCAAGTTCCCTTCATGCACAGGGGCATCCCAGAACAGAATGAAGTCAGAAGGCATAGGAAACCATACAGCCGCCACCTGGCAGAAGGCCCTAGAAAACATGCAGGTTTCTGGGTGGGGCCTGCCACTCTGTGACCTTAACACTTTGGTTACAGGCCCTCATATCCACTCTAGCCACTCAAAACGATGTCAAGCTTTCATAGCACCACGCGAAAATAACACCCACATGGCACTACGGGCCAGTGGACACACATTATCTCACGGACTCCTCCTCCAGTTCAATATCACTCAATTTTAGAGATGAGGAAACCGAGGCACGGATAGAGGAAGTCATATGACTGGAGCTCGCGTTGTTAATAAATGGCGGAGCTGGCCTGGGCCCCAGGCTGTGCGGTTCTAAAGCCATACACCACACGGCGCTCACTCTCTTTGGTGACTCCTTCTATGGCAGTCATCAGCACCCTAGGATCCAAATCCCGATTTCATTCATTCAAGCAATCTTTACTGAGCACCTTCCATGTGTCAGGCATGGGGTTAGGTACTTGGGAAGCAGCAATTAACACAGAGTTCTTGCTGCCACGGAACTCAGAGTCTAGAGGATGGGAGACAGGAAAGAAAATGTATAAATAATATATGTCCAGTGGTGACATGCTAAAAAAAAAAAAAAAAAAACAGTGTAAGATGACAGAGGTTGACAGGGTGGGGGCTTCTATTTTTTAAACAGATTGTGCAGAGATGGCCTGGCTGAATGAAGAAAAGGGAAAGTCAGGCAGTTCTCTGGGGAAAGAGCATTTCAGGGAGAGGGGAGAAGAGGTGCAAAGGGCCTGAGGCAGGATTGTACGTGGCACATTCTACAAATAGCAAGGAGGCTAGATTGTATTGAGTGAGGTGGGAGGTGGTAGGAGAGGAAATCAGGAATAGCATGGGGCACCATTAAAGACTTTGGATTTGAAACCAGCAGAGGTGGGAAGAAGTGGTCAGAACTTGGATATGTACTTCTTTTAATGTTTATTTATTTTGAGAGGAAGAGCATGTGCGTGTGTACACATGAGTGGGGGAGGGGCAGAGGGTGGCAGAGAGAATCCCAAGTGCCGAGCCCGATGCGGGGCTCGATCCCATGAACTGTGAGATCATGCCCTGACCTGAAATCAAGAGTCCGACACTTAACTGACTGAGCCACCCAGGCGCCCCAGAACTTGGATATATTTGAAGGTGAAATTGACCGAATTTGAGGGCACCTGGGTGGCTCAGTCAGTTAAGCATCTGACTTTTAGCTCAGATCATGATCTTGCGGTTCATGGGTTCAAGCCCCGCATCGGGCTCTGTGCAGACAGTTCTGAGCCTGGAGCCTGCTTCAGACTGTGTCTCCCTCTCTCTCTGCCCCCTCCCCTGTTCGAACTCTCTCTCTCAAAAATAAACATTTTTTTTAAAGGAGTAGTAACCAGAGGGGAAAGAGGAAAACCAAGAGACTGACTGTAATGTTACGGAATCCGAATGAAAGAGGTGTTTTTCTTTTCATTTTTTTTCTTTTTTCTTTTTTTTTAATTTATTTTGGAGAGCTCAAGTGGGGAAAGGGGCAGAGGGAGGGAATCTTTTTTTTAAGTTTATCTATTTATTTTGAGAGACAGCTCAAGTGCGGGAAGGGCAGAGAGAGAGGGAGACAGAGAATCCCAAGCAGGTTCCACACCGTCAGCACAGAGCCCAACATGGGGCCCGAACTCACGAACTGTGAGGACATTACCTGAGAGCTGAAATCAAGAGTTGGATGCTCAGCCGACCGAGCCACCTGGGCACCCCGTGAAAGAGGGGGCAACCAACTGCAGCAAATGTTGCAGACGAGTAAAAAAAAAAAAAAAAGATGGAAGACGGAGACAGGAAACGACCGTTGATTGGGCAAGTGGAGGTCACGGGCTGACCTTGACGAGAGCGGGTAAGGCGTGTGGGCCAGGAAAGCCGCAGTGCAGTGAGTTCCAAAGAGCAGGAGAGGAAGGGGACAGCGGGTGCACGGGTGCCGATTTTGAGTCACGCTGCAGAATGAAGCAGAGAAATGGGGCGTTGGGCCAAGAGGTGGTTTTATTTCAGGCTGGGTTTTATCAGGCGAGCAGGACAGAGGAAGTAAGGGACTACAGGCAGACGGCACTTTCAAGGGAGCGATCGTAATGAATCCAAGCCAACGTGTTCAGAACTAAAAGCCGAATAGCTGCAGTCAGCTGACTTGCCCAGGGAATGAAGAGTTTGGGCTTTCGACTCTTCCAAGGAGCCGGTTAACCTCCTCCGGAACCCACTTACCCATCTATCAGCTCTTACTACGTGTCAGTTCCCCAAATGACTCCGTCGCACACCTTCCTGCTCCTGCTCCAAGTACTCGACACACCGTTGGACACCACCTCCCCGGTCTCCGCCACCCCCGCACTGTGCCCGTTGCAACGGCAAACTCCGCGTCATTTCCTTTAGTGTCTGTGGCTCCCACACCGCCTTCCGCTTCAATTCACGAAAGTCTCAGAGAAAAATCACATTGGCTGACTGGACAAGTAATTTCTAGGAGAGCAGTAAATTCCGCAAAGGTGAATACATCAGATATACGCCAGTCCCCGTCCGGGGCCAAAGAGCAAAACCAGAACGATGGATTCCGAAGAGGGGAGGCCTCTTCCCCTGCAGGCAGACCCCCCACTTGGCAGCTTTGCACAAAGCAAACAACCATTTGGGAGGCATATACGCATCCTTCGGAGGGGGGCCAGGCATTCGGTGTGGGTGCTGGGCGACTACAGTAGAGAGTTCTTCCCCTGCCCCAGCAGAGAGTTTTTAAAGTCAGCCAGGGCCCCAGGTCTATGGCACATTTCAAAATGGGGTTTGGAGGGGCGCCTGGGTGGCTCAGTCGGTTAAGCGTCCGACTTTGGCTCAGGTCATGATCTCGAAATTCATGGGTTCGGGCCCCATGTCAGGCTCGGTGCTCCCTCTCTCTCTACCTAGCCCCCCTCCACATACTCTGTTTCTCTCTCTGTCTCTCTCTCTCAAAAGTAAACATCAAAATGGCATTTGGATTCCCGTCCATCTGGCAGGGCGACTTCTTCATTAGGCACGGCGGATACAGCGCCCAGGGTCCGTGGATACTTTTTAGGAGCCCATGAAAGTGTTTTAACTTCTTTTAAAATTGGAAGAAGAATGAGTATAATAAAGTGATGAATATATAAAAATGAATCCAGCCTGGATTAAAGTTGTTTTTATACCAGTGCAGTCACGAAATGTCCTTTCTCGCATCTGTACCGGAGGAAGAGGTCCGTGAAACTCCTCCTACGGCTCTGCCAGCTTAATCTCGACAGCTTTCTCCAAGCCTGGCCATTGTCATAAGCCCTCCTTGAGACAGCTTTCTTGAAATCGTTGTTTGGAGACGTAACAACGCTTCTTTCTAAATAATTACCCGACCCTGTGCGCGAGCCACGCCCCTGATGCTGTGAAGCCCCGCCCTCGCTCGCCAGATCATCTGCTATTTCTTTTTTTTTTTTTTTTTTTAATTTTTTGAGAGACAGAGACAGAGTGTGAGCAAGGGAAAGGCAGAGAGAGAGGGGGACATAGAATTCGAAGCAGGCTCCAGGCTCTGAGCCATCAGCACAGAGCCCGACGCGGGGCTCGAACTCACAGACTGTGAGATCATGACCTGAGTTGAAGTCGGCCGCTTAACCGACTGAGCCACCCAGGTGCCCCATCTGCTATTTCTTGAAAGGAGGCTGGGTGCACCTACACGGGGCGTACTGTCAGGCCAGGAGAGGTAGCGATAATAACAATACCGCCGATAACGGCAAACGGTGCTATTGCTGCTGCTCTTACCGCGTGCTAAACAGCGACCCCAGCATTTAACACACTTAGGGAAATAATGCAATCGGTGAACTGGCTGGATTAAACAGTGTTGGTTTTCACACTAAACTTCTTTTTTTCTTAATTTCTTGATATTTATTTATCTTTGGTGGGGGGGACAGAGAGAGACGGACACAGAGTCTGAAGCAGGCCCCAGGCTGGGCTGTCAGCACAGAGCCCGATGCGGGGCTCGAACTCATGAACCGCGAGATCATGACCTGAGCCGAAGCCTGACGCTCAATCGACCAGGCCACCCGGGTGCCCCAATATTGACAGTGAGCCTCAAAGAAACGGGTGCAGCTGCTCATTCACAGTGTGACTTGCGTTCAGCAAATACACACGTGTGAGTGCGAAGGCATCGGAGGACTGGTCCTACCGTGACAGCTGCGATAGAGAGCTCCGGCCTCCCCCCTCCCGACCTGCTCACCATTCCTCAGGATCACATCTGCGCTCTGGCTCGAGGGGCTCAGTCGCTGGGGGCTCCTGACATTGCTCAGAGCTCTGGAGAAGTGCTCGTCCACCACGCTGCCGATGTCCCCTTGGAAATAGGTGAAAAGGACGCACTGCGAGTTCCACTCTGTCTTTACGGGTCTCTGCGGCTGGACAGCAGTCTTCCCCATCTCTTCCATGGTGAGGGCCGCAGGCGATAGCTGCAGGGGAACACAAGACGTCACTGGCACTGGTTTTCCCAGCGGCTTGGCTACAGTTTGGGTGAGAGGCCCCTGGGGGGCAGGCGCCCCCAAAGCTCTCGGTACACTGCCAGGGAACCCCCGAGCCCCTGAGCGGTGCGCCGCACTGCGCTGGTCTGAGCACCTGCTGAGGAACCCCGTGCGATCATCGTTCAGGGAACAAGACCGAGTCCACAGAGTGCCGAAGGGGGTCCTCCGGAGAGCCTCAGAGGAGAATGATCTGGGACTCCACTACAAGAACAGCAGGAAGTTAAAAAAAAAAAAAGAAAAAGAAAAAGAAGGCCACTGAGGCCAAAACAGTAACTAGCCTCCTGGGGAAGTGCCTTCCTCCTGCAAAACAACCCCAGAACTGCATGCAGATTCCTCAGCCCCACAGCTTGACTGACTAATCCAGTGGGGCTTCGAAGATTTCACTTTTCGTAATAAGCACTGCTTTCCGTCTTGGCCACTTTCGTGCAAGAGAATGAGACGCGTCAAACTTTCCCGCCCCTCGGATGCTGTTGATCTGTGTATGATGGTGTCCTGCACCCCCCACCCCACCCCATGCGAGAAACGAGCAATTAAAAACAACACCGGTCCTAAGACCTCCGGACAGATATATTCTGAACCAAATACAGATCTCGAAAACAAACATTCTTCACACTAATGTATACGGCAACATGGGTGAAACGCTCCTGAAAGATCGCCCTGGTCCCTGCCAGATGCTCCGCCCCTGGAACAACGCCTGGGAAGCGGTAGTTGCCGTTTGCCGAATCGCCTTAAACTTGGCTTCCATCATTGTATCCTAACTGTGAGCGCCATCGGAACAGAGACTGTCCTCTCTCGCACCAAAGGCGGGACTGGGCACCCAGTGGGGACTCAAGACCCGCTGCGTGGCCTGGCTTAACTTGAGAAGTCGCCTGTCCGGATGTTTCTTTACCTTTGGCCACCCAATTCGACTTGCCAGGGCGCACTGGCTACCGGCACTTTTATTCGTTCTTGTGAATATGGTGAAAATGATTACAGTTTAATAGCCTACGTTCTTCTCTAGTCCTTGAGGGTGGGGGCCGTTTCTTATTCATTTCTTTATCCGGAGCACCTAGCATAAGTAGGTCAGTAAACAATGGCTGGCCGCCTGAATGCCGTTTCATGCAGAGAAAGCACAATGCAAGGAAATCATACCAATTAGGAGTCAGAAGACCTGGGGTTTTCCTCGGCTGTGTGATCTGGGGGGAAGCACACAGCCTCTCTGGGATTCAGATTCCTCTTGGGTAAAATTAAGAGGTCGGAGATGATTAATTCTGCAGGGTATTCTTTTACGTTCCTAGCGTCAATCCATTGCGATGAGGACTTTAGGAAGGAATCTGGCGGGGAGCAGGGGACCCTTCTAAAAAGTTCTCCTTTCCGACTCATTCCAGCCCCAGTCATAACTGGGTTCTGCTGTCATGAGGCCTTCATAACACAGCCTTCGACTTGACCACCTCACTCTGTTTCGCCCTGGTGGACAGCCGTGCTAAGTAAGCATCACCAGGCACCACCTGAAAAATGAATCCATTGTATCCTTATTCAGAAAAAAAACACGCAAGCAACGGCTCTGAAACACTGTTTGGCCGTTTCTTATAAACATATGCTTACTATATATATGACCCAGCAATCCTACTTCTGGGTACATAGAGCCAAGATAACAAAAACATATGTCCGCACAAAGACTTGTATAGGATATTCATAGCGGCTTTATTTATAATAGCCAAAAAGTTGAAATGAGCCAGATGCCCATCACCAGGAGTATAAATAGACTAGGTGTGACACTGTCATATAACGGAATGTCATTCCAGAATAAAAAAGAAAAAACTACCCATCCACACGACGGCATGGATGAATCACAAAAATATTATGTTGGGTGAAAAAATTATTCCTCGACCAAAAAGCACGTGCTATATTCAGATACTCAGCATTGCGAAATAAAACAAAGGTGTTGGGATGCTGACCTCCCCCTCTTCCTCCCCCCCCCCGCCCCCCGCCGCGCGCAGTCAGAAATCTGCATATAACTTGAGTCCCCAAAACTTAACTATGAATAGCCTGCTGGTGACCGGAAGTCTTACTGGTAACATAAACAGTCAATTCGCACAGATTCTGTCTATGTACTCTATGCTGCGTTCTTACAGCCAAGTTCGAGAAAAGAAACGTAAAGAAAATTGTAAGGAAAAGAAAATACATTTACAACGCTGCACTGAAAAAAAAAAAAAAAAAGCCTATAAGTGGACCCGCGTAGTTCGAATCCGTGTAGTTCAAGAGTCAACTGTACTGTATAGTATCACTAGTGTGCGGAATTTTAAAAGGCCAAACTCATTGAAACAGAGAATAAAGTGATGGCTACGGAGAGGCTGGGGGGGTGCGGGGGGAGCGGGCAAGTGTTGTTTAGGATACAAAGTTATAAGGTCTTTAGACCTTTAGATCCTAAAGATCTAAGACAGTACAGAGAACGTACACAGCCATCGCGCAGTACAATCCTCCAGCCTGCGGAGACTGGAACTAAGTCGTTCCAGCTACCAAAAAGAAAGGGTAACCGTGAGGTGACAGAGGTGCCAACGATCGCTACAGTGACAATCCTATCCCAATATATACATTTATGGAATTCACGTGGAACACCCCGAATTTACACGGTTGTATGAAAACACAGCAAAAAAAAAAAAAAAAAAAGAAAAAAAAAGGAAGCAAAGCTGTTCCGAAGTATAAAGTTGGGAGGCAGCGCTTTTTCTCAAGCCGCAGTTTACAAAATACCTCCAATGTGCCTGAAGTTACACATATATTTTCTCTAGTCTTTACAACCCTCGGCGCGGGTCCTACTGTCCCCAGTTGGCAGATGAGCAATCCGGGGGCCCGGAAGGTGAAACGAACTGCCCAGGCCACACGGCTAGGGATGCGGCCGAGCTGGGATCTGAACCCTCTCTAGCTTCCAAGTCTGTCCTCTCCCTACCTTCCCTTACTGCCTAGCCGGTGGGACTAGCAGACCCCTTCTAGGAGCTTCGGTCCCCGCCGTCTATCAAATGTGAAGGCTTGGCTTCTGATATCTAGGGAACCTTGAGCCAGGCCCGACAGCAGCCACCTGGTTCCCTTCAGGGAACACAGGCAGAGCATCCGTGCGTTCCTTTCGGGCTCCTTAAAGCCGCTACTTGCGGCTTTATCCCTGGAAATGGCAGTGGCCACTGCTCCAGGTTCAGGCTTGACACGGCTTACAAGTCTACCTCTGCGGAGTCTCCCCGAAGCCACGAGGCAGGCAGCCGGCCGGACCCTTGGGACCTGGGGGCCCGGGAGCACGCTCCTGGTCTCCTCGGGCGACGGGCACAGACCACAGGCCACTGGCCACAGCCAGGAAGCGTTAGCGAGAGGAAGCCAGAGGCAACGCCTCATCCCCATCACCTTGGAAGGATCAGACCTTAGGCAGGCGGGATCTTGGATAAGCCACCATTGCAGCCTCTGCCCCCCTCTTCCTCCCCGAACACGCGGACACACATCCCAAAGGAAAACCACGGGTAACTTTCTGCATCTAGCTCACAGGCCAGCGTCCGGCCTGCACCCGCGCCGCAGTGGAGGGGGGTGTATCCGAGGGCTATGGAATTCTGAGAAATGCGAGCGGCTACCGCCTTTGCAAAGCTGCATCTCACGGCCCCTCGGGAGGACCGCGGGCAGTTCCATCCCCACATGAGCCCTCCGCGAGGGGTCTCTTTACACAGAAGTGAGCTGGGGTCTGGCCGAAGGGAAGGGCAGACTGCAAGGCTGGAACGCAGAGAACAGCAGCGAGCCGGAGACGGGGCGGAACCTTCCGGGACACGTCCCCGTCCCGGTCCCCTGGCTTGTAGCAAAAGCCTCTTGCAGACAAAACCCTAAGGTCAGGCTTTGCCAGCTGTGCGGTTCGAAGAGCATAATTACAAAAGCACCCCGTAGCTTGCGATTTCCCCAACACAGAGACCACAGAGACCCCGAGCGCTCCAACTCGACCTCAAAATAACGCCCAAACTTCTGCACGAACATCCCAACACAGACTCCCAGGCCAGCAGCTCGGCCTCAACCCTACCACACACAGTCGGCCTGCAGGGACGCGGGTCCCACCCTTCTGCGGCGTGGTACCCAGCGCCTCGGGCGTGGGGTGGGCTGTCGCGGCAGAGAGGTCGCCACGGTGATCGCTCGCCACGCAAGCCCCGAGGGGACCAGATCATCTATCGGTGGCGAAGCGCGTAATACTCACCGCTCCCCCGCCCCGACGGCTCTGCAGTGGAATCTCCATCCCTCCTTATCCCCTCAACCCCCCAAAGTCGCCAGCTTCTCCTACCTTAACTCCTGACCATGAACCGAGACAGCAAGATCCCACGGCCGGGCAGAGGTGCGTAGTGATGGTCCCAGTTGCCTGGCCCACTTTGGAGCAGCTCAGGGCTTGCGGAAGCAGGGGCTGGGGATTTTGTGCCCTCCCCTCGCTACTTTCTGCCCCTCCAGCCGGGGCTATAAGAGGCATTTCCTGCTGGCTATCTATTAAGAATGTAGAAAATGCACTCCAACAAGTCCTTCGGGTTGGGCACCTGCAGGAATGAGGAAAATAGGGAGTTCCTTTTTATTTCTTTCTTTTTGCATTAAAAAAAAAGCACTTAGTGATATTGTCTCTTAAAGTGGGCGGCCAGTTGTTTGCCGGAAACCACACACAGAGTCAACAACGTCTGAAACATCAGTTATGGGGCTTGCATGAAACTGATGTCACCTTCACTCTCGGGAGCAGGGAAAGAATGTTCGGCTCATCGCGGCTTTCTCCCGCTCTCCCCGCGGGAGGAGAAGGGGAGCCCGCACCCCGAGAAGCCTGGACGCGTCACGGGCTTCCGTGGGCCCCAGAGAGAGGGAGGGCTTCTCCGAACCGGCAGGAGAGCAAAGCCGTTCAGGGCCAGCCGCTGAAGGTTTGGAGCGAGGGGGTCCCGACGCTCACCTGGAAAAACCTTCCATATTACCTGGGTCGGTGACACCATCACTCGGGTCCCCGGCCCCGGAGCCATCCTTTCCTCCACTCGCTCTCGGTTTCCACGGTATTTAACACATGTTTAGTGAACGCTTACTGCGTGCTGGGCACCGTTCCCGGAGGTCTGTTTTACAAGTCCCACAAAGAGGCATGAACGGCGAAAGGGGAACGTATGGAACCATCGAGAAAGGATTTTCTGAGAAAGTGACGTTTGCGCAGAACCCTGAGGGAGCAAACCACGTCGATACCTGCTTCGCCTGATACCCAAGAGAGCCCCAGATGCGGAAGGAGGGACTCGTGTCTGGTCTGTTCACAGAAGGGCAAGGAGGCCAGCGGGGCCGGAGAGGAGGGCGGCGAGGGAGACGGGGCCTGATCGGAGGGCCCCACGGGCCACGCCTAGGCTTTGACTTTGGCTCTAAGTGGAAAGGAAGCCCACTGGAGGCTTTGGAGAAACACATCAACGAATCCCAAAAGCTCTTCCTTCAAAATGCATTGCTTCGTCGCCACCTCCCCCAGGCTCGCCCGGGTCTGAGCGCCCATCGATTCTCCTCGGCCCCGCCCCAGAGCCTAACCGGGCTCCTTCCCTCCGCCTGTGGCCCTTCTTAGTCCGCAGACTTCAAGGCCGCACCGGTGATCAATTTAGATCCTGCAGAGGATCCAGGCACGCCTCGTTTAAAAGCTTCTGGCTTCTCTTCCCAGGTCCTGGCTACAAGGGCCCAAGGCAAAGGAACTGTCCCCACCCCCTGTTCTCGAGGCTCTCGCCACCCTCCCCTCCATTCAGCAACGGCCCCACAGGGTTCCTGGCCTTTCCCTGAATGGAGTCAACACCCTCCCGCGTTCACCTCCCCCTCCCCCCATTTCCTCTCCCCGGGAGGCCCATCCCCCACACGCCCTCGGGACTTGCCCTCTCGTTACCTCTCCGCTCAGTCACTTTTTTTTTTTTTTTAATTTATGTTGAGAGAGACAGAGAGAGCGCAGGCATGGGGGAGGCAGAGAGAGAGAGGGAGAGAGAGAATCTTCAGCAGGCTCTGGACTGTCACAAACTGGGAGATCACGACCTGAGCCAAAATCAAGAGTCTGGGTCTTGGCCAACTGAGTCACCCAGGCGCCACCCCCCCGCCCCAACCTCGCGTCAGTCACTTTGAGAAGCCTCCTCTAACTGTCCTATCCCAAGTCCGCAGTCTCTCATATTCTCTGTCCTTTTCTTCCATTTCTCAGTTCTTCATAGCACTTTTTGTTGCTTGACATCATATTGCATGTTTATTTCTTTACAGTTTGTCTCCCCTTTTTTAATTTTTTTTAATGTTTATTTATCTTTGAGACATAGAGGCAGAGTATGAGCAGGGGAAGGGCAGAGAGAGAGGGAAACACAGAATCCGAAGCAGGCTCCAGGCTCTGATGAGCCATCAGCACAGAGCCCGACGCGGGGCTCGACCTCACAGACGTGAGATCCTGTTGGCCACTTAACCAACTGAGCCACCCAGGCGCCCCTGTCCCCCCTTCTAAAATAATGCCTGGTATACAGTAGGGGCTCAGTAACTACCTGCTGAATGAAGGAATTAGTGGCGGGGGAGAGAGGAATGATTCAAGCATTCACCAAGTGAACGCACAACTGCAGTGGTAATAAGTCAATATTGGGGAACAGAAGCGCCTCTGATCCATCAGGGAACACTGGCTTCTCTGGGGAAATAACGCTGGATCTGAGATCTGACAGCCTGAGAAGCGGTTAACCACACCAAGCAGGGGCGAGGGAGGTTGGGGAGGTGGTAATAGCTAGTGCAAAGGCCCTGAGGTGGGCGGGGCCCGACAAATAGAGTGACAGGGGAAAGGGAAGTGGTGTTTGCAATGGAGACAGTAGGGGGAGCACTGGCTGCAAGATGAAGTGGAAAGCTGAGCAGGGGTCAGGGCCGGCCGCGCTTTGCAGGCCCTATTGAGGAAGTTTGCATTTTTCCTAGGAATGAAAAGAAGGTTCTCAAGGGTTTGATGGAGGTCCGTGTTGAAGGGTGTGGGGAAGTTGGGGGACGGAAGTGACCTCATCAGATGTGTGCCAAAGCCATCGGTCTGGCTGTGATGTAGACAAAGGATGGCAGGATCGAGGGGACACGGACAGACAAGTCAGAGCGCTGCTCGTAGTCTAGGGGACGTATGCTGGTAGCTGCATCTGGGGATTGGGGGGAGGAGGTGGATGTAGAGAGAAGCGGATGGATTCAAGACGTATTTAGAAAATAAAATAGATTTGGGGCCGAATTGGATCTGGAGGGTAAAGGAGACCAAGGATACTTGCTGGGTCTGGCTATTGTGGAACTTGACCGATCAGTGTCCCTTTCGCGGAGCTATGAAACATTGCAAGAGTGTCTTCTTTTTATTATTTTTTTTAATGTTTATTCATTTTTGAAAGACAGAGACAGTGTCAGCGGGGGAGGGGCAGAGAGAAAGGGAGATAGAATCTGAAGCAGGCTCCAGGCTCCCAGCCGTCAGCACAGAGCCCGACGCGGGGGCTCCAACTCACGGACCGTGAGATCATGACCTGAGCTGAAGTCGGACCCTTAACCGACTGAGCCACCCAGGTGTCCCTGCAAGAGTGTCTCCTTTAGGAGAGAAAATAAAGATTTCTGCCTGAATGTGTTGATTTTGAGGAGTCCTTGAGCCATCCATGAAGACATGACAGTAGTCAGTGAGGAGACAGGTCTGAGATGGAGATAGAAATTTGGGGGCTGGCAGTGTATAGCTGGCTATTGAAGTGTTGGGCTCTAACTCACCCAGAGAGAGTAGAGAGTGAGATATAAAGAATTAAGCTACTTTTACAAATGAGGGAAGGGGCGCCCGGGTGGCTCAGTTGGTTGAATTTCCCACTTCGGCTCAGGTCATGGTCTCGCGGTTGGCGGGTTCGAGCCCCGCATCGGGCTCTGGGCTGACAGCTCGGAGCCTGGAGCCTGCTTCGGATTCTGTGTCTCCCTCTCTCTCTGCCCTTCCTCTGCTCATACTCTGTCTCTATGTCTCTCAAAAATAAACAAACATTAAAAAAAACAAACAAACCCTGATTTCTTGGGGCACCTGGGCAGTTTGTGGGTTTGAGCTCCGCGTCGGGCTCTGGGCTGACAGCTCGGAGCCTGGAGCCTGCTTCGGATTCTGTGTCTCCCTCTCTCGCAGCCCCTGCACCACTCACACTCTGTCTCTCTTTCTCTCAAAAATAAGTAAACGTTAAAAAAAATAATAGTAAATTAAAATGAAGGAAAAAAGAACTAAGACCAAGCCCCGCGTAACCACTGCATTGACGGGCCAGGTAGGCGCCATGAGCCGGCAAACGTTACTGAGAAAGAATGGGGATAAGATACGGGAGGGTGTTAGCGCCCTAAAGCCCAAGAAGAAGAAGTTGAAGACGGCGGAGCTGGCCACCTGAGCTCAGTGCTATTGAGAATTGGGAGACTCTGCTGCCTGAGAATTTTCTTTTGGGTTTTGTGGCTTGGAGATCATACGTGATCTTCAGGGGGGATGAGAGCTGGAGTGATAAGGCCAGAGGCAGATGGCAGAGGGAAAGACTGGCATTGGGGAGGGTATTTGGCAGGAGTTTGGAAGTGGAAGGGAGTGGAAAGATGGAGCAGAGTCTGGGGGTACGGGAGGGGTCCAATAAGTTTGTTGTTCCTTTTTCTTATTTGAAAAGATTTTATTTTGTGTTATTTTTAATGTTTATTTATTTATTTTTGAGAGAGAGAGAGAGAGAGCCAGCAGGGGAGGGGCAGAGGGAGGGGGACGGAGGATCCAAAGCAGGCTCTGTGCTGACAGCAGAGAGCCCACTGAAGGGGCTTGAACTCACCAACCATGAGACCATGACCTGAGCCGAAGTCAGATGCTCGACCAATGGAGTCACCCAAGCGTCCGTTTATTTTTTTTTTTTAAGTAATCGCTACACTCAACGTGGGGCTTGAACTTACAACCCCAAATCAAGAGTCCTGTGTTCCACAGACTGAGCCAGCCAGGTGCCCCTGTAGTTCCTTTTTCTTAAAAGGATAGATTTTGACATGATTAAAGGATATGTTAAAAGCAAGAGGTCATGGGGCTCCTGGGTGGCTCAGTTGGTTGGGCGTCCAATTTCAGCTCAGGTCATGATCTGCGGTCTGTGAGTTCGAGCCCCGGGTCGGGCTCTGTGTTGACAGCTCAGAGCCTGGAGCCTGCTTCAGATTCTATGTCTCCCTCTCTCTCTGCCCCTCCCCTGCTCACACTCTGTCTTTGTCTCTCTCTCTCTCTCTCTCTGTCTCAAAAAATAAAGATTAAAAAAATAAAAAATAAATAAAAGCAAGAGGTTGAGTATGCTACAGAAAGGAGGTATGACTAATAATATAAAATGCTGAGGAAAGCCGGAGAAGATGGAATTCAAGTCTGGGTGGAAGGACCGGCTTTAGATAAAAGGAGGGACCGTCCTGTGGTAGGGGTACTGGACTAGGAAGCAAAGATCTCTCTCTAAATGGATCCATAAACTTGAGAAGGTATTTCTCATTTCTTCGTTCATTTTTATTTTTTAAAGTGTATTTATTTTGAGAGAGAGAGAGCGAGAGAGAGCGAGAGCGCGAACACATGCAGGAGAGGGGCCGACAGAGAGAGAAGGTGAGAGAATCCCAAGCAGGCTGCACACTGTCAGCGCAGAGCTCGACGCGGGGCTCAAACTCATGAACCCCATGAGATCATGACCTGAGCTGATATCAAGAGTCCAACGGTTAACCAACTGAGCCACCCAGGCGCCCCAACCTTTGCTCAGTTTTAAAGACAGAGTACTGTACTAGAGGGTCTCTAGGGTTTCCTCTAGCTGTGCTACTCTACGTAAACTAAGAGAATGTGAAAATCAAAATGGTAGAAAATTAAGCACTAGAATGTTCGTTTTCATTGTTTTCAAATGCGAGTGTTGACTTCCAGTTCAAGGTGATGGACAGAGTTCACGTATTTAATCTCATCCTCCTTTCAAAATCCCACTAACATGCCAAAAGAAATATAAAAAGAAGAACAAATCCGAAATGGTGCTGGAAACCCAGAAAAACTCGGTCTCACTAGCAGACGAGACAGATGTAATGGCCGACAGTTACTCGGTGCTTTCAATGTATGACGCGATCTAACTAATTCTCCAAGATAGGTCCGATTATTATCTAAATCGAAACAGGGGTAAAGGCGGGGGGAGGGAGATGGGTGAGAAGGGGAAGGGCTTTAAAAGGTACAATCTTCCAGTTATAAAATAAATACATCACGAGGATGTGAAGTAGGGCGTAGGGAATATAGTTAATCATAACGTAGTAACGCTGTATGGTGACAGATGGCAGCTAGATTTATCAAGGTGATCACTTCTTAATGTATATTATGTATTGAGTCACTGTGTCGTCCACCTGAAACTAATATATTGCTCTGTCAACTACACTTCAATAAAAAAGAAAAAGAAAAACCGTTTGCTGATTCTTGGACTAGCCCAATGAGGCTATATCGCTAATCTAAAACTTAACCCTGTAAAAAACAATTCGCAAACAGAGCCACGGAGAGGTTAAGAGCTGGTCCGGGCCAAGCAATCTGACTCTAGAGTCTGTGCGCCAGACCGCTGTCATGTGACCTTTCGTTGAGAAACAATAAGACATTTCTGGAAATTATAATGTGGGACCCACACCCTGCTAACGCAGGAATGAGAGAAGGAATATTGGAGGAACGATTACGAATCTTTCAAACAGAGCCCCAGGAAAAGCTCTGAATTAGTAGAGGCTGGAGTGAGTCATGGAGCAGGGAGTCTGCCAAGGCAAATGGGCCGTTCTCCAACTCTGTGCACAGTGTCTTGCTGTAGTGTTCACCCCTGGCCACAGCCAGTGAGAACAGCTTTATAAATAAAGCACTTTTTGTGCCCAGAGAGGGAGCCCAGCTTGGACTTTGTGGCTGGAGAGAGCCGGGAGTGCCCAGGTAATTGGGGGGTCAGCCATCAGAATGTAGAGACAAAAGGCATCTTGGCAGAACATAGCCCGAAGCTCTACGCATCCGGTAAGACATTGATGGCGACCTCCTTCCCATGCAGGCTTCATAAACGGGAGTCCCCGTGGGGCACACCCCCACCCATTCACCGGCGCCGCTCTGTCACTTTCGGAGAGAAAACCTGTCAGCTGGACAGTGACCTTCACAACCGCAGAGGACCCCAAACCCGTTACCAAACTGTAGTTATCTAGTCCTTCAGATGAAGGGCCAATCACAGGACATTTAAGCAAAACCCACAGCGTGATAGAGACAAACGAAGATGAACAAGCGAACGAACTGACTTTTGAGGGGCAAGTGAACTCGGAAAGATGTTCCAAAAATTCAGGCCAGTATTCTGAGAGGTGTCCAAGAGAATCTTGCGTCCATAGAACAAAAATCAGTCTGCTATGAAAAAGAAGTAATCAGAGAATAAGAGTTCGCACAAAATGATAACATGGTTGCTGAAATAAGACAGCTCGGCACAGGGGCGCCTGGTGGGCTCAGTCAGTTAAGCGTCTGACTCTTGATCTTGGCTCAGGTCATGATCTCACGTCGGGCTCTGTGCTGACAGTGCAGAGCCTGCTTGGGATTCTCTCTCTCCCTCTCTCTCTGCCTCTCTCAAAATAAATAAATAAACTTAAAAAAAAAATAAATAGCAATGGACAGATCTTGCAAACTGACTTGGAAGCCCAAGTCATGGAAGATCGGTGGAATAGTCTATAAAGCACAGAGGGGAAAATTCCATATTTTTAAGATTTCAAATCAGTAAGGAATTGAAGGTATTGAGACAATTGCCTGTTCATTTGGTGACGAATCAAGTTAGGGGCCATCTTAAACCTCAGTTACCCCTTTCTCTCTCGTTTCTATCATCGTAGATATACGCCCACGGAGCTCCCGGTTTTGTCAACCCGCCCACCTCCGTTTCCACTCCTCCGTGCCCCTTCAGCAACACTCCTTGAACTTGTCGTCCCCAGCTGGTCACCGTCTCTACTTGCCACCTTTCTTTTCACTCCTAAAACCTTCTTTTAGGGGAAACCGAACACGTTCACACACTGCCGTTCCGAGCGGTGGTGTGAGTTCCACATTTCCGGAGAACGGTTTGGTGGGTGTCAATCAAGATGGCAAATACATAGGATTTATGATGCAGGAAACTTACTTTAGGATGTCTATCTTTTTTTAAATGTTTACTTATTTTTGAGACAGAGAAAGAGAGACAGAGAAAGAGAGAGCACAAGTGGGGGAGGGGCAGAGAGAGCCAGCGACAGAAGATCCGAAGCACGGTGGGTTCTGGGCTGTCGGCGCAGAGCCCGAGGCGGGGCTAGAACTCATGAACTTCGAGATCATGACCTGAGCCAAAGTTGGACGCTTAATCGACTAAGCCGCCCAGGTGCCCCTTTATGAAGTCTATCTTAAAGAAATCCTAAAAGATATGTAAAAATAAACCTGCATTTAACAAAAACGGATTGTTTTATTTTATTGTTTCTTTTTTTTTTTTTTTTTTTTTGGGTTAAGGAAGCTCCATATCTAATGTGGGGCTTGAACTCATGATCCTGAGATCAAGAGTCACATGCTCTACTGACTGAGTCAGCCACACGCCCCCAAAGCAGATTTCTGACTTATAACAAGATCATTACAAGGCAGCTACGAGGTTTCAACGTGAAGACCGTTCATCTGCCCAAACCTCCAGAGAGACTGATCATACTCTTGATCTTTGCTTCATTTAAAAACAAAACGAAATTAAACCAAACTAAAGAATGTCAATCTACAGGGCGGTACAGTAAAATTTCCCCTTCATCCGATGGGTAGAGGCTGCAGCCATTTAATAAGCAAAGGATGTCTGGAGGAGGTAAGGTGGATATTTATCTAAAGTATTTATTAAAATGTTATTATATTTTATGGTAGGAAAGGAACACTTTTATGGTAGGAAAGGAACACACGCATGTCCCTCCCTTTCCCCTTTTATAAATGAATTAGAGGGTGCCTGGCTGGCTCCGTCAGAAGAGCAAGTGGTTTTGATCTCGGGGTCATTAAGTTCGAGTCCCACGTTGGGTGTAAAGATTACTAAAAAGAAAAAAAAAATAAACTTAAAAAAAGTGTCATAAATGAATTAGGATTCCCATAATCTAAATTCACAGTACAGAAATAGCCAAGGGCCATTCAAATCTTTCCCCATCATATTTATTTACTGAAACTAACGCATCCATTAAGATTGCATTACCTGAGATCAGTATTTCCTTGGAATGGTCGCCAGCACCACAGATGTGTCCATTACAGTCGCGTTAGCAATGTCAGCAGGCCACACGGTCAATTTAGTTTGAGCTGCCACCACCATGAAAAGAAGTGCCTTTCGACTCCTGTTGCCTGGCATGCCCCAAACATCTTGGCGTCTATGCATCTTTGCAGCTCACATACCCTTCCTACGAAGTTTTCCCTGACCTCCTCCGCTGAGAAGGACTCAGCTTCTCTGTGGCCAGAGAACTTCTCCGAGGCCAGACTCCTATTGAGACCAGCAGCGACAGTAGCGACCCGGGAGCTTGTTACAAATGCAGACTCTCAGACTCTACCCCAGACCTACCGAATCCCAGTCCCTGGGGATGGAGTCCAGTGTTAACTGGTCCTTTGGGGTTTGCATGCTAATGTTGAGGGAGCACCAACCTGGGAGCACTTCACCAGAGCCTCTTCGGTCCCTGCGTACAAATGAGGTCACGTTGACATTCGTGCTCAGATGATCTGAGCTCCCTTGATCACTTACATCTGCCGGACTCCTAAGTCCTTTTCGGGTCCGCTTCCGCCCCTCTGCGGTGCCTGATCGCTGCTCTTCAGTAGGCGACTTTTAAGCAGACAGAGCTGCACAATCCACTTAAAAGCTAGCCCATTTCCCAAAGGGAGCAAAAGTACAAAACGTGTTTTGTCCTGGTGGGATGAGGATGGGGAAACTGCCGGACACAATGCCGGACCATACATGATGTTGGCCACCAGACAACTCACAGCGATCAATGGAATAGCCCAGCCAAAGGCCGCCTGATTGCATCCCTCCATCTGAAATAGCCTACTCCGGGGGCGCCTGGGGGGCGCAGTCGGTTAAGCGGCCGACTTCAGCTCAGGTCATGATCTCATGGTTCATGAGTTCAAGCCCCACGTAGGGCTCTGTGCTGACGGCTCAGAGCCTGGAGCCTGCTTCAGATTCTGTGTCTCCCTCTCTCTCTGACCTTCTCCTGCTCGTACTCTGTCTCTATGTCTCTCAATTAAAAAATTAAAATTAAATAAAAAAAAAATTGAAATAGCCTACTCCGGGGCTTCGAGCCCGCCGTGATCCATCCATTCCTCCCGTCTGCAGCCTCCCAGCAGCATAGCATATGACAGGATTTAACATAACCCACCAAAGAAAATAGATTTCCCGCACTGCTTTGGCAAGTAAGAAGGCTGGAAGTCACCACTGTGTCCTAACAACGAGCGAAAAGCTGAACAGACCGAAAAATCAACAACTCTTCCTAGAGAGTCACAAGAGAAGTGAGGTCACAGAGCAAACCACTGCCTCGAAATTGGAGAGACTGATGGGTGAATGCAGAGAATCACAATTCAGTGGAGCAGAAAGTTCCAGTGCTGGGCAGCAGAACCTGAGGTGTGGCTGATGCATTGCCGGAGGCTCAGTGGAGACGAGTCTGAGACCCCAAAGACTCCAGGGGGACCCGATCGCTGGCGGGTCCCCACAGCTTTGTGAGCTTTAGCTCTAGGTGCTTGGTCAGATTCTCACACTGCAGATCTGAGAAAAAAAACCACCCCCTTGTGTTTCTGGCAGGGGGATGGGCAAACAAACCACTTGGAACACACTGGAGCGTTCTGTTTTTCTTTCTTGTTTTGTTCGCATTCTGTTTTTCCTAACAAGGTCGGCCCTCAAGAGAAATGAGTTACTAACGTTTTTTATCAGAGCCTAACTGACCCGAAGGAAGGGAAGGTTCATCGCGAACTCGGGTTTGAACAGCATGGGTCCACTAATACGTAGATTCTTTTCATTAAATCCAGGACATTACTGGAAAGGCCTTTTCTCGTCCTTGTGATTTTCTTAATAACATTTTCTTCTCTCTAGCTTTACTTTATTGTAAGAATACAGTTTGTTTATTTATTTATTTTTAATGTTTTTTTTTTTTAATTTTTTTAAATGTTTTTTTATTTTTGAGACAGAGACAGAGCATGAGTGGGGGAGGGGCAGAGAGAGAGGGAGACACAGAATCTGAAGCAGGCTCCAGGCACTGAGCCGACAGCACAGAGCCCGACGTGGGGCTCGAACTCATGGACTGCAAGATCATGACCTGAGCTGAAGTTGGACGCTTAACCGACTGAGCCACCCAGGCGCCCCTAATGTTTTTATTTTTTGAGAGAGAGACAGCACGAGCAGGATTCATGAGTTTGAGCCCCACATTGGGCGCTGCGCTGTCAGCACAGAGCCTGCTTCAGATCCTCTGTCCCCCTCTCTCTGCCTCTTCCCCACTCATGCACGCTTTCTCTCTCTCTGTCTCAAAAAAATTTTTTTTATTTTTTAATTAATTTATTTTTTAAAGGTTTATTTATTTTTGAGAGACAGAGAGAAAGCAGGGGAGGGGCAGAGAGAGAGGGAGACAGGATCAAAACCGGGTTCCGTGTGGACAGCAGAGAGTCCGATGCGGGGCTCGAACTCACAACCCGTGAGATCGTGACGTAAGCCGAAGTCTGATGCTTGACTGACTGAGCCACTGGGCTCCCCTTGAATAAACATTTTTAAAAAAGAAAAAAGAAAAGAAAAATTTTAAGACACTAAATGGCAAAAACCATTGTGAAGAGACAGAGCGAAGAGAACCAGAGTCAGAGTGGCAGGAATGTTGGAAGTCTCTTCATCCAGTCTCCTGGCTTTAAATATCATCTATATTCTGATGTCACCAAATTGAAATCTCCAGCTCTGTCTCCAATTCTGAGCTTAGAGACATATCAAATGGCCTGTTTGGCATCCCGTGCACATGTCATATAGACTAATCTCAAACCATGTGGCTGAGACAGAAGCCGTCGGTTGCTCCCCTACCTCCAAAACACGTCCTGAGCCCGATCACGTCTCACCACTACTGCAGCTCCGATCCTAGTCCAAACCACCACCTTTGCCTGCCTGGACTGCCAAAATAGGCTCCTTTCTGCTCTTCCTTCTAGTTCATTCTCTACGCACGGCAGTTAAAAATATCCCTTCGAAAAAGAAATCAGATTGCATCACCACTCTGTTTACAAATCAACTTTCAGGGCACCTGGGTGGCTCAGTCGGTTGAGCGTCCAACTCTTGATTTGGGCTCAGGTCATGATCCCAGGGTCATGGGATCGAGCCCCAAGTCGGGCTCCACACTGACAGCATGGAGCCTGCTTGAGATTCTCTCTCTCCCTCTCTCTCTGCCCCTCTTTCACTCCTGTGCACTGGTGCTCTCTCTCAAAATAAATAAATAAATACACTTCAAAAATAATAATAAAATATTGTCAGGGCGCCTGAGTGGCTCAGTCGGTTAAGCGTCCGACTTCGGCTGAGGTCACGATCTCACGGTTTGTGAGTTCGAGCCCCGCACTGGGCTCTGTGCTGACAGCTCAGAGCCTGGAGCCTGCTTTGGATTCTGTGTCTCCCTCTTTCTCTGCTCCTCCCCCGCTCATGGTCCCTCTCTCTCTCTCTCTCAAAATAAAAACATTAAAAAAATAATAAAAATTGTCTTTAGCAAACCACCCCAATTCGATTCGTTTCCACTACTATCTGAATTTATCTTTTAAAAATATATGAGAGGCGCCTGGGTGGCTCAGTCAGTTAAGCATCCAACTTCGCCTCAAGTCACGATCGCTTCCATCCAGCTCTCTGCTGTCAGCGCAGAGTCTGCATAGGATCCTCTGTCTCCCTCTCTCTCTCTGTCTCCTCTCTCTCTGCCTCCCCCTCCATTCACATAGGCACACGATCTGTCTCTTTCTCTCAAAAATAAACATTAAAAAAAAATAAAAATATATGAGTATTGTCTATTTCTTCTGCAATTTCCTCTTGTTAATTTCCAGACCTCAAAACCTGTCTGGCCCATAGTTTGGATTCATCGAATGAATGAGCAGATGAACTAATGCTTCAGAAAGTTGTTTGTTTTTTTTTAGATTTGTTTAACAGGAGAAAAATAAAATTTAATAGTGATACATACGGGGAATCCACACAGACATGAAATTCCCATTAAGATTTTATTTTCAAGTAATCTCTATACCTAATGTGGGGCTCGAACTCACAACCCTGAGATCAAGGGTCACATGCTCCACCGACTGAGCCAGGCAGGTGTCCTGCTTCAGCAAGCTTTGTAAACAAACTCCCGATTGCATGGGACTCAGATGCAAAGTCTAAGATTTGCAGACCTGTCCTTGCATTCCATGGATATACTTGCACGCTCCCACTGATTCATTTGAGGAGGCTTCGACTTCACCATTATCCCTGTTATCATCATTCGGGGTGATTTCAACATCCGACTGGAACCGGAGATGAAGTTCAACGGCCTTGGTATTAAGACTGAACTTGTAACAGAAATGTCGGTAAATGCGTAAATGAAATATAGTCTTCATGCCAACTGGTCCAAATCCCTACAGTAGTGCTGGCATCTGTATTTGAAAAAAATTTTTTTAATGTTTATTTATTTTTGAGACAGAGAGAGGCAGAGCATGAGTGGGGGAGGGGCAGAGAGAGAGGGAGACACAGAATCCGAAGCAGGCTCCAGGCTCTGAGCTGTCAGCACAGAGCCCGACGCGGGGCTCGAACTCACAAACCGCGAGATCATGACCTGAGCTGAAGTCGGCCGCTCAACCGACTGAGCCACCCAGGCACCCCTGGCATCTGTATTTGAATCTGGCTCTCCTTTCTTCCTTGTCATCAAGATGGGGATAATTCTAATGGTTAATGGTACCATGTCTAGTCAGATTGGAAGGGACCCAAACAAGTTTGTACAGACCCAAAATTTTGGCAAAATTTCCTGGTTCTTCGCAGAGCAGGTGGAGAGAATAAATGACAGGGAAGAAGAGTGTAGGGAAGTCAGAGAACAAGTCATATTAGAAATCAAATCAAGGGTGTTTTCCAAAGGAAATTTGACATAATTCATTTAAGAAAGGCATGTTATATCCAGGAAGATCTCCAGAAATGTGGATTCCATAGGCTTCTGTCTGAATCCTGGTGATTAGTTGTTAGGAAACTTTATTTTTTTTTAATTTCTTTTTAATGTTTATTTTTTGAGAGAGAGACAGTGCGAGCAGGGGAGGGGCAGAGAGAGAGGTGGACACAGAATTCGAAGCAGGTTCCAGGCTCTGAGCTGTTGGCACGGAGACTAACGCGGGGCTCGAACTCCCTAGCTGTGAGATCATGACCTGAGCCGAAGTCAGACGCTCAACCGACTGAGCCGCCCAGACGCCCCGTTAGGAAGCTTAGCATAGCTCACCAGGGCCTTTTTACTATAATTCAAATCCAGTTTCCCATGATGATAATGAACAAGGATGTGATAAACCTGTAATAATATAATTTTTATGTCCCCAAATAGAGATCAACTCTACCCGTGAGCCTTGTATTTTCAAAATCTTATCTCGTTGGTTTTATGTTATAGATAACTGCTATCACTCCCCTTCCCTTGCCCGACTTCGAGTTCTGCACATTTCGCTAAAAAATATGGAGCTCCTCACAGAACACAACACATTTAGGATGATTCTTCCCAATCCCCAAAGAGTGTTTGTTTATCATGTGCCAGTCACTGCTCTAGGCATTGGAGAGACAGCAGAGACCAGGAGAAAGCCTGGCTGTTACGAAGTTTGCACACTGTTGGGTGGGGGGAGGTGGGGGCAAGACAAGAAAGCACACAAACAAGATAGTATTAGAGTGCATAACTGATCTGAAGAAGGCTCCGGGGTGAAGGCATGGAGGGATAGCTGGGCATGGACGAGGGGCGTTATACCATGGTTAAGACTGTCAGGATTTCTAAGTAGGCGATACTGAAGCATTCTGAAGGATGACAAAGACGCAGCTTGGCTGGGGAAGGAGCATCCCAGGCCAAGGCACGTGCAAAGGTCCTGAGATCAGGATGAGAAACCACGAATGCCCGTGTGACTGAAGAGCGGCGCACTGAGAGGAGGCAGTCGGCTAGGAGTCTGGAGAGGCAGGCGAGCAAGGAAGGCCTTGGAGAGTTCCGTGGGCGGGCCACAGCAAGGGGTTTGGATTCTCTTCTAAGGGCTCCCGGACCACAGTCCTAGAGCACTATCAGGGCATTTTAGGCAGCGAAATTTTAATTGCTCTGGCTGTCGTGTAAGAAGTCCCTTGGAGGGGAACAAGAGTGCAAGTGGGAAGTCTGGCTCGGAAGCTCTCTGAGGGCTGATGGTGCTTTGTACTATCATGGTGGGCAGGGGCCTGGGGAGAAGTATGGAGATTCTCGGTGTATTTGGAGTTAGAAGCCCCAGCAGGGCTTGGATGGAGGGGGGGGGTGAAGGAGACCGAGAAATCAAAGATGATCCCTAGATTTTTGGTTTGTACATCTCGCAGTTCGTGAGTTCGAGCCCCGCGACGGGCTCTGTGCTGACAGCTCCAGCTTGGAGCCTGCTTCTTCAGATTCTGTGTCTCCCTCTCTCTCTGCCCCTCCCCTACTCACACTCTGCTCTCTCTCTCTCTCAACAATAAACAGTAAAAAAATAATAAAAACAATAAAAAAATATTTTAAAAAATTAAAAAAAACCCCAAAACATGTGACTCTTGGTTTCAGCTCAGGTCATGATCTTACAATCTGTGAGATCAAGCCCCTGCATTGGGCTCCATGCTGAGTGTGGAGTCTGCCTAAGATTCTCTCTCTCCCTCTCTTTCTGCTCCTCTCTCTCTCTCTCTCAAAATAATAAACTTAAAAAAAAAAAAAAAGAATCGAGGGCACCTGGTGGCTCAGTCGGTTGTGCCCAACTTTAGCTCAGGTCATGATCTCACGGTTCATGAGTTCTGGCCCCACAAGGGGCTCTCCAATGTCAGCACACAGCCCGCTTCGGATCCTCTGCCTCCCTCTCTCGGACCCTTCCCCATGCTCTCTCTCAAAAATAAACAATAATAATAATAAAAAAAGAATCAATCACCAAAAACCAAAGCTCATGGGGCACCTGGCCGGCCCAGCCAGCAGTGTGTGACTCTTGATCTTGGGGTCCTGAGTTCAAGCCCCACGTTGGGTGTAGATTACTTAAAAAAAGGGGGGGGCAGTATAAAATACTTTAAGAAAAAGAGAGATCAAGTTATCACATTTTTCAAACTTTTTTGTTGTTGTTGTTTTTTGTTTTTAATGTTTATTTATTTTTGAGATAGAGAGAGACAGAGTATGAGTGGGGGAGGGGCGGAGAGAGAGGGAGACACAGAATGTGAAGCAGGCTCCAGGCTCCGAGCCGTCAGCACAGAGCCCGACGCGGGGCTTGAACTCACAGACCACGAGATCATGACCTGAGCTGAAGTCGGATGCTCAACCGACTGAGCCACCCAGGCGCCCCTCAAACTTTAGACATACAGTTGAATCTAGAAATTTGACATTGATGAGGCAGATTTATCATCACTATTATTTAAATCAAAATTCTATGAATAAGTTGGAAACGGCAAATCAAAACATGCTTTTTTATTTTATTTTTTTAACTTTTTATCGTTAAATTGGTTTCCAAGCAACACCCAGTGCTCATCCCAACCCGTGCCCTGCTCAAAACATGCTCTTTTTATATCTATTTTTTTATTTTATGCTTCGAACAGATTTTAGTTTTTTTAAGTTATTTATGTTTCTTAGTAACCTCTACACCCAGTGTGGTGCTTGAACTCAGGACCCCGAGATCGAGAGTTGTGTGCTCCTCCAACTTGTGCCAGCCGGGTGTCCCCAGATTTTATTATTTTTATTTTAAGCTTTTAATTCCAGTGTAGTTAACATACTGTGTTACATTAGTTTCAGGTGTACAGTACAGAGCTTCAACACTTCCAATGTGTCACCCAGTGCTCATCACAAGGGCTCTCCTTCAACCCCATCACCTATTTCAGCCATCCCCCCCCCCCCCCGTAACCGTCAGTGTTTTCTCTGTAGTTAAGAATCTGTTTCTTGTTTTGTCTCTCTTGGTTTTTTTTCCGCCTCTGCTCATTTTTTGTCTGTGAAATTCCACTATGAATGAAATCACGTGGTATTTGTCGTTCCCTAATTTCGCTTGGCATTATGCTCTCTAGCTCTATCCACGTCCTTGCAAATGGCAAGATTTCATTCCTTTTTATGGCTGAAGAATATTCCAATTATCTGTATGCCACGTCTTAAAAAAAATTTTTTTTTAATGTTTGGGAGGGGGGAAGGGGCAGAGAGAGACACACAGGATCCAAAGCAGGCTTCAGGCTCTGAGCTGTCAGCACAAAGCCGGATGTGGGGCTCAACCCCACAAATGTGAGATCATGACCTGAGCCGAAGTCAGACGCTCAACTGACTGAGCCACCCAGGCGCCCCATATGACCTCTTCTTTGTCCATTCATCAGCCAATGAACACTTGGGCTGCTTCCTATCTTGGCTATTGTAAATGATGCTGCCATAAACATGGGGATGCACGTATGCCTTTGAATTAGTGTTCCTGTATTCTTTGGTTAGGTACCCAGTAGTGTGATTGCCGGATCATAAGGTAGTTCTATTTTTAATGTTTTGAGGAGCCTCTGTATTGTTTTCTACAGTGGCTGCACCAGTTTGCATTCCCACCAGCTGTATAGGAGGGCTCCTTTTTCTCCACCTCCTCACTCGACACCTGTTGTTTCTTGGGTTGTTGCTTTTAGCCACTCTGCCGGGGGTGAAGAAATGCTTTCTGCTTAGAGCCTTACCCTTCTCACCGCCATCAGTGCTAGTTCAGCAGAAGCATTAAGAGGTGGTGCGGAGTCAAATCGTGGCAGCAGCAAAGCCACCTTCGTGCCGCTGCTGGTGTAGCTTTCCTTACCCGGCCCGGGACCAGCAGCGCGTCTCAGCGTCACAGTCTGGGAGTTCTACAGATAGCTACCCACAAGCTGCCCTGCTTTTGCTTTCTATGTGGGTGTAACGCGTCTGACATTCCAGAACATCACAATCCTCGTGGCTCCAGATGAAAAGACAAATCGGTGGGACTCTGCACATCTGGAGGTAAACGTCCAACCATCAAGTTTTTGGTTTTTGTTTTATTTTCTCCAGCAATTGATCCCTCGGAGACCTGGTGCCTAAGAATGCAGGCTACCGGCAGTCATCGATTGGTGATTTTAGAAAGGGCTAATTGTTAACATTTTTTTTCCTTACATCAGGTTAGGATTTTACTTAGGCGTGAGTTAGCCAGACACGTAAATGCGGTGTGGTTAGAGGCAGAACATCATCTGAGCAGTCTGATTTTAAATGATGTGCCGGTCTTTGACAAAGGCATGTGGTTTGTATCTGGGACTCAGGAAGGAAAAAACGATCTCTAAGAATACTGACAAATCCTCACAAGGGGCACATTTATAAGCCTTTTCCTGTTCTCCAAGCCATGGCTTTGTTCAAATGAATTAAGAGCACTTCTCGGCAATTACGCTGAAAAGTTTAGTTTACTTTCCAGAAAAATAAGTAAGATTCACATTGAGAAAGTCATATTCAGAAAATCAGCTAAGTCCTACCTTTTCTCCAAGACGCAGAATTCCCAAATAATTCGTATCCTAAAAATAGATTCTATTTTTTTTTTTTTTATTTTTATTCACTTTTGACAGAGAGACAGAGCGTGAGCAGGGGAAGCTTAGAGAAAAAAGGAGACACAGAATCTGAAGCAGGCTCTAGGCCCTGAGCTATCAGCGCAGAGCCCAATGTGGGGCTTGAACTCACAAACCATGAGATCATGACCTGAGCCGAAGTCAGTACTTAACCGATTGAGCCACCCAGGCACCCCAGATTCCATTCTTAAAAGGAAGAGGCAGTGACTTCTGAATCGACCAGATTTGGCCACTGGGGGCTCTGGGAAGAGCCCGGAGTTATTGGGAACGGAGGAGGAAAACACAGACCTTTGGAACAAATTACTCCAGCTTTGCCCTAGCAGGTTTCTTTTACAGAAAGCAGGAAGAATTTCAAGTATCTCGTGACTTTTGCCAAGACCACTAGTATCTTCATCTTCACACGTGGAGTTTCAAGTTTATTCCTATACAGGGCACTTCGAGACTCGAGAGACCAGGGCGCTCACACCAGCTGACGGCATCCCCGAAGCCGCTTCGGGTTCACGTGTTCAGGGTTGAGTACATTATTTGATATCTACGTAAGCTACAGTCTTAAGGAACACTGGGCTTAGACGTTGTCGGGGGATCGTGGAGCACTACTGGGCGTAAAGCCCATCCCTCTGTTGTTCTTCTCTCTTGCCGCCAGGACATACTGTTGCCTCACAATACACGCCATCGCCAGGACTCGTAAGCCTCGACCACCTAGTAAACAGGGGACTGCGTGCGTACGCTTCGTGCTCTTCAAGGTCTGTTTGTCACCACCACCTCACGAACGAGTCACCATTTTACTGCTCTTGGTGACTTTTGCTTCCAGGGGGTTCAAACAAAATGAGCGTGAGTATTAGTTATCAGCCAAATGAATGAGCAGGGGAAAAGAAGTTAGAAAGGAAATGGCCCCCTTCTAATGGTCTTGGAGCGGGGGTGTGTTGTAGTTCCGTGTTCCAACCATTGTGTATGGAAGATCAATGCGACCTGTCATTCAGGAAACCAGTAAATATAACGTCAAATGCTGCTGGCATACCTTCGAAGGGAACACTACTATGGCTTGCCACTCTCCCAGACTTACATTCCTCTAGCTCTTATTTTTAAACTATTTTTATTTTTAAATGTTGCTAATTTTTATTTGAGAGAGCGAGCATGTGGGGGGGGGGCACAGAGAGGGAGAGAGAGGGAATCCCAGGCCGGTTTGTTCCGTGCTGTCAGCCCAGAGCCTGATGCAGGGCTCCAACCCACAAACCGTGAGATCATGACCTGAGCCGAAATCAAGAGTTGGACGCTTAACCGACTGAGCCACTGAGGAGCCCCTATTTTTAAATTAAAAAAAAAAAAAAAATTGAGAGAGAGAGAGAGACCATGCGTGCACACAGGAGCAGGGGAGGGGCAGAGAGAGAGAGAAAACCCCAAGCAGGCTCCAGTGTTAGCACAGAGCCCAAGGAAGGACCTGATCCCACGAACCACAAGATCACTACCTGAGGCGAAGTCAAGAGTCCAATGCTCAACCCACCGGGCCACACGGGCGCCCCAGTAATCTCTAGCTCTTTTACTGACTCACCCCTGGTGAAAACCCTGAGATTTCAGAAACCCAAGATTATCAACTACAAAATTCTCAGCTTTGGCTTGAAATAAAAGGGTTTTTCTTGTTTTTCGGTTTGTTTTTGTTTTTTGTCTCAAGAGGGTAATGATTACGCTTACAGACGGTATAATGAAAAAGCACCAAGGCAGTTTATTTTAATGCTTCTAATTCACGAGAGCAACTTCTTAATACTACATCAGAAGTCAATTCGCCAATACCGAATCTGGAAAGCACAATGAAGAAAGACTCCAGTTTTTATTGGGACTACACAACGGGACACAGCACTAGACACCATGAACGTAGAACAGAAGTGGAAGTATGCATGACAAAAGTAAATCTGAAACTCCAGGGGATCCAGAAACTTCTGAAAAGTGTATACAAAACAAGCTGTGTAGTGTGTGCATACATCTTTCTGGGGAGAGGTCCCGGAACTCTCATCAGCTGCTAAAGGGGCCCCAGCGGCGCACAGACTTCCACTCGCCTTCACATTTCCAGTTAAGGGAGGCTGCGGGCCTCGGGAGTTCACGTCTGCACATCTAAGAGTCCGTTTTCGGGGAAAGAGGGTGGAAAAGGAAAACAATTACTAAAGCAACTTGCAAGGACTGGGTGTGTGGGGGGGAGGACTCCAGACTGTTACCTGCTTTAGAAGTTTAGTCACGTGTTCTGGCTTAGGGAAGGGAAGTGGGGACGGAAGTTCTAACGTAAGCTGGAAGCAAGACGGCTCCTACGGGCTTTCTCAGGTCCTCACAAAAACCACACTTTAGTAAGAATTAAGCAACAGCAAGAATTTCAAATGCAATGTAACGCCAAGTCCACTTATCGGTTTCAGCATATTAACAACTTATTTTTATTTTTGAGTATCACAAACTTCAATCGGAATACTTTAAAAAATATTATTCGGCATGCAATTAACAAATCAGACAAAGAAAGGACAAAGTACCCAGCTTACTTGCATTATATTATGAAGTTTTAACTGAACAGCCAGTGAACACAGATTTAAAATCGTGAAGGACAGGTACAATGGGAGCGTCACTGCGTTACTCGGATGGCATTCTACCACGAGGCACGTGTGCGTGTAACACTACTAGCAACTGCCCCAGAGCGCGGGCAGAATGGAGCCTGAGGAAGCTCCCTACGAAGCAAGTGTGAGGGATTAAATGTCGTCGTCGTCGTCGTCGTCGTCGTCGTCGTCAACGGCGTCGTTGTCGCTGCTGAGGACAAAGCTGCTGCCTGTGGACTGGGGCCCTTCTTCCTTCGCGTTCCCCGAACCCTTCACCGTCCCTCTCTCGTCGGAATCATCAAACAGCTTCTCGCCGGAATCTTCGTCGTCAAACAGCTTTCCGCTGGAATCCTCCTCGTCGAACATCTTTTCATCCGCGTCGTCGTCCTTCACCTCTGCGCCCTCCTCGTCTTCTTTGTCATCTGAATCTTCGAACATCTTCTCCTCGGTGTCTTCGGGGCCCTTTTCGTCGACAGATTCCTCTTCCTCTTTTTCGTCGGACTCGTCGTCAAAGACCTTCTCGTAGGTGTCTTCTTCCTCTTCTTCCTTCTCATCGGACTCCTCGTCAAACTCTCTCTCAGAGACTTCTTCCTCGAACACTCTTTCGGAGCTGCTATCTCCAAATTCGGATTTGTCAGAGTCATTCTCTTCGAACTCCCTGTCGAGGAGGTTTTCACCGAATTCCTTCTCAGAGCCATCCTCTTCGAAATCCTTCTCAAAGCCGTTCTCTTCAAACTCTTTTTCGGAGCCATCTTCGAATTGCTTTTCAGAGCATTCTTCTTCAGATTCCCTTTCCGACTCCTCTTCTTCGGACTCCTTCTGGAGGCTCTCCTCCTCTTCATACTCCTTGCGGGAGCCATCTTTATCAGACTCCTTCTCAAGGCCATTCTCTTCGTTATCATTATTGAGCCTCTTCTTTTTGGATTCCCGTTCAGGGCCACTCTCTTTAGCCTCTGTTTTAGGACTGCCCGCTTCGAACTCCTTCGCAGGACTGCCTTCCCCAGACTCTCTTTCGGGGTAGTCTTCTTCACGCTCTCTCTTGGGGCAGCCTTCCTCACACCCCGTTTTGAGGCAGCTTTCTTCAGATTCCTTCTGGGGGCAGCCTTCGGCCTCTTTTTCAGGGCCGCTTTCTTTGGCACCTTTCTCGGAAGCCTCTCCCTCAAATTCTCCCCCATCTTCGGTTTTTTCAAACTTCTTCTCATCTAGAGGCTCTTCGAGCGCCATTTCAGCTGCAGCCTCTTGTGTCTTCATATTCGATGTGCTAGGGTGCTCTGAAAAATGCCTGACTCTAGAAGGCCCTGCCCTTTCCGAAGGGTAGACGGAATTTGAACGCCGAAGGCCTCTGCTGGCCTCGGGGGCGTTGAGGAAAGCCTCCCATCCTCTCAGCCTTTCCTCCCTTTCTCTTGTGGTCTCTTCCACCTGTGGAGAGACGGGAACTGCCATTAAAAGAAGTTTGAGGCAAAAAGAAGTAACAACCTCTCTGCGCACTTCTGATACCGAAAAAGGTACCGGATTTTATCAGGCCTCTCTTCCTAGGAAATCTGAGCATCTTCCTATCTCCAGTTTTCAAAACTTTAACATCTTCACCAACCAGAGTGGATTTTAAGATCATGTAAATAAAAGCCCAACACCACAGTACTCCGGAAATGTCTCATCGACGAAAAAGTTAATGTCTGAACTCTGCCTGTACTTTACTTCTCACTGCTCCGAGCACACCCAGAATTTCAGGCTTCTAAACTGAAAGACTAACACATTTTTCTTTCTACGCTCTGAATGCAAAGTATTATTTAGGAGAAGTACTGTTACATTAAACAGATTAAACAGAACCCCAAGGACCACTAGATCAGTATTTGTGGGTAATGAAACAACTGATGTGCCCTTTGGCAGTTACAGAATTTACCTGGTAATCCGTGGTCCCATCCCACGCTTGGGCAGTGATCTGCCGGCCGCCAAACCACCTTCCGTCGAGAGTCTGAATACAATAATCAGCCTCCTCTGGATCTCTAAAGGACACGGAGGCCACACCATCGGGGTGTCTCTAGAAAGACAAAAGGAAATGAGTGAGAAAACTAAAAACAAAGTACACACACTAAACAGAACAGATACACAGTAGTGTTCTCTCTGATAACTTAAACGTTTTGTGTACAAAGTCGTCCTTCCTTTGACCCCAGCCAGGGACTTGAAGCTAGCTGCTTCTTTAGCTTAATCTTGTCTGTCAAGAACCAAGCAGGATGTCCTTGGAAATGTTTCTACTGACAACACAGTCTAAAGACAGGCAAGATGGTAGGGTTGTTAATGAGGTAGACTCTCAAGTCCAGTAGCCCCAGGGCTAAATTCTGGCTCTGCCACGCAGCAGCTGAATGAGCTTGAGCGAGGTGCTCCATCTCTAAACATCCAGCTCCCCCATCTGTAAAATGGGTAGACTAGCCCCCGTCACCCAACTACCTCGAAGGATCATGAAGATTAAATGAGGGAACACGTTAAGTAGCCCGTATGCGATCAGTAAGTGGTGACCCTTCTCATTACTCTGTGTCCATCTTGGAGTAAAAAACAGGTAACAAGGGGAACATACAGGAAAATATTTTGCTTGACTGCTCTTCAAACGTTGAGGAGGAGAAAAGTTCACAAAGAGGGGGAAATGCGGGCAGACGGGAAACCAGAAGATCTCCTACATCTTTCTCGTGCTTTCTTTCCTCTGACCCTTTCTGCCCATCCAGCAGAACCCTGACCTACAATCCATGTTCACTTAATTATTGCTAACAGACGACCACCTCTAGAGAGCAGACGTGAATCTCAAATTCGGGACACACTGACATCTGGGAATGACTTACTAAAACTGAAAGAACATACATCAAAGAGAAGGAGCTTCCTAATTTGTCCGAACTTCGAACACTCTACGCGAAGGTCTTCTCTGATCTCATTCAACACCAGTGGATCATCCTGCAAAAATGCACATGATTAAAACAAGCTTGCCCCCTTCTTTAAGCACAAATCCTGAGATGCGAATTTCTTGCTTTGGCCTGCCAACAAACAAAAACGGGTTTTGCTTAGAATTAGCTATTCTTGGCTGCGGTCTACAACATTCCGAAAAGTCCAACTCAAATGCAGTTAGATCACCAAGGCTGCGGCTGCTGCCCCAGGCCGGCCCAGTTTTAAGATGGAGGAAATGGCTAAGCATGACAAGGCAGCAGCTGGCCCAATGCCTCTACTTTATTCACCAAGGGAAATCTGGATTCTAGTAAAAACATACAAACACTGTTTGAAAATATTTAATACGTTTAGGCGTGATTCCATGGGGGAGGGGTGGCGGGTAGTAGCCTCATCTGTTTTATTTCCACAGCAAAGTCTCTGGGCTTTTCCTACGGGGACATCGAATTGTAGCCAAAATCTTCCTACACTTCCATTTTCATTTATACCAGCTTGAAAGATGGACACACCCTCACTGCTGTGTAGTAGCCTGAGGCTTAAAGATGGCAACGCTTCCCTCCTCTGGGAAATCTCTTTTAATAGAGCGGAGAGTGGATATTTTCAAAAGACGACGCTTGGCAACCAAGAGACTGGAGACTAAAATCAGACTGAGGCACTGAGTCCTTCTGCAGGACTCTCCTAACTTTTCTCCAGGGTGGCGTTCTGTTTTCCCGGGAAGAAATAAACCGTATTTCTCGTTCCTTTCCAATCTAAACCTACACTGGCCAAGACGGTGGCCACTAACCACATGCGGCCACTGAGCACTTAAAATGTGGCTAGTCCCAATTGAAGTGTGTTCCAAGTCTGAAATGAATACCAGAGTTTGAAGATTTACTACCAAGGGAGGAAAAGAACCCACAGCGTAACCCACTGATACTTTTATGTAACGTGCTGAAATTAAACATATTTTGGATATATTGGGTTCAGTAAAAATCATTATGAAAATTAATTTCCCCTACATCATGTTATATTTTAACTGTAGCTACCAGGAAAATTTAAATTACACGTGTGGCCCACATTCTATTTCTACTGGACAGTGCTGGTATACATAATGAGAAACCTACATTTGCACTGAAATTTTGACTCTTCATCTCCCAGTTTCAAACTGGCCAGGCATTTATTTACTTATTTTTTTGCACACGTGTGAGACAGAGAGAGAGAGAGAGAGAGAGAGAGAGAGAGAGAGAGAGAGAGAACGAGTGCACGTGCGAGCAGACGAGCGGCAGAGGGGGAGAGAGAGAGAATCCCCAAGCAGGATCCGCACAGTCAGCAGAGCCTGATGTAGGGCTCAAACTCAAAAGAGTATTTTTAGGCAGAAAGAGTGTTTTAAAAAGCGTGCATGTGTACATGTGTGGTTTTTAAACACACGCCATTATCACTGCAAGTCGTAAGCTGTTCTGCTCTTTCTCAAAACTCTTCAGAATTCTACTAAGTGACATCAAACATTATAAGTCGCCCACACGTATCTCCCTACTGATTTCAGAAGATATGCAGACCCCGCAGGCGCAGAATGAACCCTATCGCAGCGCTGCCGGCTGGGATGGAGCCCAGCAGGCCATTCTGGGGTCCTCTTGAAGGGGGCTACAATGAAAGGGCCGTTCTATTTAAAGGCACAGAAGGAACAAGAGTGGGCTTTGGTTGCGACCAGATCGTTTGGAAACCTAGAATTTTACACTATGGACGGTTTTTTCTTAGGTAACTTGCTAGCTTTCTGTTTACAGACCTTTACCTGTTACCTTTCTCTATCTTATGTGTAACTGCTTATCGTGAATTTCGGAACCCGGGCAGGGAATAAAGAAGAGTCCTGTCACAAATGAGCCCAGCGGTCTCTGCAAAGAGAGACGAGGACAGGAGGCAGAAAGCAGCACGAGGCACCCCCTGCACGTCTTAGACGTCTCTAGCTCTTCTTCCTCTATGCGCTTTTATTTGCTGTTCTTAGAATTTTACATGGACACTAAGCATTCTAAAGTCCTCCTAAAAGCCACGAAAGCATTTTGTCAGAGTTGGGTCATGAAAACCAACCTTTGCTACTTAAACCTCAGGAGCCGTGTCTCATCCGCCTGCCGATCAAACTCTTAGTGCCCAGGTGAGGCTCTCGCCTCCGAGTGGGAAAGGACGCCCCACCAAAGCAGTCCGAACTTGCTGAGCTGCACTCGGAATCTACAAGCAGCGCCCGGAGATCTTTCCTACCTTGCCGACTGCGTGGACGTGCAGGGAGGGACAGGAGAAAGATGGGGTGAGGGGAGCTTTGGGCTCTCTTGGGGGGAGGGGGAGAAGCGCATGGGTGTCTCCACCAGTGAGAATACTGCCCCCTACCTCGAAATCCATCGGATGAAACATATTTTTGATGATGACAACGCGTTCGTGGCGCATTCGGGACGGGCCGGCCCTTCTCTCGGGTCTCCAGTCCAGCTGCCTGAGGCAAGAAAGCAGGAACAGGAAACTGAATTTCGTTTCGTACTTGTGAGAGAAGACGAGCAGCTGTTACAATAACCCTTTACGGAGCATTTAAGGAGGTTAATTACGTGATTCCGAGACAACAGTTCGGTTCGGGGAACTTTCTGAAGGAAAAATAACGGGTGGGTGCAAAATGGACCCAGTGTCTTGACATCCCCAGAACAGATCTTTTGTTTCAGAGCTGCTGTCTGGTTACAAACATTCCAATGAGATTCCTGTAAAACTGCTCATTATTTACTATTTGTAACTTCCTAGTATTTGTGACTATACATGGAGGGCAAAAAATATGTTCAAATTGTATCGGGTTTTAGACAGTTTATGATTATGAAGAACAAATTGCATCGAAACATGTAAAACTACTCTGTTACAACCTTAAATTTTATGGACAGTTTTTATAAAATCGGTATTTAGTCTACCTCTTCTTGTAAACACTACAGGACATCCCAACTAAATGCTTTCATGATCATTTTATCATCGGTTTGAGCGCAGTATTAGAAAGGTTATCAGAACTCACTCTGGTAAAATGAAGTACTTATCCTTTTGGCTAACTTCCTAAAACCAGCGCATTTCAAAAAGCATATTACCCCAATGGAGTGGTAGAAGCTGAGGACATTATGTATACACCAGGGACAACCACATAGTAAATATAATGATAAAAGCCACGGTCTCTAGGGGCGCCTGGGCGGCCCAGTTGGTTGAGCGTCCAACTTCGGCTCAGGTCATGATCTCACCGTCTGTGAGTTCGAGCCCCACATTGGGCTCTGTGCTGACAGCTCAGACTCTGGAACCTGCTTCGGATTCTGGGTCTCCCTCTCTCTCTGCCTCTCCCTCACTCGCACTGTGTGTGTCTCTCTCAAAAATATAAAGGGGCGCCTGGGTGGCTCAGTCGGTTAGGCTTCCGACTTCGGCTCAGGTCATAGCTCACGGTTCGTGAGTTCGAGCCCCGCAGCAGGCTCTGCACTGTCAGCTCAGAGCCTGGAGCCTGCTTCAGATTCTGTGTGTGTGTGTCTCTCTCTCTGCCCCTCTCATGCTCATGCTCTGCCTCTCAATAATAAATAAATGTTAAAAAAAATTAAAAAAGAAAAAAGCAGTGAAAAAATTTTAAGAAAAGCTATTGTTTCTAATTTCCAACTCCTGTTAACGAGCCTATAGCCTACATATAACGCGTTACCTCCTAGTGTAGCTGACGTCCATTTGTATCGCGAATGAACTCTTGGCTCTGGTATAGAAGCCGCAACTACTTTGTTTAATCTGATGTTCAACTTCCTCCAAAGAGACCCCTCTCTCGTCTCACTTAAGCCCACGTGATATTACAAATAACCCCCCCAGAAGATAAAAACCCCACCACTGCCAGCTGGTCCTACTGTACACATCGCTGAAGGTTTCTGATGACCTTACGCGATTCTTTGAAAATAAGAACTCATAGGTGTATTTGACGGAAGAAAACTAGGTGGCTCTACCAAACGCACGCTCTAGGGTATTTACGGGGAATCTTCCAGAGAGGGAAAACAAAACCACCAACTTTTGCTGCAGAGACAGCTTTTTCTTGTAGTCCTTGCACTTCTTCTTCTTCTTCGAGGCATCGTATTCCCCCTTCAGCTGAAACTTGGCCACTTCGACATGTAACTTGTAGCCTCGAATCTCATCTTCATCCAAAAGTTTTAACGCGAGATCCACGGACTCCCTCTTTGTAAAGGTAAAATGAGACAGTCAGGGATTCATGCGCCCAACCGAAACCTCTGGGAGAGCTTTTCTTGGTGAATGAGGACTATACGTACAATCGAGGTTTCATCAGAACTACCCCCCTTTGAGATCAAGAACGCTAGAATGCCTTATGGGGAAACCTGCGCTCTAGACGTGGCTGTCCCCGACCAGCTGTGGGAGCTTGGGCAAGTGATTCCCTTTCTTCAGCTGGAAAATGGGAAGAGAAATGCCTTCTTTGCGGGGTTCTTGATAAAATTAAGTGCATGAATGCACATAAAAGACAGGGACTGGCACAGAATGGGTGCCCGATCAATGACATTATTATTGGAATAGTAGGTAGTGTTGCCCCTTGGAGTCTCAATTTCTCGTGAGGCAAATGGACCTGCGTGACTTCTAAGGTACCTTCCAGTTGTAAAATTCGAGAATAGTTTAAGAGGCTAGATGACTCAAGAACTGGGAATAGCATAGCCAGCTGTTAATTTTTTTGTCCAGCTATGAAAACGTAGGTCTGTGATATAGGGTGAAGGTGATTATCCGACTGCTTGGACGCTAAATACATTTGTGGATTCTGGGTTCTGGGCAGAGGGGGCGGCTGTCAGCCCTAGGCAGAGTCAAAGATCTGAGGGCCCGAGGAAGACACAAAAGATAACTGAACTCCGCTGCACGATCAAATGTGGATCCTAGAACAATCATTTTCTGGAGCTTAATTGGCTGGCTGGCCAATCTTGCACTTTTATGGATCATAAACTGTACAGAAGTTACTCCAAACCCCATCTGTCTCTTTAAAAATATCTAAAAATCCAATCAAACTGGGGTGCCTGGGTGGCTCAGTTGGTTAAGCTTACGACTGTTGGTTTCGGCTCAGTCATGATCTTGCGGTTTCGTGGGTTTGAACCCCACGTCGGGCTCCGCACTGGCAGCGCAGAGAGAGGGATTCTCTCTCTCCGTCTCTCTCTGCCCCTCCCCCACTCGTGCGGTCTCTGTCTCTCTCAAAGTAAAGAAATAAACACAAAAATTTTTAAAAAACCCAATCAAAATCTCTAAGAATCTGTTTACGGATTTTTTAATAACCCTTGAAGAACTCATAAAACCCTCAAATCTCCTTGTATTTGAAAATCAGTAACTGCCTATAACGGCCATACTACTCACGTATGACCCCCACCACTTTCAAGAATCAGACTCGAAACCTATCTTCCAGAGAGCTGTCAGCTTAATCCTACCCCCGTCTGATTTCGCGGAAGTGTGGTATGCTCACAACACACGTGTGGTGCTGGTACTATCCTTTGATCGCTATGACTTCACTGTGTAATTACTTTCCCCTTCCGTGACATGGGTATCTGTCATCGTGGTGCCCACTTACTCGGTACTCTGCAATAACGCACAACACGTGCTCCTCAGGGGAGAGGCATTCCAGAAACGACGGCTACCTTTGACGCGGAGCTTTCCCTGTGCCATTTATGCTACCATGAATACGCAAAGTTCTGCGAGTTTCTATTAACACCACCCTCTCTTCTCTGCCCCTGAAAATACATTTCAGAGAGGTAAACAGAGCCACCACCTCCTTTATGGTCTAATTCGGGGCTCGGAAAACTTTTGGAAAGGGCCAGTTGGTAAATATTTTAGGCTTTGTGGGCCACGTGCTGGGTGCGGCAACCACCCGACTCTGCCGCCGAAGCACGAAAGCAGCCACAGACAGATGAGTGAGCGAATGAATGAAAACGTAAACGTTTTGTTACAAAAACAGGCGGTGGGCTGGACTTTGCCGGACCTGGGTCCGACTCCTCCCAGTGGGCGAACAAAAGGTTACTGGCTTTCTTAGACTCTTTGTGGACTTTTAACGTGTGTTCTGAGTGAATTATAGGCCTACGCTCCTCGAGAGAGCTCTGCAGTGAGAATCCTTTGAAGACAAAAGCAGCACTTCGGGCCCGGAACTTACAGAACACCTTGACCTGGTAACATATTTTCCTAGAAGAACGAGTGAGTAACCTCACTGACGCGGTCCACGCCGGCACAGTCTGCAATTGCGGTTTCCTTCCCACCCCGTTTTGAATAGTTCTCAGGCTTGGTTATCATCGATACAAAATTATAGCCCTGGTTCCGCAGTTAAACGTGGAAGTATGGGACACTGGACCAGAGAACTAACCTTCAAATAACAGCACAGGCCATCTCCTTTAAGATTTCCTTGGTTATCTTTGTAAAGCTTGACCTTAAATTCTTCTGTCTGAGGATCTCTCATAATAATGCCGAACTTGGACATGAGCTGTATAAATTCATCCACCGTAATGTCTGGAGGCAAACCTGCAACGTTAGGGGAAAAAATTATAAAGGCGTGGACAGTCACAGTGAGGGTTGGGTAAGCATTCCACCAGTTAGAAATCTACAACTCAGGTGAACAGAATTTTGATTTCTTTTTTTATTTTTTAGAAAGAGAGAGAAAGAGCCAGCCGGGGAGAGGGGCACAGGGGGAAAGACAGAGAGCATCAATCTTAAGCCGGCCCCACACTCAGCAGTGCCCGACGCGGGGCTCCATCCCACGACCCTGGGATCATGACCTGAGCTGAAACCGAGAGTCAGATGCTTAACCGACTGAGCCCCGCAGGCGCCCCACAATTTTGATTTTCTAAATGCATGTAAAAAAATCTCACATCTCTAGAACTGAGGAAATTTCATGTTTTCATGTATTCAAATATACATTAAAATCATGTTTTGCTTAAGCCGTGTACCACCGAAGGGGCGAACTGCCACAAGTTACCTGAAGCAGACAAAAAGGATGACGTGTAGAGTTACACACAGCTTAATTTGTCTTAATTCTGTAATTAACAAAAACCAAATTCCTTACAAATGCAAGCAGTGAAACAAAAAAAGTGACACAATGGGAAAAAACAGACTTTAGGGAAGCAGAAAACTAACAATCGCTTTGTGAAAAAAATCTCAAAACCAAGTATTTTCTTGGCTAAATCTGTTGGAGAGGGTGTACGTACCAGACACATATACATTTGTATTTCTGTCTTCTTCGACGTGAAACCATCCTAAAAACGAAAGAAAAAAAAACAAAACACATGCAAGGAAAGGTAAGAGTCACGCTATGAAACCTTGACAATATGGCAGTTTCTGGAAACTTCCAGAACTCTTTTCTTACTCTGAGAACAAGAGAGACTAACTCAAATCACTGTCCGGCTTTCAAAGTATTGGCTCTTTGGACACACAGTTAATCTCAGAACCCTGTCTGAGAAAGTATAGCTCGTTACCTTGGTTCTTCATGATTCCCATATTGCCTTAAAGAGACACTCATTCTTGATGTGACTTTGGGCTCTGACACGCGGAAGTTGCTTCTGACTCCCATCTACGGTGTGAGACGTGGCCAAGCTGAGGCAAAATTGCCTTGAGCTCAACTTAGTGGAACTCAAAACGGGTAAGAAAATACCCAGAATTGAAACGGCCAACCCAATGCCCACGGGTTAGTGCGAGAGCCAATATACGGACCCTAATAACGATACCGATAAAACCCCCTCATCTGAGGACTCCTTCGAGCTGGTATTATTCTCCCCACGGTAACGACACGTGCACAGACTAACATCAAAAACGTCTACGTTTCTGTTTCACAAGCTACACCCACTTGCCTGATTCGGCCTTTCTCTTTTCTCCCCTCTTTTTGGGATCACTGGGTTCCGGGGTTTTTCTTTGAGGAGGTTCTTCCGCGGTCCTGGCACTGGCTTCTTGGGCACTGGTGGTCGAGCTAGAGGCCCCCTCGTTAGAAAAGCCATAGTTGGCCTGATACGTAGCGATGAAATCTTCAGTGATCTAAACGAAAAATTCAGCACGCACACATAAACTCAAAAATGAGTTCTTCCCATAAAAAGTTTACACTGTGTTATGTTAGAGGGCTGCAGAGGCGGTTATACAACTGGACCCCGCAGCGTTTCTGCGGCTAACGGTTGTAGTGATTAAAGTTTAAATGCCAGAAGGGTCACCTTACACAGAAAATGTGCCTAAAATGATAAAAAAAAAAATAATAATAAGACATGCGCACTTGGGTTCTCAACACAAAACTCTGAGACGCTCCTGGCATTTTAAGTGATGTTGGACCGTTTTCTAGTTGTTTCATTTATAAATCACTACCTCTCTACAGTCTACTTGACAAAGGCTACAAGTACATACGACAAAGGAAGGACCAGATAACAACAAAACGGAATAAAAACCAACAGTCCACTAATAATCTAACAACGGAATCCATTTTTCTTTTGCTACAGGGACACACAAAAGTGTGCACACACCAAATATCTGAGCATCTGTATGCAGAGAGCACGCAAAATGGAACTGATTCGGTGCACAGAGAATAAGGCTAATGATTATAAAACTAAAAGCTTATTTTTAACTCTATCACTGATGAAATCACACTACCATTTAGTGTCAGAACAAATTAAGAACAAATTCCACTCACATCGACCCTCCTGGCTTTTAGGGGGGAAAAAAAAAAAGCACAGCCGCACAACGAAACAAACGGGAGTTCTATCTTCCTTCTGATCAATGTTACGCACATTTAAAACTCCCGAGTTTGAAGAGGTAGGAGCTTCCATAACATAAAAAGATAGAGTCACAAGTGAATCCATGATCAGACTATTGTGAAAAGTACTCAGAAACCAAACCCCGCGCTGGCACCACCAATACAAGCCAAGGGATAAATTTAACAATGTTGAGGGAATGCAGTATATACACAAATCCAAAATGGACACTAAAAAAGCGGAAATAAATAATTTTAAGCACAACAGTCAAATTACACAATGGAGACACAGTGTATATTACCGGCTTGCAAGTTGATTACTGGGCTTCTGGTATCTTTTTCCACCCATAGGAGACTCTGATTAACAGGATACTTCAACCAAAAAGTTTACAGAACCAAGTTAACATCAGTCACGTTACCTCCAAGCTGGAATAAAAGACTTAATTTCCGAGCACTCTACACAGATCTACACAGACCTTTCCATCACTCTTCTTTGCCCCTCTGGTCCTATTCCTGTGGTTATTATACGGCTCAAACACACGTGCTTAGGGACAAAATTTAACAGGAAGGAGCGGTGCAGACAAAGTTGACTCCAAAAAGAGATAGAAACGGCCGCTTGTTTTTCCAAAGCACCGTACATAAGCTGAACACCTGAATTCCTAGGACAAGTGAGGTCGCCTATCTTAGATTAACAGCTACTAAATTTGCTCTTGGGGTTTTTCCTCTTTGCAATAAAAAGCAGTCACCGATGGAATAACCAACTGTGACCTTCACGGACAAAATTACTAAAGCATTGAAAAGACTTAAGAATTAAATTACTTTAAAGCATCTCGTGAAGACTGACGTCTCTCTACACACCGGTCCTGCAACGGACACAACAAAAAGAAACGTCACTATCCACGGGGGCTCTAACTCAGGACCTCAGCGAAGAGAACGGAAAAGGGACGCCCCGCGAGGCTGGCCCGGAGGGCCCGCTCTGCAGGGGCGCCCGCGCCACTCTCCTACCTTGGGGAACCAAGCCTTCTTGTCCAGGTCCCACTCGTACGGGGTGTCAGCCGGCTGCTGCCCGAAAGAATCGGGGTCTCCGTCGGGTTCTTTCTGGGTGTCAGCGTCCTTAGCGTCGCCGTACAATTCTTGCATTCGCAACTGCTCATCGAACTCGTCGTTCCCATCCAAGTTGTTGCCGCTCATGTTGCCGACTTAGGGAAGGGACAGGGTCCCGGCGAGCGAGGAGGCCGAGATGCTGCCGGAGACTACAGAGAAAGGGAGGTCAGCCGCCCTCGGCGCGCGGCCCCCCGCCCCCCGGCACGCCTCCCCGCGGCGCCCCAGCAGCCCCCGGGAGATCGGGGCCGTCCGGCGCCCGCGCCGCCCCCCTCTCCTCCCGCCCGCCGCGCGCGCCGCCCCTTGCAGCCCGGCCGCGCCGCCGCCCACCTGGTTCGCTCCGCCGGGCCTCGGCGCCGCGGCTCGACCCGGGCTGTGGCGGGAGAGCGCGCGCGCGCCGCCGCCGCCGCCGACCCGGTCTGAGGCGCCCGCGGACCCCGCGGCTCCCGCGGCACGCTCTGGGGGTGGCCGGCCGGACTGGGGCCCGCTCAGGCTGACGCAGTCGCCATTGTCGGCGCGTCGCGACGTCGCGGATCGCGCCGACACGCCTCCAGTGGCGTCAAGAAGCGCCGACGCGCGGAGGCGGGCGGGCCGTGCGGGGCCCCGGAGGCGGGGCGTCGTCAGGGGGGCGCGCGACTTATGCGCGCAGCGGCCCCGCCCCTCCGCCCGCTTGGGCCTCCCCGGCCGGGCGGCGCGGGGGCCGCGGGGGACCGTGGCGCCTCGGGACCTCCGGCTCCGCGGGGGCCGCGGCGGGCGGCGGCGGGAGGCGTGGGAATGTTCCCACACGGCGGGCGCCATCTTGGGGGAGTGGATGGGGCGGGCGGGGCGGGTTTGCGTGGCCGAGCAGAAGACGGGCCTCCTTCCCCTCTTCCGCGTGGGAAACGTGGCTGTGGCTTGTTTACGGTTTCCCTGGGGTCGACGCCGGCTCTCGTTCATCTTCGTAGCCTCAGCTCCCAGCACAGGGTGTGGTGTCTAGTGCGTATCGAATGAGCGAGCGAATGAATGAATGAATGAACGAACGAACGTACGATGGACGGGGACCAACCTTCTTTTCCCAGCCCTTAATCTCTCTGGTCCCTTCCCAGGCTGGAGGTCGACTCTATGGAAAGGGACGGCGGGCAGTAGAGGCCTGCTCCCTGTACACCGGATTCAGCGGTGCTCGAGTTCCAAACCTTAAACAGCCCATTGTAAGCACCAGCTTGACTGGCCCACTAACTTCGGTTTGTTTTTTTTTTTTGGTCTTCCTTTAGGAAGGCACAGAATTATTTGTCCTCTGTACAGCTTTTTCTCCGAAATGACATATCGATGGTGGAAAATAAAGAGGTCTCTCTATGTTTTTTATGGGGCAGACTTTTATTGAACTGCCAGGTGCCAGGGACCGCTAGACTCTGGCGAGCCAGCAGTCAACAAGACAGGCACAAGTCAAGGGAGACACACTTGTTTCCGTAGACGATTCTGATCAGTATTTGCACGAAAAGCAACCGTTTACAAGTTTTTATTCTTTTAAAAATAACAATAATACACTCATTACGTGTAAACATAACATTTTATACACCAGACTTGAGGGTGGGGGAAAGTTTACCAGAAGAAAGTATTTCTGCTCTTCCAGTGACCTTCGGATTCTATATATAGCAGGTGTGCATGGGCTCTAGAAAATCCTAACTCTCCAAATACCGGCTGCGAGAACATGGTTTCAACCCTAACTGTGATTTTTAAATGGTAGCTTGGGTTAGGGTGTGTTGTGTTGTGTTTTGTTTTTTCCCCCAATTACATTTCTTTTTCATGAAGTTCTCGTGCTGTTGGGGACTATGGGAGAACTGAACTTGCATGCGTGTTTTTCTTATATAGATAACACGAGTTTTATTAGGCTCACTTATTTAAGCATTGCTAAGTATTTCTTCCCGGATCCCAAAATAGTGTACAGCTGCTTTCAGCAATGCGTTATTGGGCTCCCATTTCATTCCTGAGTGAGTTCACAGCATAGGTGATAATATGCTACACAGCCCTACTACCGCACGTGACCCTCTGAATGCCTGCTGTATCCACGGGCCCCTCTGAACAGGTGGCCAAAATGGTTCCTTATGCCTAGGTCCCATGTGACCCAGCCGGCGTGGCCCCTGGGCTGCCCAGCAGCCTGTGAGGTGACCGGGCAGGGTCATCCCCGCAGTCTAGACTGAATGAGGGACAGGAATGAGTACGGATCGCGCAGGGACGTGGTCAGAGGAACACAGAGGCCGGGAGGCCCTCGTAGGGAAGGTACTGGCACGGGGTCCTGCCGTGGGGAAGTTCCCCAGGAGTGCGAGGAGAAGCTGAGGCAAGGACAGAGGCTCGCTGAGTCGCCATAATAGTGGGGCAGTGGTGTTGGGGGCCAAGCACACTTGAACCCACAGTGGCCGGGAGACCTGACCTTTGTTTTGTTTCATTTTAACCATGCCGTGGCCTCTATGAGGCCCAGTTCCTGTTTGTTCTTGTTTCCCTGTGTACTGGTGGAATTCACTCCCGCGTTCACTGACGCAATCCATAAGCATCTGTGTCTTTGTAACCCGTCTTTTTCAAGATTGTTTTTGCAAGTTGTAGAAACACTCAAGGTAACAAGCAAAAAACATATTTATTATGATGAGGAGGATGGCTCCTGAAATTCCAGCGCGGGCATGTCGATGGGTGTCCTGAGGGGCCAGGAACCAGGAAGCTGAGCCAATTCTCAGGACCTAGACAGCCAGCTTCTCTCTGAATATCTTCTTCATCTTTCTCTCTTTGACCTCTGTTAGCGGCGATCCGTGCTCTACTCCTGGCCTAATAGGTCATGGCCTCCTCGGTGGATAAAAATACATTGCGAACGCAGACTGCTCAGCCAGAGAAGTCTCCTACCTGGCTTAGGAACTCTGGAAAATTACTGACCTAGACCAAACTATATATACATATTTTTAATGGCCTGTTCAAGCCCACTCTGTTCAGGAGTTTTCCTGTCCCTGCTTCCTGTAATCTCAACAGGTGGTGGAAATAAAAGTAACTCCTTTTGACAAAAAGATTGATGGATCCTTGACCTGAGATGGTTGAAACTGCAGAAATTCTTTTAACCCAAATTTGCTACCTTCGGTGGGCATGCCAGTGTTAAATGTTTTCTAGCACTTTCTTTTTTTTTTTTAATTTTTTTTTAACGTTTATTTATTTTTGAGAGACAGAGACAGAGCGTGAGCAGGGGAAGGGCAGAGAGAAAGGGAGATACAGAATCCGAAGCAGGCTCCAGGCTCTGAGCCGTCAGCACAGAGCCCGACGCAGGGCTTGAACTCACAGACCGGGAGATCATGACCTGAGCCGAAGTCGGCCACCTAACCGAGTGAGCCACCCAGGTGCCCCTAGCACTTTCAACTTCGATGACAAAGACTTACCCATTGCACATGTTGGTTATACCTAAGTTTGTGTGTTTGTTTTCCTGCTTTGTAGGGTAGTATTGTGGTCCTTTATTCGAAGTCTTGGGTCAAGGCAGACCTTGAGCAAAATTGGGAAGGATACGGAGTTTGTTTTTCATATATCCCAAGCTTTTCCCCATTTAGAACCCTCTCCAGAGAAGTGAAGTCTTCCATAGTAACATTCCTGGCACCACAGTGGGCAGTGTGAAAGAAATTGTGGCTATTGGGACCTACTTATAAGGTGTTCATGTGATCGTCCCTGAGTCACCCCTGAATTACTAAGAGTGAGGAAAATGAAAGTTCTTTGAGTTCTAGTTTTCTCAACTACTGAACAGCTTTCTTGGCTTTTGATATCTGGTATTTTATCAGTTATTTCGAAAATGCTATGCTTAGAAGAGTAAAGGTATAGTTTGTACTCAAGAGCGAGGAAATAGTAAAAAGTCCGGGAGTCTTGCGACATGAAAATAACTTAAATTTTATTATTAAAACGGGTTCTCAGTTATATTCCTTCAGGACTATTGTTTTTTTTTTCTTATCCGTATTTTGTTTTTTTAAGTTTTATTTATTGATTTGAGAAGGAGAGAGAGAATCCCAAGCAGGCTCCACCCTGTCAGCGCAGAGCCCGACATGGGGCTTGAACTCACGGACCTCGAGATTATGACCTGAGCCGAAATCCAGAGGCAGACGCTTAATGAATGGAGCCACCCACGTGCCCCTGTCAGAGCTGTTGTTTTTAAAATATAAACTTACACAAAGTCATTTAAAACTTTATTTGATATTTATTTATTTCCCATCACTTATTACAATGTCCAACTTAACACTAATACGATATTGGCACCCCCGCTTTAAGGAAAACGATGTCACAGGAATATAAAGTGTAGGGGTTAATACATAGCCCCTTTTTCGAGCCACGTCATCAGCAAAAGTTCACAACTACACAAGCCATTTAAAGAAAGCTCGAAACTACCAAAAGCACACTCCAAAGTCAAGTTTTGGGAAATACAGATTTGACTATGGCACCAAACATATACTTTATTTTGCCCCAAGAAAACATTTTCTGAAACCACAAATCTAAATTTGACACATCTATTGACAACAGTTTGTTTGAAATCACAATTACTAAGCTTATAGCGTTAGCAAGTGGGAGCAGAGGAGGGAAAATCGGAACCTTCTATTCTGATTTTCAAGGGCAGAGATTAATCAGGCCATGCTCTTCCAGGACTTAGGCACCCATCGGGGTTAAAGAAGTCAAGCAGAAAGACGATCCGGTGACAACTGCACGCCCAGATGTTGAGGATTTCCAGTGGTACTTCTCCATTTTTTAGAAAGAGGGCACTGCTTACCAGAGAGAAATGAATTTCCTTAAAGGAAGAATTTCAGACACTGGCAGGTTCACAGGTTTTGCCACAGGGGTCCTTCTCTGGGGCCTTCCAATGACAAGAAGCGTGGCCACTTATTCTGCCTGCAAATAAGGCAAGTTCTTCACAATATTGGTGAAAGACAGCCTTGCTCCGTTACCGATCGGTGCTGGTTGAAAGTCGAACTAATACATCAGACAAACACCCTGCCCCAGATCTTTACTCGGTACGTTAGACTCCCTGACCCCAAAACATTTTCACTGGAATTGCAGGGCTGGACTTATGATGGGATGGAGATGAATGGAAAAGAGCAGTCAAAAAAAGCCGCAGAGATTAGGTTTTTAGGACTTTGTTTCTCAAGAAAACCGCAGACTTTTTTTCTCTATCTGATCCCCGTTTCATATACGAAGTAGAATCTCTAGATTTACACCACGTAATGAACTCAAGCACAGTGTTATGCAAATCACAGGACTGTATGAGAAATTAGAAGCATAGATGTGACGGGAACAAGTTAGATTTTCCGGCGTCATCTTGTTTATTTCAGCTTCTCTCCCATTCGAGCTCCCGTAGGACCTGCTGACATACAAACGTGTCTTTTGACGCCGAGCGGGGCTTCATTTTATTTAGAAAGCCCGGTAACGTTAACGTTTGTATGTTGAAAAAAAAAAAAATCATGGTTTGTCTTTTACCTCAGAAGGATCTTTCGCTCCTAAGATTTCAGCACAATTCGCAAACAACAAAAATCCTGACACCATCCACCTACTCACAGCTCAGAGTCGGATACACATGCTGGGAGGAAAAATACCATTTTTAATTGAAAAGCTAGACTCTGTCATCTTCCTTCTTCACACTGCACCCAGAGAACAAGGTCACACTAATTTCAGACACCTGCGTGCTTCCAGCGCCTGGGACCCTTCCCATCACTGCCAGGTTGTTAAGGGGGGTATCGGCAGGAGGAGGGTCGGGCAGCTCTGCCTTGCAACAGAGTAACTGAGCTTTGAAGTGCTGCTGGAAGGTTTTGCTCAGCCAGTAAAGGGCAAAGGGGTTTACACAAGAATTGCTGAAAGCCAGAACCCGAGAGAAAATGGTGACAATAAAATGAACGGCAGAGGGGTCCGTGTAGGTTTGATAAGTGAATGAGTGGTAGAGATACAAGAGGTGATTCGGCAGCCAGCAGAGAGCAAACAGAGCCACCAGCACCAATACGGTTTTGGCAATTCTCTTCCGGGATTCGATCTATAGGGAGGAAGAAAAAATGACCACCGAAAAAATCATTTAGCTGGCAGAGATTTAAAAAATAACAACAACAACAACATTCTCTAGATTGACATAGAAATTAGGAGTTAACAGGCTGGCGTCCCTTTGAGCATGCGTTTGTGAAATAACGCATTGGTCGGTATATGTGGGAAGGCAGCCGGTGCCTATAGAATACAGCCAGTTAATTGGCATGGTAACCCATGATCTCGGTCTCATTAGCTCGAATTCAGAGACTCCCAGCCCCGGTTTTGAGCTACTCTAGGACGTGTCCAATTATCTCAAGGAGTTTTGTGGAATTCGTGCCATTGTAATTTAATTAAAAACAGATGCTATATGAAACTGCTTTCACTACATCAGCAGAGGCTGGCTAGGTTAGAATATTCTTCCGGGGCTTATGAAAGTTGCCACGGTGGTACCCAAAATTATTTATAATCTATAGGAATTCTGACCATACCGTCAAAGGAATGAAAACGAGTGTGTCATCCTCCCTATTCCTGTGAAAAGTATCCTGCCTACACCTATTAATGAGGGAAATGAACCAGGTTAACTGCCTCTGGTCACAGAGCAAAGAGAACCGTTCACACGGGCACCAAATCTGCAACCTCAGCCTCACGAGCACTCGCTGTTGAACCAACTAAATGGGCTGATCCGAGAAGTCCCCCCACCCAAGAAAAATAGGAATCCTGTTTTGTTTTTTTTATCAAATGCAACAATGTTTCGGCAACATTGTTTTTACTCTGTTCCTCTTTATGGGAGGAGGGCACACCCGGTTCTTGCAGTGGTCTGAATCAAGCTTCTGTGAGTCCCTGTGTTCTCTTGCCACTGGCCCTTACCTCATCCCTTGAGCCCTCAGTTTGCTCATCTGTGTGCAAGCGGTTTGCATTGAATAATGTTAGGGCTTCTTGCCAGTTCTATCATCCTGTGTTTTTGTTATTCTGTGACGCTTTCTAAAACAAAAATGCTTCGCTTCATAGTCTCACCTTGTGGGCTGTTCATTACTATTCCAGGGCGTAAATCGTTTTGACTGCTCCCAAAGTTGGCAGTCCCCTTTCTAATAATAGCAGTCTTACCACTTATCGAATGCTTACTATCCACCAGGAACTCTGCTGAGTATTTCATATACATCACCCAGTCCCCATCTTCGTTTTACAGGCAAGAAAACTGAGGCTCAGAGAGGTTAAGTAACTTGCCCAAGACTGCACAACTAATAGAGCCAGAAGGAAACCCTGGGTCGGACAGACTCCAGAGCCCTTGACCATAACAAAAATACTGTGCTGCTATTGTATTTATTGCTCATAGGTGCAAAAGTAGGAATTTCATTTCTAAATTCATGCACGAGTTCTGACTGATACATACCTGCTTGCGGGCATGGCTTTGTTCCTCAGTAGGTATGTTCAAGGTGCTTTTGTAAAGGGTCCTAGCAATCAGAGAATAATAGACAGAGATAATCGAGAGTGGAATAATGTAGAACACTAAGAAGCACAGCAGAGAATGTATCTCTTGCATGAGCTTCTCAGAAACAGGATAGGAGGTACACGCTTCGAGGGACATATTTTTGTTGGGATCTTGAAAAGTATACACATTTGAAAATATAGCCTCCGGTAGAGCAATGATCATAGACACGATCCAGACGCAGCCGGCTTTGGCACAGGTCTTCAGAATGGCATTGGAGGGCTGTCGCTCTAGGGGCTTCACAATTGCTTTGTATCTACAAACACAGAATCATAGGCAGAGGTCAAAATAAATATCAAAACTACAGAATCTTAGGGCTAGAAGTGGTCTCGGTGGTCATCCAGTTCTGCCTCCTATCCACATGTATATAACCAAGTCGACCTTAAGCAACTGAATTAGTTATGATTTCAATAACTAACACACAATACATCCCGGTATTTTATTTTTATGCCAATCATCTTTTCTCTTATTCACTAATAGGAAATATTTCAGATGTGCAATTTTACAATTTATTGTGTCGACCCTCTATGTAGGACGAATACATTTTTTTCAGCATGATTTCTTTGGATGATTGAGAGTAATTTGTTACCTGTATATTACCTTCCGTGTTCTAAGAGATTTCCTTTTTGTATAAGTGACTGATGTTATACCTAATTCTCCTACCTTCGTGAGTGAGCAGTCATCAACCTTCCTAGAAAAGAATTCCATGAGTTCGTGCAGTAAATAGAAGAGGGTTAATTTCTTCCCTGTTCATACGTGCTAATTTGTTGCCCGAGCCGATCTGTAGGTAGATTTAGAGCAAGGCAAGGTTGAAATCGGACAGCCCGTGTCCATGCAAAGATGTCTTTATGCTGACAAATTCACCTTAAAATCTACAGCCTTTAAATAAATCTGCCTCAAATAGGATATAAAAACAGTCAAAGCAAAAAACCCATAAAAGACACAGGGAAAGCTTTGCCTCCTCTCAGATTCCAGAATCTGAAGAAGCTATTCCTTCTGGTACTGCCAGGCATCGATTACTTACAGGCTTCTTGCAGGCTTTGTAAAGCATCACTTTTAACATTTGGAGCCTCAAAAATTTTTTTATGCTGTCACAGTTATTCTACAATACGAACACAGAAAAACACAGTACTTGGACTGAAAATATCCTAACGGAGCCCGAATATCCGGCTCACCAGAGGCTCTCACACGCTTTATCCACAGAGCTCTAAAAGTCATCCGGATTAATTTATTTCTCCGGAAACAAGAATGTCATTGAATGCCTACAGAGAAAACAAATACAATTAGGTGGTGACATTATGTTACCAGGCAGCCGAAAACCTCACCGTTTTTCTGCCATTGGTTACTTTGATGAATTTCAAGTAAATTAGATCCATGTATCTTTTTACCATTCTTCCAGTAGGCAGTAATGTGTATATGGTCAATTTCACACCTATGCTGATGTTTTAATGTTGACCATATTGCACCACTAGGCTGCACTAATGTATAAAGCATGAATTGTTTTTCTTTTCCACCTGGAACAATTTGCCGTACCTAATAAATAAACTGAATTGGGGGGGGCACACACGGTTCCGTATTCTTTCAAGCAAACAATTACACTTCAAAGAGAATAAATTATTCCCAAAGCATACAATTTCAGCCTTTTCTCCGATGCTAACCCAGGAATTTTAACCTTCTTACACCAACTTTTATTTTAAATCCCCCCCCCCCCCGGTTTTCCGATCTTACATCTCGGTTACAGACTGTAAGAAAAGCAGAACAGTAGCCGGTGAATGCTAAATACAAGCTTTCCTTTCTTTCTCTCTATCTTTTTTTTGCCTAATTTCACATCCTAGCAAATAAAACTGAGAAAAGAAACCCACCTGTCAGCGCTGAGAATTGTTAACGTGAACACTGATACACCGACAGAAGTGAGCCGGATGAAAGAAAGCACCTTACAGCCAATTCTTCCGAACAGCCATCCTTCCGCAAGGTAGTGCGTTGCATCCACCGGCACGCAAGTTAGCAGAAGTAAAAGATCTCCGAAAGCCAGGCTGGTGATGAAAATATTGGGAACTGTTTGCATGGATTTAGTCTTGAAAAAGACTTTGATGAGAATAGCATTTCCAAGGATGCCCACTGAAATGATCACAGCATAAGTGATGTAGATGACACACAAAGCTTCTATTCCTGGAGAGTTGTCTCCGGTCCGTCCTTTATTTGTGGTATCATTAGGAACGACAGAGCTTGAGGATTCTGTGTCATTTGTGATTGGAATTAAAGTCTGATTAGGTGATGGAAGCTGTCTTTGAGACATTGCTTCCGAGGACTCTGCCTTTAATGTTGCTTCTGCTCAGTTTAAATGTAGTTGATTGTCACGTCTAATGCCTACGTCTAGTAACGAGATGGTAGAACAGAGCAGAATGGCAAGCAAATTCGAGACACCCGGATACTCCTTTCCTTCAGTGATTCTGTGTCTCCCAGCATGCTTGGCTAAATGCTTACCGATATGGCATTGAAGGGTGGGAGGTGGAGGAGTTTTATTGGCGTTTCCATGACAGAGGGAGGGGGGTTGGGGAAATGCTCTGCAGTTGCTTGTTCTTCCCTGTTGGGGAATCTTATGAATAATTAGATACCATAAAATAATGCTTATTGTTTATTAGAATCACCCTGTTTCCATGTCTGGCCACAAAAATTTATATAGGCGCTGTCCGTTTTCTCCCCGAGCTCATTCACTTCTGTGCAGTCAAAAAATGGTTTCCTGCACGTTCTTTTACAGGAGAAAGCACAAACTTGAATCCACCCCTCTAGATTTAATATCGGAGAGGCGCTGAAGCAACAAATCACTCACACTTTGACGGGGCTGATGTCATTTCCAAGGAGGAATCGTTCAGGTGACCGTGGGCTTATCACCTAGCTCTGACACATAGTAATTCCCCACTCTGCATATTCCAGGGGCGGTGCCGCAGAATAACCAAGCAACCTTTAAGACACGAAAAATCCAGGCAAACCACCAGTTGCTTTGTCTCTAAATGTCCTAATCAAACAGTTTTAGCTGTCGGACTGTCTGCCTTAATGCCCCATACGTTTGTAAATGCTGTTTAGGGCTTCTCTCTTCAGAAATGGTTATAACGGTTTGCTTGTTGCAAAACAGAATAATACAGGACGCCGCTCGGAGGTCCTGGCACAAAAGGACTTGTAAGAATGAAAATCCTTCATTTCTACTGAAGGAATGCCGTAGGTTGCTCCAGAGATGACGGGCAGGTAGAGATGATGGTTATATCAACTGAAGGAAGAAGAAACTTAAGGCAATCACCTTGGTACCAGCAAGAAAAGCCCCTTGTTACAGAGAATGTTAAGTACGTGATTTCTGTGTGTGTCTGTGGGGTAGGGGGTTGTTTGGTACCGGGAGGCCAGCCGTTTGGAGGCATTTAATACTATAACCTGCTAAGAAATAGTCTCTGAAATGATTCAGTTCAAAGGATCTCTCGGTTATGAGAAAACTCTGTGTAGCGAGATTTTTATAAATACGTCCATATCACAGTTAGTCTGGGGAGTGAAATGAAGAACAGCAAAGTATTTCACTAGCCAGCGATCAGGAGGGGCAAGTCAGGATTGCTCTTGATACCTGACAGAGTACGAGCAATAAATCCCACAGGGAAAGCGAGTCGGATGAATTGAACCGATTAGCTGGTTAATTCGAGCCCCCCAAACCACACCAATCCCCCACCCTTGGTGAAATCACCTCCACGGCTTGAATTACTCAGCCAAATAACTCTTTCTGATGGCAATGCGGGGTGAAGTGTTTGGATAAACCAAACTCCCTTAGCTTCTAAGAGTACACACAAGGAAGGCCCTGGGCTGGCTCTTTGAGTTCATGGCCATAGAAAATGGCTCACTATACAGTTCGTATCTGGTTCTCACAAGCCAATGGTAAAATCTCTCTGGGATTCCTGTGTGTCACGTAGCAAAGAGCAAACTATCTTCCAGTCCACACCTCGGCTGACGGCCACACGGCACTATTTAGTAAGAAACAAACTCTTGCGTGCTTTCAGGAGGCTGCGGCCGCCACGTGCCTTTCTTCTTCCTGGTCGGGAGAGGTGAGGAGACAGCAGTGGTGTTCTTGGATCTCTAGAATTCCAGAATTCCAGAATGTCAGAGATGGGAATGACCTTGGAGATGACGAAAGCAAATCCTCCAGTTTTCTCCGAGGCCGAATTGAGGTTCGGAGGGGAAAAGTATCTCATGCAAGGTCACGCGAGTACTCGGTAGCAGAGCTGAGGTGAAACGGGTTCTCTCTGAATTCTGAAAGGTTAAAAACTAGTGACAAGAGCTGAAAAACACTCAGTTCCTGACAATGAGCCATATTTGCTCATTTGGCATCATGGACTTAGATTTTCTGCGCGTTTTGTTAACCCAAAGGACAAGGGGTCTCCAGGCTAACAAGCAAACAATGATTGATCATTTAAATGCAGTTGCTTTTATATCTACTTATTTTACCTTACAATTCACCCACGAAACATAACAATGTCTAGTTAATTGTTCCTAGTTAAAGTTGCAGGGCACTTAGCCTTTGTGTTTAGTGCATACTTGGTCAATATAATCATCCAAGTTTTTCAAATTCAACTACTTGTTGGAGATTAAGCCATTGTAATACGATCCTAATGTAGCCTTTCAACTCGAGGTAAATGTTGGACATTGAACAAATAAATTGCCAGTTTACTGAAGTTGGGTTTCCTGGTTCAGTCCAATTCAGTTAGTGTTGCTAAAATCTTTTTTTTTTTTTTTTTTAATCTCCAAGGATCTGGAAGTCCAAGGGCACTGCAGAACTCTTGTCTGCCCCTAAGGTGGTGGGGAGAGGCTGCAGACTTGGCTCCAACGTCCTCAGAGAACAGCAGTTCTCAAACTTTGGTTTGTGTCCGAATCACCACGAAGGCTTATCAAGGCAGATTGCTGACTATCACCTCCAGAGATTCTAATTTGGGTAGGTCTGGGGTGGGGCCTGAACATTGCATTTCTTCACGTGTTTTTTTTTTTTTTTTAGTTTTTTTTTAATGTTTATTTATTTTTGAAACAGAGAGAGACAGAGCATGAATGGGAGAGGGGCAGAGAGAGAGGGAGACACAGAATCCGAAGCAGGCTCCAGGCTCTGAGCTGTCAGCACAGAGCCCGATGCGGGGCTCGAACTCACAGACCGCAAGATCATTACCTGAACCGAAGTCGGACGCTCAACCGACTGAGCCACCCAGGCGCCCCTATGTGTTGTTTTTTTAAGAATTTATTTTTAAGTAATCTCCGCACCCAACGTGGGGCTCAAACTTACAACCGTGAGATCAAGAGTTGCCGGCTCTAACGACCGAGCCAGCTAGATGCCCCCAAATCCTTTTTTTTTTTTTTAAAGTAAGCCCTACATCCAATGTGGGGCTCGAACTCATGACCCCGAGATCAAGAGTTGCATGCTCCTCTGACTGAGCGAGCCAGCCGCCCCGAATATTTGCATTTCTAACAGGTTCCCAGAGGATTCCTGATGTAGGACAAGAATCACCCAGCTGTTCAAGAGAAGTAGGGCTTTTCCTGATACTGAGGCCAAAGAGATATTTCTGTCGGTCTTCGTTAAAGGCAAGGGAATCTGTGATTGACAAATACTTTGAAAATCCCGCCTGAAATCTCTTGGTCCCTGGGAAGCCAGAGATCCTGACCTCTTGGGAACCTATTTCCAAGTCACCCAAGGGGCTTGGGGTGATCTTTCCCATTGGGGGGAAAGATGAAGTGGTTAAACTTTTTGCTGACTACTCAGGCACAGTTTGTATATTTGAGAACTGACGCATGAGTAACCGGAATTCTCCATCTGTAAGTCTCTAATTACAGAGATTCCTTTTTAAAAACTGGTCTTATGCTGGAGGGCACCTGGGTGGCTCAGTGGGCTAAGCATCCGAGTCTTGATTTCAGCTCAGGTCATGATCCCACAGTTCATGAGATGGAGCCCCGCGTTGGGCTCTGTGCTGACAGCGCAGAGTCTACTTGGGATTCTCTCTTTCCCTGTCTCCCTGCCCCTCCCATGTACACGCTCTCTCTCTTTCTCAAAATAAATGGATAAACTTTTGTTTTTAATGTTTATTTATTTATCTTTGAGAGAGAGAGAGAGCGCGCGCGCACAGGCAGAGAGGGAGACACAGAATCCGAAGCAGGCTCCAGGCTGTCAACATGGAGCCTGATGCCTGTGGGGGGGCTCGAACTCACAAACTGCGAGATCATGACCTAAGCCGAAGTCAGACGCCTAACTGACTGAGCCACCCAGGCACCTCTTTTTAAAAAAGTTTAAAAACTAGTCTTGGGGTGCCTGGGTGGCTCAGTCGGTTAAGAACCCGACTTCGGCTCAGGTCATGATCTTGCGGTTAGTGAGTTCAAGCCCCATGTCGGGCTCTGTGCTGACAGCTCAGAGCCTGGAGCCTGCTTCGGATTCTGTGTCTCCTTCTCTCTCTGTTCCTCCCCCCCTCACATTCTCTCTCTCTCTCTCTTTCAAAAATAAAGATTTAAAAAAAATAAAATAAAAAATAAATAAATAAATAAAAACTAGTCTTATGCTGGACTAATAGGATGGAGTTCTTTGTTATTAATTAACTGGGCTAGCTCCATTTTAAGAGGACACAATTTGACCTGTGGGTGTATTCGGATCTCTGTAATAGTGATTCCTGTCGTCACAGTTCTCTGTTGTCCCTCAAAGTTTCTTGCTTCAAAACTTTATCGGTCCACTTTCATATTTCAAGGGGACACTGTTCTTCAGAAGGAACTTTGCAGAGACTGGGTAGAATGAACACAAATTGTGCCCTGCTAGGCTCGACAAAGAACAGAAATTCCAACTGACTCTTTTAAGTGGAATTTCTTGTTAAAGCTAATTCTTGTCATGATGAAACTTAAAAAAAAATTATTTTAATGTTTATTTATTTTTGAGAGGGAGAGAGAGAGAGACAGAGCATGAATAGGGGAGGGGCAGAGAGAGAGGGAGACACAGACTCCGAAGCAGGCTCCAGGCTCTGAGCTGTCAGCCCAGAGCCCGACGCGGAGCTCGAACTCACGGATCTTGACCAGAGTCAAAATCGGACGCTTAACCGAGTGAACCACCCAGGCGCCCCTTCTCGTCATGGTTAACCTTAATGGCTCCCCTCACAGTGGACAACTGTGTAGGCTCTTCACACTTCGTCACTTTTACATATGTCCTGATCTCTGGACCCATCCACTCACATACGCCCAATATCGTATGCCACGGTGCGTGTGGAGTTTTACTATAGTGGACTGAGGCAGTTTTGCATCAGATAACATGATTAGACTTCCTGAATAAGGAGGGATCAAGTACCAAGTAGATGATGTTCTCTTTTAGCGCATTTCTAGCTCTCTTCTCAGTAATTCCCCTTTTCCTGGAATTCTCTCGAATACCCCTAAACGCATGTCCTGTTCCCACAAGGCTTAGTTTCAGCCTCCGACAGATTAATCCCTGCCAAGGTGCTTCAGATCTATAGAGACCATACACTTACCACGTGGCCCCACGATCCCACTCCTATGTAACTCCCCGAGGTAAACGAACACCTATGCCGAGCTAGAGACTTGCATGCAAATGCACATGGAAGTATTATTCTCGAAAACAAACCGGAAACAACCTAAATGTCCGTCAGTTAGCTGGGTCAACAACATGGGGCTTCTCCATGCTTTTACTCAGCAGTGAAAGAGAACAAGCTACTTTTTCAAAATCCAGTTCGTCGGTTATCAAGTTTACTTTTTTTATGAGACATAAATATTAGCATTTGGCGTCTAGTTACACGAATCCCTTTCAGAGCTACGATTTGTAGTGGGGATTGTTCTAGGTAAGAATGACGACTCTCACAAATTGGAAATTGCAGATTATCAGAGACACAAGTGACTAAATGCATTTCTGTGGCTCCGCTCTCTGCTTCACTGTACACTGGAATAACTTGAGAAGGCTGGTTTTCCTACATACTAACACTAAACCTTGATGAGTTCAGACTGGTCGTTAGTCCCAAGTAAAAACAAACTGCTGATGTATGTTACAACATGGACGAATATCGAACATGGGCACTGAAACATACCACATCCTCTGTATGATTCCTTACCATGAAATTTCTAGAAAAGGCCAAACTCTAGTGATGGAGGGCACGTCAGTGGTTGCCTGGGTCCGGAGTTCGGGGCAAGGAACACGAGGGAAAGTTTGGAGATGATGGAAGTATTCTGTAATGAGGTGCTGTGATGATGGTTGCATGAGTGTATAAATGGATCCAAACTCAAACTGCACACTTAGAATGGATGAATGTCTGGTATGTAAATTATGCCTCAAGAAAGCTGAAAAGTGAGCAACCAAATAGGAAGGCTAGATGCCATCCAGGGCTAGAGCCGAGGAAGACGTTTCTAGCACCGGGGATGGTGGAGTGGGGCACTGTCACCCGTGCCGGGAGCAAGTCGGCTCTGCCCGCAGGGCTGGGGCCCCAAAGGGCATCGGGGACCCTGCCCCGCAGCATTCTCCCAGGACGAGTGTTCGCGCTTTGGGGAGATACCAAGATGGAGAGAATTCAGCACTTATCCTCAAAGAACTTACTGAGAGAGAGAATGTAAGAATGAAAATAACCAAGAAAACCGAATTCCTCTGGCTCCTACACATACTTGCTCACACAGGATCTTTGGCTTCTCGCAGTCTCCCTTACGTCAAGCACTTCTGGCCACTCCTGAGGATGGGGGGACTTAGCTGTAGCTGGGGACTAAGGTTGGGCTAGCGTCAGTGGCCACTGGTTAATCCAAGATCGTTCATAGGGTGTGTGTGCTCTTGAACACATATCTGCCCACCCGCACGGTTGCTGCCCCACCGGGGGCCCCACACTCTTTCCTGCAGTCTCCGGACCACTCTGCTGGGGCTCGTAGTCTCCCCCACTCTCCCACCACCGCGGTCCCTCTCCAGTGCCCACCACTGGGTATGCTGGGCGCTGCCAGTGTGACAGGGTTTGATAAGCCTACAAAAGTAAAAATAAGGTCTCTTTATATATTTTCTTAAAAGTTATTTACTTATTTATTTATTTTGAGAGACAGAGCATGAGCAGGGGTGGGGCAGAGAGAGGCAGGGAGAGAATCCCAAGCAGGCTCCACATTGTTAGCGCAGAGCCTGATGCGGGGCTTGAACTCGCCAACGGTGAGATCGTGACCTGAGTGGAAACCAGGAGTCTGACACTTAGCCTACTGAGCCACCCAGGTGCTCCAAGGTCTCTTTAGATCTTAAAAGTTCACATCACGAGAAAAAAATGTTTTGGGGCACCTGGATGGCTCAGTTGGTTAAGCTTCTGACTCTTGATTTTGGCTTGGGTTATGATCTCATGGTTTGTGAGTTCAAGCCCCACGTCAGGCTCTGCTTGGGATTCTCTCTCTCCCTCTCTCTCTCTGCCCCTGCTCACACCCTCTCTCTCTCAAAATAAATAAATAAACACTTAAAAAAATGTTGTGTGAGGCACCTGCCTGGCTCAGTCAGAGGAGCATGCGACTCTTGATCTCAGAGTTGTGAGTTCGAGCCCCCATTGGGTATAGAGATTACTTAAAAATTTTTGAAAATCTTTTTAAAAAATGTTTTGTAACTATCTATGGTCACAAATGTTAAGTAGACTTTTGTTTTCTTCTTAAAAATTGTTTTCCCCCTTTTATTTATTTTTTAATTGAAGTATAGTTGACACACAATGCTGTATTAGTTTTAGGTGTACAACATAGTGAGTTAACAAGTGTACATGTTTTGCTGTCTTCACACACGTGTACCCGCCATCTGTCACCATACAGCACTATCACAATACCAATGACTATATTCCCTGTGCTGTGCCTCTCACCCCTGTGACCTATTGATTCCATTAGACTTATTGTGGTGATCGTTTTGCAATATATACAGATATTGAATCATTATGTTGTACACCCGAAGCTCATATAATGTCCTATGTCAATGATGCCTCAATACAAAAAGTTTCTTGCCTTTCAATTATCCAAGTTGCAATGGCATCGATGATCCCCCTATACACCCCCATTTTTTAAAAATGTTTATTTATTTTTGAGAGAGAGAGAGAAAGAGACATAGTACGAGTAGGGGAGGGGCAGAGAGGGGGGAAACACAGAATCTGAAGCAGGCTCCAGGCTCTGAGCTATCAGCACAGAGCTCGACGTGGGGCTCAAACTCACAAACTGTGAGATCATGACCTGAGCCGAAGTTGGACGCTTAACCACCTGAGCCACCCAGGTGCCCCAACACCCCCATTTTTTGTAGAAAGACTTTTAATAGTTCTCCTCCTTAAACACACCCAAGAATCTCTACAGTTGCTTCCACATATGCAGTCTGCTGGGCTATTGGCAGCTTAATCTTGCCTCTTGAAACGGGCCTCACAACCGGCCACATCAAGGTGGTACCACTTGCAGTTCTTGGTTGACTGACTCGATCATCTCCACTTACTTAGGAGCAAGCTGTTGAGGCCAGGTAGCTGATTCCAGAGTCAATGTTCCTGACCGCTACCTCCATTAGCCAGAGGTGGCCCCCACCAAGACATTAGCTTTGACTGTTTCTGGCCTGGAATGCTGACTTGATCCATTCTCAACAAGATGGTTTTTCAAGGTGTCATCTCCACTCCATCAGACTCAGGCCGGAAGTGTCCTAAAGAATGACTGCCTGGCGTCTAAGAGTCCTAACTGTTTAGTGTTTTAGATGAGGTTCTTTCCTTTGGGGATGACTGCTTGTCCTGGAGCAGACCGTCCTAGAGTGAGCTACACTCTGATTACCAGTGTGGATCACCCAACCACAATCTCTTTCAATGGAAAGTCTCCCCTCAGAGGACCCTCCTTGGTCCTTCTCTGCAACTTGGCCTCATTTGGCACCTATCCCAGGCCATTAGACATCGTTTATGCCTTTGGGCCTCAGCGGGCTGTGTGAGGAAGGGTCAGGATCTCATTCCCTTTGCCCCAGTGAGAACCCTTCCTGGATGCAAATGGCCGCCTCCATAGGACACGGACACGCATCCAGGGAGGTTGAGTTGGGGGGCGGATTCAGATGATAGCCCTCATACTGTACCCCATCTCACTGCTTCCTGCTTCAGACTTGGCTTTTGTGCCTGATCAGCTTTGTTGATTCCCTCCCCGAAGGAGGATTTATCCCCTCCCCACTGTTCCCCCAAGTTGCCAGACTGCAGAGTGTGTCTGAACCCCAGCGAGGGTCACAACCTGGACTCAAAGGAGAACACATGTCACAAGGGAGGTAGAAAGCAAATTCCATCATAGTTCAGAAGGAAGGGAGATCACATCGAGTTAGAGGAGACGCTGAAGGATTTCAGCAGGTAGAGATGGGGGACAGGAAAGAAGTCGTCAATAGAAATAAATAGCCAAGACACGGGGGTGGGAGCATATGGGGGCGTGTTCAGGGAATAAACGGTCCAGTTGGGTTGAAGCGTGGGTGTGAATGGGGAAGCAAGGTGGAATAAGCTCAGCGAGCAGGTCGAAGTTATCCTGTGAAAAACATCTGAATGCCATGGGCTGAGGCTGCACTTAATTCAATAAGCAATCAGAAGTTATTTTGGGCCCCCTCTCCACAGTCTCAGACCAGATACCCAGGGGCATTGTCATAGATTTTGGTTAGCAAACTAGGGACACAGCAGCCATGCTACACTTGTGGCTGGGCTGTGCAGCTGGGCAAATCCAAGTGGGTATCTGGATTATTTTGCCTTCTCTAAAAACATACAAGGCGGGCCACCTGTATGGCTCAATAGGAAGAGCACATGAATCTTTTATTTAAAGGTTTTTTTCTTATTTATTTATTCATTTATTTGAGAGAGGTGGGGGTGCAGAGAGAGAGGAAGAGGGAGAATCTTTAAAAGTATTTCTTTTAACGTTTATTCACTTTTGAGAGACAGAGGGCAAGCAGGGAAGGGGAGAGAGAGGGAGACACAGAATCCGAAGCAGTCTCCAGGCTCTGAGCTGCCAGCACACAGCCCGATGCAGGCCTCGAACCCATGAACTATGAGATCATGACCTGAGCTGAAATCAGAACTGTCAAGAGACTGAGCCACCCAGGTGCCCCAGGAGGGAGAGAATCTTAAGCAGGCTCAGCGCTTGGCACAGAGCCTGACGTGAGGCTCAGTCTCACGAACCTGAAGATCATAACCTCAGCTGAAATCAAGAGTTGGTCGCGTAACCAGCGGAACCACCCAGGTGCTCCGAACATGTGACTCTTGATCTTGGGGTTGTGGCTTTGAGCCCACGTTAGGTGTAGAGATTACTTAAAAAAATTATATATATATATATGTACACACACACACACATACACACACACACACACACACACAAGGCATATCTTGTCCCTCAAGAAGTGCACTGAACTGGGGGCATCTGGGTGACTCAGTCAGTTAAATGTCCAACTCTTGATTTCATGACAGGTCAAGATCTCATGTTGTGTGAGCAACACGGACCCCACGCAGGGCTGTGCGCTGGCAACGTGGAGCCCGCTTGGGATTTTCTCTTTCCGTCTCTCTCTGCCTATTCCCTGGTCACGCTCTCTCTCAAAATAAATAAACTTAAAATTTTTTTTAAAAGGTGCCCTGAAGTGCACCTAAGGGCTATACTGTGGCAGACTGGTTGTGTCCCTAGACCCAATTCTTTTTAAGGTTTTATTGTTTTTTAATTTTTTAAATGTTTATTTATTTTTGAGAGCGCGCGCGAGAGAGATAGAGAGCGCTCATGAGTGGGGGAAGGGCAGAGAGAGAGGGAGACACGGAATCCGAAGCAGGCTCCAGGCTTTGAGCTGTCAGCACAGAGCCCGACGTGGGGCTGGAACCCACACACCGTGAGATCATGACCTGAGCTGAAGTCGGACGCTCAACCGACTGAGCCACCCAGGCGCCCCCAAATTTTATTTTTTCAAGTAATCTCTACACCCAACATGGGGCTTGAACTCATGACCCTGAGATCAAGAGTCTCATGCTGTACCAACTGAGGCAGCCAGGGGCCCCTCTGGAATCACTTTCGAGCATCACCTTGACCTGCCGTACATCATCTTATCTTTGACCACACTGTCTCCTTCCTTGGTTTTAAGATCTAGTCTTGTTCTGCTTTTTCAAGTTCCCTTTTTCTGGGTCCACTTGGCACAAGCAGCGCTAGTTGGAGTGCAGTGAAGGGCTGGAAATGAGGACGCGCGTCAAACGGGGTTCCTAAGGCCACACCATTGCGCAGAAAAGCAACGGAGGTGCTTGCCGGAGGTGACGGTGGCAGGGAGAACCCATCAGATTGTGGAGGAAAGTATTCTGGCGAACACAAAAATAGTCTAGGTTAAAATAGAAAGAACGGAATATGCATTTCCTTTGTCCTCTTATTTCACCACGACGAGCCTTACGTTAGGTGGCTCGATCTCAGGTGCAATGACAGCCATCATGCACTTAAGCACCTCCTGGATGCTGCGTGCTATATAATGTATTCTTCACATACGTTATCTCTTCTGATCCAGAGACAGCTTTGAGAGGTAGATGGTATGCTTTTGCTTTAGTGGTGAAGAAACTAAGGCTCATGAGGTAGAGAGATTTGCTTAAGGTCAACACATTTGTAAGTGGAAAAGCCAGAACGTCAGTCCAGAGCCTGCTAGTATGAAGGCCTATTTTCTTTTTTTTTTTTTTTAATATTTAAATATTTATTTATTTATTGTTGAGAAAGAGAGAGAGATAGAGAGCGAGCAGGAGAGGGGCTGAGAGAGAGGGAGACAGAATCCCCGGCAGGCTCTGCACTGTCAGCACAGAGCCTGATGTGGGGCTCAAACCCACGAATTGTGAGATCATGACCTGAGCCCAAACCAGGAGTCAGATGCTTAATCCACTAAGCCGCCCAGGTGCCCCTGAAGGTCTATTTTCTTTTTATTCATGTACAAGCCCGGGCATAAATACGAGCTGGAAGCAAGACGAAATCCGAGACAAGGAATGCAGGCTGGTAACAGTTGGGTCTGTGGGAAGGCATCCCTTTTCTGGGCAGGTACCTGGTGCACAGCGCTGGGGCAGGTGTGGCTATTTAAAGAAATTAAAAAAAAATTTTTAATGTTTATTTATTTTTGAGAGGCAGAGTACGAGAAGGGGAGGGGCAGAGAGAGAGAGAGAGAGAGAGAGAGAGAGAGAGAGAGAATCAGAAGCAGGCTCCAGGCTCTGAGCTGTCAGCACAGAGCCTGATGCAGGCCTTGAACTCACAAGCCGTGAGGTCATGACTGGAGCCGAAGTCAGACGCTTAACCGACAGAGCCACCCAGGTGCCCCTTTGGGATCTTGCTTTTCGAGTAGTGACCTGAATGGTCTTTCACTGAGATTCCTCCGGCACTGTCTTGGGATCCCCAGCCCCTTGTGGGAAGTTCTGAGAGCTGGATCTGACCTGGCTTCTCTGAGTGGGGCTTGCATTTGGGGGAACCGGTAGATAATAAAGCTAAGGAGTGAACTCTTCTTCATCGACTCTAGGAGGAAGGAGGCTTGTGTATGTCAGAGAAGATGGGGTGCATAAAAGGGGGAGGATGAGGATTGGTGATCCAGAGCTATTTCAGGGATTCTTCCAGAACCTCATAGTAACATTTCAAACCTGTGATTCACCCACCTCCACTCCCTCCCCACACCCCGCCACCAAGAAACAAGAGAACTCCCTCTGTGTAGGGAGGAAAATGAAAGGTACTTTGTAAATTATCAAGGGAAGGATTTGGGCCCATGTTTAGAAAAAGTCGAGGTCATCTGAATTTTTTTTTTTTTATGTTTATTTTTGAGAGAGAGCCAGGCTCTGCGCTGACAGCTCAGAGTCTGATGTGGGGCTCGAACTCACAGACTGAAAGATCAAGACCTGAGCCAAAGTCGGACGCTTAACCGACTGAGTCACCCAGGCGCCCCTGAGGTCATCTCAATTAAACGCAAAGGCAGAGCCACAACAGTGAGAAAAGAAGCTTGAAGCCAAGCCCAGATTGCTGGCCTGGACCTTCGCCCCGAAGCCAGTACTGCTCTTATGAACCGAGGGTTGTGACTGGATGCACGCGTGGGGGGCCCACAGGCCCAGGAATAGTCTAAGAATGTGACAGATCTGCTCTTCCCTTCTCACGGGCCATAGGAAGCGCTTGAAAGTCTGGGGCAGGAAACAGACTTTCATGGGCAGTGTTTACCCCCAGAACATCCCAGAATATCTCGGAAGAGGGAATATCGGGGCGCTCTGCCCGCGGTGTCTTTACTGTTGCGTCGAGGTACAGAGGACCTGAATGATAAAACATCACCTACTGTGAGAAGACACAAATACCAATCCTGGGAAAATAAACACGTAGACGAGCTGAGATAATAGTTGTGCGTGCTAAAGCCGGTTTGAAGCTCTGGAGATGCACGTACGTAATAACAAGTGGACCATGGACTCCTGATAAGCAAACCAAATTGCTTGGCTTCGCGAGTTAGTAATTATGCTTCCATTCACATTTTCTTTCTTTTGTCAGTTACAAGATGCTGTTCCTTCGGATTGCACACTCTCCACTTTCTTTCCAGCAGAATGCTGCGGTAAATAGCTCTCTGTACCACTCGGGTGTGTAGAAGCAAAGGGACCCGGCCCCCGGCCCATCCCCGGGGGAGAGCACACGGCCCCCCTCACCGGCAGGTTAGGAAGGGCTCGGCGGGGCTGGCGGTTCACCGCCCTCCTGGCCTTTCCTTCCTGGTGAGGATTGGAGTTGGCCCGGCCCGCTCCTCGAAGTGGCATGTGATTGTTCTGTGTTCCAGCCGTCCCTTGGCCTGGCCGCATTGTGTTTCATTGCCAGCCTGCGCCTCACGGCCCTGAGCTAACTAGGAGTCCACGGCGGACATGAGATTGGAGGGAACCAACGTCCCCAGATTAGCCTGAGATTGGTTAACAGAGGCGGGGGAAGAAAAAGGCTGCCCAAGCAACACGCCCCTCCACCTCCCATTTCCCTGCCTTCTAGAGCATATAATAAGCCTGCCTTAGTAATTTTTGTACAAGGGTAAGGAAATGAGCTGTTTTGTAGATCCCTCTCATACACACACGTTGGAACGCACATCAATATGCAAAGTTACTTACATAATCTCGAAGATGATCTCTCGGAAGACTTTGAAAAAGATTATATGATTACAACAATCATGAGTACGGAGGGGGGTTAAGGTGGTGAGCATAGAAAAACAATTCGACGATACAGCCTCTCTGGAGTCCTTCGGGGCTGAGATTCTACTTCTGACAGGCCTGGGCATTCCGGAGCTCCCTGATAAATAAAAGCAGTGGTGTTAGGGGCTTTACTGGGCTAGGGTGAAGGATTTAGGGAGTGCTTTCCCCTTTCTGCCCAATCTACTATGGACAAGCGGCCCCTATCTCTCTCGGTTTCAAAAATGAATGAGCCAGGACTAATTTTTTGCGTCTTTGGCAGTGACTCAGTGGAGTATAAAGATGAAGGCTGCGTGGTCCCGATGCTCAGGAGGATAGTAGCAGAAGCCAGAAAACAGGGATTCAGACTTCTTTTTTTTTTTTTTTTTAATTTTTTTTTAACGTTTATTTATTTTTGAGACATAGAGTGAGCAGGAGAAGGGCAGAGAGAGAGGGAGACAGACTCCGAAGCAGGCTCCAGGCTCCGAGCTGTCAGCACAGAGCCCGATGCGGGGCTCAAACCCACAGACCGTGAGATCATGACCTGAGCCGAAGTTGGACGCTCAACCGACTGAGCCACCCAGGCGCCCCGGATTCAGACTTCTAAACTGACCGACCCTCTTTCCCCCAAGGATCAGTACACTGTCTACACACTCTCCTGCATTCTGTTCTCTCTCCGCCCTGTTCAGTCTAGACTTCGGGCTCTCCGGATCCCTCGTCTCCCTTGGATAGATGGGGATTCTGCAGCTGCCCTTCGGTGGCCTTCGCAGAAGCTGGGAAGTAGACACCCCCGCAGCGTTTCCATTTTCCTAGAGCCTGACCTATTTTCCGTAGAGGGCGTCTGATATCAGGGGGATGGATAAAGAGTCATTCTCCCCTTGCTTGACGGGCAGAAGGCAGCCCCAACGGAAAAGCGGAAGGAGATCCGGCCCAGAGAAAGCCAAGTGGCAAAGGAGGAAATGTTGTTGCCCGTGGCCTCTGCAGACCTCTCCTCTTTGACGGACGGAGATGGAGCAGTTGCGCCAGGGTCTCTTTGGAGGCCTGGAACTGGAAGCACCATCAGCTTTTCTGTTCTTCCAGAGCCTGATCTACTTCCATTAGGAGCCGTTGTGCACTGATGGGAGGGGGACTGCTCAAGATCCACCCGCCCCTTGCTAGGCGGTGAAGAGGGAGCCCAGAGGGAGACGCTCGAACGGACCCAGACAAGGAGATTCGGTATCAGTCCACAAAAATGGTGGAGCGGCCGAGGCCAATTCGCCACCCCGTCCACACTAACTCCCCCTTCCTTCGTAAGGGTTGCCTCAACAAGAGGGAGGCTCAGTGGGAAGACCCACGCAGGGAGCTCTGATATTGGCCGGCCAGAGTCTGGGAGACACAGTGGAGAACACATCTCAGCTTTGGACCAGCGGGTGTGGAGATCCCCTTGCTGGGATACAACAGCTGTGTTCTCGTCTTTACAGAGCCAGGTGCCTGGAATTACTCATAGCATTTCTAACATCTTCAAGCTGTAACTGTGTGGAAGGGAGAAGTGTGGGTGGTGATTTGTGGTAGAAAAATTCGCATCAGGAGTGATCCTTGCCTCCTGTGGTGGGCCGGAAGACAGCTCGGAGGCTGGGGTGCCAGGGGCAGGTCCTGTGTAGGGGCCTCTGGAAGTATTCTGGGGAATGGTAGGAACAGCGAGGGAAAAGTTATGGCCCTGTCCCACCAACACCTCCTTTCTGAATATTTTCTATTGTGCCAGTAGACCCGCTCCCTCTACACCTGCCTATCTTGCTGGTAGTACCAACACTACCGGGTTTTTTGCCTTATAGACACAGGAACCTGGAGGACCTAATGCCCTTTTCACTTTTCCGCTTTGTCACTTTCAGAGGGAAAAGCGCGAGCTGGTTCATAAGGGCAATGGATCAGTTCGCACGTGACTTCTTCTAGGGCTTTAGAAAGGGCCCAGGGCAGCAAGGAGCCCAGGGGTGGTTGGGTGTTTACCTCGGGACAGAATCGGCAGCGGTGGAGTGGCAGTGTGGGCGGGCGGCGCGGGCGTGACCGATCTGTGGGGCACCGAGGTCTTCTCCGAATACGCCCCCACGGAACCGACGCAGGCGACAACACTGCTCTCCGATGCCAGCCGCGTGTAGGGGTGGCCGTGCTTCCCCGCACTCTCACCCCGGCCCGGTTTATCGGGGACTCTCTAAAACTAAACCCAATCTGGAACATGTTCTCCGGTCGCTGGGGAAAGCCCTGGGAAGACCCTCCCCTCCCCCACCCCCACCCCACTCCCCACCCAGCCCCCAACCCTTTCTGACCGGTGGCTCCAGCGTGCGGCTCTTCCTACTTGGAAGGAGGTGTGGCCTAGGGGCCAGGGGCCGGGTCTCCCTTCCCTAACCTCGCCCCGCGCCCACTCCTCCCTTCCTCCACGTTAAGGCTTTGGGGAGCAGGAAGGGGAGCATTCACGTGGGGCACCACGGGATCTGGCTCAGGGCCCAGTCTCAGGGAACCTCCTGCCTCTGTGGTTCCCCCCCTCCTATGAGAGGTACTCCACCTCTTCGTCTCGGGGAGCGGCCCCTCAGCCTCCCCTGACTGTATCCGATGGAAGGGTTGGTACCTCACGCTCCATGGCCGTCCTCTCCCTCTCCTTCTTCCCCCTCTCCCTTCCTGCCGCTCTCCTTCCTTCTCTGCCTTCCTTCCTCTCCCTTCAGCTCTGTGAGGCTGACTCTCCTAGAGCAACGGGTGCGGCTCAGGATTAGGCTTCGGGGCCTTGCCGGGGGAGGGAGGCCAGAGGACCGGCTCGGGAGAGCGCCTCACTCTCCCTAGTAGGGGCAGCTGTGCCTTAGCTCCTGTTGGCCCTGCGGCTGGTGGTCTGGTCCTGGAGCCGGAGCAGGACTTCCTGTGGGTGGGCGGCGGGCCTTTCTGCTTTAAAGGGGGCCTTCTCTGTCCGGCTTCTTCTTCGGGAGCATTTTCTGTTCCCAGACTTGGTGCCAAAGTTGCAGGGGGCAGGGGAGGGGCTGGGAGAGTCTTGGCAGGCCTGGCGCGGGCTGACTCTCTGGGCGTGCTTTCGCTGCCCTGAGCTGTGGCGGTCCGAGGGGCACCATGAGGGAGAGCAGGTAAGGCCAGAGGCTATCCGGAGCAGGAGACCATTGGAAATGGTTGATGCGAACATCCCTGTTTTCTTTACCCGGAAAAGCTAATGAAAAGGCCAGACAAGCAGACAAAGAATGACAACAACATATAAGTTTATTTATTTATTTGTTTATTTATTTTTTAACATTTATTTATTCTTAAGAAACATAGAGACAGAGCATGAGCAGGGGAAGGGCAGAGAGAGAGGGAGATACAGAATCTGAAGCAGGCTCTAGCCTCTGATGAGCCATCAGCACAGAGCCTGATGCGGGGCTCGAACTCACAGACCGTGAGATCATGACCTGAGCCGAAGTCGGCCGCTTAACCAACTGAGCCACCCAGGTGCCCCTAAAAGTTTAACATTACTTTGAAATTAAAAAAAAAAAAAAAAGAGAGAGAGAGAGAGGGAGAGAGAAAAAAAGCGGGTGGAGGGACCTCATCCAGAATCCGATGTTCCCTAAAGGGGGACCCTGTTGATTCCTCTCCTACTTGGGCTTTTCATGGCCTGACAGAGAGCCCACCCCACCCCACCATGGCAGGTCCTCAGTCCTAGTGCCCTTACTAACTAGACCTCATTAGAAGAAGGCAGACGGCTGTTGGGCAGAATTGGTATAGTCCAATCGGTCTGCCCTTTCGGTGAACACCTAGAAGGCAGAAGTGCCCTTACTGGCTTGGAAAGGGCCCCCTTAGAAGCAGATGCCTTACAGCTATTTCTTAGGAGTGTTCCCCCAAATTACAGGGTGTTCTTGCTTCTCCTAATCAGACAAGCAGCCGCTGTAAAAGGGTCCCTCGAGAGATTAGAGTTACAGGTGGCCATGAGGCTGTCCCTATACCTCAGTCTATCTAATTCAAGTACAAAGGAAGCCCTTTAAACAAAGGCACCAAGAAGGGCTTCTGGGACCAAAACTGCAGGATTCCCAGCGGACTCACTGGTACCAGAAACCTACAAATGTAGGCTTTCCAACCACTAAAGCTCAGTAACAACCACCTCAGAACTGGCCACACAAATAGCCTGACAGACGCACCGCCAAACCAAAACAGTTCGCGATACAACTACAGTTTCGCGCGAGGTGCCTTGAGCTCCCACGGACCTTTTCTCCCGGGTGACCTCGGCACCCTGGGGTGACTGGCCGCGCATCTTGTTCCAAGGTCCCTCCTGCTGGCAGGTGGACTTACATATCTAGCCAGGCCTGGCAAACCAGCACCACGCATGTGTAAGCAGACTTCCGAGAATCCTGGCAAGGTGAGCCAAATGTCAGGGGTGAAGTGGTGGGAAACAGGGTTGAGCACAGTAAGTCACTCCTGGGAGATGACATCTGGCCCAACCGTTTGCACCTGACAGGTCAGAAACTCAGAATACTCAGCTGTACCCACTATGCCCAACAAGATCCTTATAAGACAACCTGGCCTGATTCTTTCGATCCCCCCCCAATCCCTGCCCCACACCAGAATGACTGCCCCAGCATTATTCTGTAGGTAGGCTCCTGTCCCATATATATATATATATGCATATATACGTGTGTGTGTGTGTCCATCCCCAGGACCAGACACTTTTTTTCCTCTGCCTGGACATCACAGAGCCTTCTAACCAATGGATCTTCTCACCCATCAATAGGCAAGAGCAAGGGGAATCCCTTGGTGGAGCTAGGGGTGAGGTGGGGAGGGTGGGGAGGGAGAGAGAGAGAGAGATTGTGTGAGAGAACGCATGAGCACCTGGTTCTGGGGACTTATATATAACGATGAACCTTTGAATTACTTGCGATCACTGGCTCTGGTGTAGTGTATTTTGACATCCGATACCTTTAAGCAGGAGGGAACAGCACTCCCGGCGATGGGCTGGGTAGTTAGACCTTCATGTCCAGAGTCACTGGCAGAATGCCAGCCTCAGGCTTAGATCCAGTGTCTAGAACATGGCAAGAGAAAAGCCTGGACCTTGGAACAGAGCGGCAGAGTACGACTTTGCAGCCTTTCCATTCTTTCAGGGCATCTGTCACGTGCCAAGTGCAGGTGCTGAGCTAGGTGTTGGGGATACGGGGACAGTTGAGACAGGATGGCCCCAACGCTTGTGCAGCCGGTGGACGGAAATAGCTTCAGCACTACTTGCTGCATGATCTTGGGCAAATCACTCAAGTGTCCTGTGATTCCGTTTTCTCGGCCGTAAAATGGGGCTGATGATACCTACCCCACAGGATTGTTCGAAGGCAGCAGCGGCTCCTGGATTTCCACATAGGAGTGACTGAGGCACAAGCTGGTTGGCTATCCTAGCAAGGGCAGTGGTTTTCCATTACATATATACTTATTTGGAGTTATTTTCAGGAATCTGATGGGAATGGGGGAAGGAGGGCTAAAGGCACCCCAGTTCCTCAAGCTACCTCTTGACTCAAACACCTCGTGAGGATAAAACAAAATAACAATGCGTGTAAAGTACTTACTGCAGTGCCTGGCGGGTAGAAGGTAGAACCTTAACGAAATCCAACTATACAGTTTGGTCCACAGAGAGTAGACTCAGGCCACCAAGATAAGCCCCTAGAATCACCTGGGGAGCTTTCAGGAAGTATCGATGCCCAGGCCCCAGCCCCAGAGGCCCCGAATCAAGTGGTCTGGTATAGCTTCCCAGCAGCTGTATTTTTGAAAATCTCACAGTGATTCCTAACATGGAGCAAGGGTCGAGATCAACGTTAGAACCTGGAGATATTGCCGAGTCTGCAGCTGGTGGTCAAATGATCATAGCCTAGGAAGAAGGCAGTCCTGCAGCCCTGAGAGTACGTCGGAACCTTCGACGGTAGGGTTGGGGGGGATGGTAAGTGACCCCGCTAATCAAGCCATCGGGTGTTCCCTTTCCTTTCTTTTCCTTGTGAGATATAGCATTGTGTCAATGGAACTATAACCACGGTGGTTTTTCTCGTGCTTTCCCCAGTGGAAATGCCATATCCTAAGATACTTTGGGAATCCACTGGTTAATTGAATGAATAATTCAATCTTCAGGAAATTAGAAGCAGCACAAACATCCTTTTTTTAAACTTCTACTTTGAGCTCAAGATGTTGCTTGGCAAACGCATTTGAGAATATATCTATCTTGTTTATTTCTGGGTCCACAGCATCTATTCCAGTGACTTATACAGAGGAGGTTCTCAGTAATTATTTGTTGAATGAGTGAATGAAATGAATATGGCTCCCCACACTGGTCAATGGAACCGAGCTTAGCCCCTAAGGCATATGCTAGTTGAGAAGTGCATACCTGTGAGGCAGGTCTCTTGTCTTCATACCAGAGATTTAAGAGGAGATCTATCAATAGTTCTGATACTTCCTCCTCGAATATGTGCCACTAGATCCGTGCAACCTTGCATCTTGATTATTGGAAAAATACTTGGGTCAAAGTGTACAGAAAATACCAAGGAACTGATGAAAAAACTTGTAAGACTGTTGAGTTAGCAAGGTTGCAGGACACAACACACAGCCTTATACAGGAGCCACGCACATGTCCTATATTAAAAATATAATACCATTTTAATCACCCCAAAGAAAAGGTAATACTTAGGTATAAATCTAACAAAATGTGCATAAGATCCCTGCGGTGAAAGTGATAAAATGCTGATAGAAGAAATCAAAGATTTAAATAAATAGAGACACATACCTTGTTCATGGACTGGAAGACTTGACATAGTAAAAACGTAAAATTTCCCCCAGTTGGTCATAGGCTTAATGCATTTCTTATCAAAGTCCAAGCAAGATGATTTGTAGAAATAGACAAGATTATTTCAATAATGTATGCGGAAAAGCAAAGGAACTACAACAGCTAAATTCATACTCAAAAAGAATCAAGGGGAAAGAATCATTCTACCTAATGTTAAGACTTACTATATAACTAGTAACCAAGACAGCAGGGTATTGGCAAAGAAATAGACACACAGATAATTGGAACAGAATAAGGATCCTAGAGTAGATGAACTCCAATACAACCAATTGATTTTTTTGTACAAGGATGCAAACAGGGAAAGGATGGCATTTTCAGTAAGTGGTGCTAGAGCAATTGGAAGTCCGTACACGAAGACAGAATGAACCTCGACATAAACCTCACGTCACACACAGAATTTAATTCAAAATGGTTAATAGATTTAGATGAAAACATAAGCCTTTTTTTTTTAGAAGAGGAGTGCCTGGGTGGCTCAGTCGGTTGAGCATCAGACTCTTGACTTCAGCTCGGATCACAATCCCAGAGTCATGGAATTGAGCCCCGTATTGGGCTTCATGCTAAGTGTGAACCTGCTTGAGATTCTCTCTCTTTCTCTCTCTCCCCCTCTGGCCCTCCCCTGCTCTCTCTCTCTCTCTCTCTAGGAAATAAAATAAAAATAAATAAATAAAAACATTTTTTAGTGTTTATTTTTGAGAGAGAGAGAGAGCACAGGCAGGGGAGGGGCAGAGAGAGAGGGGGACAGAGGATCCAAAGCCGGCTCCGCACTGACAGCAGAGAGCCCAATATGGGGCTCAAACTCACAAACCTCAAGATCACGGCCTGAGCTGAAGTCAGATGTTTAACCAACTGAGCTACCCAGGCAACCCAATAAAAACATATTTAGAAGAAACCATAGGAGAAAAATCTTTGGGATCTAGGGCTAATAGACAAAGAGTTCTTAGACGTGATGATAAAAGCATGATCCAGAAAAGGAAAAACTTAATAAATTGGACTTTCTCAAAATTAAACCTTTTCTCTAGAAAGATCCTGTCAAGAGAGTGAAAAGACCAGATATAGACTGGGAGAAAATATTTACACCCTGGACTCGTTTCCTAAGGTTGGCACAGCAAATCACCACAGACTTGGTGGCTTAAAACAACAGAAATTTATCATGTTACAGCTCTGGAGGCTGGAAGTTCAAGACAGAGGTATCGGCAACTTTCTCTGAAGGCTGTGAGTGAAGGATCCTTCCTTGCCGCTTCCTGGCTTCTGGTGGTTGCCGGCACTCCTTGGCACTCCTTGGCTGTAGGCACATCACTCCAGTCCCAGCTTCCTTTGCCACACGATGTTCTCCTTCTGTAGGCTTCATGCCCAGCATAGGGCCCAACACGAGCCTTGAACTCACAACCCTGAGATCAAGACCTGAGCTGAGATCAAGAGTAGGACGCTGAACTGACTGAGCCACCCAGGCGTCCCCAAACTCCCTTCTTCTTATAAGGACACCGGTTATTTGATTGGCCCCACCCTAGTCCAGGATGACCTCATTTTGACTTGATTGTGTCTGCAAAGACCCTACTTCCAAATAAGGTCACATTCACAGCTATCGGGGTTTAAGACTTGAACGTATCTTTCTGGGGAACACATTTAGGGCCACAGCATAAACCATATATTCAACAAAGGCCTTATCGTCATGATATATAGAGAACTTCCAAAACTCAAGAGTAAAAATGTAATCCATCCAGTTATAAAATGGGCAAAAGACATCGAAGAGATATTTCGCCAACAAAGAGACATACGGCCAATAAAGACAGGAAAAAAAATGTTCAACATTATTAGCCCCCTGGGAAATGCAGATTAAAACCACAAGGAATTATCGCTACACACCTATTTGTTTTTTTTCTACCTAAAAGTAGTGAATAAGAAATAGTGATAACACTAAATGCTGGTGAGGACGTGGAGGAATTGGACTGCCGGTGGAAATGTAAAATCGTATGGACACTCTGGAAAACGGTTTATCGATTTCTCATAAATTTAAGTATACACTTAAACCATATGACCAGCAATCACACCCCTGGGCATAAATAAATGGAACCTTACACACACACACACACACACACGCAGTGTGCATTATTATTCATAGCAGCTTTATTTGTAATCACCGCATATTGAAAATGTTCAAACGTCCTTCAGGGGTGACGGTGGCACAAATTCTAGTATATCCATACAGAGGAATGCAGCAATAAAAAGAAAGGAACTATTCTTGATACACACCACTTGGATGGATCTCGATAGTATTATGTTTAGTGAAAAACGTGAATCTCAAAAGGTTGTGTTCTGTCTGGTTCCATTTCTATAACATTTTGAAACGGCACTTCAGAGATGGAGAGCGGGCGAGTGGTGGTCACGGGACAGGAATGGGGATTCGAGGCAAATCCAAAGAGGAAGCGCCAGGGAGTTGTTTTGTGGTGATGGAAGCCGTGCTGTATCTCTGTGGCAGTGTTTGCAGGACTCTATACTGGGGGTAAAATGCAAACGTAAGTGAATGCAGGTTTAGAAATCGTGAAAACTGAATGAAGGCTTTAATCTGGGTCACATTATTATAGCACCGTCAGTTTTCTGATTTGACTATTGTACTACAGTGCAAACCTGCAACTCCCTGCGAGTCTATAATTCTTTCAAAGTAAAAGTTTTTTTTAGGGGTGCGGTGGCTCAGTCGGTTAGGCATCCAACTCTTGATTTCAGCGCAGGTCATGATCTCATGGTTCCTGAGATCGAGCCCCGTGTCGGGCTCTGCGCTGACAGTGTGGAGCCTGCTTGGGATTTTCTCTGTCTCTGTCTCTCTCTCTCACTCTCTCTGCCCCTCCCCCCCCCACACTCTCTCAAAATAAATAAATAGATAAACATTTCTTAAAGGGTTTTTTTTTTTTAGGGGCGCCTGGGTGGTTCAGTCGGTTAAGCGTCTGACTTGGGCTCAGGTCATGATCTCGCGGTCTGTGGGTTCGAGCCCCGTGTCGGGGTCTGTGCTGACAGCTCAGAGCCTGGAGCCTGCTTTGGATTCTGTGTCTCCCTCTCTCTGTACCCCCTCCCTGTTCACACTCTGTTTCTCTCTCTCTCTCTCAAAAAAACAAACAAACATTAAAAACATTTTTTTAAAAAGGTTTTTTTTTAAAGATCTGCGTTCTAGGTGTGTGGATTCTAGCAAAGTACTGTAATCATCTTTAGCAGGGCGATCAGAGATATTACGCGCTCCGTGTAGTAATAATAAAGATTTATTGAGCACTTAGTATGGAAGAGCCACTGTACTAAGCATTTTACACGCATCATCCCATTCGATCTATGCCAGAGCCGGAAGATGTAGCTAGTATTACGTCACCTGCCTTTTATAGATCAGGAAACTGGCAATCGGAGAAGTTCGGTAACTTGCCCCGGATCACAGAGTTATAATCGGCAGAACTCAGTCTTGAATCGAGGTCTATCTCACGCCAAAGCTTGTGATCAAAAAACACAACGCCATAATGACTCCGCCCTTGGGCAGTTGTGAGGCCAAAATGAAGCCTCGTGTATCAAGTGCCTGGCTCCGTGTCTGGAATATACCCAACATCTGGTGATTCATATGCTTTTACTCTCATTGTCTTCATCATTATTATTCACTGACCGTGGTCTTACCCTTAGCATCGAGGGGGGTCTGGTCCTTACACACAGGGCAACAGTGTGAACTGTACTGGAAGAAAAGTCAGATCCTTATCTGTAGAATCATAAAAGAGCCTACCACCCAGGGTTATTGTGCGTGTCGAGTAAAATTAAAGGTGAAAATCTATGTGAAGAGTGTTCTGCAAACAGCGAAGCTCACTGCATGCTAGCTGCCTTGCGTTTTGTTCTATTACCTTGCCTCTAGATTGGCAGCTAAAAAGCTTTTTTGCCTCTCAGCCATGCCACGATTCACAAGCTCACCACCCTGCTTGCTCGCTGTGTGTTTCTATGGCATCAATCACCATAGTTTCTAGATTCTCTGACGGAAATATTAGGTGAAAGGCAGTTTAACAGAAGGAATCAGTGAATTTGATTCAAAGAACTCCATTCTCTCCACCTCAAAGCAGTGTTTGGCTGAGCAGCACTGGGTAACATACTCATTGCTTCCCTATCCACCGCTTCCAGAGTCCTCTTGCAAAACTTAAAATTAAAGTGACGGATTTAGAGTTGTTTGTGAGGCTTTCAACAATTGATAGGCGTCTCTAAAATCAGCTTTGCTCCCGGGACAGATTTTGACGGTGGTTCCTTTACCTCAGCGGTTGGCCAACTATGACCCGGGCGTCAAATCTGGCCCTGCTTTCTGTTTTTCTGTGTGGTCCGCAAGCTGAGAGTGTGTTTAAATATTTTTTTAATGCTTGGAAAGAAATGTCTTTAAAAATCTAAGAACAGTATTTCACAACGCTCGAAAGTTACATTGAAATTCACATTTCGGGGTCCTTAAATACAGTCACATAGGAACGTAGACTCTCATTGTTCACGCAGAATCGAGGAGTTGCAAAGACGAAAATATTTACACTCTGATTCTTTCCAGGTAGAGCTGGCTGATCCCTGCTCGGCATAATAAGAACATCAGTGACCCAATACGGACGCCAAGAAAGGCTAACTAGGTCTAAATTCAACCTACATTCATCCATACCCCTTACCCTAGACACCACTCCCCTCTTCACACACCCCCACTCCCATATTTGGAGGACAGGATGCAGGTTTTTTCTTTCATCTTTGTATCCCGCAAGTGCTTAACACAGTATTTCACTCTTAGAGGAAAGAAGACCTTTCTAAATAAGTCGGAAAACCCAAAAGCCACACACACACACAAATGGATGCATTTGACTACACAACAGTAAGGAATTTCTGCGTGGCAAAAACCACCTGAACAAAGTAAAAAGACAAACAAGCCGGGGAAAGAGGGGTTAATGTTAGATAAAGAGCAGATTTCGCTAAAGAATAGTCTTTACCAGTTAATACGAAAAAGACCCACAATCCCTATAGAAAAATAGGCGAAGAGGAGTAGGCCGTTCACAGAAGAGCGAATACAAATGGCTATGGACACATGAAAAGGTGTTGAACTTCAGTAACAACAAGAGGAAAGCAAATTTATTTTTATTTATTTGTTAATGTTTATTTGCTTTTGAAAGAGAGAGAGAGAGAGAGAGAGACAGAGCGCGAGCAAGGGAGGGGCAGAGAGAGACAGAGACACAGAATCCGAAGCAGGCTCCAGGCTCTGAGCTGTCGGCACGGACCCCGAGGCAGGGCTCGAACTCACGGACCGTGAGATCATGACCCATGACCCAAGCGGATATCGGACGCCTAACCGACTGAGCCACCCAGGTGCTCCAAGATGAATGGAAATTTCAATTCCACCAAGATGCCATTTTCACCTCTAACATGGCCAAAGCGTAATGGTACGTTTCATTGACAAAGGTCTGGGGGAAACAAGTACTCCCATGCATTGTCGGTGGAAATATAAATTTTCTCTATATGAAAATATGCATGCCTTTTGCCTGAACACCTCCACATCCAAGAACTTATTCTATACATATACACTCATGTATGTGTTAAATAATTTACATGCAAGGTCAGTCGTGGCAGCTTTTTTTTTTTTATCGCAGCAAAATATTAGAAACGAGCAAAATACAGATCAGTAAGTGACGGGTTAAATAAATTGATGTTACATCCATACAATAGAACACTAGGCAGCCATTGAAAAGAGTAACGGAGTCACAGACCGGGGACAGGGAAAATGATAGAATTTTCCATGAACAGTCTTTTATAAATTTAGAGTTTGTACCACATGATGCATTACCTATACGAAACTAAACTTAATTTTTTAAGCACGCGTGGATACTTTTGGGTTTGTTTTCCATTCCTTGTACCTATGCCGTGCATTTCGACCGCTTCAGTAGTTAATACAACCTATTAATGATAAGTGTCTCTTTTGAAGGGTCAGGATTGGTTAATGTAGGAAGACTCTAGGCTCCTGGTCATAAATGTTAGCACATAAAAATTGTGTCTGGGGCTTTGCAGAGAAAATCAAGGTTCGTGGAAATATAAACATACCTTCGTTTAGTCGCGGGCACTGATGGTGATGAGTACAGGCAAAGCCTCTCACTTACCGTGAATCATTAATTTTGACAATAGAAGTGTAAATAGGACCATAAATAGAATTTCCAATTATTCTCCTATGCCCGATACATCAGATAGGGCTTAATCATGACATATTTATAACAAGCGATATTTCTTCCTTATTTTCTGCACCCTGTTCTGTGCAGTCTAGTATTGATCATGAGACAATGAAGGGCTCCTTATCTCCCCAGGTGTGTTTGGTTCGTTATCCTTCCAGACAAACAGCAAACAAATTGGGATCATTAATGGCTCCTGCATAAGCTAATGGCATGAGAAAAACTCTTTATTTTCTGAGTGTTTTGTTTTCAGGGATGGAAGTTGATTTGAAGCAGGTCTGTAGGCATATATAATGAACTCTGGTAACAGTTAAGTGACTTTACTTACACTAAAACTAGGTGTGAACGTTTTCAAGGTCCAGTGTGAATCTCCAGTATCCAAATACTATAGCACAGGGTTTTCGAACTCTAGGACTAGCCCAAGCTTTCCAATGACACTGACAATGTCACACCCTCTCGGCAAGTATTATTTCCGGTTTGCCCGTCTGTCTCCCCTACTAGATTGTGTGCTCTGTGAGAGCAGGAATGGGTGCATTGTTTCATTCTTTCTGTTTCCTCCTCTAGGCTCCCATAATTGTTGTCCTGGAGTAGATGTTCAGCCCGTCGTTGCATGAATGGATGAATATCCCCTCCCTGTTGTTTTCTGCCACATTTTAAAAAGTAAGAGTAGAGACTCCATTGTGTAGGTTGGGGTAGAAATACCAGGCAGAGGGCAGGCAGGACTCCCCAGGAGTGCTTTACTGTCCCTAAGAGCCACCGACCAACTATACCCTAAGTCCTATGGTCTACAACTATCAGCACTCCAAGAGAATCAAGTAGAAGAACCCCAAACAATAAATAAGCCGTAAGTTTGAACCACTGCACTCTTGGCTCCCACGCTAGTTTGTGCCTTGTTTATTTTTATTTTTTTTTTTAGTGTTTATTTTTGAGAGAGAGAGAGAAAGAGAGAGAGAGCACGAGCAGGGTAGGGGCAGAGAGAGACAGCGACCTAGAATTCCAAGCAGGCTCCAGGCTCTGAGCTCTCAGCACAGAGCCCGACACCGGACTCGAACTCACAGACTGCGAGATCATGGCCTGAGCAGAAGTCGGCCGCCTAACTGACTGAGCCGCCCAGGCGCCCCTGATTCGTGCCTTGTTAATTTCGTTTTGGTTTTTGCTGCTCGATTCTTTGATCGACATGCATAAAACAGAGCCAGACAACATCCAACAGAAAAGCTTAGGACTAAGATGAATTAGTTTATGGAGTAAACCTTTGCTCATTACTTTAGTGGAAATTAGATGCTTAAAATCCATTCGAGTACTTGTTCCTAACTGGGCTTACTGTTTTCATTCATTTCTATCTCTAAGGCTCTTGCCGCTCTATAAGCCGGAAGTTGGCAAACTATGACCCGTGCGTGCATGGGCGGGTCACCTGTTTTTGTGAATGAAGTTTTAGGGGAACACAGACACACCCTTTGACTTATGTCTGTGGCTGCTTTCACAGCAGGGCTGAGTAGCTGTGACAGAGACTGTGTGGCCCGCCAGCCAAAAATATTTGCTACCTGGCCTCTTACAGAAAAACTTCACTGACTTCTGCTATTTCTACACGATCATATGACTAAGGATCCGAAGGAGGGTACATTCACTCAACAAACAACGAATATTCAACCGAACTCTAATATGTGCCAGACACTAGGAATTAAAAGATGACGAAGACCCTGAATAGTGTTTGTTCAAGACATACTTTCCGCACCAAGGGAAGTACATCTTCTTATTCCAGATGACAAAGTAAACAGTGCTGCGTTTGAAATCTAAATGTTACAGCGAAAAGCCACCAGACAGAGGATGGAGATCTGAGGCCGACTCATCTGCTAGGCCCCCTCACAGAAGCAATCATATACTTTCTAGAAACCTGGAAAATGTCATTCACTGCAGCTGAGAAATACAAACTCCACTGACCAATGTCCTGGGACTGAAAGTAGGGAGGCTCTTAACTCCGCAGCTAATAATAGTAATAGCTAATACATGCAGCCTGCAGTATAGGCCGGGCCCATACATTAACTCAGTCAGTGCTCGTAACAACTCTATGAATTAGGGGCTTTTTAAACTGAAGCGTAATTAGCATACAATGTTGTATTAGTTTCGGGCGTGTCACACATTGACTCAACAATCCCATACATGGCCCAGTGCTCCCTACAATAAGTGTAGTCCCCTTCGGTCACCAAACCACATTATTGCAATATTATAGACTATTTTCCCCATGCACCCCCTGCTTCGCACACGAGGAAACTGAGGTGCCGAGAAGTGAAGAAACTCGCTCAAATCACACAGCCAGTGAGTGGTAGTAGGGATTTGAACCTACATCACTTGGCCTTGGAGACCGGGCTCTTCACCATCGCTGTGGCCTTTAATTGATTCTATGACTTTGGACAACTCACTCCATCTCCCCGAACCTCAGTGTCCCCCTTATCTGTCAAATGAAAATGATGGTCTTGATCTCTCACGTTCTTATAGCTATAATTATTGTTCCAGGATTCTTGGTTCTTCTTTTTAAGTTTATTTAATTACTTTCATAGAGAGAGAGAATGTGGAAGGGGCAGAGAGAGAGGGAGAGAGAGAGAGAACCTCAAGCAGGCTCTGCACTGTCAGTGCAGAGGCCAATGCAGGGCTCAAACTCACAAACCATGAGATCATGACCTGAGCCAAAACCAAGAGTCGGACTCTTAACTGACTGAGCCACCCATGTGCCCCAGGATTCTTGGTTTTAAGAGACATTTACAGGGGTGCCTGGGTGGCCCGGTTGGTTGAGTGTCTGACTGGCTCAGGTCATGATCTCGCAGTTCATGTGTTTGAGCCCTGTGTAGGGCTCTGAGCTGTCAGTTCAGAGCCTGCCTCAGATTCCGTGTCTCCCTCTCTCTCTCTCTGCTCCTCCCCCATTCCTGCTCTCTCTCAAAAATAAATAAAAATATTAAAAAAATTTTTTTAAAGAGAGATGTTTACATATACCTAACACTGGCGATTACAAAAGACAATAGAAGACACACATGATTCATTCAACAAACAATTAATGAGTATCTACTATGTACCAAACTGTGTTTCAGGCACTGGAGATACAGAACAAACAAAACAGAAATCTGAACAATTCAGAACAAATTCAGAACAATTCAGAACAATTCTGAACAAAACAGAAATCCCTGCCCTCGCGGTGCTGACATTCTAGTGGAGTACAATAATGATACTGACAAATGGTTGCAGAGCAACCTTACATCGTGCTATGTCATTTACATGGGTTGTCTTAATTATTTATTTAAAAAAATTTTTAACTTTATTTATTTTGAGGGGGGGTGGAGAGGGAGAGAGGGAGCCCGGGCAGAGAGAGAGGGAGAGAGAGAGAGAATCCCACCCAGGCTCCGCACCATCAGCGCAGAGCCAGATGCCAGGCTCAAATTCACAAACTTGAGATCACGACTTGAGCTGAAATCAAGAGTAGGATGCTTAACCAGCTGAGCCACCCAGGCGTCCCAGGGTTGTCTCTTTTATTCTCCCCAGCAGTCTCGAGCCCTACTGTACGCACGAGAAAACCGAGACTTGGAAAGGTTAGGTGCTTAGCAGAGGTCACGGCAGAACCCGGGTTTGTCTTCTTGCAGAGTTCACAAGCGTGCTAACTCACGCTACGCTACTTTCCTTTGTAAGAACTTTGCAACCAATTAACCGGCTAGCGCACTGTTATAGTGAACTGGCTTTAAAAGGAATCTCTTGGTCTTTTGATTGTTTTTCAAAAGTGAAGCAAGTAGTCTACAAAGTCACATCAGAAACTCTGAGCTGACCAGCCCGGACGTAAGGATTCCTAGCTATAATGACCTCCGGCCTCTTGAGAGAAATCACAAAAGGGATTTGGAGATTGACAGTCTCCCAAACAAGGATTAAAATTCTGGGTTCAAGCAGGAAGGTAAAGAAGGCCCTCACCTCTGGTGGAGTGGGATCGTGCCCCAGGATGACAGAGGATTTACTCTCAGGGAAAAGAGAGAAAGCAAGCAAGAAAACATACTTGTGGTTCTTTGGATCTTGAGTCTGAAGTCATCAAAGAATGCATTTGTGGTCCAAAGTGGTCTCAACCAATACTTGTGGGTGTGCAGCAAAAGTAAAACCAAAGGCTGTTAAGACTATCCAGTGAATGTAAAACAGTACACTGTATCAACCGTCGGACGAATGTCTTACCAATCATTTGTGGCACCGATGGGTCTGATTGGCTGGGCAGATGGCAGGATTTGGCTCTGTTGGTGGGATGTGTGTGCGGGGAGGGTCATTCAGGTTTGAATCTAAGTGAGGACTCAGACATGTCTACATTCTTTGACCTCATTGAGACCTGTAATCCACCCGCTCCATTGCTCTTCCTCTCAATTCTTCGTTTTCCTCTCAACCTCTCTTTGTCCTGCTCAGGTTCCATGAACCATTGTTTTAATCTCTTCTTCCCAACTTTACAACCTCCTGGTCTCTCTCTCTCTCTCTATCTCTCTCTCTCTCTCTCTCTCCTCTCTCTGCCACCATAGTATTCACCCGACAAAACCCCAACTCTGATTGAACTCAGCACCTGAGCCACTAAATGATTCTGGAGATAATCACAGAACTGGGATGCTTGCCTTCACTTTAAAGTCATGATCACAAAGACCGAATGTCACTTAATACCACTGGGCAGTCCTGGTACATTTCCCGAGTAAATTCATGTTCTCATTCTCCAGAATAATTATGTCATATCTTCTCCTCTCTCTCCTCAACCCTCCTACATGCCTCATATCTCAGCTGATGACCTCACTTTATATTTCATTGAGATAATAGAAGCCATCCTGAAACATTCTTCCCTCATACTGTTTTAGGTCTCTGCTCCTCAGAGGGGCTTCTCTGGTTTCCCTTTAAACAAGAACCACTCTGGACGCCTGGGTGGCTCGGTTGATTCAACATCCAACTCTTGGTTTCGGCTCAGGCCATGATCTCACGGCCTCATGGGTCTGAGCCCTGTGTTGGGTTCTGTGCTGGTGGCATGGAGCCTACTTGGGATTCTCTCTGCCTTGCTCTCTGCCCCTCCCCTACTCATGCTGTCTCTCTCTCAAAATAAAGTTTAAAATAATCTTTAAAACACAAAGAACCACTTCACTGCTCCATACACACAAGTACCCACTAACTCCCTTAGCCTATTTTATGGGCTTCATAATGCTTCTCTCTCTGAAATACTATTACATATTATGTGTTTTTAATTCTTCATTATATGTCTTCTCCCTTCAAATGAAAACTCCATGACATGAGGGTAGAGTCTTTGTCTGTTTCATAGTATCCTCAGACATAGCCTAAAAGAGCTCCTGGTACGTATTCATTGAAAGATTGAGCCTCCTCGTGACCGAATCCACTATTCTAATCTGTAACTGCCCCTTCCTTTTGATATGATGCAAGCTCTCTCTCTCTTCCTAACAGAGAGCAAACTCAAGTGTGCGACCTGTACCTTGACTCTTCCCACCCACCCAAGGCTTTGATTCTTTCACCAATCACACTCTGTTTTACATTGTCTGTCTCTCCATCTCCAGTAGGAAATTCCCATTCCCAAAATGTCCCATCTGAACATCCTCTCTTCTCTGCCCCCTTAGAACAATCCTGTAGCTCCACACCCCCTCTGAGATTTCTTTGCTCCCCTTTGTGCCACAAGTCCTTTAGAATTCTCTTCACATGTTGTGCTGCCTTCACTTCCTGACCTTGCATCCACTCCTCAGCAACCTCATCCAGCTTCTTTTGCCATCACTGCATTGAGACAGCCCTGAATAATTTTGTCAACAGTCTTCGTGTTCCCAAATTCAATGGGCACTTTAAAGGCCTCAAGTTACTTGACCTGCCAGCAGTATTCGAGAACACTGACTACTCGCTCCTTGAAACTCTCTCTATTCATGATGTCTGAGTGAAATCATGCTTTCTGCTTTTTCTCCTCTCTTACTGGCCTTCCTTTCTCAGGGCCTTTTGTAGGCTTCTTTTCTGCCTGACCTTTAAATGTTGTGATTCCTTAGAGTTCGGACCTAGGCGCTGTTTCTCTGTGTACACTCTCTGACTAGGGTGATATTATCTGGTCCCATGGCTTTAGCGACCATCTGTGTGTCAAGGAGAGCCTTCGGAAGGCATTTGGGGGGTCAATAGCTCTACTTAAGTCCCCCTCCGATAGGCTGTAACAACAGAACCAGAAGAGAAGAGAGACGTCTCTTCCCGCTGGGAAGCGGCGTGGTATACCTTTGGTACTCTCGATGCAGCGGAAGATAGCCGTGACTACTACATATTTCATACCCGGTGCTTTTCAGGATATTGACATGAGGGAGGGGGGGCAAAATCTGTGCCCGACTCCATCTTGCAAAAGCATTTCTCTCTACTCACCCGGCACTACTTTTAAATAGAAGAGAATGTCAGTCACTTTGCAATCATTATTCACTTGAGGAAAATTGAAGGGGTACGGTCAGTTGGTAAAAAACAGGGGGGCGCCTGGGTGGCTCAGTTGGTTAGGCGGCCAACTTCAGCTCGGGTCATGATCTCATAGTCTGTGAGTTTGAGCCCCGCGTTGCGCTCTGTGCTGATGGCTCAGAGCCTGGAGCCTGCTTCGGATTCTGTGTCTGCCTCTCTCTCTTCCCTTCCCCTGCTCACGCTCTGTCTCTCAAAAATAAATAAACATTAAAAAAAAAGTTACGTGAGTCGGTACACTTAGTCCGTTAGTTTGCAAAGATTTCTAAACAACCCAGATATATTTAGATAACCGTTCTAAATGACCTGGGCCAAATTGTCTTCCTTAAGACAGAGGAGCAATTGTATCGGACATAAGTCATTGCCGGTGCTCTTAGGTGAGAATATAATAGAGTACCAACCTTTTGTGCAGAAACCCAAGGGTATAGTGACAGCTCCCTTGAAACAATGGGGCCTTGAGAGGTTATTTAAGTAACTCTGGCCAAGGAAACAAGTATTTCCTATTTGAGTCTAGAGTATATTTTTCCTGGTTTTTTTAGGTATACAGGGGTTGGGGGAAAGTTTGGGGACACATCACTGACGTCTTTGGGCATCCATCATTCCTAGATCATCTCTTGGGGATAATATCAGAGAAATCAATGGGAACTTGATGGTCAACGGCTGTTCTCTAACTGATGTCAGTTACAGTACTGAACTTCTAAACAGAGATGACCAGTGACCTTCATACCTCCTTCGATCTGTGGGATCTCTGAACCACTTTGTCCCCAGTCATCCTAATATTGGTCACCTTGGGGGGTAACACTTTAAGAGTAGAATTGAGGATGTAGATACTACATAATGAAATGATAATGATCAAAATTACAACAGCAGTCATAAACACTGAACACTCAAGTCCTGGGCCCTGTGCCGAATGCTTCGAACGCAGTATCTTATTTTATTTTCACAACATCCCTAGAAGGTAAGTGCTACTTATTATCTCCGTGTCACAGAAGAAGGAATTAAGGCTCCAAGAGATTAAACGACTTGCTTGAGGTCCTAGGACTCCTACGGGGCAGAGCCTGAATTCGAATCCAGATCTGTCTCACCCGAACCCGCACTGTGTTGTTCACTGTGGTCACCTGGGAGAAAGGAAAGGGAAGTGGGAGAGAATGACGACGGGTAAAATGTAAGCTGTTCTCGTGAAATGCCTGAAGATATCAGTGATGTGTCTCCAAGTTTTCTCCTTCCCCCGAGGTCACTAAAAAGCCCAGGAAAAATAAATATATTTCGGATGAGAGTCAGGCCATTTTTATTGCCTCCTCAACCATTCTCATCTGCCTTTTCTCTTTTCCAAGACGCCAGTGGTACCATGCTATCCTGACGTAGGTCTTTGTGGTTAGAATCTTGAGGGTTTGAAACTCGATTTCCTAAAATATCAAATTAATGGCCTTCTTATTCTGTCTGTTGGGGTGATCTTTGGTGTAAGAACCACACCCCCCCTCCCCCCGCTCCAGTCTCTAGTTACAGCAAGGTAGACGGCACGGGAAACGCGTAACGGTCCTGCAGCAACGTGCAAGTAGCAGGGTGCCTATCTGAACACGTTGCTCTCTCCCTCTCCGTGCCAGTGTAGGGAAGGTGGGGATGGAGGCAGAGGATCAGTGGTTGGACTTGGACCCCAAGGGGCTTGGATCGCTGGGGGCTAAGACAGGGACTTCTCCACGGTGGCCAGGAGTAGAAAGAGGCAGAAGTGCCAGTACGAGTCTTGAATGGGTACTGAGAAACAGGCTAGGGAAACAGGTGCAGTCACTATAGCCCACCAGCAGAGTGGGGAGGAATATGGGAGCTGGGACAGAATGGAAAGAAGGCCAGGCCCCAATCGAGAAGGCCCCCGGGGGCTGAGTAGTGCTTACGGGCACCTTAGTTTGGCATTCTAGGTGCTCCAAGTTCCTTTCCGTCTCCTCCCTCTCCTCCTCCCCTCCCCTAACCCCAGGAACCCAGCAAATGCTTCTGCACCTCTTAGGCTTTCCATATACTGTCCCCTCAGCCTGAATACCTTTCTTCCACACTTCAGCCCAAATAAACCAATTCGTCTTTCAAGAGTCTACTTCAAAGCCGCCTCCTCCGTGAAGCCTACCTCATCCTCCTCAACTAAGATTTAGTCACCACTGCACTGCATCCGCCATCGTCAAGCTTAAATGTATCCTTCATGGCAAACAAATCATCTGTGATATTGCAGTTATTGTGGATGTGTCTGTGTCTCTTACTAATATGTAACCTCTGTAAGGGCGCTTTGTTTCTCCTTTATAACCAGTTCCTTGAGTACAGGGACTTTTTCAATGTTTTATTTTTATTTTTAAGACTCAGAAAGGGAGAGAGAGGGAGGGGCAGAGAGAGAAGGGGACAGAGATCCAAAGCAGGCTCTGAGCTGACGGCAGCGAGCCAGATGCAGGGCTGGAACTCACGAGCCACGAGATCACGCTCAGAGCCGACGTCAGACGCTCAAATGACTGAGCCACCCAGGTGCCCCAGCGGGGCCTTTTTATCTTGATCCTGTTTGTCTTTGTGTCCCCAGGGTCTGGCAAAGGACCTGGCACGAAGGGAGGCTCTTGCGAAATGTTTAGTGAATGAATGGGTATTGAATGATGAGCTAATGGATGGATGGTGGAGGCAAACTGCGGCGTGCAAAAGCACTAAAATAGCAGACGAGACCAAAAGAAAAAAGAAAAACCAAAAAAACCCCCAAAACAAAACCTTGCTTTCTTTACACACATCTTTCTTTCAAAAAGAATTTGACGTAGCTTGCAAGTGATGTATATTTAGATCAGGACACATATCAAATTAGGACATTGCTGAAGAAGACAGCAAGTGAGTGATTTTGTTGTAACAACTACTCTCCCGCTTTCACAGTAAGAAATGGAAATCCGTCTTCAGAATCCCATTTTCTGCTCTTTCACTCTTAGTAGAGGCACACGCCGCTCCGCGCGAACACACAGGATGTGAACACACGTTGCCCTTTTCATTAAGTTTTTGTGATTCCTTTCTGAGAGCTAACCTGTAGAGCACAGAGGTGAGAAAACAAATGGCAAGGAGCGATGAAGAAGGGAAGTGTCGACAAGAAATAACGACTCAAGGAAGCAGATGAGGTAACCTTTGCCCACTGGGATATGCTGTTGAGTGAGTCAGCTGGCTCTAAACCCAACTTCAAAACCAACTTAACTTAAACCAAGTTCTACAGAAGATTTGAAGGGGCTTACTGTTGTGTGTGTGTGTGTGTGTGTGTGTGTGTGTGTGTGTGAGACAGACAGACAGACAGACACAGAGACGGACACACACATACAGAGAACATATACCGGAATCAGTTAAAGAGAAGAAGGAAACCTCAGCAACTCCATCAGCGAAGGAGGAATGGAGGAAGGGCTGAAGGTGGGGAAGTTACTGCAACTAAAAGCCGAAGCTGTCCTGGCTTTCCTGGCAACTGAGGCGATAATTCACAACGGGCTGCAAATCTCTCCTTGTCTAAAGAAAACGCGGCATGGAGAATCATCTGCTTGGAGTTATTCCTCCCCGGATGCGGATGGCTCTGTTCGAAGCCCTCTCCATCTTGGCCAGAGCCATTCGTGAACTGTGACACACACTGCCAGCGTTGGATGTGGCCGCGGGCTGGGGGGAACCCGGGGGGCCTCCAAGGGACCGAACATTGTTAGCGCCATGCATCCCACCCACTGAGCTGCCCAGCCGTGGACTGTGACAAGCGGTAGATAAGAAACACACCCCTGAAGAACTGTGTTTTTAAAGCAAAGATGAATATTGGAAATACAGACATTTAGGTTATTTACCTTGGCTTCCGTTTTTAAACAAACTCTTGAAACTCACAGTGATGGTTTATTTAATGTCTCCATTTAGAAAACCTTTTCAGAATACAGAGAAGTAATAACTAACATTTTCTATTTCTTAATTAACTTTCTCCATTGCCAGCAGCTTAAACCTAATCCCCTCCTCCCCAGAAAGACAAGTTACAGCTAATGCTTAAACACTCATCTCCCCCTCCTAATTGCTGTGTAGGAGTAATTCTGTGATTCTGGAAGGAAACTTCAGTGAACAAATGAACGGCTCTCTCATTTGCTATTTGGAAGTTATAAAAATTACAAGACATCATTCCATTATATTCTCTCATTTCCTTGTCATTGGAAAAGGTTCCAACCTTTCATCATATTAAAAAGCAATTATCAAAATGTTTTATTCCATAATAAGTTTGACTACGAGGAGAGAAAGTATTCAGAAATCAAAATAAGGGAGTTCTTTTTAGCATATAAACAGGTGAGTCAACCTTCCAAATTTGAAAAAAACTCTCAGTGAAAGATTACCCTCAAAACCATCTCTTTGGAACCCGGGGTCTTTACTTTGGTGCTTCTCTGCTGCCTATGTCCCGCGAAGCCACCGGGACAGGGCTCCAGATGTCGTCTTCTTGCTGACACTGCCAACTGACGGAGTTGGCAAGTTCCCAAGTTGGCGCGCAGCGCCGTTCGCCAAGGTGAGCTGGGCTTCCTTAGAAACAGTGTGGAGACGGCCGGCACCTGCCGGTCAGCCAGTAGTGGGCTCTGGAGCCACCACGGGCAGGGCACCGTGCTTCTAAGCCAGGGAGAATTACACAGGGATTTAAAGAGTCGCCACCTAACCCCTCCGTAATAATCCTTAACATTTGTACAGAACCTTACAATTTACAAAGGGCTTTCCCCTAGGTTTTCACTCTTGATCCTCACAATAACCCGGAGAAGCCGGTTCGGCCGGTCTTACCAAACCTCATTTGATAAGTGAGGAACCGAGGCTCAGAGGGTTTATGCGCCCTGCCCGAAGTCAGGAAAGGAGCAGTTCCGTGACGAAGAGCACAGGGCTCTTTGACACCCTGAGGCCTCTTTCAACAAATGCAGGGGCACGCGTCATAGCAGCAGAGCGAAAGCCGATTGTACACACGGTCATCAACCCGAGCGAGCGGTCAGAAGGGAGCAAAGGATAAAGGGGGCAGTGGGCTGGGGCGTCGCCGTGGTCGCGGCCGCTAGACCATATGGCACTGTTGTCTGAATTAGAGAAAAGCTGCTTGCTTCCGATGGGCGCGGTCCTGGGGGTGCGCGTAGCTAATGAGCCTCTGTGGGATGCAGAAAGGAAAGAGGAAACGTCTTCCTTCCTTCCTGCAGGTGGGGCCGGTACCAGGGTGCAGAGCTTGGTGGCCAGGGTTCAGTCAGATTTCCACCCTCACTCTCCTCCTTGGCTGGGTCCCTTGGTACCGAGCATCGCTACACGACTGTACACAGCGGTCCAGACTTTGGCGACCAGAAGGCCGGAGAATAGGGAAAGTTAGCTAGAGTCTTTACTACTCAAAGTGTGGTCCTTGGACTGACGGCACAGGGGGCGCCCGGGAGCCCATTAGAGATGCGGATTCTCGGGTACCCCCTCGAGACCGTTACTGACCGACAGCCTGAACTGCAGTAAGGTCCCCAGCTGATGTGTGCGCACCCGCAAGGGGGAGGAGCCCTGGGACGCACACAGGAGGTAGGCCGGAACCCGACTCCTGCCGGGTCGGAGACGGGTGAAGAAATGATTGTTCAGGGAACGGCGGGCTGGTTTGTCTGGCTGAAGAGGGCACTCAGTGAACAAAAGCCCCTGCTCTCTGACCAAGGGGACTCCGCTTAACACTCAGCTCAACTTCTAAATTTTTTTATATATTTCTTTTTGAGAGGTGGGGTGGGGCAGAGACAGACAGTGAGCAGGGGCGGGGCAGAGAGAGACGGAGACACAGAATTAGAAGCAGGCTCCAGGCTCTGAGCCGTCAGCACAGAGCCCGATGTGGGGCTCGAACTCACGAATCATGAACCGCAAGATCATGACCTGAGCCAAATCGGAAGCTGAACGGGCTGAGCCACCCAAGCCACCAGCTTAGTGTCTTGAGGCGCTGCATTGGCCGCTGCTCGAGCCATCTCTGGTGCACTCAGCCCTGCACGTCTGCAGCTCAGCGTGTCCTAGTCCCCGTCCTCAAGGAGGTCCCTGTCTGGAAATAGGAGGGGATGTCCATTCCGCGCAACAAGCACCCCGGTGAAGTGGACACCAAGCGTCAGGAGAGCGCTAAGGGGCAGCGAATACCTCTGCCTGTGACCTTTGAGTGGGGTGTTGAAACACGAGGAATTGCTCAGGCAGAGGAGGGTGCCTCTCCAGGCCGAGGTGTCTCACTCCCCCAGTGGACTCTAGAGCTTTCGTGCGCACTTGCTCTAGAGATGTGTCCCTCCCTTTCCCCAATTTCCGGGCCTTGCGGGGTGGTCAATGCGCAGCTGTTACTCAATTAGTGTTTGTTAACCTTGTTAATAGACAGGCCGGCTGAATAGAGGAGTGGATGGCTTGGAAGGAGGGCCGCGGCAAACACGGGAGGTGGAGAGAACTTTTAATTGCCCCGGAGTGAGGTAATTAAGATCTCCATCGGGGTGATGGCTGAGAAGCGGGGGGAAAGATCTAAGGAATACTGTGCTATGCCACGATTTGGGGTCGGAAAGAACAATGTAACAGCGACGTGACATGACAAAGACATCTCTAAAATGCAGCTTTGTTAAATCTGAATACTCCTTAACAATGAGCTGAGCGCACCGCAATCAGAACCATTCTCTCCCGACGGTTTGAGTGGAGGGCGCTGGGAAGGGCTGCCCGTCAGGAATTAGACCTGCTTTTTCCAACTCGCCGTGGGGTTCCTTTTTGCGTTGGGCGAGAGGATGGGCATTTTCTGTTGACACTTGTCCGTTGCACACAGCGAGGCAGCCCCCCCCCCACCTCACTGAAGTCCGGTCATTATCGTTTCTTTTGTAATCTGCATAATACTTCCAGGGAGGGGCAGGGGGAGGTGGTCCCGGGCCCCATGACCCAAAGGGTCCGGCTCCTCGGGGCCCTGTTAGTGCCACAAAGCACACTGCAGCCCACCAGCCGCGGAGCCTCCTTGCACGGAATATACACTTACGTAGCCTAATTGGCTTGGAGACCGCATCTACTGTAGGCCGCACACAGATGGCGTTTTCTACAGCGTAAGACATACATTGCAGAAATGTAAGTAACTTAGACTCTGCTCCTTAGCGTAACAGATCCTCAAACATCCGGGGAAGGCTATGTAGTTGAGTGTGGCTGAAGTCAGTAGAGTCTGGGCGCGGTGGGAGGGGCGAGAGGGACTTCGCGCGAAAGGTGTAGCGACCCTGAACCAAGCCCGTGGTACCTGGGGAAGAAGCAGGAAGTAAGGATTCCAGAGTCATTTCAGACCTGGGAACAAATTAAATGTGGCTGTCCAGACCTCGCAGAAAACAGAGACTGACTCCCCGCTTTCCGGGTTGGGCGATGGCGCAGCCAGGGGCAGAGGGGACGAAGCTAAGGAGTTTGGAGGTGAACACGTGTCGTTTGAGGTGGCTGCGAGTCACCGATGTCCGATGCAAGTTGGAAATACGGGGCTGGAGTTCAGTAGAGACCTTTGGGCTGCAGATACAGGCATGAAAGTTATAAGCGTGTTATTGACCACGAGAGCCCCGGAAGCGGAGTCTCTCTCCCAGGGAGGATACACGAAGCAAGAGGACAAGACTAAGGAGAGGGCCCTGGGAAAGGCCAAGAGCCAGGACAGAACGGTGTCGAGGAAGCTGAGGGAGAATGAAGTTTCGGCCCAGAGGGGTCATCGCTAATTTGGAATGCTACAAGAGGTTAGAGGGGATACAGGCTGAGAGGAAGTCATCAGATTGGCCAACCAGTAGGACCCCGGTGATCCTTGCCAGGGCAGTTTCAGTGGTGCAGGGGACAGAAGAGTGGGGGACCGTGAGGGGTTTGGTGTTGGCGGAAAGAAGATGGGGTGATGGCTTGAGGAGGGAAGGAAACTTAGTGTGCCAGAGGTTTGGGCATTGTGAGCAGAGAGGGACAGACTTGTGTCACGGGGAGGTAGGTCGCTGAGGACGTGATGGAGGGGTGTGTGTTAGAAATTAAGACCTCCTGCCTGGGTGGCTCAGTCGATTAAGCGTCGGACTTCGGCTCAGGTCATGATCTCGCGGTTTGTGGGTTCGAGCCCCGCGTCGGGCTCTGTGCTGATGGCTCGGAGCCTGGAGCCTGCTTCTGATTCTGTGTCTCCCTCTCTGTCTGCTTCTTCCTCACGATCAATAGAGGTATTAGTGCCTGGAGGTGCCTGGGTGGCTCAGTCGTTGAAGCATCAGACTCTTGGTTTCACCTCAGGTCATGACCTCGTGGTTTCGTGAGTTCAAGCCCAGGGTGGAGGAGTTGAGCTCTGTGCCGGCGGCACGGAGCCTGCTGGAGATTCTCGGTCTTCCCTTCTCTCTGCCCCTCTCCCACTAGCGCTGTCTCTGTCTCTCCCAAAATAAATAAATAAACTTTAAAAAAAAAAAAGGAGAAGTATTCGTGCCTGGAAAATTAACAGACTTAAGAGACAATCAGACTTGGCTGTCTAAGAGAATAACTAATTTGAATCACTCATGCCAACAGCTCACCAGTTCCTCCTAATTAACCTACGCCACCCCAACTATTCTGTACACTAATACGTACTTGTCAGGTTAACTTCGTTTCAAGTTATACTTTACTTCACGACTGAAGTCTCTTCAGGACTCTCGGTCTTTATAACCTGTAGCTTACGGAATATCGTTTGTTCGCCATCTTTATAAAGGAGCGTTGGCTTGGCGGGGAAAACAGTCGCTGATGTTAGTTCACCTCTGTGGCACTTAACTTGGTAATTGGGGGGGAGAGGGGAAAAATATTGTGTGTACAGGAGAAAAGGGGGGCAACTTTACGACCTTGTGACACTCGGGGCGTGCTCGATAATGGAGATGCTTGTCCCATTTTGAGAGAAGATTGTGTTTTCGAAAGAAGTTTTTTTTTTTTCTTAGACGTCTGGTAGTTACATGTAATTACTATAGCCTAGGGAACACAAATGTGATGAAAACTAGCAGATGTGTTCTTCGGAGGTCATCTTGTGAGATGTGGTTTGATGTGCATTGCAGCAAAACTTATGCTGAGATTTTCGTTTGTTTCCCTCACACAATGACTCATCTAACACATTGGTCTGAGACATTAAAATCTGTATTATTCTAAAAGGTGGGGGGTCCCTGGGAGGCTCAGTCGGCTGAGCATCTGACCCTTGATTTTGGCTCAGGTCATGATCCCAGGGTTGTGGGATCGAGCCCTGCATCCACGCTGAGCAGGGACCCACTTATGAGACTTTCTCTCTCTCTCTCTCTCTCTCTCTCTCTCTCCCCTTCTGCCCCACGCCTGCTCGTTCTCTCTTGCACTTGCGTGTGCTCTCTCTCTCTCTCTCTCTCAGATAAATATAAAAAAATAAAAAGGTGTCAGAGCAGGCTTTTGATTCTCATGTAAACATTATAAAGATAACAGCTACCATTTATTGAGCGCCTACTATGTGATAGATATATTACATATACTATCTCAGTATGCAAAATCTTTTTATTGAATCTCTTAATTTTCTCATAACGCTGAGAGACAGGCAAGGCTATTAGTCCTTTTTTACGGAGGAGGAAGCTAGGGCTTCCTCTGCCAGCTACCACCCATCTCTTTGGTCCCATTCACAGCCCACCACATTCAAGAGTTGTCTCTATTCCCTGTCTCCAATTTTTTTCATAGCGCCCCTCCGGTGAGGCTCGTGCCTCCACAATTCCCTCAAACCTGCTCTGGTTAAGTCGTCGATAACCTTCACATTTCCAGCCCATGGGTCAGTTGTCGGTCAGAATCTCTCTTGATCCATCAGCAGTGTTTAAGACCGTGGATCACCCCCTCCTCCTTGACGGACTTCCTTCCCTTGGCTTTCAAGACGTCACATTCGGTGGTGCCCCTCCTCTGACTTCTCTGTGCTGCGGGGCCTCAGGACTCAGTCCTTGGAGCTCTTCCGTTATTTTCCACTCACTCCTTGGGTGGTTGCACCTCACCTCAAAGTAATCTCCATGCCGGCGGCTCCCAAATGTATGCCTCTCCCCAGCTTTCCCCCTTGAACTTGTGTGTCAACTTCCTACTTAACATCATCTCCGTGAGGATTTCTTCTTCTTTTTTTTTTGAAATATTTATTTATTTTTGGGAGAGTGCAAGCCGGGGAGGGGGGCAGACGGCAGGAGACAGAGGATCCGAAGTGGGCTCTGCGCTGACAGCAGTGAGGGCTCAAACTCATGAACCATGAGATCATGACCTGAGCCAAAGTCTGATGCTCAACCGACTGAGGCACCCGGGGGGCACTCTATGTGTCCAAAACACTGCTCGTGATGAAAAAGTATGAAAAAAGACAAACTTGCTCTAAACAATATCCTTTATCAGATTCGGGCAGGATCTCCATTCTTCTCGTTGTTCAGGCCAAAATCCTCAGGGTCATTCTTTTTTTTTTTTTTTAATAGTTTATTTTCAAATTGGTTCATCCCAACACGTGCCCTCTTTAATGCCCGTCACCCCCTCTCCCCCCTCCCTCATCTCCCTCATCCTCAGTTTGTTCTTAGTCTTTGAGAGTCTCTTATGTTTTATCTCCCTCCTCAGGGTCATTCTTGATGTCTTTCTTTTTCTCAGTCACCATGCCCCAGCCATCATGAAGTCATGGTGGATCCACGTTCAAAACAGATCCAGAATTCAAACATCTCTCACGACTACCACCCTGTTCCTTGGTCTGGCCGGGATCCCTCTGCCTACCACAGAGGGCGACTCCCTGTTCTCTGTTAAGATATCACCTCCTCTACTGCCACCCGCACCCTCTCCTCGGCAATCCAACACCCAAGTATCCTTCTCAGCTTTTTCTTTAACCCATGACGCTTACCCCCTTCTACCACTTCACAGAATTTACTTATTTATTATGTTAATTGTTTGTTATCTATTTCCCCCATTAGAATGTCAGCTCCATGAGGGCAGCTGTTTTCATCTGTTTGGTTTGCTACCATACCCCCAAGCACCGAGAACAGTACCATGCATATAGCAGGCCCACCAATGTCTGTGGGATAAAATCAAAAGCCTAAGTATCTTGCCAAAGGCTGGTTACACAGTGATAGGTCTTTAAACTCTGGAGTCTGGGATACTAATGCCCGTGCCCTTAACGGCTCTTTTCCACTATCCCCCGCTGCAGCCCGGAGCAGTCATTCTCAGCAGGTGTACCCTGAACCCTTTAGGGGTGCCACAAAAGCGACGTCGTTTTGCTCCAACTGAGCATACGAACTGTTCTGGTGATGATTGTCCTAGGAAGCGTTGAGCCGAGCAGGTCTATACGTGATACGGAATAGGCGGGCGTTCAGTTCGCTATAAGGGGAAAGAGGCATAGGGCAACTTGAAACAGCATGGAACAAATGTTGCAGAACAGTATCACCCGGGCCTCCAGGAAGCTTTCGGGTTCACTTTGCCTCCTGGGTATCTAAGTGAGGGGGGTCGGGGCAGGGAACTTGTTCTACTCAAACTGTCACACAAGGTTGACGTGCTGATAAGCACATCGATAGAAATCATTATGCTTCCTCGGGCCCGTGAGGCATTGTCATAACGCAGAAGGGACTGCATTGTCACTATTACTGACTTGTTTAGTAAACGTTTGAAACCCCTTGAAGCCTGCTGTCAAAAATTCTAGTTTTCAACAGTATGCCATAAATTAAAAAAGAGTACTTGAGAACTCTTGCAATTAGCTAAGTTTCACTGGCTTTCTATGTAGGCAGGTCAGGGCAGTATACTTTTTTCCTGCTTTTATTTTTAAATTAAAAAAAAATACGAAGGACGCAGAAACCATGGGATGGAGTCTAACGCATTCAGGAAGCCAACAACAACAGAACAAGGGAGAATTCTCATCGGTGGACACACGCGGTCAGGAGAATGCAGTCCTGGGCATGGGAGGCCTGGGGCTAGTCTACGCTTCGCAGTTGAGCACGTGACTTTGGCTTGGTCATTTCTCTTCTCAGGGCCTCAGTTTCTTCATCCGTAAAATAAGGCTCCGATCCTGCGTGAGCCCCATTATTCTGGGTTGGAGATAAAGGTGTTGCTTGAAACAAAATCTTGAAGAGGCTCGGAATTGTTTCCATTCATTTCTTCTTTTCTCTTTTTCCTTAAAGTTTATTTATTGATTTTGAGAGAGAAAGAGCGGGGGAGGGGCAGAGGGAGAGGGAGAGAGAGAATTCCCAGCAGGCTCCACGCTGTCAGCGCCGAGCCCAGTGCAGAGCTAGAACTCACAAACTGTGAGGTCATGACCTGAGCCAAAATCGAGGGTCGGAGGCTTAACCGACTGAGCCGCCCAGGCGCCCTTCAATGCGTTTCTTTACCTTCACGTTTAGTTAGTGCCTTAGGTGCAGAGGGTTGAGTTAATCAAAGCCAGCTCATGACACATTTATCATCATGGGTATCTGACTTCATTGATTTATTCCTCATTACCCGCCCTGCCCCATTCACCTCTCCTCTCCTGCCCTCATCGGCAACCAGGCTGTTCTGTTGGGTTGCTCCAGTTTGGTTTGTATGTGTTCTTACAAAGCATGTATTGTCATTGTCAGTAAATGCCTTTTTTAGTTTCTGGAAATGGTACTCCTGTATATATTATTCCGTCTCTTGCTATTTGTTTTTAACCCAGCATTATGTTTGAAAAGCCTATCCATGTGGCTCTATGTGCATCTAATCCCCTGTTCCCGATTGCCAAAAACTACTCCAGAGCGTGTATCCACCACGGTTTCCCTCTCCACTCTCATGGTGATGAATGCCAGATTGCCTCCGACTTTGCTGTCACCATAAATAATGCTGCAGGAAGAAGTGTTCCAATTTAGAAAAGAATTGTAGGTTCAGGCATGACTAGGAAAAGGACTGCTTCTGAGCTGCAACCGGAATGCCAAGGTGCTACGGTTGGGGTCTCCAACACGCTGCTGGGAGAGCCTGGGGTGGGGGGCGGGAAATGGAATGAGAGCTGGACGCTTCAGCTAGGGCAGTAATCAGAACTGGGGTTCTCGAGTGAATCCATCACTCCAGTGTGTCAGAGATCTCGACATCGCGCGGGCCCTCCGCCTCTCCCCTAACTCCCGGGAGATGGCCTCCCACAAACCCCCGAATGATGCAGACCACGGTCCTTGACTACAAGGGAAGCTTTAAGGAGGCCTACACATTCTTCTGTTTCCCTCCTCAGCGCCTCCTCCTGTTCTCCATCTTGTCACTTTCCTCACACTCTCAGCAGGTTCTATCACCTCCTACTTCGTAGAGAAAATAGTAGCTATCAGATGAACGCGCCCTTGAATTCCTTCTACCAACTCTCTCAGTTTGCCTGCGCCGACACCCACCCTCTCCTTCCTTCCTGTGGATCCCATCCCCTCCTTCCTTGCTCCGGTGGCTAAATTACACCCTCTCCCTCTCAGTATTTCAGTCTCCACACTTCCCATCGCTGTGTCAGTGTGTTCAAGTCTTCCTGATTTTAAGACTCTATTTTTTAAGCCTCTCCCGGGGAGCCCGGCTGGCTCAGTCAGTAGAGCTCGCGACTCTTGATCTTAGGGTTGTAAGTTTGAGCCCCGTGTTGGATGTAGACATCACTTAAAAATAAAATCTTAAAAATTACGTAAAAAAATAAATCTCTCTCAACCTCACTCCCTTCAAGTGACCATCACACCCACCAGCAACTCCCACAATTTAGCAACTAAATTTATTGAAAGAGCTACATTCATCCCCATTCACACACAACCTCCCGGATCTCACTGAAGCTTTCTCGTCGCTAAATCCAGAACACACTTTTCTCTCCTTGTCGTCTGTCCATTCGCACCAGCATTTGTCACCGGGGAGTACTTTGTCCATCACGAACCTCTCTTTCCTTGGCTTGGGTGACACCTTGCACTCCTGATTTTCCTCCTACCTCTCTAGGCGTTCCTTCAAGGTATGCTTGGCAGGCGGATCCACTTCTGTCTGCTCCTTGGTGTTCCTCCTTCCTGGGTCTCTGCTCCCCTTATTCCTCTCCGTACCATCCCTTTATAATATCATGCATTCCTCTAGTGGCTTCGATTGCCACCCGTATCCCCAAATCTCGATCTCCAGCCCTACTTGCTCCCCTCTGCCCCAGACTTACACGTCACCTCCCTTCGAGACGTCAGCACCTGAGTGCCCCATAGGCATCTCGAAATCAGATGTTCAAGACTGAATGTATCATCTTTCTCACCAACCCCCGCTTTGGTCACCCCGGCTATTACTATCTCGGTGAGTTAATGGCACCATCGGCCATTCGAGTTCCCAAGCCAGGGAGACTCAAGGCATTGTATATATTTTCATCATTATGAAATTTGAAATTACAAAAGCTATAAATGCTTGTTATAGAAACTAAGACAATACACAAGTATGTAAAATCAAAAGCGAAAGTCCCCACCAATCACTCTCGCAAGAGGTAAGCCACTATTAACAACCCTGGACTTTATTCCCAAGTTTTCACTCTTTCAGGGTTGCAGTAAAGAACTTTGCCCGTGGGCAAAATAGGTCAAGGGGATTAAGAGGTACAAACTTCCAGTTATAAAATAACTAAGTCACGGAGATGGGAGCAAAGGGAAGACAGTCAATAATATTGTAATAACATTGTATATGGACAGATGGTAACTACACCCATCACGGTGAGCACCGAATAAGGTCTAGAATTGTTGAATCATTATGTTGCACACCTGAAACTCATAATAACATTGTATGTTTGACTATATTCAATTAAAAAAATGAAAAGCTGAACATACAAAAAAATAAAACAAAAGAAAAAAAAACTTTGTCCTTAAATCTTCGTATTCCTGTGCTGGGTAGAATGTTGGAAATAGGATTTCTGGGGTAAGTATATGGACATATATGCTTGACAGATACTGCTCTCAAAAAAACCGTATGACTTTCTTCCTCCACTTTTCAATCGAGACATAGCAGACACACAGTAAATGCATGAAGTGCACTACTTAAGGGCGCAACTGGATGCACTCTTATATGCATATATGCCTGTGTAGATCGAGATACACGCCATTTATAGCACCTCAGAAGTTTCCCTCTGGCTCCTTCCCGGCACGTACCCCTCCCCCAGAGATCACTGCTCTTCTGAACTTCTGTAATCATCAGGTATTTTTGCCCTTACAAATAAAACCATACAGTGTGTACTCTTTTGTCTCTGGCTTCTGCGACTCATCATATTATTTATATTTATCCATGTTGCGCGTGGCCGGAGTTCATTCTTTCGTTACTGTTGAGTAGTATTGCACCGTACGAACATCCTACCATTTGTCCACTCACCTGTTGCTGAGTCAGTTCCGTCATTTCCACTTTCTTGGCTGTAATGAGCAAAGTGGCCCTGAATATTTGTGTGCAAGTCTTTTTGCAGTGGTATGTCTGCATTTTTCTAGGAGTAGAATCGCTGGGTCGTAAAGTATGTTTAATTTTTTTATTAGAAGCTACAAAACAGTTTTCCAAAGAGGCTATACCCGTCAGTCCTCCCGCCGGCTGTGTAAACCGGAACCCCCAGTAATAGTGCACGAGAGTATCCCGCCCTGTGTCGTGCTTGCACGTTTCATTCTCTCTCTCCCCAGACAACCGGAGGGACCGTGTCTGTCTTATTCAGCACCCCAGCCAGGGTGGATGCTCAGTATTTGCGGAATTAGATTCATAATCAAGTGGCTACTGTTTATTACGCCTAAAGGACTCTATCACACAATTTGGAGAGGTAACATACGTTACTGTGGACAAACCGTTACAGGTGTGGATGTTTTATTGCCCCCAAGAACGGTCCCGGACCATTATGGGTAGCACTGTGGCTTCTGCGTTGTCTTATCTTCTACGGCCTAGAATTGGGCACAGAGGAAGTGCGCTATAATGCCCAGCGTGCTATACTTGGTTAGAGAACAGATTCAAAGAATGTTGAACCTTCCTCAAAACTTTGCTTGCTCTCATTTCTGGATTGGGTCGAAAGGAGGCAGAGGGCAATCCTCTTCCGCCAGTCATTGGCTACGTAACCACTGGCCCCGATGCTAGGAAATATTCCCCCGACCTCAGGTCCACAACCTGATTTCTGAGAAATCAGAAACGAATGAGGCTGCGTATTGCAGCATTTATTTGAAAGAGCGGAAGTTTGGAAACCGTCATTAGGGAATCTGTTTAAAAAGCTACGGCATAGCCATACAGTGACCTACAATGCAGCCTTTAAAAAAGGAAGCTCGGGGCACCTGGGTGGCTCAGTCGGTTGGGCGGCCGACTTCGGCTCAGGTCATGATCTCACGGTCTGTGAGTTCGAGCCCCGCGTCGGGCTCTGCTGACGGCTCAGAGCCTGGAGCCTGTTTTGGATTCTGTATCTCCCCCTCTCTCTGCCCTTCCTTTGCTCACACTCTATGTCTCTCAAAGGTAAAATAAAAACGTTAAAAAAATTAAAAAAAAAAAGGAAGCTCTTTATGTCCTGATATATTGTTAAATGTCAAACAACAAAAACAACAGCAAAAAAGTCAAGGCGCGGAAAAGTATGTCTGTTACTCTACCACTTACAGTTAATAAGAGGTGGGGAGAGGAACTGGGAAGAATATTTTCTGGATGGAAGACAGCTAGAGTCTAATCCAGCTCGCTGTCGGTCTTCACGACCTGATTTCGTAGGTCCACGAAAGACCCAGATGACGTGGGCTGGGGAAGTGTGACCCACCACTGTGACCACCCACCTGTGTCTCTACCCGCGAAAGGGCCAGTGCCTGAAGGTTTGATGGAGCCCGGTACGCCAGGTCTTCGTTCTTCCCCTGTAACTGCCGCTAGAGTTTCCCATCCCTCCAGGGATTTGTGGGCTCAGAATTTCTTAAAAAAATCTTTCTTGCATGAACCAGGCCTTCATCAAAATTCACTGCAACTCGGATTCATTTCCATTTCTAGTCCCATTGCTGCCCACAACCAACTAAGCATGATGGATGAGCTGGCTAACATTTTGAAGGGAAAAACTATCAACTCTCTCTCTCTCTCTCTCCACCCTTCCATCCAACCATCTAACCATCTATCCAGCATGTCCCGATATAAGTGCCTGCACCCTGTTAATGTAACGGATCCTTCAGCCTTGCCTCCCCCACCCCATGTAAGCGCTGTGGAGTGTAAGCGAAAATCCTCAACCTTGTTTCTATGACGAATACTAGGTTAACATAAGTAAATCTTGGAAACTTGGGGATTTGCCAGTCCCAACTTTTTGTTTCATTTACATAATCATTTGCATAGGACTGCATATGTTAAGGAAACATCTGTAGTTTTCTTATATATTTAGATGAGATGAATTTTTTTGATATTTGAGGTTACCACTTACTAATTTCTTTGGGGTCTTTTTTTTTTTTTTAATACTCACACCAGAGTCCTCAATGCAGGGCCCTGAATGCCATATGCCTCCCCCATCTTTATGAATCTCACTTTGTGAATATCAGGCCAATAGCATGGTAAGCTGGAGAAGGTAAGCAGTATTACTTCTCATTTTCTTTTCAGACAACCAAGCCCTCCCTGATCAGAGCTGAAGGGTCCTAGAAGTGGGATGAAAATATATTTTCAGGGGCACTTGGGTGGCTCAGTCGGTTGAGCATCTGACTTCGGCTCAGGTCATGATCTCGTGGTCCGTGAGTTCGAGCCCTGCATTGGGCTCTGTGCTGACAGCTCGGAGCCTGGACCCTGCTTCAGATTCTGTGTCTCCCTCTCTCTCTGCCCCTCCTCCCTCTCATGCTCTGTCTCTCTCTCAAAAATAAATAAACATTAAAAAAAATTAAAAAAAGAAAATATATGTTCAAATATTTGGGGGAACTTTTAAATTTTTACATTTTTATTTATTCATTTTTGTAGAGGGGGGAGGGGCAGAAAGAGAGGAAGAGAGAGAATCTCAAGCAGGCTCCATGCTTAGCACAGAGCCTGACTCAGGGCCCCACGCAGGACCCAACAAGGGGCTCCGTCTCACGTTCATGAGATCATGACCTGAGCTGAAATTGAGAGCCAGACACTTAACAGACCGAGCCACCCAGGCACCCCTGGAGGACTTTTTAGAAAGCTGTATGGTGAAATATTTTCACAAAAGAATGTAATCAGTTGTGAAGTCTTCTGGAGAGATGTGGCAACGTGATAGACAATTAAGCTCGTTTTCATTTATTGATTTTCCTTGGAGTAAAGTCATCCTGTGCACCCAAGATCTCAAAATCACCATTTATAACAGCACTCTTGTCCATCATTCCGGGATGCTTAGTTTGAACTCTTCAGCTTTCTCAACATGTCCTGATATACTGTAGCCTTTAAAACGCAAGTGAGGGGCACCTGGGTGGCTCAGTCGGTTGGGTGGCCGACTTCAGCTCAGGTCAGATCTCACAGTCTGTGGGTTTGAGCCCCACGTCGGGCTCTGTGCTGATGGCTCATCAGAGCCTGGAGCCTGCTTCGGATTCTGTGCCTCCTTCTCTCTCTGCCCTTCCCCTGCTCACACTCTGTCTCTATGTCTCTCAGAAATAAATAAATGTTTAAAAAAAATAAAAATAAAAAAAATAAATAAAACGCAAGTGAATATGTGAACAAGGCATGGGGGGAACCTCCTCTTCTAAGCATTGTTGCACCTTCATTGAAGAAGTATGTTACTGAACTAGCCATTCATTCAAACAAAACACATTCAGTCCTATATTGTGTGTGCTGGGCAAATGTGGGATTTCCCCCTCACCTACTTGTCCATTCTTTTTTTTTCATGTTTGTTTATTTATTTATTTTGAGAGAGAGACAGCATGAGTGGGGGAGGGTCAGAGAGAGAGGGAGAGAGAGAATCCGAAGCAGGCTCCACACTGTCAGTGCAGAGCCCGATGTGGGGCTTGATCTCACAAAGCAGGAGATCACAACCTGAGCTGAAATCAAGAGTCAGACGCTTAACTGAGTGACCCACCCAGGTGCCGCCTACTTGTCCATTCTTAAAAGCACTCTCATTTCTTTTTGCAGAATGACTTTTTTCCTAGTCTGGGTGTTCCTGGTGGGATGGTAAATCCAAGCTCCTGGGCTACCACTATCGAAACCAAAGGCTCCCCGAAGGTTTCTTCTGCAACATACCTTATCTGACTGCTTAGTACAGCACAAAATTTAAGCTTAGCTGATCAGAAACAGTCTTGTGAGACTCTGCAATCTTTTTTTTTTTTTAATGTTTATTTATTTTTGAGAGGCATAGAGACAGAACGTGAGCAGGGGAAGGGCAGAGAGAGAGGGAGACACAGAATCCGAAGCCGGCTCCAGGCTCTGAGCTGTCAGCACAGAGCCCGACACAGGGCTCGAACTTACAGACTGTGAGATCATGACCTGAGCTGAAGTCGGCCGCTTAACCGACTGAGCCACCCAGGCGCCCCAAGACTCTGCAATCTTAAGCTAATAACATGAGGAGAGAAGAAATTACTCTTTCTTTTTCCCAGGATTGGTGCCCTTTCAAGACATTTCCTGGTTAGGAAGTCACCACTACAGTTCCTGATTTGTAGATCTCTTTTTTCTAGCCCTATTCTTTAACCTTCCCATAAATTATGTGAGTTCCCAAAAACCTTTTAACCAATTCCCTTTTCCTTGGGTAACCAGAACTGACAATATTGTCAATTTCAAGACATTTCGTTTCTGTTGCTGGCAACCAAAGAACCTTGACTGAAGCATTGTGCCAGGCACTGATTGTACAACAATCAACAAGACAGATGAAGACTCTGCCCTCGCAAAGCTTACATATTAGTAGGTAACATAGGTTTACTTAGCTAAGAAACCCGAGATAAGGAAGTCACTCATTGCTTTCGTATATTCTGTATTTTAGACCGTTCATTCATTTATGTACATGATGAATATTTATGGAGGCCCTATGAGGTGCCAGACATTATAAGAATGAACTTAATCAATTTCATTTGTTTTGTCGAATCAACAGAAGTATACAACTAGGTCTTTCCTCCATTGCACCAAACTCATCGTGTCCCCTAAATGCTTGAGGGTCAAGACCAGAAAGACATCAATTAACCTTAGGCCTGAGTTGTGAAAGATACAAGGCTTACCTTCTCGTGCCCTTTCAACCACCAACCTTCCCATATTTCTGGGTTCAGGGGAGGTGGACCATCACAGATGGTCACCGTCACCTTTGGGACTTCTGGAAAACAAGTAAAGATTAAGGTACTAGGCAAGAGTGTCCTCAAACTTGACCCAGATAAAGTGTAGTACCGTTCAGTGTTTTTAAGCTTGCCCACAGGGTATCTAGGGCACAGCAGAGAATGAGAAGCCAGAGAAATGAAATCCTGCCTTACCCAAGCTGCCCCACTCCAAACCTAGAATACCCCACCTTCAGCTTGACCAATGACTGCCATTTCCTGCCTGTGAAGCACTACTCTTTCACCACATCCTAGCTGCTTGAATCGTTGACTATTCCAGTATATGTATCTGGTCTCCCCAGGTGGACAGTAAGCTGTTGGAGGTAGTGCCCTCTGGATGACATGTCTGAATCCCTCTCTCCATGTCAGGGCTCGATGGGGTGGATTGTTGACTGCAAGCAGCACAAAGGTTCCAGGACCTCTTCTCCATCATCACATGGGCCTGCCTTCACACAAGTGTCAGCCATTTTGTGGGCCCAGAAAGAGCAAACCAAAGGATGCCTGAAGGATGTTTAATCAGTGTTTTCCCTATCATTTCAAACTGTCAAGTAATTTGCAGAAAATCCATATTTTTACTAAATTAGTAGGAGGAGCCATGACAGGAATCATGAACTTTTCTATAAAATAATGTTTCTTTTGCTTGACGGCACGTCAGGTCATTAGAGACAGGCTGTACGTCCATCACTCCAGAACCTGCAGAGCGATCAGGGGCATTTTCGCAGCCAATGTGATCCCCCAAGTCAAAGTGTTTGCGGACTGCGTGTATTTGTAAATTTGCTAATTATACCCACGTCCTTTCCCTAAATTTGTTTTTGAATGAAGGTGACAATACTGTCGGTTCAAAGATATTTTCCAACATTCAAGACATTGTGTTCATTATTTATGTTACTCCTTTCGCACGCACACGCACGCATGCACACATGCTCACACTCGCCTTCCCCTACAAAAAGTACACATAGAGACCTACAGAGAACAATGGTTGTGAGAGCGCCTCAAGACCAAATTTCGTGGGCAAGGGGACTGACTCTGAGGTAGGTATGCAGGGGCCTAAGTGCCTACCTACTTTTTTATGTTACTTAAAATGGCAAAGGGGGCAAAGGGGCGTCTAGAAGCCTTGTACCAGTGACTGGCACCCGTGTTCCACTCTACTTAGTAGTCAGCATTAACTCTTGTTTACAGGATCCAATGCAGTGCCTTTAACGGGGCAAATATGGCAGGTGGGCCATGAGGGGATGAGAGGCAAGTGGATGCCAGAAAATGTGTAGACTTCATCTCATCGGAACTCTATAATGAATGCACTATTACTGTTATTTCCCTGGGTCTCAACTCTGGGAAGTAATAAAGCTGAGATTTGAACCCAGCTCTGCTGTCTCCACAGCCCACTATGCCATACGTGACAGGAGGCTTGATTTATACTATTGAAGCCCAGGAGTCTATTGTTCTTTCTCATTGGAAAGGTCCAATTGTCCTTATTAATGTATTCATTCAATTATTGCCTAAAGAGTATATATTCTCTCAGTACAGTATTCAAAAGATGTCAGGAAGGATAGGGTGAAAAGTATGTCTTCCTTCTTCCCAAATAGCCAGCTCCCCTTCCTGAAGGCAACCACTGACACCAGTGGCTGTGTATCATTCCAAAATGTTCACCTCTTGACTCCTTTCTACCCAAGGTCAAATGTGAGCAGCCTGCATAGCTGGGAAGCCTCAGTAGCAATATTTGGAATAGGATTAAAAAGACCACACATTGCGGTGCCAGGGTGACTCAGTCGGTTGAGCGTCCGACGTCAGCTCAGGTCATGGTCTCGCAGTCCATGAGTTTGAGCCCCACATCGGGTTCTGTGCTGAGAGCTCAGAGCCTGGAGCCTGCTTCAGATTGTGTCTCCCTCTCTCTCTGCCCCTGCCCCGCTCACACACTGTCTGTCTCTCTCTCTCTTCCTCAAAAATTAATACACACTAAAAAAAATTTTGTTTAAAAAGGCCACACATCATGCTTAGCCGCAGAACAAAAACCAGGCCGAACTCATCTTCACTACTCATTCTGTTGCCTTTGGGTGACTGTGTTCACCTCTATCCCTGTACTTCCTTACTCACCCTGGCTTGTCCTTTCCTCACTAGAGAGAACCACCAGCTTCAAACAGCTCCTGCCCTGTTACATTCCTCAGAACCCTACTGGCTCCCCTCCCCCAGGGGCTGTCTTGCCTGAGAAATTCATCCCCACTAAGGAGTTCATGGGTGTCTGTGGATTGATGAGGCACCCTTTTCGCAAAACATGTTTCCACTTCACCAAAAGGATTCAATCAAAGAGTGACTTGAATAATGAGGATTTCAGATACTTTGTCATGACGAGCCAACAGGATATTATTTTTTTCCAGAAGGTGTGACTTTCCGACTCTTCCTCCTTCCCCTGTGGGTGTCAAGCCAACTGGATATCAGAAAACTTTGGCCGCCCGAAACCCTTTCATTCCCAGTGCCATCAGGACCCTGATCTTGATTTTTCTTTTTCTTTCACGATGGGCCACGTAGAGTTTTTGAAACAAAATCTCCAGTGCTGTAGACATTTCTCCCCTAATATATCATAAATACAGGCTCACATCTTATCTAGAAAAAGAAACAGCTGTAACAATGAAGAGGAGAATTATTCTGACTTTAATATCCACTAAACGCTATTTCATTCTGCTCCTTCCAAACTAATATTCAGAGTACAAAGTTGGAGCAGGTGGCTTCACAAACTCAACATTTTCCCTAATCTGGTGGTAGCGCGAGGTGGGCAGCTCTGCTGGGGATTATTGAAGAAATCCTTGTGAGTGGAATTCATGTGAGCGTCCACGGGTAATATTCCCGTCACATAATTAGACACAACTTCACAACCCAAGGGAGAGAAACACGAGGGATCTTCATCAAAGTCACCTGCATTGAAGGAAAAAAAGAACATTTTCAGCCATGGCACGGGGACTCTGCATATAGTAGAAGCAGAAGACTTTTTTTTTTACTGAACAAAGGAGTAAATAGAGGAATTAGAAAGGAAGCGAAGGCAACGGGGCTTTCCTTGGATAGTTCATACAGATCCAGGGTAAAATAATCCATCCTGAAAGTACCGTTTAGGCGATTACAAGTGCGTATGTTCTTCCCGCATTGTGAGTAGCAGCCTGTGTTCTTCATGCTAACCTTAACCTGGGGGAGGATATTCATGCACAAACCTTGAAGGAAGAGACAACCTAAGGCGGTAACACACACATACCTACGTTCCCCTGGTGTTCCTGCGCGGAAGGCTGAGCGGTTTCTCAAGCCCGAGAGTGCTGTGGTACTGAAGGCAGAATTTCACTCTGCGCTGATGGAAATTAAGCTTCTGGCTCTGCCTGTCTGATGGCAACATCCATTCTGCAGATTTAGAACATGTGGCCCAAGAGGCTACACTATCTGCCCCACCAGATGAGTTACTGTTGCAACTCCAGGCCCCTTGGCTGTCTGGATCTATCGCTTGGGACAACATTAAAATCCTGGACATGGTGTTAAAGACAACTCCCAAATCCTGGACATGTAAAGAGAATCCGGGAGAGTAAAGACATGTACATTTGAGCCATATATTTGCTAATGAAACACCATCCCCCAGGGACAGCAGGAAAGCCGATACTAATGAACTCTTTTGCAAAAATGATATTTCCCTGTCAGCCTCAACCATTATCTACTAAGCAGCTTCCGCAACTCCTGCCCTCCATATGCTATGGCTCCCCAGTGCCTCCATATGAGCTCCAGAACGTGTTTGCAGATTAGCTTGCCGGAGCGATGGACCCTCGTGAGCACAGAAAGTGTTTTTTCATATGTACCAACTTTCCAATACAGAGGTGGAGACCGAGACTACACACTAATTAGTCAACCAGCTTGAACTGGAAAACAGTGTTGCCCCATACAGTCCTGAAGCTGGTAGGCACCTTGGGGATTTTCCAGCCTAGCCTCCTCATGTTTAAGGTAGAGAGAATATAGCTCTGAGTAGAGGACTCCTGTGCCCGAGGTCACAGACTAAGTGACGGAGCTGGGCCTTGAACCAAAGCCTTCTGACTCCAAGTTTGGTGTCTTAACTTGTTTTTCAAAGATCTTCTTTCTTTATTTTTTTATTTTTAAGTAACTTCTACACCCAACGCGGGGTTCAAACTCACGATCCCCGAATCAAGATCCACACGTTCTTCCAAATGAGCCGGGCGGCCACCCCTTGGTGCCTTTATTTATTTATTTATTTATTTACCCACCATGCTGACTCCAGATTGGCTTCAGCCTCTGGAAATAGAACTGCTGACTGGGGCCAACATGGCGAAAAATGCAAGCGGACCAACCCTGAGAAGGTGGGAGAGTGACTACCGCCAGGCCTCCAAAGGCGTTCCGAGTATGTGAACTGGAATCTACCCTGGTCCTTGAGGAAGGCAAGCAGAGGTCATGGCGCCATCGTCCAACTAGAAGGACACAACGCAGAGTTGTCACAGCACCAGCCTGAGTACCTAAGTTCTTGCTCCTTTCGCCTCTCTCCTCACTGTGGGTCTTTAGGTCAATCCTTTCCCTACATTCTGCACCCCCCATACCCAGCTCCACCTCAAAAACTGTCTCTGTATCTAGAAATTGGGCTTCCTGTGGAAGAAGTTGAGCATCTAAGGATGTCATGCAGCTCAGTGGGTCTTTTTGGCGGCGTGCGACGTGCACTAGTCTGAGAGCCAGGCAACCTGAGTTCTGGCCCCAGTTCTGCTGCTGGTGGTGAATGAGGGTCCATAAGGCATTTTTTCTTTCCCTGCTTAAGGTTCCTCACCTGGAAAAGGAGGGGATCGCACTAGACAATGTCTAAGGTTCCTTCTGGCTTTAACAGGCTCTGACAATTATTATTATTTTTAATCCAAGTTAGTTAACATATGGTGTAATAATGATTTTAGGAATAGATTTAGTGATTCATCACTGACTTGTAACACCCAGTGCTCATCCCAACAAGTGCCCTCCTTAATGCCCCTTACCCATTTAGCCCCTCCCCTCACCCACAGCCCCTCCAGCAACCCTCCGTTTGTTCTCTGTATTTAAGAGTCTCTTATGGTTTGCCTCCCTCTCTGTTTTTATCTTATTTTTGCCTCCTTTCCCTTACATTCATCTGTTTTGCTTCTTAAATTCCTCATATGAGTGAAATCATATATTTGTCTTTCTCTGACTTATTTTGCTTAGCATAATACCCTCTAGTTCCATCCACGTTGTTGCAAATGGCAAGATTTCATTCTTTTTGACCACCGAGTGATATTCCATTGCATATATATACCACATCTTCTTTATTTATTCATCAGCTGATGGACATTTGGGCTCTTTCCATACTTCGGCTATTCTGACAATTGTTTTGAATTACACATGAATTTGTTTTGAGCTTCCCTCTCTTCCTTTCCACCTGAGTCTAATAATCCACCAGATTCTCAGATACTAAGTTCACTAGGTGCTTCTTTTTTTAATTTACTTTTTATCTGAGAGAGAGAGAGTGAGAGAGAGAGAGAGAGAATGAGCAGAGGGGGAGGAGCAGGAAGGGAGAGGGAGAAAGAAAATATTAAGCAGGCTTCACTTTCAGTGCGGAGCCCCATGCAGGGCTCAATCCCATGACCTTGGGACCATAACCTGGGCTGAATTCAAGAGTCAGACACTCAACAACTGAGCCACCCAGGCATCCCTCACTAGGTGCTTCTCTACACACTTTCTCAGCCAGGAATAAACCCAGGTATATACATGCATGTGTGCCTTTAGTTTTGAGGAAGAAGTATTTCCCAAGACCATGTATGTGATCATTAATTCAATATTTCTGGAATATAAGTGTAGACAACATGCCCTTTTCTCTCACCATTTGGGAAGCTTATTTCTGAAGGAGTGCATTGTTCACAGTCTGAAGATTTGAAAGTGGAACTAGTTGCAGTTGACTCGAAGGATGGTGTCGACACTTTGTGCTGGAAGGTTTTCTTCAGTCTCTCTTGTTTGTGCCCAACATTTAGCCCACACCTGCTGTCCCCATCTGAAATGAAACCAGAAAAGTTAAAAACATAAAACTCATCAAATTCTACACTTAACATGGGTGAACTCTATGGTGTGTACATTTGTACCTCAATAATCCTGTTACAAATATAAAGTTCAATGCACAGAGTGTCTGTTCCAGGTACCTCAAGGAGTCAGCTTTTCTATGAAGTTGTGAGAAGTAAGTTTATACTGTTATGTGTGGTACAGGCAGAGCTAACTCACTTACCAAGGATGCCTGCTTTCCCTAGAGCCTGGTACAGGGTCTAGCAGGTTACTGACATGCCCAGTATAAAGAGGGAGATCTCTGTGCTACTTACAGAATCTTCGAGTTCAAGCACTTGCCTTCCCTAAAAGAAATAGATTGGGCTTTGCATTGAGACTGAGAGAAGCTGTCTGAATTGGATGGAAGAGGCTTTTGATACATAGAAAATCAGTTTTTCTGGACTGGAGATATTCTCAGAGGCAACATCAGGGTCCACCACATCTCTCGCTATGCAGAATGGGCCATCACTCCACCCAGCCTGGCTTCTCTTGCCTCCACGATCATTCCTTGCCTCCCACATCCACTCAACCCACTGTTGGCTAGGGGCCAGAAAGCCCCTGTGATCCGGGGCCCGGAACACAGTAGGGCACTCAATCAACATTCTTTTAGTTGAATTGAGATTGAGGTGACAGCAAGGACAAGCAATCCAAGGAATCTGGGCCAAAAGAGAAGGTTTGTTAAGTTAAAATATGGTCCAAGTCACATTCTTCACTTGACTTCATTCATCTTGGCACTGAAGTACATAATATTTTCACGACATGGAAACAGCCTCCATTTTGATGCTGATGTTCTATAAACTCAAGTCAGGTGACAAGTTAAGTAGATCAGTTGTATAAAACCTATAAAATTCAAAACCTTACCCAAAACTGGCATCTTACCAGAAGAGTTATCCAGTCGTAACCACCCACAACAGAGATGTGTCTGCCACTGCTCCCGCACGCTCTCCTTCATCATGCAGTAAAACACGAAAATGAGGAATCCTAAGTCAAAAGAAGAAGGCCAATCTTTTTCAGTTTCTTTCACTAGCTGTCACCAACACCCAGAGCCAGGTCTACTCTTGTCACCATAGATCTTCCTCCTATGGAACCCCAGGGCCATTATGGCTTTCTGAGCTCATCTTTCTAGCTTCCCTTTCAAAGGCAGTGATGGTAAGAAGGTCTCTATCAAGACTTCATATCAACCAGTTTTCCCCCTGGGCTGCTGTCTGTCCTAGAGCTTGAGGCATCAGCTCTGCGATGGTAGCCAGCCTCCAAGATGGCTCTCAACGATCCCTACATCCTGGAATTTGCATCCTTGTGTAGTCTCTTCCTACACTGTATCAATAGAGTATGGCAGAAGCGATGGCATTCTTTCAATCTCTGATTACTCTCTCCAAAGGAATCCCAGTGTTAGAGCTTAAGGACACCCCGTGGTCCTGTGGAGAGGCCCCCATGGTGAGGAATTGAGGCTTCCAGTCCACAGCCATGTGAGTGGGGCTTCCTAGAAGCGGATTCTCCAGAGCCAATCAAGTCTCCACACTACTACAGCCTTGACTGATGGCTTGAGAGCAACTTCATGAGTCCCTGAGCCAGAACCACCCAGCTAAGCTGTTCTTGATTCCCTGACACACAGCAACTGGGTACGATAATAAGCACTGTTGTTTTAGGCTGCTAAAATTTGGGAATACTTTGTTACACAGCAATAAACGACTAATACACAGGCTCTTTGGCACAGTTACACCATGTGGAAACCAGAAATTTGGTGCCCTCATTTGTCGCTGCCAGCCCTGATTTTGTCCTTGAAAGTGGGATAGAGAGAAGCTGATGGTTTCCACCAGCAGTGCCGGCAATTTCTCATCCCCATCGTCTAAAATATCTCCTTGGGAGAAAAAAAATAGGACTTGAAATTATCCTGATGGCCGATGCTCTCTGGAGGGCCAGTTGAATTTCCTAAAGTTTGGAGGTGGAATTGGCAGAACTAACTCCCTTCGGCAGCCCGATAGTTTATTTGTGGCCCAGGCTAAGTGTCTTTTTATCCACAAAGCTTTTCCAGCTGCCTCAGACTGGAACTCATCCTTCCCATTTCTGAGCCCCCATAACAGTCTGTTTCTTACTCATTCCCCGTGTACTTTCCATCTCTCCACCCAGCTGCAAAGTCCTCTTGCCTTCATATTACATCTCCCTTTGCCTCCAGTACTGTGTGTGGCAGCCCCGCAAATGTTCGTCGACTCGGACCCCAGGGCACTCGATACACCAATTCTCACCATTTTCTGCAACCTTCGTGATATCTTCTTGGGCCTCAAAATCTTTCTTTTGTCCCAAGTGTAGTTTGCAACCCTTTGTTCTCTATACGAAGTGTGGCTTGCCCCCTCGCTGGCCAGTTGTGCTGAAGTAAATGATTAGTAATGGATCGAAGCTGTCTTAACTCATTGCAAGTTGAGCATGAGTCCATGGTAAATGCCCCCAAAGCTCACTTCAGCTATGGCATTAGTAGAAGTCAAGAATCTTGGCCGTGGCAGGTGAGAGTCTCCTGCCATCGAGCCCTAGTTTGGCCCTTTCTCCTACCAGCATCATATTCAGTTTGGGAGGCTTCGTTTTGAGACGATGATGACAAATAGAAGTACTCAAGAATAAAGAAGACTTGGAGTGGGAACACAGGACGGAGAGAGATGGTAGCTATAGTTACGGATCTGAAGGGGCTATCGTGAAAAGGACAAATTAGGCTTGTTCTGTGTGGTGGCCAGGTTAGAACCAGGAGCAATGGAAGGGAGCCGCAAAACAACCGCGTGGTAACATCGTGGCTACTGTTTACTAAGCAATGACTGTATCGTAGGCATTATGCTATTTGTCTCATTTTTACAGATGAAAGACTTCAGAGTCCAAGAGGTCTAGTAAATTTGACCCAGTCACAGAGCTAATATTAAGGTGGAAGTGTCAAGACCAAATGCAGGCGGTCGGGCTGCAGAGCCCAAGGTCTTAACCACTGCCCTGTGTAGACTGCCTTCAAGAAAGGGTGACCCAGATGAGATGTGGAGCCAATTAGAAGCTACAGTGGTAACCATACAATATGTCAGTGTATCAAATCAACATGTTGTACGCCTTAAATTTACACAATTTTAAATGTCAAATCTATTTCAATTAAAAGAAGAGAAAAGTTGAATGCTCTGCTTTATGGAACGGTGAGCTCTCGGTCTCTGGAAAGTTTCAGAGAGAGGCACGTGGCTTCCCATCACTCAAGGGGAAGTCGGATTGGGAAGATCTCGGGTCCCCAGCCCCAGCCCTGAGACTCTCCGATTCCAGGTGGGAGGCAGCAATCTGGAGGCTAAACGGAATGACATGTCTCACTAACTCCCCCGAGGGCTTTATCTCCATGTAACCAAACAACTGTGGTGATGAATCGAGCAGCGTTCGCTCTTTCTGAGCAGCCACCACCTGGAAGGCGGCGCGGCAAGCTGGCAAGAGCAAAACCCAGTCCCGGAGCATGTACAATAACTCCAGCTTCAGCACGAACGAGGGGCAAGAGTGACAGTCAGCCCCTATCACCGTTCTGATTTCCTGCATGGAGCTTAGTTTGTTCTCAGGCTTAAAGGTTATTATGTGAATTCCAATGAGCTGCCTGCCAGCTCTCCCTCTCTGCCTGACAGCCTTCCCTTTTCTTTCCAAGAACAGATTGATCTCCTTACTCACTAGAACACAGGCTGGAGGGAAGATGTCAGGTTTTTGTCACCTGCATTTTTATTTGGGCATCCCTCCTTCGGAAATGGCTCATCAGCCACATAATTTTTTTCACACCGGACCGCAGGGCAACCCTCTTCAGCCAGAATTGCAAACTTGCCATCTGTCTTTTAAATGGCGAATTTGTTCACTTGTTTCACTGCATTCTTGCTCTGAGTGTGTGTGTGTGTGTGTGCACACGTGCGTGTGCACGCGCGTGTGCGTGTGTGCGTGTGTATAACTTGAGTTTGAAACTCAGGGCTCTGCAACCCCCCCCTCTGCAAGATGGCGCCTTCTATCTTGTGAGGCAGGACTAGGAACTAGAAACACTTGGTGCTTGATTGACATGAAGCGTATCTGACAGACAGAGACAGCTTGACTCTGTGGATGCTGGATCTGTGGGACTTTGGATTTAGTCCTCAGGAGATCCCCAGCTGGCTTCTGCTTCTAAGCCATGGAGGCTTCCTGCTTAGATACTACTTTCTCTTTCCACTGCAGGAATGGAACACTTGCTGGGTTGAAAACACCCCTCCTTCCTTTTTAAGCTCTAAAGTGCTTTGCTTTCTCACTCTTTTCTCAGCTTCCCCGTGAATCCCTCTTTTCATGGGGTGAGTGTGTTTCTCCTCAGAATTCGTGGAGGGGGGGTTATTGCTGAGGGAGAAAGCTGCCCAGGCATAGGGTTCCTAATCCACTTCTGGACACTTTCTACACCGAGTCATTCTGTGTCTTTTGACATTTCGATGGGAACCTGCTAGGCAGAATCCAGTGGGACAGAAAGTTTCAGCAGATACACTTCATTGCTCTAAACTGAGATGGTTTCTCGAATTGTAAGACGCGAGAGCAAAAATTGTGCCTTATTCTAGATTGACCCCCTCCCCACCATCTCCCTGCAGTGCCTTGCAAATGCCTGGTGTAGAGTCACTACATACCAATTCATATTTCCCAAGATTCCTCAGCGGTTGAGAACCATATGACAAAGTGTTCTGAAGTTATTTAAATGCGAGGTTAAAATGCATCTTAAAGCTTTTTTCCCCAGCAGAATTTCTCAGAGGTTTTTACCATGATAATATATCTCATGCTGGTTTAAAAATGGGGGGATATTAGGTCGCTGCATTTCCCAAACTTCTTCGGCCATAGAGCTCGTCTCTGGCTGGAGGATCCTATGGGCACCAACGGACTGGAGTTTGGTAAAGGGGTTTATTAAATGGATAGTTAGGAGCAGTAGGCGAGACCCTAACTCAACGCACTGCCCAAGTTCACTCACGGCTGCCCCAGTAGCTCAAATGAGCTGGACCAAACTTGAAGATAAGAAGAACACAGAGCAGAGTTGGAGACTCCTAGGAAATCATTCTGCATGCCTCTCCCCACCCCCAGGATTTTTAATAGGCCACGTCAGGTTAAAATGAACATCAGTGATTACTCAGGGGTATATTAACCAGATGCCATTTAATCACTTCATTACCATTTGCTCCACTCACCAGAAAATCGGAATGAAAGTAAAGAGCTATAGAGACATTAGCTCAGGATCACCTAATTCACCCAGTCGTGGTGACTTTTTCAAGGTCGATTTGCAGCAATACTAGAACCTTGGCCTTTTGCCTTGGCCCTTCACCTCCATTCCTTTGTGACTCTCCAATTTCCTAGCCGGGCTCCTTCCCACGATATTAGGATCTCGGATGTGGCCAGAGCCTAGGGGGTCTCAAGTTTAATGTTTCTACTGCCCAGTAATTGGTATGTTCAACTGGATTGCACGCTTCGGAATGTCAACGCAAGTACGGGTCTGTGTACATAGGAGCACAAGGTATTGAAGCAACGAAGACTAGAAAGTATTACCAGTCGGTGTTTGATGTAAACATGGCCAACTAGCTGGGGTTGAATTCGCTCTCTGGGTTTTTCTTTACATCCCCAAGTAAGAGGGAGCTCATTCAATGAAGTCCTGCCATCTAGCTAATGTTTCCAATGGCTGCCTGTCCATTCTTTTCCTCCTTTCAATCCCCAAAAGGTGAGATTCTTTTCCAAACCAGCAAAGCTTTGGTGGCGGTCTGGCTAGCCACAGAAAGCACAACGAAGTATAAGTTACCTTGCAACGTGTTGAAGATGGCAAAAAGATATAAGAAAAAGATCCTCACGGGTCCCCAGGCAAAAAAGGCAAACCCCCAGGTGAGGCCAAGTAAGAGTGTCAGGCTTGTGGTGCCTTTGAGGTCACGAAGGATCATTTTCCGACGGGTCCTCTGGCTTCGGGAGTTTATGGAATTCAGTTGAGCGAGAACGGTGCAGAACATGGAGAGATTCATCAGAAATACAAGGCAAAAGTAGGCCACCACTGAGGTGTAAAAGATAGAATCATCTTTGATCCAACAACTGTGAGAGACAAAGAAGAGAAGGCCATTGTCGGGTAGAGAAACACAAACTTGCACTTTTCAGCGAGACTCTGAAGATCATCTCACCGGTTTTATTTCACCCGAGGGCACTCACACCTAGAGAGAGGAACCGGTCTGATAGGAGTTCACTCACGCTCACTGGGGGCACAGCGGGGCTGGAACCCCAGTCTCCCGAGCCCCAGACCGGGATTGTTTCTGGTGCCGGACACCCTAGAGGATATGCGGGAACTTCTCAGTCCAAATCCCCAGGAGGCCATTCTGTTCTTCAAGAGCAGAAAAACCGATTCCGTCTTTTCCTCCGAAGTGGCGCTCTCCCCCCACCCCCACCCCCACCTGACACCTGAGCTTTTATTTGCAGGATGAATTCTGCTTTGCATGATAAATATCACAGTAAAAGGACATAAGCGATGACTCGCTTTTCTGAATGCTATATCAAACAATGGCGAAATCATCGGTGTTAATGAGCGCGCAACAAAGGAAGGACAGCTCCGGTCAAAAAGAAAGAAATACGTGACAATTCATATAAACAGATACTTCGGCTAATAACATATCCAATTACCAGAGGCAGTGCCTCTGGTCTTCGAACATGGACAAGTTTTACTGATTTAACTGCGTGTCATCCTAGCTGAGATCTCTTTTCCAGAACCAGGAAAATCCTTTGTGCTGACCTCGTTCGTGTTGGTGTGGATATGTTCACGCATGTGAGTTTGTGCGTGTTTGTGTGGGTGTGTTGGGAGGGAGGGAGGAAGAAAACATTTGATTTCCCTAATGGAGTCTGATACTTAGGGTTCACTGAACATCATCTTCAGCCTTAGATGAGGCTGTAGAAGACATTTGAAAAGGGGCAGTGCCCCTATCTGTTTGGATACAGAATCATCTCTAAGACTTAGTGTTAAGTACCAAACATTGTGCATCTACCATAACGGAGTGCGCCAGAGAGTCTCTATACACAGCCAGTTGCTGGTAATAAGAGTTGCATCAAGGGACAGCGACCGTGTGGCTGGGGGTTGGGAGCGGGGCATACTTCTCATCCTCTATCCTTTTGTACGTTTTAATTTTGTAGCATGTGCATGTATTACTTCTTCAAAATATAATTATAAAAAAAAAAGCTCTCAGAGCACTCTGTCTCTTACCAACCAATTCACATATGAAAGAGCTCTTTTCAGGAGTGGAGTTGGTTTTGTTCTGGTTTTGCTTTTGCTTTTGATCTTTGAAGAAGAATCTCCATTAGATAGACACTGGGGACGCTTTAAGCCACAGAATAGGCTTGGAGGAAGGACAAAGGAAGAGACAAGAAGGAAGGGAGGAGAAAAGGGAGAGAAGGAAAGGGCAACAAGGAGTTATAATTAGAAGGCATCTGCTGAAGGGGACATTATTATTCTGACCCTCTGGAAACTGTCATCTCAATAGGAAAGATGGAGGAGTCTGGGGGTCCAGACCTCCTACATTTGATTCCAGTCCAGCGGGAGAGGAAATCTGTAGTAACAACAAAAACAAAAACAAAACCAAACCAGTTTAAGAGGCAACAGTAAAGAGAATGGATCTGGGTAAGTAAAAACCAATCAGGGGGCGCCTGGGTGGTTCAGTCAATTGAGCGTCTGACTTTGGCTCAGGTCATGATCTCACGGTTCATGAGTTTGAGCCCCACATTGGACTCTCTGCTGTCAGTGCAGAGCCTGCTTCGGATCTTCTGTCGCCCCCTCTCTCTCTGCCCCTTCCCCGCTCACACTTTCTCAAAAATAACTAAACATAAAAAAAACCAATCAGAGGCATGAAATAAAATCACGCAGTCTAAAGAACCACATGGTCACTAGCTATCTGCCTATAAAAGAAGGGTCTGGAAAGGTGAATGGCTACCTTCTTGGGGCTGTGGATGAGAGCATCAAAAAGACTGGGCTGATCCATTAAGAAGAAAACAAAAGATGAGGAACATAGCATGATGTATAAACCCGTCAAATCAGTAAGCTGTACACCTGAAACTGACGTAATATGCTGTGTCTACTGTACTCGAATAAAACAAATACATTTTTTTGAAAAGAAAAGAGAAAAGAAGAACAACAGGACAACGAAGCTGAGCCAATTTTCAATGGAAAGCAGTGGAGTGTTTTTCAGGGGAGACCTTTGTGAAAAGGTGGCAAATTTCCTTACGGTGGCCACTATAACTCCTTCCGAGTTCTGCGAGCTTTCTAATCATAATCGCTGCCGCTTAAGTAGCCCTTACTATGGAACTGGCCCCATGCTGAGCGCTTGATGTACGTGATGGTATCTTAATTTGCATGCTACACTGACAGCAAACATTATTGTCCCCATTTTCCAGTGGAGGAAATAGAAGGAAGGGGTAAGGTAAGTTGCCCGAGGTCATACAGAGACCAGGCACCTAATCATTACACGAGTGCTCCTGTGACTGCATTTCGGCTGAAAAGGCTGAGGCTGAGTCCCCCCACCGCCCCACCGAAGCCAGCATCCAGACTGAGCCGCAGGTCAGAACAGCTGCCCGCACACCCTGATGGACAAGAGCGTCATCACCCGGTACTTACAATGGAGTCGTCGAGCTTAGAGTTCCATAGAGATCTTTTTTCACACTGAGCGTGATTGCCACCATGATCCCTGGGATTCCTAGAGTGGGGAGGCAAGCCCAAGGCGTTCCATTAGGAAGCGAGGAGAGGTCCAGATCGCTGACCGTGGGCCCTGATGCACCAAGACACTCTTTAAATGAGCCACAGATGTGCGGCCATCAAAATACCATTGTTTGCAAAATGTTGGTGAATTCTTCCAAGTTAAACATTTCTACGAGTTCTCCAATCTGCTAAACTAAACAGCATGCCAAAGGCTCCAATACAACACCCACTGGTTATTAAAAATAGCTCAAGTGCCAAAAAATCAACTTGGCAATAGAAGTACCTAGTTCGGAATGCAGGTTCATCTCAAGCATTTCTTCCCAGATACGGGCTGCCAGTTTTTTTCTCCTTTTCCATAGAGCCCCTTAGTTCCCGGGGTCCTTTTGTCTAGGTCACCTTGGAGGAAGGGCACAAGCCATCAGCTGCCGCCTTCAGTGCTTTCTGACAGGAGAGCTGTTTCCACCCTCGTTACTAGTTTGACATTTTGACTAGATCGACCGGTTAACGACCAGTCAATTCAGTCGGACTATAATAAAGCAATCAGTTCAGTCAAAGTGGTCAGACGTGATGTGCGTGTAGACACAGGATTTAAAAATCCAATTTCACGTCCATTTGCAAAATTGAAACGATTTCTTTATTTCTAACGATGTATTTCTCCTAAACTAAGGGCATTACACCTGCACACATTTTAGGGGTTCCATAAGATACTTTGCAAGGCTGTTGGAGACCCCAGAGTGCCAAGTCGGCATCTTGAAAAACCCTCCACCGTCCGATTCTGTGAGAAACAGGACAGTCCCTGTTTCTAGCTTCCTAGCTTCTAGCTTCTAGCTTGATCTGTATATCACACACTTAGCGCAGTGCCTAGCAAGAGGTAGATATTTGCAAAAATACCTGTTGGGGAAAAAAGACAATGACAGGAACAAACTTATGGTTGCCCAGGGGGGAGAGGAAGGGGGATGGGCAACATGGGGGAAGGAGAGTGGGAAGAGCAGACTTCCGGTTGTGGAATGAATACGTCACAGGGATGGAAGGCACAGCAGAGAGGATGTAGCGAATGGTACTGCAACAGCACTGTACTGTGACAGATGGCAGCTACCCATGCCGGCAGCACGGCAGCACATATAGACTCGTCCGATCCCTATGTTGTACACCTGAAACTCATGTGACATTGAGTGTCCACTATACTGCAATTAAAAACATTTATTTTAATCTGTTGGAGGCCAGGAAGGAGGGATGGAGGGAGGTCTCCCACTTACAGTGGAAGTTGTGAGGTGGTCCCCAAGCTGTGTTTATGCTTTGGTGATTAACAAATTAAGAAATTATCGATTAATAAACAAAAAGATCCCGACTGGTTATTAAAAAGCCTGGACCGATCCACTGCCTCGGACGGGGATTTAAATACAGGAGCAAAACCTTTGCAACAGGTTGCGGAGCAGGCAACGGCTTGGCCAGCCGCTGATCCGAATCTGGGCAGCACACCCCGGGAGCCCGTAGGACTGCGAGAAGACCGCAGGCGCAGGCCTGCGAGGAGGTGATCGGAGGCCATCCCCTACTCTCCTCTCTATCTCCCGGGCGGGGGGCTGTCATGAGACATCCCTTCCAGGTTCGGAGGAGGTGTGGGGCTTTGCACCCCGCCCCCTTAGAACAGAGCTGCAGGATATAGACCCCCATAGCTTCAGCTCAGAGCTGGCTCTTCGGTGACAGGGAATCCCTCCACTCGTGCGGTAGCTATCTGTTCCCTTTGGTCACTCTTTTATAGCGCGCGGGACAAGGCCTTGGGAGCTGGCACCTTTAGCTACTCTTCCGTTCACCGCCTATGTAAGTGATCAGCTGAATCTGGAAGCAGCTTGTTGCACCTTGACGGTGGAGCCAGTCAGGCCATGGCCTTGGCTTGGGTGCATACTTGACGCTCCTTAAATGTATCCTGCCTCCAGCTACCAAGTCTTAGCCTTTTGTGCCTCTCCTGGCACATCAGCAAGTGTGTATGGACCGGGAAGGTCGGAGAGAGAGGTGAGCTCTGGAGAGCCACACTTAAGGAGCAGGTGAAGGAGGAAGGGGCTGACAAGGAAGCTGAGGATGCCGACGAGAGAGAAGAAAAGCCAGGACCGGGTGTTATTTACAGCCCTTTTACTGTTAGCCATCTGTGGGTTATCTGCGTGGGGGGTTATCCACGAAGCCTCTTCCGGATCATTTTTCAATCTCTTGGTTGACTCGAGATGAAGACTTTCGGGCACAGGAGGAGGGCACTGACTGCTTTCGGCTCCGTGTTCCTGATGGATTCCAACATATACTAAAACAATCGTAGATTATGCTTTGCTTAGTATTTGCCTGTCTCTGCTCCCTGACATTAGCATGGATAATAGCACTGACTGTGTATCCAATGAAAGTGTGTGCTATAGTAATGAGCTCATTAAAAGGATGAGTAGCTAATTGGGAAGCTATTGTCTTTACAAAGGCGGCGGAAGATAAAAATCTATCCTCCCGTGGATCCGAGGCATTCCACTTAATATACATCTTCTGTGCATCCAACGCATTCTCTGAAGTCAAACCCTGGTTTGAATAGGCAAAGGGAAGGGAGAGGAGCTGGGCTGACGGTGTCAGAAACACGGGGCGGCAAACAGATCAAACAACATTTAAACTAGGAAATAGTCGTGCTGGGTTCCATTCCTGGCTTCTTCCATAGGGGAGCAGTGACAGTGACAGTGACCGCCATGAGGCTGAGGGGGAATCAGGGCGCGTCTGCCCCCGCACCCCTCCCCACATTGCAAGTGCTGTCCCTGTCCCTTCAACAGCAGGGCTAGGTGACAGAGGTTACAGTCCAAACTCTGGAGCCAGATCTCAGCTTCAAATCCCAGTTCTGCCACTTCCTAGCTGTGTGCATTTTGGCAAATTACCTACTGTCTTTGTGCCTCAGTGTCCTCACCGCTAAGTGGTTATAATGATGAAATCTTTCTCACAGAGAGATAATGAGTGCTAAAGAAGTTTGCAAAACACTTAGAACAGTGTCTGGTACATATAAGCACCACCTACATAAGGAGTACCATACAAGTAAGCGTTGGCTGTTACATCAGTAAGTATTTGTCGGGTTTTAACTTCTGTAGAGGGAAGGATAAAATCTGACGGGTTCACGACAGTAGCTCCTGCATTTAGCACAGTATAACAGCAGGTGCTCGATAAATATTTGTGGACCAATTCCTCACCCTAGAGGTGAAAAGTTGAATTTAGGGGCGCCTGGGGGGCTTGGTCGGTTATGCATCTGACTTTTTGGTTTGGCTCATGATCTCACGGTTTGTGGGTTCGAGCCCCGCATGGGGCTCACGCTGACAGTGCAGAGCCTGCTTGGGATACTCTCTCTCCCTCCCTGGCTCCCTTTCTCTCAAAACAAATAAAATAAACTTAAAAAAATTCTCTCCCTCCTTTCTCTCCCTTTCTCTCAAAACAAATAAAATAAACTTCAAAAAAATTTTTAAGTTGAATTTATGGAGCACTACAGGCAGGAAGAAAGATGCACACCCAACACCAGTGAGCCAATCCTTAATCCCTTACTGATGCTAATACCAGAATCTGGTCCTGAACAATGTGTCTAACGAAGCTGGAATTAGAAATACACACGAGGCTTAAAATAGAGACGTCAAGGCCAATGGCAGATATACTTACCCCAACCAACTAGACAGAATTTAAGGATATAATTGGGAACGTAGATGTTAAAGACTCGGACCAGAGAGAAATACATGTGGACCCCCTCCAGGCCCATCCAAGTCAAAGAAACGAGCAGGAAGTAATGAAGTGCCACCGCGGCTGTGACGCACAGTCCCGCTTTCTGAAACGACGCGGACCAGGAATTGACCAGAAACGCCAGGTTTAGCATCAGTAGGGCTGTGCACAGGTTGATCAGGATTTTGGAAGGATGATCCTTTCGAAGTTTGCTAAAAGAAAAGACACGGCGTTTCGTTGGGTAGGGTCTCTGGTTTTAATCAAGCATTGCCACATCTGATCTGCCTAAGAAGCGCCTGTTGAACTTGCTTGTTTTACCTTACACATACTGGATTTTCGAACTGCCCACCCTCTTTCCAGGTAGAGTCAAAGCATCCTAAGTACAGTGACCTTCACTGACAAGAATAATACTAACCTCTTTCAGCGAAGCGGCCCCCTTTTCTTCTCTTTTACTTTTTCTTTGTCTTTTTCTCTTGGGGAGAAGGAAGGGAGGAGTTTCCTGAACACTCCCATTCTATCATCACCCTTTTAGCAGACTCGCTTGTTATTTCTTGTGTTGTTGATGTTAGCCACGCTGACAGGTGTGAGGTGATATCTCATTGTAGTTTTGATTTGCATTTCCCTGATGATGAGTGATGTTGAGCATCTTTCTGCGTGTGTATATTAGCCATCTGGATGCCTTCTTCAGAGAAATGCCTGATCATGTCTTTGGCTCATTTTTCATCGAATTATTTGTTTTTTGGGTATTCGGGTGTATCGGGTTTATATATATATTTTAAACCGTTGTATTGTACACTTTTTTAAAGGTTATTTATTTATTTTTTAGTAATCTCTACATCCAACATGAGGCTCGAACTCACGACCCTGAGATCAAGAGTGACACGATCTTCCGACTGAACCAGCCAGTGCCCCAGTTTTTTATATACTTTAGATACGAACCCTTTATCAGATATGTCCCTTGCAAACATCTTCTCTAGAGGTAGAATATTTTCAAATCTCAGAAGTCTCCCTCATTCCTTCTCCCATTCAATAACAAACCCCTCCCACCACACACATGGGTAGAAGTAACCAATATTTTAGCTTTTGTCCCCACAGATTGTTTGGCCTGTACTTAGTGCTTCATATAAATGGAACCATGCAGTCTGCTCTCCTTTTCTTCTGGCTTCCTTGTTGCTCAACTCTATGTCTATGAGATTTAGATATTATGTTGTACTATGCAGAAGTGGTTCATTCTTTCGGTACTGCTGTGAAGCATTCCATTTTATAAGTATACCACAACTTATTCATCCAGTCAACTGTTAATGTACATTGGGGTTGCTTCTAATTTGGGGCCGCTATGAATGAACCTGCTGTGAATATTCTTGTGTATATCTTTTGGTGGACACATGTATTCATTTCTCTCGAATAGTAAAGTTTCTGGATCAACAGCTAGATGTATATTCATCTCCAGTAGGTATTGCCAAAGAATTTTCTAAAGCATCTGTGCCATTGTGCAGTCCCACCAGTAACATATAAGACTTCCAGTTGAGGGGTGCTTGGGGCTCAGTTGGTTAAGTCTGAGTCTTGATTTCAGCTCAGGTCATGATTTCACCGTTCGTGGGATCGAGCCTCCTGTCAGGCTCTACACTGAGAGTGCGGAACCTGCTTGGAATTCTCTCTTTCCCTCTCTCTCTGCCCCTTCCCGGTTTGTGCATGCTCCCTCTCTTTCTCTCTCACTCTGTCTCGCCCTCTCAAAATAAATAAATATTAAAAAAAATTTTTAAGAGTTCCAGTTGTTCCACACCCTTTTTGGCACTTGCTCTTGTCAGTATTTTAAGTTTAGCCATCCTGGTAGGTACATAGAAATATAACCGTGGCTTTAGTCAGCATTTCCCTGATGAATAATGATGTTGAGACCCTTATCATATGGTTATTAGCCATTTGAGTAAGGGTTAGGGTTACACATGGATATCCTCTTTTGTGAGGTGCCTGCTCAAGTCCTTTGCCTACCTTTAATTGTATTGTCTATCTTTTTCATTTTTAGGAGTATGTGTGTATGTATATATACCTACACACATACATATACATGCATATGCATACACACATACATATATACATATATACAAACATACATATACACACATACATATATATACATATATACATACGTATACACACATACATATATATACATATATACATACATATACACACATACATATATATATATATATATATACACATACGTATATACACACACTCATATGCATCCTGCGGAAAAGTCCTCTGTGAGACATATGCATTGCAAATATCTTCTCCCAATTTGTGGTTTGCCATTTCACTATCTTAGTGATGTCTTTTGATAAAAGAAGTTCTTAAATTCAATGAAATCCAATTTATTAACTTTTTCTTTTACCCGTAGTGTTTTTGTATCGCTTTCTAAAAATCCAATTACAATCTCTCTCTCTCTCTCTCTCTCTCTCGCACTCTCTCTTTTTTTTAGAGGAGCCTCGGTTGTTTTTTTTTTTTTTTCATCTATCCACTTCATAATCTAATGGATTTGACCTCTTCCTATTGTGATGAATAGGAACATTTCATGAAATTAACATGGTTACAATGACAACAGCATCCATCAAACCAAATCAAACCTGCTCAGAGCAAGACTTTATCAACTTACTGAAAAGCTATGTATGTCACCATTGCAACTCCCAGGAAAATGGAGGAGATTCCACATCCAATGTATGTTATAAACACTAATATCCGTTCATTCACTGCGTCCACCGCAGACCTGGATAAATCCTAGGAAAGGCAATATATTGTACTTTATACATTTTCCCAAGCGAGTTTCTGGTAAAAGCCTTCTGGGGATCACTAGCAGGAGGTTCTCAGGATATATAGCATCCCTGCCATAGCTCTTATAAAACCAGAGTATGTGGATGGATATATGACAAAACTGTATGTTGTTTGTTGAGTATGCCTGGTGCAACTGACTGTGTACAGGTCACGGAGAGCCATCAACAGCACTGGAAGAACACTTAGTCCTTGGTTTTATTGTCATTAACATGTTCCACACTTAAAATATAACCAAACTAATAGATGTGAATTTGGGATGCAAAGTGAATCATTATTTGAACTAAGTGTCCCCAAACAATTCACAGAACATTAAAAAATGTTCCTTTTCCTTAGACCTTAAATAACTTTCATAAAATTAAGAGACAAAATGAGCCGTAGAGATCACATAATCCCGAAATTTCTTAACCTGAGGACCATAAAAGACCTGAAATGGCATGCAAAGTCATGGGGATATATGTGTGCATTGCTCTGGACACAAGGTCTACAGTTTTCCTCAGATAAGTTATAGAGACTTATGAATCAGAAAAGGTTAAGGAGCACCGGTCCACCCTGGGAGTTCTCAACCAGAAGCGATATTGCCCATCCCCCAGGGACATTGGCAATGTCTGGAAACATTTTTGGTTGTCACGACTGGGGAAGGTGCTACTGGCGTCTAGTGGGCAGAGGCCAGGGATGTCGTTAAACATCCTACAATTCAGAGAACAGTCCCCACAACAAAGAATTATTTGGTTCAGAATACCAATAATGCCGAGGTTAAGAAATCTTGGTCTTCTTCAACCTTTCACATTTCAGAAGACAAATCTAAGGTCCAAACAAGTGAACCAACCTGATCAAGATCAGATAGGTAGTTAGCGACAGAGCTGGGATTTGAGCCCTGGTCTTTTGACCCCTGCTGTAGTGTTCTAACCAACTTGGAGAAACTAAACACAATTCTTACAATTCAGTAAATATCAGTGGAGTGCCTCTCCCTTGTTGAATAAACTTGGTTAGAAAAGAAAAGAAATATAAAATAGACACTCAACCCTCAAGGAGCTTACCATTAGTAGGAGAAACAACTCACACACAACATATTCAGGTAACAGTATATAATATATATAATAAAGTAAGTTAAGAAAGCTCCTCCCACCGAGCCAGCCAGGCGCCCCTTTGAGAGCCATTTTGAAGGGAAACTCACCAAGTCCTGAGGTTGGGGAGGGCCATGGGGAACTAAAGAGTTGGAAGAGCTAACTAACTCATGATGACTCAGAGGCCCTACGCCCGAATATGCGAATTGATCAGATAGCTCTTGTCTGGTTCAGTACCACAAGTATTTAAAAAATAGATCTTTCCTACACTGCAGTCTGACAATTAAAAATTTTAATGATGATACCCTTTGACCCAGCAGTTCTACTTCCATCAATTTCTCCTACAGAAATAGTTACACCAGTGTTGGAAGATAAGTGAGTAAAAATGTGTCTTACAGCAGTGTTCATGATGGAGAAAAATAGCAGAACTAAAATGCCTACCTGCCGGGGACTGGTTAAATTCATTGTGTTACATCCACACGAGAGAATTCTGTAAAGATGTTTTGAAAATTGAAGTTGATGGATATGTATTTGCCTGAAAGATGTCCCATTGTATTGTTAGTGCAAAGCTAGCGGCAAAAAGAGTGTGAGTAATTTGATCCCGTTTTTATAAAATAAAAGCATATATTAATATACACATACGAAAGGAATGTGAAAGAATGTATATAAAGGTGTTTAAAGGTGATGATCTTGGGGCACCTGGGGGCCTCAGTCAGTTTTTAAGCACCTGACTCTCGGTTTTAGCTCCGGTCATGATCTCACAGTCATGAGATTGAGCCCCGTGTCCGGCTCCATGCTGACCGTGCAGAGCCTGCTTGGGATTCTCTCTCTCTCTCTCTCTCTCTCTCTCTCTCTCTCTCTTTCTCCCTCTCTGTCTCTCTCCCTCCCTCCCCCCCTCTCAAAAATAAATAAATAAACTTATAAAAAAGGTGATGACCTCTTGGGAAGGTAATTACAGGGACCTTTTCTGTCATGTTTGAATTTCGAGAAGCAGACATTACTTCTACAAGGAGAAAAAAAAAATTATTTCAATCTGACTTACTTCAAATGAACAAAGAGGGAGCTTTTTCCCACTTGCATGCCACTTTTCCATAACAGTTCACACATATATTTCTGGCCTGTAATCTAATAAAAGTTGTCCAAATTCTATCAAGGAGTGATTAAGAGACAACTCACCATTAAGACTCCAAAATGGGTGAGGTGGTCACACTGACAGATTGTGTGATTTACGTTTGTTTCCTTTACTTTACAGCCTGACGAATTCCAGCCACCTTGCCCATCTGCGGGAGACAGAAGGGAATTTCAAAGCAATTTTGTTTTTCTCAGAAATGTTTAACTTTTCATTATAAGCACCTTCCAAGCGTGTGTTCTAATTAGTATTCTTTGTTAAGAGAAGAAGATAGAGGTATAGTTGAACATTGAAATTAAATTAAGTCTAATAGGTGAAATTGACTTTTTGGGAACTTCATGCATGGCATACCCTCTCTGGCTCTCACTTCCTGTTCTGGCACAGGACTTCTACAGAGTCCCGCTAGAGATTAGGACAGACTCTAATCATGAACAGCAGTCCTGCCACCATGCTGGAGTGACAGAGTAAGAACTGTTTTCTTAAGTAGCACATATAGAAAACAGGTAGCTCTAGAACTTTCTGAAGGGCATGACATTTGTCTAGAACTTTCTAAAGGCTGACATTTTGGCCTGCTTGGTGGCCTCAGAATAGACATCTGAAACCACCAGTTCAAGCCAGAGTATGGTCTGTCTCTTCTTAGGGCCAATTAGAGCCTCCGGTTTACTTGACACTTGCCTAGTTTCTCACTCCTGAGCTTATTTAGGGTTTTAAAACCAATCCTTGCACCTCCATAACCTGTAGATCTCAGATACTAGACCAGATCTAGAGTAAAACCTCCAGTGTAGCACTAGACCAGGGAGGTTATCATAAAATAGGCACCTAAGTGTCATTAAAAATTGTCCATGCAGGACGACTCCATAGATCCCAGAGGTTCTGATCCATGGACAGACGGTGGGGGGCAAAGGGTGACCTGGGAGGAGTCTGGCAACTGGCACTGATGTGCATGCAGATTGACTTACTGAGGCTCTGGGGGTCAAGGCTCACCATTTTACAAGACTCTTATCCTGGGAGCCTTGGAGAAGACCAGGAAAGGACATGCTATCTCTGTTGTAGGAAAGGATTGGCAGTCCACGTCCCAGGGAGTCAAACGGGAGAAGAATTTCCTTTTTCTCCCAGAATTTCCAGGAGACTGAAAAAGGAAAATTCCAGGCAGAGGGTCACATACTCATTCCTGGCATTCCAGGGAAAATGGATTCTGGGTGGGAATACTTTGAGATTTGGTGATGTCCCTGGAGACTCCAATGCAGAAGGCAAGCCTAAGAGGAGCCCCTTTTGCAATCCCAACTCCTTCTCTTACTGTCCCCAATGGCTCATACCTAGCCAAATAGGAAGGGCCCTTTAAGACCAACCAGGAAGTCTTTTTCCCTCCATGAAAAGATAAAAAGATTGGGGCTCCAAGAGAGTCAATGGACTACCCAAGGTCACACAGTCAGTCTAGAAGAGATGAGGGAATAAAAGAAGATAGTGGATGTTGCACATCTCCATGGGAAAACGCAGATGAGAAGCCAGGTGTTCATTTTTCAACTTGCTTCCAACAGCTCAAGGCTGCTCTGCACTGGGTCTTCCAATTTTCCTTATTCCTGAGCTGTATGATTTTTCTAATCCCCCAAATCAGCCTCTTATCAAAAAGAAAGGGCTTTTTTAAAACCTCCCATGCCCTAACTAGATATAAAACTCATATCGTATCTTAGTCAGAGTTCTCTGTAAGATGGTATGGCTCCCTCTCATCCAACTGCCAACTAGGAAAATGGTCAGGGGAAAGTCTCATTGAGAGCCGAAGACAAAGCTTCCTAAGAAAAATACTTACCGTTACTCTCAAAGTCCCAGAAGGCACAGTAAACTTGATCATAGTTCTAGAAAAAAGACAAATCGGAAGTAAACACCTTTCCTTGTGATATTTACCACACAACGACAACTCTACACAAGTGTTTTCTTCTCCATGTTTTTTCAAACAGTAGAGACACACACATACTGGGACCATTTGCAAGTTGGTTTTAAGACTAACCCCAGGTGACTTGGGGTTTACAAGTGAGAAAACAGCATGTTACTGCGTGATGGACTAGTATGTGTCCTTTAAAATATTTGATAAATTCCTCACAGCATGGCTCCCAAGGCCAGTCTTCACTCCCACCTCAAAGGAAGAAAAAGAGACTGCCTCCTGCTCTTAGGCCGAAGGAGACATCAAACTCTCCATACTTGCCGAAGGGAGAAAAAGAGGAGCAAGAAAGAGCTGAACATACCGATGAAGTACAAAATGAAATAGACTTATGAACAAGTCAGTGAGGAGATTTTGGAAGTACAACAGGAATATAACAAATTCTGCCAACCATTTTTTCAGGAGAGGTTGGAATTGATCACCAAAATCCTAAATTTGGGGGTAACAGCATTTGTCAACCATCCACAGTGTCTGCACTGCTTGGGGAGGAGGGTGAAGAGGCCCTGAATTATTTTTTAATTTTTTTTAAGTAGGCTTCACACCTAGCATGGGGCTTGAACTCACAACCTGGAGATCAAGACCTGAGCTGAGATCAAGAGTTGGATGCTTAACTGACTGAGCCACCCAGACGCCCCAGAAGAGATGCTGCGGTATCTGACAGGAGTCGAAGGGACAGAATTTGAAGATACTCAATAAATGTTACAGAGTAGATTTTTACTGTGATGAAAACCCTTCCTTCAAAAATAAAGTTCTTTCCACAGAATTTCATCTGAGCAAGAATGGTGATCCATCTTCCAAGTCAGCTGAAATCAAATGGAAATCTGGAAAGGATCTGATGAAAGATTCGAGTCAAACACAGAATAGATGATGAAAAAGAAGGATTGGAAGATGTTGATGAGGGAGGTGGGGATGAAGGTGAGGAGGATGAAGACGACAATGAGGGGGAGAAAGGAGAGGAGGAGGAGGAAGGACCTTTTGAAATTTCCTCCAGTCTCTGGGAGCAAGTTGCTGTCTTTCCCCCTGCTCCTCTTGTGTTCATTTGCCCTGTTTTTTGAAGTCTCTTTTCTCCCCTTTTATATCATGGTTCTCAACTTATTTGGGGGGGAGAGTACCTTGGGAATACAGTGAGAAAATAATCTCTAGCCCTTTCTGTTCCAAATTAAATTTTATCCCTCCCTGTCTCAACAAAAACTTGATGGAGTCAATACCACTGTGTTCTGTGGATGCTGGAGGGTGCTAGGCCCCCGTGTTAGAGGACGTATAATTTTAGCTTTCCCCCTCCTTTCTCTGTATATTGGGCTCAGAGATTAGTGTTCCTATGTGAATACAAACAGCATTTACCAACATGTTACCTGCCCACATTGTCTTGTTTAAAAAATAATAAAAAAAAAAAACTTTTAAAAAATGGGGTTATAGAAGGTCAGCAGGGGCACCTGGGTGGCTCAGTCAGTTAAGCGTCCGACTCTTGATTTCGGCTCAGGTCACAATCTCATGGTTTGTGAGACCAAGCCCCGTGTCAAGCTCTGCGCTGACAGTGCAGAGCCTGCTTGAGACACTCTCTCTCCCTCTCTCTCTGTCTCTTCCCTGCTCATGTTCTCTCTCTCTCAAAATAAAGAAATAAACATGATTTTTTTAAAAAAACAGAAGGTCAGCAAAGGGTGGGTTTGAGATGTTTGCGTGGGTTAGGTGGGCGTTCTGACAACGTGGCTTCTCCAGCATGTTTAGTTGTGATGTTTGACATCCTTGCAACTGAAGATGACACTGTTATAAAATAAAATTCTCTCCTAATGATGACTTGAGCCCTGCCATTCGATGAGAGAATCAGGAGAACCTGTAAGGTCATATTTGGAATTGACATTCGTTATTGTAATTTTGTTCCTGTTTATTTTAACATTTCCTTTTTGTTTCACTGGAAAGGAAAGACAATGCTCCTTTTGTTAAAAGCGTGCAAGTAGCTTTGTTACAGTAAAACTAAACATGGACACCCACACACACCCACACACGATATTTGGTAACATAGGATTTTGCCACACCTTCCTGGTGTAAGGCCCAGGAGGAGGCTGTGGATGGTCGGTGCAGGTCTGATGAGGGGTAGGTGTTCCTTGTGGACCTTTGGAATTTGGAGCTCACAGCTGAGATCAAGCCTTAGGGATACGAAGTTGAGCTGCACGCTCGTTAGGCCTAGTGAGCATTCCTGGGGCCTCACTAGCTCCTACAATGTCCAGGGAACTGGAGACTATGAGAAATTGGTTATTGGTGGATGCTTGGAGAGCTGGGGCCCCTGCTGGAATTGAGAGATCTTACCCATCTAACATGTTCCATTTGGTATCTGTTTTTTATTACTTTCCTCTCCCACTCTTCCTACTTCCCCTCTAGAATTAAGACCTGTGAAAAATATGCTGTTCCATATGGTCTTCTAGATCGGGAATAAAGGAAACTATTAAGACTTCACACTGGACATACATTAACATCAAAGAATGGGATAGTAGTTCATTCTTATACTACAGCTAAATTTGATCATTTAGTAATATATACCGTATGTTATGCCATATGACTATGGCTTTAATTCTTTGGTGATAATTAATACATATTTTAATGCTCTCCGTGACAATTCAAAAGGATAAAAATGTTCAATTATTTTAAATTGCCTGCCTCACTCAAAAATAAATGGAATTAAATATCATTTAGTGAGATGGGACAACCAAAAGATCCAGCTGCCCTAGTCCATCCTTTCTGCTGCTCTGTCATAGTGCGAGAAGCCCACCATTAGTTATCTCCTGAAGCTATGGCAGTATTTCTGGAAGGCCTCAATTACAACACACCTCTACTATCTGGGATGGGACAATCTTCATTAAGTCTTAGAACCACATCTGTTAAGTAGCCAATTATGTTTAACAAGAAATTCATGGAGGGGCTCTGCGGCCTTTCTATTCTGAGATGAAAATGGGTTATGTGCCTTACCTGGTTTCCTCCGACGTGCTGCAGGGTAATAACCACTGGATCGGCCAAGTTTTGAACGGATGTATCTGAAATGCTGGCACTCACAACGAAGGTGGTTAATGCTGTAGCGACATTTTTGGTCTGTAGACGAAACATAAGGAAGAGGAGTTCAGGTCCTAAATTTCCAATTTCTTGCACGTTCACCAACTCAGAATTAGTAACGCACGGTACTAGGTACAGAAATATAGAAAATAAATTCATAAGCTGAAACGAAAGTTTTATTTGTATTTATTTTTTAATTTTTTTAAAGGTTTTATTTATTTTTTAAGTAAGCTCTGCCCTCACCACTGGGCTCGGACTCACAACCCCAAGACCAAGAGTCGTAATCTCTACTGACTGAGCCGGCCGGGTGCCCCTCAGAAGAAATTTTTAAAGGTCATTTAGCTCATCTCCTGTCTTTGTCTCGATTTTACCCAGCTAGAACAATGCACTAATCCCAGTCATACAGCCAAATGTCTTTCCAGAAAGCACTGGCTTTGTTAATACTTTGTTGTCATCCGCTCCTCAGAACTGCACTAGCAACAAAGCGAAACTATTCCCTACTTTGATAACTCTCTGAACCCTGACACTTCACAACTTATCATAGTTCTAACCTCTAACCATCCTTACTTACTTTTAAGGGGCCCCTCCTCATAAGAGACATCTCCTCCCTAGGGGACCTTGAACTCGGAGGTCAGAGCATAGCCGTGATGCGTCCTCATGTCCCCTGCATGGCCTGACATACAGCAAGTATTTTGTCTTGCACCCAGAAGGAGTCAGTTACTTTGTTAGGTGCTTTCCATATGCACTATCCTCAGTCCTTACTGAAACAATATAGGCATTTTACAGATAAGCCAAGGCTTGAGGAGGCTCAAGGATTTGGACAAAGATCACACAGCTAGTGAATGATAGGGCAGGGATGCTTAATAAATGTCGGTTTAAAGGAAATAAAGCAGAATGTAGCTGTCGAGACGTGGAGCTTGCTAATTCGCAGGGCCAAAATGCCACAGGCCAAGGCTTCGGGGGAAGAGGCAGCTGGGAGACAGCTTTCTCTGGGGCACACGTGAAGAGATGAAAAATGGGGCAGCTGCGAGACAGGAGGGACAGGGAGAGAGTCCTCTGAGGACTTGCCAAGAAAGCCTGGATGAGGTGAGCCCAGATCATATCCCTTGGAGAGCCTGCTGGGGCACTTTCAGAAGATGCCAAGTACTCCTATTTCTGAGCCCTGAAGCCACTGAGAACTGGGTAATTGTGAACACAGCCCGGGGCTCTGCTAGGAAGCTACTCGCTTCCTGTTCCTGACCACCTGTGCTCATCCAAAGCCAGCCTCGGGGTTCAATGCTCGCTTCCCAGAGGAGTTCCCACGGGGTAGCCTGAGGTAGACGTGGATCTACAACACAGTGTGGCGCCAAGGGCCCTGGCTGACAGGCAAAAGACCACGTGCTAGCCGAAGCCCTCTTGTTCCTTGAAAGTCTCTTTCTGTCTCTGTTACACTGATAACAGGAAGAAAAGTGGACCAGGTGATAGCTAACGACCCTCTCCATTTAGTCTAAGACATACAGTTTTCTGGAGTGGAAATGCCAAAAGAGGGGAAAAACACAGAGACCCGGGACTTAATTAACCTGCCCTCAGGTTTTATTTTCCTTTCTTACAAAATGGCGGCCATGCGGGAAAAGGAGCTAAGTCATTTCTCAACTCTTCCACTCTTCCTTCTAGGCTCACGTTTTTACGTGTTTCACTTCGGAACCTTTTAGAGAAGTTGTTCCCTCTGCCCAAAGCCCTCCTCCATCCTTCTCTCTGCCCCCTTTCATCTCCCAGCTTCTACTCGACCTCGGGGTGCAGCCAACACCTCTCTAGGCCTTTTCTGATCTCCCTGACAAGGATCGGTGTCCTCTTCTATGCTCCCAGAGCCCCTGTGCCATATCGTACTCGCCGAATGCTCTGTCCTAGAGGACTGCCACTAGTGGAGACGAGGTGTGTGTTTTCCAAGAGTGGGGTCTTTTCTCAACAATTTTTAAAGTAATATGTTGTAATGGCAGTTAAGATTCTGATCAAAAGATGTTAGAGGAAGCGGCATCAAAGCAGGGCTGGGAGACTAGGGACTCAGGGGAAAGGGAGCTAGAGGATGGCATCTCTTCTAAGTACCATCCCCCCCGCCGCCGCCGCCAACAATCAGTGGGACAGGCCCCTGGCTCCGGTCATCCCCTTCAAAGTTCGAATCTTTAGGTTTCTGTTCTCCCAGCAGAAATAAATAATACATAAATATTTGCTGACTGAATCGTAATTGTGTGACCAAATGCGATGGGACACTATGTGGGCCCTTCCAGTTCATAATTTTTATTAAAGTTTTTCCCTTAACTCTCTTGTCCCAGGTCTAACCAATTTTTTTTTTGTTTGTTTAAAAACAAAGCCTAATAAATATGTATCTACTGAAAACATGTTGGGTGCCTAGCCCTGTGCTAGGATCCATGGCAATAAAACATGTCTGACCCATAACATATGCCACAATCTACTTAAGGAAACCAGACTAGAAACTAGGGGGAAGTGGAAGACAAGAATGCAAGCCGGGGGTGAGGAGGAAAGCAGGGGCTCACGAACTCCAGGCAGGCTTTCTGGGTGGGATTTGAGCTAAACCCACAGGAGCAAATAGAATTTAGATGGAAAGAAAGGGGAGCCACTAGAGAATTCCAAGAGAACAGAACACCTTACAGATGTGGCTGGAGACAATGTGTTATATTTGAGTCAGTATGTAGTATGGGTATGTGGTGTATTTAAGTTGGCCCAGTACAATCTCCCTGCAATAACTGTGTGAATATTTGACCATTATAAATTCATTCCTTTGGATAGCCTCTCTAGGAAATGAAAACATACTTGACTCTTAACGTATGGATCTCTTAAATACTTGAACTTTGGAGTCAGACAGCCTGGATTCGATTACTAGTTATGCCACTTCCTAGCTGTGTGACTTTGAGCAAAATCACTTAGCCTCTTTGTTTTAGTCCATCCAAGCTGTTGGAACAAAATATCAGACTGAGTGGCTTATAAATAACAGAAACTTATTTGTCACAGCTGTCGAATTGGAAGTCCAAGATCAGTGTGCCTACATGATCAAGTTCTGGTTTGGGGGGCCTAGATGGCACCTTCTTGCTGGGTCCTCGCATGGTGGAAGGGTCAAGCAAGCTCTCTGGAGCCTCTTGATTAAGATCACTGATCCCATTATGACAGCTGCACCTCATGATCTCCTCCCAAAGTCTCTGCCTCCTAATACCATCATCTTGGGGGTTAGGGTGTTAACTCATTAATTCTGGGGGACACAGCATTCAGACCACAGCGCTCTTTGAGTCAAGGTTTCTCATAAGTAAATGAGATAATAAAGTGTGAACATTAACAGTTAATAGTGATCATCAACTAGTTCATGTCAGCCCCGGGTGGTGTCTTCCCAACAGCTAGATGGGACAGAGTGAGCCAAACAAATGAACATGTTATTTGAGCCCCAAAACAGGCAAATAATAATAGCAGTTACACAGTGCTCATTATGTGTTGGGCAATGTTCTAAGCACTTTATATGTACTAGTTCCTTTAGTCTTTCGACAGCCCAGTGAGGTACTACTATTATCCTACATTACGTAGGAGGAAACTAAGGCCCATGGAGGCTGAGTGACCTGCTCAAGGGCGCGCAGGTAGACTGTGGCATAGCTGGCTTTAAATTCAGCCAGTCTGGCCCTAGAATCTGTGCTCATAACCACCACATCATACTGCCCCTTTGTTTTAATGATGAGTGGGACAGGAGCCCTCAGAAAAATGCTTGAAGGCAAGGGTCCTGCTGGACACCGCTCAGCTGAGAATAAATTGGCCCAGAAGAGTAGGCGTGTAAGGCTTCGAGGAGCCAGGGGGGTTTGGGAGGAAAGCATGGGCCAGCTGAAACAGCATTTAAGCAGGAGAACTCTCTGTTCTTTTCTGGTTTGAAGACATCTTGAGGACTCTGTTTGGTCACCAGATAATCCTTAAAGTTCCTTCCAAAGCTGAGAGGCTGTGAAAATTAAACACTGCGGAACATCATTAAAGAAGATGTTGATTCATTTCGAGGGCCAGGGCTTGTACTAGGAGATTCACAGAATAAATCAGGGAGCATATTCTAAAATAAACAGAACATCATGAAAATAGCAAGAGTTCATAATTGCAATGAGTCACCATATGTCACCTCGTGACAGTTACCAGAGGCAAGAACTTACCTTGAAGAGTGAAGTTTGGCCAAAAAAATTAAACAAGATGGTGTGCAAGCTGCTAGAAGGAATTCTCTCCCTCAGTGATTTAGGCAAATGTATGGAAGCCAAAAACCTTCCCAGAGGGACTTCACCCAGATAAATCTGCCAAGACAAGCCGGAAATGGAAACTGGAATCATCATCCATGAGCCTGAGGCCCTCCCGCCTCCCACCCCAGCCTCGGCCACAACCCCAGAGCAACACACTGTAAGGCTGAAGGGTGGGAACTAGTTCCACAAGCTATCGCTCTCTCTCTCTCTCTCTCTCTCTCTCTCAGATCACAGGGAAAAACATGACCATGGTGCACACATACATAGACACACACACACACACACACACACACACACTCTCTCTTTTCTTTCCAAACTCATCTCTGACTTCCCCTCCTTCTGGTCTACTTCCACCTGGGTATGCACCGAGGTGGAAAGGGGAATGATGAATTAGGGGATTTGCCTGATTTATTTCTGAGAATCAGAAAGGCTTTGAAAGCAGGCCCCCTTTGCCCATACAGTTCTGAGAGGGGGGAAAAAACCAGAATGAAAACCTAACACAATCGTAGCATTAGGCATTTGCCCCATAGATCACTGGGCAATGCTTTTGTTGAAAAGTGAGGCAGGGAAGTGAGGCATTAGGCCTTAGGAATTCTGCTAGAGGTTCGCTATTAGAAGAATTTGCTGATTTTATTTGGTAATAGTATTTTATAAGTACCATAACATTTTTGAGAGTGAAAAGGGGCTTTACCAATAAACTGGGGCCACAATTTATAAACCTGGGCAATCCCAGGCAAAACAGGGTATATGAGCACCCTTACATGAATTTGCTCACTTAATCCCTTTATCAGCTCAGAAATGTGTGTTGTATTATGATGTCAGGAAACGGAGGCTCAGGGAGGTTAAATGACTCGTCTAGGGTCACACAACTGGGATGTAATTGAATGAAGATATTTGTCATTTGGGCCTACATTTTCCCCATTATCCATGCTGCCGGTCAAGGAACTATTATCTAGCTAGCTGTATCATGGGGAGATGAGAGTTTAGAATATTTCTAAAAATTATTTGTGGACCCCAAAGCCATATGGCTCTTCTCCCAGCACAAATAAACTCTGCTAGGGCAATGGAGTACCATGGAGAAGTCATGATTTCGCTTCAATGTGTAAGCAGTTTGGTACCAAGAATGCGATGGAGGATGGTTGATTTGTTTCTCCACCAAAGTCTATAACAGAAAGCCCCATCTGTAGCCAAAATACAACAGGAAGTCAACATCTGCCACCGGCAGAGATGAGTAGCTCAGAATGCACTTGACCCCCCCCCCTCCGCATATAACTATAAAAATAACCACGACTTGAAAGCATCGGAAAATGAACAAAAGCAGGCAGATATTGGACAAGAGGAGACACTTGGAAAAAGGTAACATTACAAAGTGAGTTACCTGTTTTTACAGCTCTTAACCTGATGGCAAGGTGAAACTAATGCTGTGAACAACACTCAAAATTCTGATAGAAAACTTGCAGTCGGAGTGGCATGAAGAATCATAAATCAAAGTCCAGGACAACCACAGTCTGTCACTGGAAGGTTGGGGCGGGGAGTGGGGTGAATCATGGAAACGAGAAAGCTAGAGAGGAGGGGCCAAAATTCTGAGGATAAACCCTGCCTGGCCTCCAAACCACTTATGTACAGGACAGACCCCAACGAAGGATAGAGGAACTTAACTGAGATTTATGCTGCCATCCCAAAGATGGAATCCACAGTTCAATTCCAACTGAATTACTTGCCTGGTATAACAAAAATCAATAGTCTTCTGAAGAATATAGTAGAACCTGGAATCTTCACTACGTAACATTCACAGTATCCTGGACATAATCCAAAATTACCCCACGTGCAAAGGAAGAATGAATGTGACCCATTTTTTTTTTTTTTCCAAAGGCGGTTCCACACTGGGTGTGGAGCCCAAGCATGGGGTTTGAACTCATGACGCTGAGATCAAGGCCTGAGCTGATATCAAGTGTCAGATGCTTAAATGAGCCACCCAGGTGCCCCAAATATCACCCATTTTTAAGTGAAAAGACAATCAATGGAGATCGACCTGGAGTTGACCCAGATGTTGGAGTCAGGAGAGAAGGATTTTTAAGCACCTAATGTAACTATGCTCAGGTATTTAAAAGAAAATATACTTGCAATTAATGCAAAAAGAGGAAATAAAAGCAGAAAAATAAGCCAAAAAAGGGACAAAAGTGGAAATTCTAGAACCAAAAATACATTATCAAAAATGTTTTAATTGCACTGGATGGGTTAAGAGTAACATGAAGATGATAGAGGTCACGGACTTGAAGGGAAATCAAAAATTATCCTATCAGAAAAATAGATAGTAAAATGATTAAAAACATGAACTTAGCCTCAGGGACCAAAAATCTTACATACATGTAATTGGAGTCCCAAAAGGAGAGGAGAGAGAGAACGGTGAAGAAGCAATATTTAAAGAGGTAATGATGGATATTTCCCCAAATTTGATAAAAGAGATAAATCTACGGATTCAAGAATCTCAGCAAACCTCAACTAGGATAAATGCAAAGAAAAACACACTTACGCACATAATACCAAACTGCGAAAAAACAAAGAAAATATTGAAAGCAGCCAGCGAAAAATTACCTTTTTTATACATCACATACAGAGAAACAAAAATTCAAATGATTACTGATTTCTGATCAGAAAACGCGGAGTCCAGGAGAGAGTAGACTATGTTTAAAACGCTGGGGGGAGGGGGGAATGCTGCCAAGGGAATCCAGAATTCTATAGTAAACAAAAATATCCTTCAAGAATAAAGGCAAAATAAAGACATTTTCAGATACATTAAAAACAAGAAAATTCATCACCATCAGACCTGTACTATAAGAAATGCTAAGTAAATTTCTTCAGGTAGAAGGGAAATGTGACCAAATGGAACTCTGACCTTCAGGTAAGAATGAAGAACATTGAAAATTATAAATACATACATAAATATAAAAGACTATTTTTTCTCTTGATTTCATAAGACTATTTTTTATTGCTTTTTTTGAATAATTTATTGTCATTTTGGTTTCCACACAACACCCCGTGATAATCCCAGCAAGTGCCCTCCTCTGTGCCCATCACCCACATCCCCCTCTCCCTTCAGTTTGTTCTTAGTCTTTGAGAATCTCCCATGTTATGTCTTCCTTCCTCTCTGTGGCTTGCCTTTTTTTTTAAAGCAATAATTATAACACTGTCTTGCAGAGTTTCTGATCTTCTTGGATATAATATATATGACAACTATAACATAAAAGACAGGGTTGTAAATGGATATGTATGGTCAAAGTGTTTTACATGAAGTGTACAATATTGCTTCTAAGTAGACTGCAAAATATAAGGATGCATATTGCAATTTCTAGAGCAACCATCACAAAAATAATGCAAATAGATATAACTAAAGAGTCAGTAAAAAATTAAAATTCAATGGTAATACATATTAAAATTAACCAAAAGTCATCAGGAAAAGAGGATCAAAAACCAAAGGCATAGATAGAAAATAAAATAAAATGGTAATCCTAGATCCAACCAGATCAAACATTACATTAAATGTTAAAGGACTACACACTCCAATTAAAAGACAGATATTTTCAGGATGGAAAGCTGTATGCTATCAACAAGAAGCGTACTTTATATTTTTTGAAATGCACTTTGAATATGAAGAAACAGAAAATAAGTGGCTGTAAAAACAAATGTATATAGAATAGTAAGTATGAAAAAGCTGCAATGACTATATTAAAATCAGATAGAATAGACCACGACACAAAGAATATTACCAGACACAAAGAAAACTATTTCATAATGATAAATAGGTTAAGACTAGAGTTACTATGGGGAAGACATAACAATGTAAATGTATATTATATGTATGTCATATTATAACAGAGCCCCAAAATAAATAAAGCAAAATTTGACACAGCTAAAGGGAGAAATAGACAATTTCACAATCAGAGTCAGAGATTTTAATACCCCTCTAAGCTAGGAAACAACTAGTAAAAAAATCAGCAAAGACACAGATAACCTGAACAACATTATGGGCCACCTGGAGATCTAACTTATATTTATAGTATGACATATCCAACAACTAGAACACACCAAGCATTTCAAGTATGTGAAACGAGTCTCAACAAATTTAAATGGATTGAAATTATTCCAAGTACACTCTGTGACCCACGTGAAATAAACAAGAAATCAAAAACCACAATATGTGTTGGTTCCCCAAATATTTGGGACTTAAAGAATGCACTCCTGAATAAACCACGAATCAAAGAAGAACGTAGGAAATATTTTGAACGGACTGCTCAGGAAAATACAACATATCAAAATTTGCAGACTGTGGCTAAAACAGCGCTTAGAGAGGTATTTATAGCTTTTTATGATTTACTAGAAAAGAAGTACCTAAAATCAATGGCCTATGGATCCACCCTAAGAAACTAGATAAAGGAGAGCAAAATAAACACAAAATAAGTACATGGAAGGAAATAATAAAGATAAGAGCAGATAGTAACAAAATAAAAAACACACAATAAAGGAAATTAAGGAAGCCAAAAGTTGGTTCTTAAAAAGGATCAACAAAATAGAAAAATCTCTAGCTATACTGACCAAGAAAAAAAGAACAAGAAAAGAAATTAACATGATAAAGAATAAAAGAGGGATTATTACTATAGCTAAGAGATTGACAAATTGGTCAGCAAGCCAATCCTACTGACAGCTTGTTTTCCTTTATCTCAAGCTAAGAATGGCTTTTATGTTTCATTTTAAAAGAATGTGAGGAAGGAAAGGAAAGGAATGGAAAAGAAAGGAAAGGAAAGGAAAGGAGAGGAGAGGAGAGAGAGAGAAAGAGAGGAAGGGAGGAAGAAAAAGAGAGAGAGAAAAAAACTTTCACCAGAGGCCACCTGTGACTTACAAAGCCTAAAATATTTACCACCTCTTACAGAAAAACTTTGCTAACCCTCCCTATAAATTCTACAGACATAAAGAAATAGTCAGGAAAGGGCGACCTGGGTGGCTCAGTCCATTAAGTGTCCAACTCTTGACTCCCACTCAGGTCATGAGTTCGTGAGTTCGGCTCAACTCATGGTTCTTGAGCTCCAGCCCCTCACTGGGCTCTGCACTGACAGTGTGTGACTGCACGTGTGCTCTCTTTCTTTTTCTCAAAATGAATAAAAATTTAAAAAAAAGAAATAGGAAATATGAACAACTATTGTCAACAAGCTTGACGAGTTAGACGAAATAAATTCTTAGAGAAATATAACTAACCAAAACATGCAAGATGAATCAGAACATCTAAATGGCTCTACATCCATTAAGTTTATTGGGTTTGCTATCAAAATACTTCTCACAAATATAAGCAAGTTGAAAATATCAGTATATAAAAATGACAATACATTGTGACCACTAGGTTTTCTTCCACGAATACAAGATTGGTTTAACATCCTAAAACCAATGTAATTCACCATATTAGAAGAATAAAAGAGAAAAGCCAAACAGTTATTTCAAGAGATACAGAAAAAACATTGGACAAAATTCACGACCATTCACAATAAAATTTTTCAGCAATCTAGGAACAGAAGGTAACTTCCTCAATCAAATAAAGGGGATCTAAAAACAAAACAATACAAAAACATGGCTAACATCAGAGTGATGGCATAATAGTGACCTTGTTTCTTCTGATATCAAGAACAAGACAAGGATGTCAATTAACCACTTCAATTCAACATTTTATCGGAAGCACTAATATCAAAAGAAGGCCAAAATAAAGGAATAAAAGGAACAAAAATAAAAAAAGGAAACATTAAACTGTCTCTACTGCCAGAAGACATTACGATGAATGTCCTAAGGAATGTCTAAAACGGGCACCTGGGTAGCTTGGATGGTTAAGCGTCTGACTTTGGCTCAGGTCATGATCTCACCATTCATGAGTTCGAGCCCCACATTGGGCTCTCTGCTGTCAGCACAGAGCCCACTTCAGATCCTCTGTCCCCTCTCTCTCTGCCCCTCCCCCGCTTGTACTCTCTCTCTGTCTCTTTCAAAATAAGTAAACAAACTTAAAAAAAAACCCACAAATACTTTTTTAAAAATTTTTTTAAGTTTATTTACTTTTGACAGAGAGACAGAGTGTGAGCAGGGGAGGGGCAGAGAAAGAGGGAGACAGAATCTGAAGCAGGCTGCAGGCTCTGAGCTGTCAGCACAGAGCCCGACGTGGGGCTCGAACTCACAAACCATGAGATCATGACCTGAGCCGAAGTCGGACGCTTAACTGACTGAGCCACCCAGGTGCCCTCACAAATACTTTTTAAAAAAAGGAATCTCTGGAACAACTGCTACAACTAACAGGTGAGTTTAGCAAGTTCATAGGATATAAAACTAGATATAGATGATAGATAGATAGATAGATAGATAGATAGATAGATAGATAGATACAAAGAGTATCTATTTTTATTTTTAATTTTTTTAAATGTTTATTTTTTGAGAGAGAGAGAGAGAGAGAGAGAGCATGAGCAGGGGAGGGGAGAATAGAGAGGGAGACACAGAATCCAAAGCAGGCTCCAAGCTCTGAGCTGTCAGCACAGAGCCCGATTGGGGCTCTAGCTCAGGAACAGCGAGATCATGACCTGAGCCGAAGTCGGACGCTCAACCGACTGAGCCACTCAGGCACCCCTCAACTTTATTTTTGTATACTTGCAGCAAATAATTGGAAAATTAAATTTTAAAAAATTCTATTTGCAACAGCATCAGAAAGCATAAAATATTTAGGAATAAATCTAACAAAAGACATATGAAACTACTCCAATTAAAACTACGAAACATTGGGGCACCCGGGTGGCTTAGTTGGTTGAGCATCCAACTCTTGATTTCCACTCAGGTCATGATCCCAGGGTTGTGGGATCAAGGCCCACATCAGGCTTTGTGCTGAGCATGGAGCCTGCTTAAGATTCTCTCTCTCTCTCTCTCTCTCTCTCTCTCTCTCTCTCTCTCTCCCCCTCTCTACCCCCTCCCTCACTTGCAGTCTCTCTCTCTTTCTAAAATCCAAACCAAAACAACAACAACAAAAAAACAGTGCCTTTTAAAAAAACTACAAAACATTGCAAAAAAAGGAGGGGGGCACCTGAGGGGCTCAGTTGGTTAAGCATCCAACTCTTGACCTCAGCTCAGGTCTTGATCTTGGGGTCAGGAGTTCAAGCCACATGTTGGGCTCCGTGCTGGGTGCAAAGCCTACTTAAAAAAAAAACTACAAAACATTATGATACTACACTGCTTAAAACTACAAAGCATAAATTTATTCCTAAATATTGTACATTTTCTGGTGCTGTTGCAAGTGGAATTTTTTAAATTTAATTTTCCATTTATTTGCTGCAAGTATATAAAAACAAAGTTGATATTCTCTATCTCTATCTATTTATCGTCTAGGAAGGCACTCGTGATGAGCACCAGATACTATATGAAAGTGTCGAATCACTATATTGTACACCTGAACCTAATATAACACCATATGTTAACTCACTGGAGTGAAAATAAAAACTCAAAATAATAAATAAACTACCAAACATTGTTGAGGGAAATTAAAATAGACCTGAGTAAATGTTCCTGGATGAGAAGACTCAATATTATTAAGAAATAAATTCTCCCATGGGACACCTGGGTGGCTCAGTCGGTTAAGCACCTGACTTCGCTCAGGTCATGATCTTGCGGTCTGTGAGTTCAAGCTCCACATCGGACTCTGTGCTGACAGCTCAGAGCCTGGAGCCTGCTTCGGATTCTGTGTCTCCCTCTCTCTCTGACCCTCCCCCGCTCATGCTCTGTCTCTTTCTGTCTCAAAAATAATAAACACTAAAAACAAACAAAAAAAAGAAATAAAATCTCCCAAAATGGATCAACAGGTTCAAGTCGATCTCAGTCACTCTCCAACGCGTTTTTGTTTGTTTGTTTGTTTTTTGTTCTTTTTGGTACAAATTGATAAGCGCATTTGAAAATTCATACGGACACAGGAAAGGCCTAGAATAATCAAACCTATCTTGAAAAAGAACAAGGTTGAAGGACTCACACACCTGATTTCGAGACTCTAGAAATCAAGACAATGTGATAATGGCATAAGACTACAAAAAAAATTAAAGGAACAGAAGAGAAAGCTCATAAATAGACTCACATCTGCATGAGTGTTTGATTTTTTTTTGTCAAAGATGCCAAAGCAAGCCAATGGGGGAAATAACAGTCTTCAATAAATGGTGCTGGAATAACTGGTTGTCTACCCCACGCTACACCACACCTTCTCACACCATACACAGAATTTAATTCAATTAGGTTTATAATCTTAACCATTAAAGCTAAAACCAGAGATCTCTTAGAAGAAAGCATGGGAGAATATCTTCGTGACCTGCTGATAGGCAAAGATTTCTTAGACAAGCCACCGGTTGTTGTTCGTAAAAGAAAAAAAAAAAAACGATAAATTATACCCCATCAACGTTAAAACTTATGCTCATCAAAAGACACCACTGAGGAAATGCATAGGCAAGCCATGGAGAAAACATTTTCAAAATATGTATCTGATCAACACCTTGTATCCAGAATATATAAAAAATACTTACAACTCAATAAGAAGACAAACAACCCAATTTAAAAATGGGCAAATGATTTTAACGGATACATCACCAAAGAAGATACCCAAATGGTCAATATGAAATTGAAAACTCAAACTCATGTAACATTGTATATCAACTATTGTTCGATTTTTTAAAAAAAACTTAAATGTCACTCCACAATCCACTTAGGAAACAGCATGATAGGTTCTTACAAATCTAAACTTACCATTCCCAGGTAGTCACTCTAGGTATATGAAAACATATATCCACACAAAGACTTTTACATGAATGTTCAATGCGGTATTTATTGTTCATAATAGCCAAAAACTGGAAACAATTCCAAAGTTCATCAATAGGAGAATAGACAATCTTTTGTATATCCAAACAATGGAATATTATTCAGCAATAAAAAAGAATAAACTAAAGAAACAAAAGAAAATGCTACATGAAAGAAGTCTTATACAAGAGAGTACATATTATATGATCCCATTTACATAAAGTTCTAGAACAAGCAAAACTATGGTGGAAAAATACCCGAACAGTGGCTGCCAGTGAAAGTAGTAGCTACAGGGATTGACTGGGAAGGGGCAGGAGAGGAATTTTGGGGATGACATAATGTTCTATATCTCAATAGGGGTTTGGAGTTACACAGATATGCACATCTGTTAGAATTCAGATAATGTATATTTAGAATTTGTGTATTTCCCCATACGTAAATTTTATAATTTTTTAACCTGTATATTAAAAAAAAAATGGTGCCCTCTCAAATTGTTTTGAGCAAGGATTGGCAGCCTGTGGCCTGAGATGGTGTGGTGTGGTGGAAAGGGCCCAGACTTTAATTTTTTTTAATGTGTATTTATTTTTTGAGAGAGAGAGAGAGTGCAAGTGGGGGAGGGACAGAGAGAGACACACACACACACAGAATCCGAAGCAGGCTCCAGGCTCCAAGCTGTCGGCACAGAGCCTGACATGGAGCTTGAACTCACGAACCGCAAGACCATGACCTGAGCCGAACGCGGATGGTTAATCGACTGAGCCACCCGGGCGCCCCGAAAGAACCCAGACTTTAAAGCCAAACAGATATAAGTTTGAATCCTGGCTTGGCCATTAGGCTGTGTGTCCTTGGACCAGTTACCTTAACTGCTCTGTTTCCTTATCTGTACAGACAGTAGGATAGAGTCCCTACATATAATAAGTACTCCATAAATAGTAGCTAATAATAAAATAACATGAGAGATGATTTCGGGTCACGGGGCCAAAGATTGTGTCATTGCACATCTCATGGACACCATTCCAACCAAGGTTTTCGCCTACTAAGGGTTCTATGTGAATCTTCCCTGGGATATTTGTACTTCCATAAGGTCCTCTGAAGACTAAGACCATCAAAAAGTATCCCCTCTCCCTCCCGAGGAGTAAACGAATGAAGACTTGGGACAGTGCTTGCCTGATTGGCTCTCCGCTCCCTGAACGGTACTCACCTCGGGGTCTGCACCTTCTTCATAGGAGCGAATGCTGAAGGCCATGCCTTCAAATGTGTGGTCTACCCTCAGGATGGCCAAAGCCAGCCTGGCTGCCGTCAGATTTGCTGTCCTCCCAAAAAACTCCATCTTGTGACCAGCACGCTCAATTGTCCTCAGAATTCTGAGAAAAACCACAAGTAGAGAAGAGCATTACTACCTCGTTAATAGAAAACCCATTCTCCTTATGGGATTTCCTCAATGTAAGACCCTTCTTTCAGTTTTAATCACTGTTTTTATATTGTTTAGGAATTATTAAGTAAAAGCACTGGTAGAAATATTTTGGGGATTAAAAACATCACGTCCGGGCCTCCTACAAGACTTGGTTACTGATTGGCCATAAGGTAGAGGGAGGCGACTAGTATTATTCCCAAGCTTTTTGCTGGAACACTGGGCGGATGCATTTTATAGAAACTGGGGGAGCACCAGGGCTGGGAAACTAGACTGGAGGTTTGGTTTGGGGTAGCTATTCATCTGAAAAGCTGCTGCGATTGAAGTTGAGTTAGAATTTGCAGTGTATTCCTCCACATTTGGGATGAGTGGGACACGTCACACAAACACAGCCTTCGATGCATAGCTACCTGACCTTGGAAGCTGGTGACAACTGCATACAAAGGAATGAATAATAAATATTTTACATATTATAATTTATTTTACCAAAGTATTAGTACTTACTCGTTTCTCACTTCGTGCAGATCAGATGCTGAATTGTTTTGCTTTCCCAAAACAGCACTGATTATTTGTAATATAATCTGGGTTAGATTCATGCTTATCTCATGACATTGTGAAATATCAGACACTTTAGAAACAATAATCTTTGTTTCGTCTGCATCCAGAGAGGGGGATTCATTTATTAGATTTAAAACGTGCTCTGCAACCTCACCAGCATTCTCTGGGGAAAGAAAATTGAAATGTAAAACTCGCATTACTTCGTTTTGGGAAATGCTGGTCTGCTTCCTTCCCTCTAGAAAGTAAAGGCAGTGCGGGCACCAGGGTGGCTCAGTTGGTTAAGCGTCCAACTCTTGATTTCAGCTCAGGTCAGGAGCTCACAGTTCATGCGTCTGAGCCCCGAGTCAGGCTCTATGCTGACAGCAGGGAGCCTGCTTTGGATTTTCTCCCTCTCTCTCTCTGCCCCTCCCCCACTCGTGCGTGCGCTAAACATTTTTTTTTAAGAAATAAAGGCAGTGAAATAGAAATGCATACAACGGCAGCAAAATTTACAGTAAAAAAAATACTGGACCTCAATTTCTACACTATGTAGAGTCCCAGAAAGTAGCACATAAGTCAAGTTTTTATTCATTAAATCCTTTTTAAAATACACCAGGGAAACCTTTTTGGCACTGAAGATTATCTTGCAATTAGATTCTAATTAAGTTAAGACTGTGAGCATTGGATTGAGTTAAGTAGATCCCACCTGTACTAAGATATGAGCAAACACTCTCAGTCTGTGTTTTCATAACCCAAGATGGTAATGGTATTTTTCTGTCAAGAACCCGCAATCACAGGAAAAAGGCAAATATGGACCAATATATAATAAAGAGCAACTTAATTTAGATTTTTTTAGAGAGTCAGAACAATAGATATTAACTCGCCCACTTTTTTCTTCACTTTTTATTATGGAAATTTTTAAACACGCACAAAAGTAGAAAGAATAGTATAATGAGTCCCCATGTACCTCATGAATCACCTAGCTTCAACAAGTGTCGATGAAGAGCTAATCTTATTTTATCTACACTCTCACCCACTTTCCCCAACCCCAGATTATTTTAAAGCAAATCCCAGAAATATCATTGCATCCATAAATTCTTCGGTACGCATCTCTAAAACCAAAGACCTCTGCTTGTCATAACCATAATGCCAGGGTTTGTTAAATGAATATGACGCAAATTAGATTTAAGTTCAATATAACCCCTATAAAGCTGAGCTCCTTGTGGTGCCCCGCTAGCTTAAAGCACTCCCATTTAAGTCCAGTAACCAAAATATAAAGGAAAATAATAAAAAAACACAATGCATAGAGAAGTCCAGAGAGAGATTACACTCCTAACACACTTAACCCAGGTTACATTACAGATGAGCGAGTCTGTTTGGGAAGACAAAATAAATCAGCATAAACACCATCCTCTCTTTCTCTGTCTCTTTCTCCGTCTCTCTCTCTGCAAACAACTCTCTGTCCTTGCCAATGTAAATTAAGCAATCTTAACCGAAATTCTCTCGATTCCCCCCGACCCTTCACCGTTCCCTCCATCTGCCCAACAACGGCCTACATAGGAACTGATTCGGCAAGGAGAGTTCTCTTTAAGGAGGTGGAAGAAAGGGGGAGGCTGAACAAGGTTGTAATTACTTCTAAATTAATATTTTGTCCTTGTCACATCCATCTTCTGGTCTGTTAAAGAAAGTTGAGAAAACAATAAGATGGAGATGGAGGAAGGATACGATGTGCTCATTCACAGATCTTTCTATTGCTTTTCGTACTCTGCGCAGTCCCTGCTGCCGCAGAAGGAAAGTAAACAACCGGCCAGCGGGAGGCTGACTATATTGTGGAAAGTAATCACAGGCTTTTCACCTAGAGTCATCCGGTTTTTAAGTCAAATCCAGGACACGTCGCACTCTTTTCGTAAAAATGCTGAGCCCTTGCTTGGGGCACCTGGGTGGCTCAGTCAGTTAAGCCCCGGACTTCGGCTGAGGTCATGAGCTTGCTGTCTGGTCTGTGAGTTCGAGCCCCGCATCAGGCTCTGTGCTGACAGCTCAGAGCCTGGAGCCTGCTTTGGATTCTGTGTCTCCCCGACTTGTACTCTGTCTCTCAAAAATGCATAAGCGTTAAAAAAGGGTTTTTTAAATGCTAAGTCCTCGAGCAAAAGCGGTGGAAGGAATCCTCCCTTATTTGTTGTAAAATAAATAGATGCCCCATTGCTCGAAATAGTTACAATTAATCTGTCGGTGATTGTGGCAATCAAAACAGTAATAATATCTGTTATTTACTGAGCACTTTCTACGAGCCAATATTGTAGTCGTCTGCAGCTGCATAACAAACCGCCCCAGAATGGACCGACTCAAAACAATTCGGTATTATCCCTCATGGTTCTGTGCGTTGATCAGTTTCAGCTGAGTGATTCTCATTCCGGGTCTCTCGGGCAGTTGCTGTGAGATGACAGCTGGAACCAGAGTCATCCGGAGGTTGGACAGGGCTGGAAGGCGAAGATGGCTCACTCACATGGCTAGCAGTTGATGCCACCATGGACTGGTCAGGTGGGGCTGTTGTCCTTTGTAGGTCAGTCGAGGCTGTTCCCGACACACGGCCTCTCCCAGTGGCTTAGGTTTAGTGCAATGCTAGATCCAGCTGGTATCGACTTGTCAGAACTAATTGTTAAATTTTCAGGAGTTTTGTGAGCTGGTTAAATGCAGCCATTAATAACAAACTACAGAAACTTAATTAAATCAATCATATTAAAAACAGTGGTGATACTCAAAACTCATCGCTTCCCAATTACTTTCCTACATTTTAATAATCTGTGCTTTGGTGTTTATTTTTATCTACTATATCTGTGCCTCTCTTACCAACTTCGTGTTCAGTAATTGCATGTCGTAGTTTGTATTCAGCCATCAGAGAGTGTTACATCAAGGAAATCGGCAAATGCTACAAAAGTACCTTCTTGGGCAGAGCGGGTTGTTAAACTTTTTCCAGCACACCACTATTTGGGCTTCTTATTGTATGGTGTCTGGGTTCTGAGAGGAGGAATCCCCAGCGACAGTGTGCAAGAGAAAGGAAGCAGGGATTTCCAGCCCCCTTCAAAGTTAGTCCTGGGGCGCCTGGGTGGCTCAGTCGGTTAAGCAGCCGACTTCAGCTCGGGTCATGATCTCATGGTTCGTGAGTTCGAGCCCCACGTCGGGCTCTGTGCTGACGGCTCGGAGCCTGGAGCCTGCTTCGGATTCTGTGTCTCCCTCTCTCTCTGCCCTTTCCCTGCTCACACTCTGTCTCTATATCTCTTAAAAATAAATAAACGTTAAAAAATTAAAAAAAAAAAGTTAGTCCTGTGATTGGCACAGCGTCGCTACTGCCAAGTTCTGCTGGGCTAAGTAGTCACAAGGCAGTCCGGAAGCAACTCGCAATTGGCAAGGAGGGAATGAATTTTGGAGACAAGATACCATAAGGCATTTTACCCACATTTTCCAATTTAATCATCACAATAGCCCTGTATGTGTGTGTGTGTGGGGGGGTACTAATTCCCTTTCTACAGATTAAGACGTTATGACACAAAGGTTCTAACCCAGATTTTGACCCACTCTCGTTTGATTCCAAAGCTCGTGCTCTTCAATATCACTTTCTACTACAGCGTGTGCGCCTTTGTCCCTTTTCTCCATGGTTCGGGGGTTGGAACAGCTGTGCGTCACAGTGCTTCTCCCTGACATCCTGGGAATTCTATTGTTCTTTCTCCACCATGCGCTCTCCAGCCCCGCCATATGATCAATGCACACACAGGACACACTTCATTAGAGCGTGATGCATCTTCGGTACCTCGAGGGTAACAAAAACTGGGCAAAGCCAAGAACCCGCAGACGTTTGAAATAACGGTACCTTTTGTAACTCTGTGATGTTAAGGAGTTACATGACATGAGCACTTAACTAGGGAACTTGACAAGCTTTTCTCCAACCAAGACTTCGCATGCTTGTCAGCAAGATTGAAAGCTAAAGAAAAATTGTTTCAGCGTGAACGCATTTTCTTTCCTTTACATTGTACTCATTTTTTTTGTTAAGCACCTCATTTACAAGGAAAAGGATTCCTCCAAAGCTAATAAATTTGATAATTTATTCTCAGTTCTATACATTACAGCCACCAAGCAACTCTTCTCATCTTCTGCAGGTTTTTTTTTTTTTAGTAAAGTGACTTCTGACAGTTAATTTTCTAAAGATCCCAACCCAATGCAATGCTTTTTTTTTTTTTTTTCAATGCAGTCCTTTTCTTATTGTTATGGTTGTTTAACATTTTCTCCTATGGAGAAAATTCTATTAGCATGTCTAAGAAAAAGGTGTCACTCAGAGGAGGAAGGGCAGCCTGAAACTCAGACCTCCCTACCTCGCTCTAACTCCTCTAGATCTTCTAAGTCTTCTAGATATTCCTTGGCAAGGATCTCAAATTTCTAAGGAAGACAAATCTGAGGAGTTCACTGCCTCAAGGCCGTTCCCTCACTTCCCTGCAAGGCCCTGGGACCCCTGTGCCTCAGTTTTCATCTAGGCATTATGGGATGGCCCCCCTTCACACAGTAGAGCTACACCCGACAAGGTACGCATACACTGCAAGCCAATGAGAAAAACTCATGCGCGCTTTAAAACCACTGATCAGGAGAGGCAGGACTTTAAGAATAGTACTGTCAGGAGGGGTTGGGGAAAAGTTCACCAAGAGCGACATCTATTATGCTGGTCAAAATGAGCAAAGACAATCATTCCAAGTCTCTGGAGGTTGATGAGAGGTCTTACGACAAGTTGAGATGCATTTCATCAACAGAGTCTATGGAAACTTGGTCAGTACGGTGGGGGCCATGACATTTGGGCTAGGTACTAGGCCCGGGTCCTACAGCTCTGCCTTGCGGCTCCATTGAGTTTGGCAGCTGAGTGGTCCCTGGGGTAGAAGAACTGTTCTGCGTGCCTTTGACAGGCAGTGAACGTTGGCAGTTCCCATATTTCTGACTCCAGTCTACGGAAGATTCATACAGGGCAGTGGTGACAGCTGAATGTCAGCAGTCAGTCCCCTTCCCCTCAATTACACACACAGCTCCTGCTCCATAGGGAAAAGCCTGGTGAAGCATTTTGCGAAGGTCACAGTCATCACCCCACCAAAACGCTTGCTTTCGGTTCAGGTCACGATCGCTCGGTTTGTGCGTTCGAGCTCCGTGTGGGGCTCTTTGCTGACACCTGCAGAGCCTCCTTGGGATTCTCTGTTTCCCTTTCTCTCTGCCCCTCCCCTGCTCACTCTCTATCTCTCTAAATAAATAAATAAATAAATAAATATTCATTAAAAAAAAAAAAAAAGGAATAATCAGAGAGAACCCGGCTAGAACTAGTCATCCCTGGTAGTCAGGGAGAATGTGTACAAGGCCAAGGTTACGTCTTCTTTTTTTTTTTTTTTTAATTTTATAATAGTTTATTTTCAAATTGGTTTACATATAACACCCAGTGTTCATCCCACAAGGTTACGTCTTCTAAAGAGCAGGATCGGAAGATGTATATACTGCAGAGGGAACCAAGACTTCCCTACACTAGTCTAGCCAATGGTATCTTTCAGAGAAATAGACAAAAATTCTAAAATTCACATGGAACCCCGCCCCCCCCAAATAGCCAAATCAACTTTGAGAAAGTAGAATGAAGGCATTACACTCCTTGATATCAAAATATACAAAGCTACAGTAATCACAACAGCATGGTACTGGTGTAAAGGCAGACCTACAAACCAATGGAACAGACCAGAGGACCCAGAAACAAATCCACACATATGCCATCGAGTGATCTTCAACGAGAGTGAAAAGCGTATACAATGAAGGAAGGATAATCTCGTCTACAAACGGTGGCAAGAAAATGGAAAAGTCACACGCAAAACAATGAAGTTGGCCCTTCCATCGCGCCATACGCAAAAATCCACTCAAACTGCTTCAGGACTTAAAGGCCAGAGCTGAAACTCCAGAACTCCGAGAAGAAAACACAACGGGGAAGCTTCATGACATTCCTCTTGGCAACGGTTCCATGGATGTGACGCCAAAAGCCCAGGTGACAGAAACAAAAAAAGAACGTGGGACTGCCTCCTATAAACAGTTTCTCACAACAAGAGAAATAATCCACAAAATGAAATGACAACCCACCAAAAGGGAAAAAATATTGGCAAACCATATATTCGATAAGGAGTTAGTCTCCAAAATATAAGAAGAATTTCTATAATTCATGGTGTGCTTGGCTGGCTCAGTCAGTAGAGCCTGTGACTCTCGATCTCGGGGTTATGAGTTTAAGCCCCACGGTGAGCATGGACCTACCTTAAACAATAACTTAAAAAAAAAAAAGAATTTCTATAACTCGGTAGTGAACAAACAAATAACCTGATTAAAATATAGGCTAAGAACTCGAATAGGCACCTCTCAGAAGAAGACATAAAAAAGGCCAATAGATATAGGAAAAGGTGCTCAACATCAGTCATCGTCAGAGAAATGGAAAGCAAAACCACAATGAGATATCACTTCGCAACTGCCAGGGTAGCTATTATCAGAAATCAAGACATAGCAAGTGTCGTCAAGGGCGTGGAGACAAGGACACCCTGGTACCCTGTGGGTGGGAATGTAAATTGGTATAGTCATTTTGGAAACCAGTATGGACGTTCGTCACAAATTAAAAATAGAACTACCGTATGGTCCAGCAATCTCGCCTGTGTGTGTATACCCAAAGGAACTAAAATCGCTATCTCAGAGAGATATCTACACTCACGTTCATTACACCATTATTCACAGTAATCAAGGTATGGAAATAACACAGATATCCATCTAGAGATGAATGGAGAAAGAAAATGTCACACACACACACACACACACGCAAACACATACTGGAATAATATTCACCTTTAAAAAGAAGGAAATCCTGTCATTTGCAACAACATAGATAAACCTGGAAACATTAGTCTAAGTGAAATAAATCAGACACAGGAAGGCAAATATTGCATGATCTCATTTACTTAAAAAAATTTTTTTTAATGTTTATTTATTTTTGAGAGAGACACAGAGCGTGAGTTGAGGAATGGCAGAGAGAGACAGAAACACTGAATCTGAAGCAGGCTCCAGGCTTGGAGCTGTCAGCACAGACCCAAATGGAGACACAGAATCTGAAGTAGGCTCCAGGCTCTGAGCTGTCAGCACAGAGCCCGACACGGGGCTCAAACTCACGAGCTGTAAGATCATGACCTGAGCTGAAGTCAGATGCTTAACTGACTGAGACCCCCAGGATCCCCAGAGATCCAAAAGTTTGATAGCATGCTGTGTTAATGAAGGTATTCTGAAATAGGCACTTTCTTTTTTTTTTTTTTTTTTTAATGTTTATTTTTGAGAGCGCACAAGCAGGGGAGGAGCAGAGAGAGAGGGGGACAGAGGATCTGAAGTGGACTCTGCGCTGACAGCAGCGAGCTCAATGTGGGACTCGAACTCAACGAACCGCCAGATCATGCCCTGAGCTGAAGTCAGACGCTCGACTGACTGAGCCCCCCAGGCGCCCCGAGACAGACACTTTCACATGTTGCAAGTGGGAGTAGGAACTGGGGCAACCATTACAGACAGCATGTTCACACCATCAAAAGTACGAGTAGCCCGGCAATTCTACTTTTAGGAAATTATCCTTCAAGTATACCTCACTCACGCAAAACGACGTATGTACAATGTCCATTACGACAACTTTGTAAAAACAAAGTGTTATTGACAGCTTAGATGCCCATCCATAGGAAACAGGTTAGAGAAATAAACTATGGCACGCACATGGAGTATAATATAATGCAGTGATAAAAAGCATGAGGAAACTCTCCATATACCAAAACGATAATTTCTGCATATATTGTTAAGAGAAAAAAAGCAAGATGCAGAACAGCATGGATAGCACACTCCACTCTGTGTACAAAGAGGGAGGGAGAATATACACGTATACGCATATGTATGGTGTGTGTGTGAGTGTGTGTGTGTGTGTGTGTAAATTTCCTTGTAGATATATAAAACATCTCTGTGGATATTTATTGAATGGGGGAGTGTCAGCAGTGGGAAGGGGATGTTTCATTGTATAGCCTTTCTGTTTTTGCAGTATTGAACTATGTGAAGAATTACCTATTAAAAGTGTTTTTTAATGTTTTTATTTATTTTTGAGAGAGAGAGAGAGAGAGAGCATGAGCAGGGGAGGGGTGGAGAGAGAGGGAGACACAGAATTTGAAGCAGGCTCCAGCACAGAGCCCGATGCGGGGCTCGAACTCATGCACAGTGAGATCATGACCTGAGCCGAAGTCAGACAGTCAACCGACTGAGCCACCCAGGTGCCCCTAAGTCTGTTTTTTAAGTTTATTTACTTATTTAGAGAGAGCTAGAGAGAGAGAGAGAGAGCACAAGTGGGGGAAGGGCAAAGAGAAAGGGAGAGAGAGAGAGCCCCAAGCAGGCTCAACACCCCTAGTTCAGGGCCAGATTCAAGGCTTAATCCCACGACACTGGGATCATGACCTGAGCTGAAATCAAGAGTCAGACGCTCAACCGACTGAGCCACCCAGGCACCCCTTAAAACTATTTTAAAGTGAAAAGTAATAATTAGCCAAACATTATAAAATAAAAAACACTGTAAGGCAAAAAAAAAAAAAAAAACCCACGAACTTAGAGCATGCCCCGCTCCCACCTCTACCAACATGAACTTCCTAGTTTCTGAAATTGGGTCGTTGTAAGGTAGATTTTCCTACATGGAGCTCGCCTGCGTCCTCTCTGGTCTCAGGTCAAGCAGACAAACGAAGGTTCCTTTATTTCACTAATGTGCACGGAACAGTCTTACCATCACTTATAGTAACGTTCGCAAGATCCACAATCTTATCGGGAAGTCCTTGAAGCAGTTTGCACTGTTTCAGCTCCGGTTTTTCCCACTGAGACTTGCCAGTCTCCATACTGATCGAGCTGAAAAAGAGAGGAGTGGGGGAGAAAAAGCTTTCTCATCGGAGGATGAGCCCAGAACAGTCTTACGGCACACAAAGAAGGAACACGGTGTATCTCTGGCCTGCCTCTCCCCTTTGCCCACTGCCACTTACGAACCCTGGGCTCTCCTGGTTGGGACGGCAAAGGCAGGAGCCCCGTGTTTGTAAAGTGAAGAAAACTTTGCTCTCGGGGAGCAAGCGAATCTAGGGTCTCCACGCAGGAGGTATAAAAAGGCAAGAGAGTCTGAGATAAAGCATGGCAATGTCCAGTGGAGAGAGAGCCGAGGCAGAGATTTTGCCCCTCTGGACGTGGCTCCTTACCCTCGCTTTCCCTTCTTACCCCCATTTTAAAAGGAAATTCATTTTAGAATCCGTCCCTCTCTCATCATATCGTTTCCTGAAGGCAATGAGTGTAGCACCCTCTGTAGCTCCTCGGCCCTCACCGGCCACCCTTCCCCTATGACTCATCCAGTTCCATCCGGTCCATTTCAAATGAGCCACCACATGTATTGAGCACCCGCTGTGTTCTAGAGCCTCGGAAAGTGCAGACAAACATGGGGGGGGGGGTCTGGTCCCGGGAGGAGCGTGTTGTCACTTGGCGGTCTGAGTCTGTAAATGTAACTGCATTTAGTAGGCAAGCTGTGAGACGAAAAGCCATCTCAACAAAACTGACTCTATCAAACCGCCAAGCAGGGAGAGCTTATTTGCAACCTTTGAGCTGAGCCGGACGCTGAAAGGACAGTGATGGAGGAGCCCCCCTGCCCCCTGCACCGCCCCGAAGCAGAGCAAACAGCACAAGCAGAGAAAGAGACATGAGGAGGCAAACCGCTCCCCCCCCCCCCCCCCGCCTCCCCGGAGCCCTCCTTGCCTGGAATGCACAGTAAAAAGGGAGCCCGAAGGTCTTGAGTACTGTATTTAAGAGCTTGGACTTAATCCCCAAGGCAACGTGGAACCAGGGCAGGGGACGGCGAGGAGACTGCTTCAACAGTAGACAAAGGATGATGGATGGTTAAAGACCTGCGCCGGGGTCGTGTGGGCGGTGGGGACGGAAAGGGAAGGTTTCCTGTGAGCCCTGACTGACCACAAAACCAGCATGATTTGCTAACTTGATTACTTGTACGAAGAGAGTAGGACCAAGATGTTGCCTTGCAAAAGAGAGCTTTTAAGCCTCTGTCAAAACCTGCTGCCCTTCTGGACTGCCTACTTAAGTTAATGGCATAAACCATTAACAGCGGGGTCAGAGAAGAGGGGCTGATGATTTAAAGAAGGAAAATGATAAGGCAGCAATAGGAGGGTGATTTAGCAAATTATTATGGCCCATCACCGAGGTAGCTTCTCAGGCAATTTTTCGAAATGGTCATTAAGAAGAATGTAAAACAGGGAAAATGTTTGATCGACTATCGAGTGAAAGGGTAAATCACGTTCCCGATAGGAGGGCGGTGATTGCCACTGCATAAAACTACATAAAATTTAAAGGCCCGCAGAGAACAGCGAGATGAGCCGAGAAACCACGCCTACCTAAAAACAGCTGTGTTCGGGTGGTGGGATTATGGGTGACGTTTTCTCTTTTGTCTTAGCGAACGTTCTTCTAGAATGTTAGTTATTATGTTGCACATGCATGCTTAAGTAGGTCCAAAGGGTGAAAGAAGGCAAGACAAGGGTGGAGGGGGAGGGAGGGAGCCTGCTCAGAAGCATGGCCCCAATTAAGCAGATCTTTGAGTATCTGAACTCGCAATTAGAACTTGGCCAATACATACCAGACTCTAGTAGCCTTTCCATCTCTATTCTTTATGCATCTGGTTTGGGCTGTCTCAGTAGGGTTGGTTAAGAGCCACTTATAGGTCCCTTTGTACTTAGAGACTGTTTCGTGGGCTTCGCACCTTCCCGGCTCTACGGAGAAAATGTATGCACGTTTTAAAGCGCAAAAGGCACTTAGAAGAGTCATGAACATCCATTACGACCCATCATTATTATGCTGCCTGTAAACACCGGCTAATAAAGGAGAAAACTTTTTCTACCAGGCCATTTAAATGAGGCTTCACTGAAAATACGTGAAATGCTGTCCTTTCTTAAACTAAGCCTCCCAGTGAAACCTCTGGTTTAGTCCTTTTCATTAAAAGCACAAGTCTGGACTGCTTTAATGTCTTGGTTTTTAAATGTGTTATATTTGCCTTGAAAAAAGTTCAAGCCACCCACACAAAAACCAAAAGTCCTCACCTGCCGGTTGCTCCCCTTCTGAGGTACCCACTATCCATGACAGGAGACTAAAGGCTGACATCTCCTTCTGGACGGTTCCTCCCTTCTTAATGGGCTCTGGGGTGGATTTGGTTTTAGTCAACTTCGTTTACCGACCATCGCCGGTATTAGACACTGGAGCCCTGCTCTGATGTCGGTGACGAGGGCAAGGTTTTGCTACCGAGTGTGGTCGCGTTAAGGGAGAAGTGACCTGGGCTAAGTGTGTGTGGTAAGTCCAAGTTTTCGCTGACCACCCACTGGGCTCGTGACCCTGATTCCAGAAATCATCCCCTCATGTGTTGACAGAGTGGTCTGGCCATCCCAGTCTTCTGTCGGGACAGCCATCAGTGCCCGTGGCTTCTACCTTTCTCGGCCTTCCACTCCCCTGTCACTTGGGATCACAGCCTGCCCTCTGCTACCTAATTAGTTTGTCGCCGAGGATTGTGTGTTCCGATGCAGATGTGTGGTGTCCGGGTTAGCCCGCTATTTTTACCACTGTCTCTTGGGGAAAAGTTAGGAGAGCTATAGCAGCAATGGCAAGGAGATGGAGTGGCCCAATAGCCTTTCTCTTCAACGGTAAAGGAAAGAAATGCCCACGAGAGAAAGGCCAGACTGCTCCCAGATCACTTTCCAAGGTGAATAGCCTGGCTATGTCAATCAATAAATTAGCAAGCATCTATCTATTGGGCCGCTCTCGTGTGGCATGAGGAAGCTCCCCAGTCCTCTGGGTATGTATGCAAGAGAGACAATCTCCTGCTCCGTTGGTGACCTGGCCACTGCTGATGTCCAGAGCTGACCAATGGTCTCTGGTAGCCCCCCTGTACTCTTTCTGAGCTCTTACAGGTAGAAAGATTGTCAGGGCAAATGAGCCCTGTGGATGAGGAAAGGAACGCGAAGACAACTCTTCCCCCCCTCCTCAGAACTCGGGATGTCTTCCTAGGCACACGTTATGAACTTTATGAAAAGGGTGCTGGGTGCATATGGAATATCCCCCCCACCCCCAAATTACCTAGTTTTTCCACTGCAACGTGTTCTGGTTTTACTAACAGCATCAGTTGACCTTGGGTGAAGTTTCCATGTGTGAGGTTGCCATGTATTTTCCTTTTGATCCTGCTAATCAATTCGCTGGCTGCCGAAGAAGACTTGGCCTTTAGGATGACCTGACAAACACAGCTAAAAAGCAGAGACAGAAGAACAGTGTCACACTCATGTCAACAGGGTACAGCTTGGCCCGTGGTGCTGAGATTTTACACAGGCGACTTAATCGAGAGCCCGTAAACTTCCAACATTTTACATCGAGTGGCAAGCCTTAAGAAATGATGGAAGACAGCATATCGAAGTCTTCTGGTAAATTTCCTCATCTGCAAAACAAGCAACTCAAAGCCCATTTTCAAAAGAACAGTCAGAAACATTTGCATTCTATTAAAATCAACTAGCCGTGCGTTCGCTGGGAGTTTGTGCTAATTAATAGAGAAGATGGAGTACTCAGATTTATTACGTTGGAGAAAACCTTTTATCCTTCTGGTCTCCAATTTATCCATCATTACTGCAATAAGGCAAATGGCACGCGCTCAATTAGTCTATAAAGATGCGTTCTGTGGAAGGCCTGTTTCTATAATAGAATAATAACGGAGATAACGAGAAGGATAGGAGCTAACATTGGTAGCACTCTTGCTCCCCATGTCTTGCTCCTCATGTTATCTTTACAACAGCCTCTTAAATAGTGCTATTATTAGCCCCATCCCACAGATGAGGGAACTGAGACCTAGCCAAAGTCACAAATACCTAGTATATCCATAGAGTATTCTGTCCACTAAAAGCTATGTCACGAGGGGCGCCTGGGTGGCTCAGTTGGTTGAGCGTCTGACTTCGGCTCAGGTCATGATCTCGTGGTTCGTGGGTTCGAGCCCCGCATTGGGTTCTGTGCTGACAGCTCGGAGCCTGGAGCCTGCTTCAGATTCTGTGTCTCCCTCTCTCTCTGACCCTCCCCTGCTGGTGCTCTGTCTCTCTCTGTCTCTCAAAAACAAACAAACAGGGGTGCCTGGGTGGCTCAGTTGGTTAAGCAGCTGACTTCAGCTTAGGTCATGATCTCACGGTCTGTGAGTTCAAGCCCCATGTCAGGCTCTGTGCTGATGGCTCATCAGAGCCTGGAGCCTGCTTCAGTTTCTGTATCTCCCTCTCTCTCTGCCCTTCCCCTGCTCATGCTCTGTCTCTATGTCTCTCAAAAATAAATAAACGTTAAAATTAAAAAAAATAATAATAAAAAAACAAACATTAAAACAATTTTTTAATAAGAAATAAAAAGTATGTCATGAAAGAATAGGGCTGTGCTTGATTGACCTCAAATGCTGGAGCAAGGTCCTCGAACATTCTGCTTTTCTCTGCTATTCCATTACAGAGCATTTTTAAGATTCACAGGCTTACCTACACCTTTTCCCCATTTCTATTTACGGATACATCTTTTGTTTGAGAGGGAGACACAGAGATAGAGACCAAATGGGGGAGGTGCAGAGAGAGAGAAAGAGAGAGAGAATCTCAAGCAGGCTCCACACTGTCAGTGCAAGTCCCGACGTGGGGCTCCAACTCTCGAACCGTGAGATCATGACCTGAACAGAAATCAAGAGTCGGACGCCCAGCCGAGCCGCCCAGGCGCCCCTGCAGATACACCTTCTTGAAGCACGCATTTCCTATGGTTCCTACAACTGTTGAAAGTTCGGCGTGCCTGTGTTAGCTAAGAGTTTCCCTCTGTGGCCAAGCCTAGCCACACCTTCCCTCCCCTGAGCCATCGTCAGCGGAGTCCCCGTTCATCCCACCCTTCCACGTGGAGCCCAGCTCTTCCCAGCTCTTCTCAGTTTTCTGGCCCACAGAGAACTCTCCCTTTGCTGCAACAGACTCTTTCCTCTCAGCACCCTGAACATGCCATTCCCTCGAGCCTCTCTGAGTTGCACCAAGCAGAGCAACAGTAGCCGGTGTTCCAGGAGGACCCGGACCACGAGTCTGAACAGGACCGAGGCCGCTCTCCATATTGTTTTTCCACTTCCCTGCTCAGGAGTCTGTGGACTTTTTTGATGACAACAAACACTTTATTCCCCTGTCTCCAAATTATGACCACTTTGGACCCCATTTTCTCTTCACTACAAAGAGGCAGCGGGCTCTTTGCTAGGCTGTGCCTCGACCAACCGAAACAACTTATTTCATGAAGGCAAGAGCCCAATTACAGCATCTGTAAAATAACCACCAGGTACTTTGATCTCCTTCTGATAACTCTGACCAAGAGGCTGCAAATACAGAATTAAATGGAAGGCAAATCAGAACTAAATGTACCAGCTATGAATAAACTCAGTTCTTACCTGTACGGTACATAGGAAATTGTAACCATTCCTTGCCCTTCTCTCTGTTCCAAAATAATGCAAAAGAAAAGTACATTGTCTCTGAAATCTTTAAACAAATGTTACAATTGAGTACAGGGCTTATTGTTAACCACAATCATAATTATGCTTTACATTTATGTAACCCACTGCCATTTGCAAGTCACCCTCAAAAAAGTCATCGCATCCAGTCCTCTCATCACCCATGTGGTGTGAGCAATGCAGGGATTGTCCCCCCATTTTCTAGATGAGGAAGCCGAGTCCCAGAGAAGGTAAGTGATCTTCCCAGTGCCACACAGCTGACAAATCACAGAACTGGGAGCAGACTCTGAGCCTTCTGGATCTAGATTCGGACATGGTGGTGACTATAGTAAACCCTACCAAGCATTTACAATGTCCCGTGCCAAGCACTTTACATAAGTCACCCCATTCCGTCTTCACAACATCGCTGTGAGAAATGGTAATATTGTTACCCCCATTTTACAGATAAGGAAACTGAGGCACAGAGAGTTCTATTAGATTGCCCAAGGTCTCACATTCAGGAAGTGCAAGAAGGGGTTCTAACCCAGGCAGCCTGCTCTGGAGACCACATTGTCGCCAAAAGGTTTTTTACACCTATTTTTTGAGAGCAATTTTACTTGGGTTATGTTATCTATTATGTATTAAATTAAAAAATTCTGACTCTTCTATTTGCAGAAAGTGTTTTCAATGATGACGGATAGGGGGCGCCTGGGGGCTCAGTCAGTTAAGTGTCTGACTTTTTTTTTTTAAGCATTTCTTTTTTTTAAGTTTATTTATTTATTTATTTTGAGAGAGAAAGCACAAGTTAGGGAGGGGCAGAGAGAGAGAGTCACAAGCAGGCTCCACATTGTCAGCACAGAGCCCAACGCGGGGCTTAAACCCACGAACCATGAGATCATGATCTGAGCCAAAGTCAGACGCTTAACGAGCTGAGCCACCCAGGCGCCCCAAGCATCCGACTCTTGATTTCAGCTCAGGTCATGATATCACGGTTTCGTGATCTCAAGGTCTGTAGGTTCGAGCACCGCATCAGACTGTGCACTGACAGCACAGAGCTGCTTGGGATTCTCTTTCTTCCTCTCTGTCTGCTCTTCTCCACTCACTCATGCACTTGCTCTCTCTCTCTCTCTCTCTCTCTCTCTCTCTCTCTCTCTTTCAAAAATAAATAAACATGTTTTAAGTTTAAAAAACAAATGATGGCAGATAATTTGGATTGCACTGCAAGCTTGATTGTATTTTTTACAATCAACATATTTGTCTCATGTTTAAATACCTTATGAGCTGTGTGCATACTAACCCTTTCAGAGTCTAACATGGTAAAACTTTGAGGCACTTGGGGTAAGTACTGAGAACTGGGGCAAGGACGATGGGAGACAGTTTTGTCATACCCTGATTTCAAATCTATACAGCTATAAGGCAGATTTATTATGTGAATGCCAGTCTTGCAAACAATTGTGTCTGTCACTCTTGGAAGAACCAGGCTTTTCTGCAAGATGTCTACAGCCAGGAAATTCCATTTGCCATCTACGGTCCCCAAGACCTTCCATGCTCCCATAGACCACAAAATGGGCCTCAAAAAATCTGCCCCACAGATAGTTCAGAAAAGCAGAGGGTAGTCTTCTTACTGGGTGGCCGTGCCGATGCCAGAGAAAGTCATGTAATTGGACCCCCAATGACCGTAACTGAGCTTCGCTTGATATATGCTTGAGTAGAAGCACTAATTTACTTATGTCTACTCGGGTACAGGATGAGTCACAAATCATTTTCAAAAATTACTTACTACAGTTTGATCCATGGTCATTTCTCCCTCAGAAGTGTCTCTGTATCAAAAGCATAAAAAATACATATATGTAACTGAAATACAGTGCCCAACACACGACGCAACAAGTTCAGGAGAAAGACTAGTGAGGCAGAACAGTAGAGGCCCCCAGCTTGGAATTCAAATACTAGGGCTCTAAGGAGACACTTCAAAAGAGCTTGGTCATTTTCTGAGTACCCAGATGGTGGTAAGTGAGCAACCCCACTCCCAGGAATCTGTCCCATAACAGTACCAACAAGGGTGCATACAAATATATGTACAAGAGCGGAAATAACAGATATGTCCATCACTAGGTCATTGGACACATACGCCATTGCACACTCGAGCCGAAGAATCCCGTGCAGTCATTAAAATGAAGAAGCTAAATCTGTCTGTGTTGGCCTGCTAAGATGTACATGATGTGTTTTCAAGCAAGAAAAGAAAGTTGTAGAACAGTACGTGGAATAGGATCCCATTCTCTTAAGAAATCTATGGCCCCAAAGCTAGGAGTATGTAGAAAATAAGCTGCAAAGCAGATATTGGAGAGGGCAGGGCAAGGCGGGTTTTCTCTTTGACCTCAGCTCCTTGCTACTACTCAGCGCCTGCCCATTGCACTGTCATCACCTGTCCAAATCTGCACCCCAGGCAAGTCTTAGACTAGTCAGCACTCCTCGCCTTAAACTTTTCAGGTTCCCTTTGGGATATTCAAACTCCTGAAAGTGTGTTAATCAGAAAATAAAGAATCTTATAAATCTTCATGCATTGGCCATTCCTAGCCTTTCCCCCCTTTAAGGGCATGATTTTTCCCCCCAAAGTCACAGAACCAGAGCATTTTAAAGCCAAAAGGGGCATTAAAGGCAACTGGATCTAATTCCACTGTTTCCCTGATTTATATTCTTCTGTTTTGTTCTCTCATTGGCTTTATACCCTGCAGTGATAATACACATTTTTTTTTCCTTATTCTAAAGAGAACCTACCCTCAGAAAGGAAGATGGAACTCAAAATGCTGTCCCTAAATCTCAGACAGAAAAAAAAAAATGAAATCCCCTCTGGATAGGAACATACCCAGAATGCCCCCAAACTGCCTTCGATCCTCAATAGATGATAGTCACATACCTGCTTTTAATTTGAATGGCCAGATTAGCAAGAGCAAATTCACTGTCCTGAAATATAGAATTCAACTGTAAGAGACAAAACAGATCAATTTTAGTATTCCCACTTCTCTGTCCAGCCAGGAAAGTTACCTGAGACGATGGCATCATTAAGCTGCATTTATTATTCCAGAGGGTTCAACATTTCCATCTGCTCCGCTCAGTTTTTCAATTTACATTTTACCTACTGTTATGGGTTGAATCGTGTCCCCCCCTCCCATCCATAAGTTGAAGCCCTAACTCCCTCATGTGGCCCTATTTGGGAGTAGGCCCTTTAAGGAGACAATTAAAGCTAAATATGGTCAGAAGGGTGGAGTCTCAATCTGATAGGACTGGTGTCCCCGTAGGAAGAGAAAAAGACACCAGATTTGTGTGTGTGTGTGTGTGTGTGCACACGCACATGTGCACACACAAAACAGGCTATGCAAGGACACAGTGAGAAGGCGGCCATCTTTGGAAGCCAAGGAGAGAGGCCTCTGAAGAAACCCACCCTACAGGCAGCTTGATCTTCAACTTCCAGCCTTCAGAACTGTGAGAAAAGGAATGTCTGTTGTTTAACCCCCCCCCCCAGTGCATCGTATTTTGTTGTGGCAGGCCTAGTGGACAAATACACACACCCATTTTCAAACACTTACAATCAAGCCATACACACTTGAAAAGAAATGCTGATGGGGAAAGAGAGGAAACAGACATGATCATTTACTGTTGGTGGGGTGCAAATTGATATCATCTGTCTGGGAAGCCACTTATCTTTAGCTATTAAAATGTGAAATGTGGGGCACAAGGGGGCTCAGTCAGTTCAGTCACTGACTCTTGATTTTGGCTCAGGTTATGACCTCACGGTTCGTGAGTTCGAGCCCTGCATCAGGCTCTGTGCTGACAGTGCAGAGCCTGCTTGGATTCTTTCTCTGTTCCTCTCTTACTTATGTGCTCTCTCTCACTCTCTCTGTTTCTCCCCCACTTGTGTGCTCTCTCTCTCTCTCTCTCTCTCTCTCTCTCGGAACAAATAAACTTAAATTTTTAAAACTATGAAATGTTCATGTGCTTTGATCCAGCAATTCCAGCTCTGGCAATTTATCCTCTAGAAAACCTCAAGCACCCCCAAATTTATTGCAAGGGCATATTATCAGCAATGTTTCCAAGGAGAGAAAAAAATAAAAGTGACCTAAATATCCACCACTGGATGTCTGGATTTTAAAAAATACTATATTACAACCATCTAGTGAAATTCTTTGTATCTGTTAAAGTGTATGAGGTAGGGGCGCCTGGGTGGCTCAGTCAGTAGAGCGTCCGACTTCGGCTCAGGTCATGATCTCACGGTTTGTGAGTTCGAGCCCTGCGTCGGGCTCTGTGCTGACAGCTCAGAGCCTGGATCCTGTTTCAGATTCTGTGTCTCCCTCTCTGTCTGTGCCCCTCCCCTACTCATGCTCTGTCTGTCTGTCTGTCTCTTTCTCTCAAAAATAAATAAGCATTAAAAAAATTAAATATTTAAAAAAAGTGCATGAGGTAGATCTATATTTGCAGTATGAATATGCTTAAAGATATATGATTAAGTGAGAAAAAGCAAGCTGCAGAATAGGATAATTGTATGACTCCAATTGTTTTTGTAAAAGAACATACATGCATCAGTGTTATCACAGGTATAGGGAAAAAAAACTCGACGTATATACCCCAGACTGTTAAGAGGACTCAATACAATAAGCAGTATTAGGGAAGACATTTACTTTCTGGGGCTCAGATTTCAGTGTCTGGATTTTTTAAAGAGAGTTTGTATTACTCTTATTTTCAGAAAAATGTGAGGATAATAAAACATTGTGTAGGAGAGAAAAAATTAAAATGCAGAAAACAAACATATTTAAAGACAACAGCATAGACTTTGTTATCACTGCTCTCCCACTTTCTCCAATTAGGAAAATTTGGCAAAAGCCCAGAACTTGTGTCGGTGGAGGGAAATGTACAGTTATAAACAACTTAAAATAATGACATCTCATAAAAGCTTTCAGCGTTATCGCCATGAAAGACCACATACGTCCTTACAGTGTTACATACAGAGTGGATAAATTTGCAGCAAAAAAACAAAACCAATTAGCTGTGAAATGTATTACGGGTAGAAAGAAGTTAAAGCCTACTTTTAGGCCACTCTGTCCATCATATATATATGCGCATATATATATTCACAGATTTTATATATACCATAAATATTTAAAAGATTATTTTACCCAATTTTCTGCAAATTCATTTACAACACTGGTAATAGGGATCCTTGGCTCTTCATCAAAGACAGAGAAGCTCATTTCAATATTGTAGAAGGAAACTGTAATTAAAAATGAGATTAATTTCACTCATTTAGTTCAAGAAACTTAACTTCCATAAATTTGGTCAACATTGCTTGTCATTCTAGAGAGACCAACAGTGAAGTCTCATTCTTAAATTTTGCTTAATTTAGCTCCAAGGTCGAGAGCCAGCACTTTGGCTCCATACCCAAAAGCAAAACAGATGTACCATCACATTTTTGTTTTAATTCTTTGGGCAGTTTCCTGATTGCTACATAGTTGATGGACGTTCTGCAAATCCTCCAAATCCTCAATGTTCATTAGCCAATACATTTCCAGTCCATTTAATGGTCAGGCTGAATGTTATCTCATAAGATCACTTGCACAGAGAAAATATTTATTTCTCCCTGTTTTTCTTTCTACTTCAGATTTGTCTCTCTATCCCTCTTTCTCTTGTCTGTCTTATCAAATTTCAATTTTTGAGTGTTAAAAGTTGAAGGGGCATCCCGGATTTGAATGATATGGAAGCCAAATACTCCCGGGCCATGGATAAGCACTCCAAGCCAGCCGGAGGTGGAGACCGGAGAAGCTGAGGCCTATATAAGAGGAATTCAAAAAGGCAGGCTAGAATATCTCTTGGCATTTGATGGTTGGCAGTCATCATGTCAGACCCAAGGCCATATAATTCTCTACTGGGAGAAGGTAAAGTTCCTGATCGATGTTCACATTGGCAGAGACACAGTATCAGGAACAAAATGGATGGAAAGTGAGTTTAGAAACGTCACACTGAATGAAAAGATACATTTGCATTATATTTCAATAAAGCAAAGATAAGAAAGATCGCTGGAAAATTCTGCATTTGGCCAAGATATCCACTGTACCCACTGTCTTTTTATGGTAATTTCCACACCCAATGTGGGGCTCGAACTCACAACCCTGAAATCAAGAGTCACATGCTCTACTGACTGAGCCAGCCAGCTGCCCCCTGTACCCACTGCCTGAAGGAAATAAGAAACACCTGTACCCTTCTTTATCCTTTTCTGCCTTCAGAGAATGGCCACCTTAGAGAACACATGACCTGTTGCACATGCATTCTGTTAGTGATACGCTGCACATATTCTAGAACAAACCTGTGGACACAGAGGCAATAAGTGAAGTCGATGTTCCCATAGATATAAAAGAAGGTGTGGAGTCCAGCCAGATTGTCTCAGAAGAGGAAGAGAGTAGTGAAGGCACAGTTGCTGAAGAAAGGGGTGTTACTCCAGTGGATGTGAGTGGGATTGAGGCTCCAGTAGCAGTAGATGTATTGGCGGTTTTATTTGGAAGGGAATCTAGTGTGGGCTTAGGAAGAAATAAAGGAGAGGATGCCGATGCAGCTGGGATTCTGCTCCATGCAGATGTCACTGTGGGGCTGGACAGAAGCATGGAACTAGTAGATAGGGTGTGGTCAGTTGCAGGAGGTAACCTACTCATTTTGCTAGAGGGTAGAGACTGAGACGTGGTCTTGGAGTTGGCAGCTGCAGTGGTTCTGGGAGATGCCTCAAGGGATTTGGAAATGTATACACTGCCAGCTGTGATTTTAATAGACATAGGGAGAGAAGTTGGGAAGCCAGTAGTGATACTGCCCCCTGCAGGTGTATGAGTGGTTTTGGCGAGTGTGGTGCTTCTAGTAGCAAAGGGTGGTTTTGTAAAGTTAGCGAATGAGTGTGTTGATGTCCTGTCAGAAGTCAGAAATGTGGACTCTGACAAGTCTACTGTAGAAGACCTTATGATAGGAGGAGTACTGGATACAGTTGCCAGTGGAGAACCCGAAGGGAGAGTAGATAAAATCCAAGCCAGCATGGGTGAACTAGTAGCCTTTGAAAGTATAGATCCTGAAGTAGCGCCAGAATGATTCGATGGGAGTGTAGTCCCAGGAGTTACAGATGTAGCTGTTTTCTCCAGTGTGTGCTTAATATCAGCCAAAGTGATAGGGATAGATCTTGAAGATACTGATGATGAAGGGCTGTCAGACATCCCCAAGGCAGGAAGAATTCCTGATGTGGAAATTGATGACTTCGCCATTACATCTCCAGCTACAAGACCAGTCTGAGGGGCTGTGAATGTTGACAAAGACCCAGGAACAAGGTATGGAATCCCTGTTTCCGTCTTGTGGGGTGTAGGTATATGAGTACTGGTGAAAATTGGAAACTGAGAACCTTTAGCTGTGGGTGTGTTCCAGGAAGTCATAAACAGAGATTGGGTGTTATGAGGTGTGATTCTTGTTCCCAGAACTGGAAATTCAACCATTTGGGATGTAAGAGGAAGAAAATTTTTTGGAGTAGAGAATTTGGCTTCAGTACGATGAGGTGGAAAAAGAAATGATGTCCAAGAGGGTGGAGTTGCAATGGATGGAGTCCACGGAGGGTATGAAACAGGGGTATTCGCAGATGTGGCATCTTTTGTTGGTTCAGCCGTTGAAGTATTTTCTGACCAGGAAGTCATCTTTTCTGTATTTGGAGAAAGGTAAGTGGTGGCTTTTACACTTTCTGTGTGTCCGGGAGTGCTCTTAAAGCTAGTCAAAGATGGGGACACCCGAATATTCAAGGAAGTATGGAGAATAGCTGATGGAGTAGATGAAAACACACTTTCAAGGACATCAGTTCCATTTGTGAGAGCTGTTACTCTACTACTGCTTACAGGAGATAGGGAGTCATTGGTAGTCCCAGGTAATATGTCCAGAGCTGCAATCTCATCTCTTTGTGATGACTGTTGGATTGTTGCTAGAAATGGTGAAAATGCAGTCTTTGGAGTGGAAGATATAGTTTCAGTGTTCCTAGAACTGAGTAGAGAGGAGGCAATGGTGCCTACAGATGGAGCCACTATCCCTGCCATAGTAGTGGTTGGAATGGTTTTCACAGAGGGAAAAGTTGACTCTGTTGGAGAGGAAAAGGATGTAGGCGTGATCCTGGAGGACACCTCTGTTGCTTCTGAAGTAATGGAAGCAGAGGAAAACAGTGTGCTTCTTGAAGTAGGCCTAGGTGCGACATCCAGTGTAGATGTTGGTATGGTCAGAGTAGTCCTAGGGGTAGTTGAAGACAGCAATGAAGAGAATGATCCAACTGTTATGGAAGTGCCAAAAGAGACAGATGGAGGTGAGAAACCAGAGTCATTAGCTGACATTGAGGACATCTCAGACATAGGGACAGAAGTGGATATGGAGGGACTTTTCAACCTATCTGGGTGTGCTGTTTTAGAAGATTTAGTTACTACTGTTGTGGGAGTTTCAGAAACTCTTTTGGAGGTGAAGGCAGTGACATTAACTGGCAGTGAGGACGTCTGGTAGATAGGAATGGACGCTGCCATAGAGGTTTTCCCAAGAAGTGCCGTTGGTGCATTTGGAGCAGAAAGGGCTGTAGTGATCCCATCAGTAGAGACAAGTGCAAAATTGGCACTAGAGAGTCCAGTTGTAGAAAGAGACAGGAACTCGGGGGAGGTCTGTGTGCTTTCAGAAATGGGAGAGGCAACTGAAGTCATCTCAGTTTGAGTCTTAGGGGAAAGCAAGTTTGAAAGAGTTGTGTTGATGTTTGCAGGATTTGATATGCTGGTTGTCCTGGAAGTTATGGTATCTATGAATGAACTATCCTGGTGGTATGAGAAAGGGGGAGTCACAGAGGTGGCATTTACTATCATTTTCTCAGTCCCGGGAGTATACACTGAAAGGGCACTCATGCTTTCTTTTTCAGGAAACAAAAATGTGGTAGTTGTCAGAGCTTGCGAAGGAAAGGCTGTTTTCCCAAGCCTGGTAGACGTTTCTGGAATGTGAACATCTACTGTGTGGCTTGAGAAAGAGGTAGATGGAGTTTGTATACTGCCAGAAGTGGGAGATGAAGCCGAAATCCTGTCAGGTGGAGTTGCAAGTGAGAAGTCTGTAGGTGAATGTGTTTGGTGACTGGAACTTGTGCTGTTAGCAAATCCTGTATCTGTCATTTCCAAGGACGAAGTACTCTGAGAGTCTGAAATAGAAGGATTCTTTGATGGGGACATTTCTGTCACTTCCATAGTGCTAGAGGTGTTTCCCAGGGATGTGCTCATCTGCTCTTTGTCAGAAGATAAGGTAGAAATGTCAGTCACTAATAGGGTGGGGACCAGTGCATTTCCAAGATGTGTTGAAGATTGAGAAATGTGATCATCTACTGAAGTAGTAAGTGTATTGGAAGAAATGTGTGAGGACATGCTCTCATCAACAACGGAGGTTTCTGTGGTGCTAGTAGCCAAGCTAACAACATCATGACTACTGCTGAGAGTGTATGGGAAGCTGAGAGCATGGGTAGAAGTCTCCTCTGCTTGAGATACAGGTTGGGTCGTTACTGGTGTAAATATAGTTGGGATCACATAGGTGGAGGACACAACAGAAATGTTGTCAGAGAGAGATTTAGAGCAGGCAAGAGTGGGTGTAAGTGGGGTTACTGTGTCAGCCGAGGTGAAGAGATGGGTGGTCTCAGCCTTAGTTGCTACAGGAGTGGAGGTCTCCACGAGGGGACTGGAGTTTCTGTCAGAGACAGGACCGTCGTGGGTGTCTTCCTGATGGAGATCACTGTGGCTTCTGAAGGGGTGTGAATTGAGTGTCTGTGTGTGGGCCCGGTATCGCTGGTTGCAGAAGTGGTCTGACCCAAAGGCGACACCGATGCTATAGTCACGGGAGCTGAAGGCACAGGGGTGGCTGAGGAATGGGTGGCTGTAGGCCATGGAGGCAAGATGCCAGCAGACAAGGACATAGCTGTCATGTCTGTAGGGATAGTGGCAAAACTGGTCCTCAAAATCCTTGTGGCGGAAGCACCCAGGGGTTCAGGGAATGTCTGTGTGGTCCCAGAAATGGGAGATGGAGTTGGATTCCCCTCAGGCGGAGCCTCTGAAGTCCAATGTGCTGTGTAGGCATGGGTGGAATTAGAGATTTCTGTGGCTCCATCATGTGAACTCCTAGGTGTGGTTTTCATCGATTTTGTAGAAAGCCAACTTCCTCTCACCTCAGTAATTGCAGTTTTATTATCCAATAGGGCAGTCAACTTTTCTAGACCAGGAAAAGGGGAAGCAGTGACAGAAGCTGTTACCATTTGTGCAGATTCATCTGTTGCTTCCAGCATTGTTGCAAACGGAGAAAGCTCAGTTGTCACTGTTACAGTTGATCTTCCTGCAAGATAATGGGAAGTTGTTTCTTTCCTTGTCACAGTAGCATCTTGTCTTTGTGTTTTTGCAGACTCTGCTACGGGGGCTGTTGTCCCTTCAAAAGCAATTGTACCATTCATCTCTGTTAGTATCGTCTCAGGAGTACTATCCTCAGTAGAAAAATTTGGTTCAATGTCAGCAACGGTAGATATATCTACTGGTGGAACAGCTGTCTCCTTTGGTGTTGAAAGGACCTCACTTCCAGCTGCTATGAACATAGGAGTAGTTTTTAGGAGTAAGGTGGTATGTTTAAACTCAGGCACTGTGGTTACAGATGTAGTTCTTGAAACTGTGGAGAAGTTAGCAAACCACGAAGCTGTCAGTTTGGATAGAGTTGTTGTATATCTGTCTGTAGTAGCATCAGCAGTAATAATAGCATCAGTGATAGTGGTACCCTCACTTTCTGAGGGTGCTTCTGGTGGGATAATAATGGTAGTAGTTGTGGATGAACGTTCTGCATTAGAAGCACTCCCATGGAATGCTAACGTCAGCAGGGTCTGGTGTGGCCTGGAAGTCCAAGTGGTTTCATTGGTGAGAAGAGACGGGCACCATCATCAGTTATGGATGTGGGACCAGACTCATATGCCTTGAAGGTGGAAGCTGATCTAATGGAATTCAAAGAGAGCATGTTTCCACCATCTGTGGGTGTATTCTGTGTATATATTGGCCTAGGTGTTGGGGGAAGCCTAGTTTCAGCCACCATGGGTGTAAGTGTGACGCCAGGAGTCGAGGCCATATGTGCAGTCTCAGCATCACTAACTGTTTGTACATTCTGAGTTCCGGTGAATGGAGAGGACGTCCTGAAAGAAAGGGCCATAGAAGAAGCCTTTTCTGGTATGGAAGTAGATATCATATCATCCATTCTGGGTGAAGATACGTCCTGGAAATCTGTAGATGTCAATTCTGCCTCAGTTGTTCTCAGCACAGGCATCATCTCAACAGGCCTCGTTGGGAGGGGTTTTGAGTGAACTGTAGATGTTATTTCTGTGTCAGTTATTGCCAATGTCGACGCTGTCTGATTTCTAGGAAATACAGAATGCGCTGGAGCAACTGTGGAGATGAGCATGGACCCAGGTGGGAATGTCGATACAGTCCCAACATGAGTAGTTGTAGCCGAAGTCTCTTCTAACTTGGACCAAGGTACTGTTCCAGCATCTGTAGATGCAAGAAACTCCTGGCTAGCTGTTAAGATAGAAAGCGCCTCAATACCTGTAAATTTCTGTTTAGGCCAGGATGTTGTAGATATGGGTGTCGACTCAACAGATGAGACTAAAGATGTTGTCTTCATAATGGCCGACTGAGATCCAGTCACTGAAGTTTTGGGTATAATTGAATTCTTAGTAAATCCGGATGTGTACAGAAAATTAGTGGCTGTAGTTGGATGAAACGTCTCAGTGGCAGTGACATCAGCCATTTTTGTTGTCCTTGTGCTCTCTGAAGATGGGGATTTAGTTATTTTCATGGAATTTGTAGTAACGCCTGTGGAGGTACTCTTGGTAGGCAGAGGGATGGTGGCTGAAGTAGACAAAATGTCTGCCATGAATCTAGCTGTCTCAGCTACAGATGTCGTTAATAATTTGGGGGCAGTCACTGTTGATGTTGTATTGGAATATGATACGGTTTCATAATCAGTTGCAAATACAGGCATGCTTTCAAACATCATTGGAGAAGAATATGCCATCTCCTGCGGTTTTAGTCCAGTAACTTGGGATGGAGTTGTCAAATCTATTTGTTGAGACAGAGTTGTACTCGTTTCTTGAATTGTTATATTTTCATAAACAACTGAAAAATTAAAAAGCATGTGTTACTTTGAATTCAGCTTTAGAAATCAGAGGCAATTCTGTTAGAAAGAGCTCTATAATTTTTTCTTATATTTTTAAGAGGAGATAGTATCAGATATAATCAAATCTCTTGATTACTTGGTTTTTCTTAAGATAATTTTCTACTTTCTAAAATCTATATATTGTTCTCAAAATTACCTGGTTAGGTAACAAGTAGAGAGATATCCATTTCATAGTGTATCCATTAAAAATTAGAGACACTTCAAAAGGAGGGAATGCATGCTAGAGTCACACACCGATTAAGAGGATTAGCTTTGGGAAATGGACCCATTTCTTGAAAGACACAAGTGATCAAGACTCACTTAAGAAGAAATAGGTAACTTGAATAGTCCCGTATCTATCAAAGAAGTTGTATTGTGTAGTTAAAATCTTCCCAAAAGGAGGGACAGCTTTGGATTCAAATAGGTGTGGTTTTACATCCCAGTGCCATCATTTTTCATTATGTAACCCTGAACTAGTTACCTAACCTCTCTGTGCTTCAATCTCCTCCTCTGTAATGTGAGAAAATAACACCTACCTTATAAAATTGTTTTGAGAATTGAGTTAATGCATATAAAACACTTAGGATAGCACCCGGCACACAGTAGTGCTCAAAAAGAAATTTAACTGTCATAAACGAAGGTTACAGACTTGGTCAAATTTCTATTACTCATCTAAGCACTATAGATCGAAGATGTTTTGATCTGGAACCTCAAGGTTAAACTTCTTGAACATGCACTACTTATATATATATTTGTATATTCGTCAATAATGTATACACAGATATAATAAATTTGTATTATGTACCTTATAAACATACACAAAAATAGAAATGTCAAAAGGATATGATAAAAATAAATATAAATAGAAGTCTTCTGCACTCTGATGTGCTGTCTCTGTGTCCCCTAGAATTGTGCACCCAGCTTTGAAGATCACCGGGGCCTAGCTCTTGTCTCAAATCAAGTCAATTAAATTTAACAAGTATTATGAATGCTATTCTAGGTCACGTGAGAAGCGTATAGCTCTCACAGCATGATTCTTTCCCTCAAAGCGCTCGCACATATTAGAAAAGTCTTATATTACTGAAATGTTTTTAGACAAAATATAACATAACATTTTTAAACAAAACACTGAAAATACAATAAAAGAAATAGTACGGTTTATCACAAAGTGAACAATTTGGGGCACCTGGGTGGCTCAGTCAGTTAAGCGTCCAACTCTTGATCTCAGCTCACATCTTGATCTCAGGGTCGTGAGTTCAAGTCCCATGTTGGGTTTCACACTGGGAGTGAAGCCTACTTTAAAAATAAATAAATAAAGGGTGCCTGGGTGGCTCAGTTGGTTAAGTGTCCGACTTCAGCTCAGGTCATGATCTCGAGGTTTGTGAGTTTGAGCCCTGCGTCAGGTTCTATGCTGACAGCTCTCAAAGCCTGGAGCCTGCTTCAGATTCTGTGTGTGTGTCTCTCTCTCTGTTCCTCCCCCACTCACGCTATCTCTCTCTGTCTCTCAAAAATAAATAAATGGGAAAACTTTTTTAGTAAATAAATAAATAAAGTGAACAGTGGAATATAATCAGGTTCCGAGTGTCTCTGAATTGCAATGGGAGATCAGTGCAGTGAGAGATCAACACAGGCTTCAAACTAATGAGGAAGCTTTCTTCTAGAAGATGTTGGCCTTCGAGAAATGATGGAGTTTGGGTAGAGATTCAAAGGCACATGACAAGGAATATGGAGGCAGTGGAAAATCAGTCTATTTAGGAGGGAGTGTGTTGGATCGGGGGCGGGGGGGGGGCGGAAAGAATGTCAGACTAGGACGTAACCTGAAGGGGAGGATGGAGAAACAGGTAGGAGAAGATAATATAGCAGCTTCTACACACTTACTGCAAACCAAGCACTGTGCTACATGCGATCTTATTTTATTTTTTAATAGTTTTTTAAAGTTTATTTAGTTTTCTTAGTAATCTCTACATCCAACGTGGGGCTCTAACTCATGACCCCGGGGCCAAGCGTTGTGTGCTCTTCCAAATCAACCAGCTAGGCACCCCGTGCTATCTCATTTAATACTCCGAACAACCTTATAAGGTAGATCTTACAATTACTCCCATTGTAGAGTTGAAGAAACAGAGTATCAGCAACTTTACACGAATTGCTCAAGTTCACAGTTGGAGTTCCAACCAAGATCTGTCATCCATCCTCTTAACCACTCCACCCTTGGGAAGGATATAGATTCTTGAGTGAGGAGAATGAGATGAATAAAAGTGTCTCTAAAGAAAATAAATTTCCTGGCAGTGTACAGGTTGGGTAAGAACAGGAAGGCACTGAAAGCAAGGCGATTCTTTAGGAGGCTGGTAGAGTCCTCTTCTCACCTCACTCCCATCAACTCTGAGCCAACCCGACTATCCATCGCCTCCATACCTGCACTTGAGAGGTCAAGCACTGCTGGCCATGGTCACACAAGGGGATGAATTAGTATTTCTATAAATTCATGATCACCAACCCAAAATAAGCCTCTCACATTGCCCAGCCCTGCTATTATTTTTTTTCTGGTCAAATTTTGCTACTACTCTCTACAATAACTAAAACCTTCCTCGTTATCAAACTCTGCCCCCACGTGTTTATTCAGTAACTGTGCCCCTTACTTCACAGGAAAAAAATAATTGAAGTTATCAGAAACTCAGCTGTGCTACTGTCTCAGTTATCCCTCACTGGCAGGTATGGCTCCTTTTCCTAAGGAGCCTTTCTTTCCTGATTTAAAACATATTCCAGTCTCTTGCAATAAAAAATAAAAGCCCTACATGTAGGGTGCCTGGGTGGCTCGGTCGGTTAAGTGTCTGACTCTTGATTTCGGCTCAGGTCTTGATCTCATGGTTCATGGGATTGAGCCCCGCATCAGGCTCTACACTAACAGCGAGGAGACTACCTGGGTTCTCTCCCCTCCATCATCTTCTGCCTCTCAAAATAAACAAATAAACATTAAAAACAATAAAAGCCCCGCATCCCTCTGCAGGTGCTGCCATTTCTCCCTCCTCCCCATCATATCAAAGAAAGTTTATCATACTGGCTGTCTCCACTCTCCCTGGCCCCATTCTTTAGCCTACACTAAACTGGGTTTTTTTTGTCATCATTCCACTGCACAACACCCACTAAGGCCACCAATGGCTTCCATAAGGACACATATGAAAACTTGTTCAATCTTCAACTTACTTGAGCTCTCAACAGTTTTGGACAATTTTGACCACTCCCTCCTTCTTAAAATACTCTTTTTATTGATTTCCATGACATAATATGCTCTTGGGGTTTCTCTTACTTCTCTGGCCACTCCTTTTCTATCTCTTTTGCAGACCCATCCTATTTCACCCAGTCATTAAATATTAGAGTTCCTCAAGGCTTGTTCCAAGCACCTCTTCTCTCCTCACCCTGTGGTTTCTCCACATGCCTCCGTATTCCAGTTTACACCTATACACAGATAAATGTCAAAGTTGTATCTCTAGACCAGATCTCTATTCTGAGCTCCACATCTGCATACCCAATTGCTTACTTGACATCTCTTGGGTATCTCATTAACCCCTCAAACTCAGGATGCCCCAACTGGAACTCATTGTCTTCTTCCAAACCAGGTCTTCTTTCAGGACCCTCTCAGCAAATGGCATCATCATGCATTTAATTATGCAAGCCGAAACCCTCTCCCTCCATCTCCTTCATTTTCTCTCTTACCCACCATAGTCAACCCATAATTTTGTCCTATAATTCTTATCTCCCAAATAGCTCTTGACTCCATCTATTTCTCTCCATCTCTATCACTTACCACTCTGACCACCTGGACTACTGCAGCAGCCGCCCACCTGAACTCTGCCTCTGCTCTTGGACCCCTGCAATCTCTTCCATAATTCAATCAGGGTCATCTTTTTTGAAATGCAGATTTGATCATGTCACACACACACACACACACACACACACACACACAGCTCCCTTTAGTGGCCTTCCATTACTCCTAGGATTAAAAACAAATGTGTTTCTTAATAGAGCTTATAAAGCTATACACACACAGTTTGGTCCCTACCTACCTGTCCAGCCTCACTTTGTGTGAAGTTTCTCCTTTCTTTCTTGGGCTTCAGCCCACCAGCCTTGTTTTAGTCCTCCAATATTTGGCATTCTCTTTCCCACCGCAAGACCCTCGCCCATGCTGCTACCTGTATTTGGAATGTTCTTCCCATCCTTCTTCATTTGATTAACTTCTCCTCATTCTTCAGATCTAAGCTCATGCATCACTCCCTCAGGGAAGCCTGCTACCTCCCTTCGCCTCCATGACTGGGTCAAACAAATCTACTCTAGGCTCTTACGACAGCCCATACTTCTTCATAGCAGCTGTCACATCTGCAGTTTTACATTGGTGTGTGCTTATTACTACTGTCTGTCTTCCTAACTACACCATGTGGACAAGGACCCCCTCTTTCTTTGCTCACCAGTGGAACCTTAGTGCCTAGCACAGGGCCTGGCACACGGTAGATGTTTGGTAAATATTTGCAGGCTAACTGAACAAGTAGACGATGAGGGGTTGGAATGAAATAAGAGTCATGTGGAAATTCCTAAAGGAAGAAATGACAGGTTAGGGTAACAAAGAAGTTTACAAGATGAAGAAGATAGAGAAATCTCAGAGAACTCAAATTTTGGTTTTGGGCAACTTGGAGGATAGCAGTGATTCTAATAGAAAGTAGGAAGATTGGGAAGGCAGCCTCTCTCAGAAGAAAAATACGCAGTTCTAACTGGGTAAGTGGAATTTGGGGTGAAGGAATACCCAAGTGAAAACGGTGCATAGTAAAATTCAAGACCAAGTCATAATTTTTCTCTGGTTCAGACCACCCAGAATGAAATCATGCATATTTACCATTGGGAAATTAGCATTTTGAATTTATCCACGTGGGAAGCATATTACTTATGATGTAGAAATAATTATGGTGGGATAGACAATCTACTAACGTGTTTCACTGTCTTGAGCATTAAAATTACTTTTAATTTGCATATATAGAAACTCTGAGATGTGTGTAGGATGTTCTTGAGGATTTTGTGGTCATTAGCAAGTAGAATGAACCACAATCAGAACTCTGCAACTGACTGTACAGTTAGAGTTGACAAAAGTCACACGTGTATAAAGTCACAACACACATGTGTAAGGGGAAAAGTCAAAGTTATATAAAAAGTACTCTCCCACTTAATTTTCCAACATTGTTTCAATGGTCAGAGATTCACGTTCTGTTAGGTTCCATCAAGAAACTGCTATACTTCTACAGCCCAATATTTATTGTGAGCTTTCTGCCTTCAGATTTGTCCATAACTACAAGCAGAGCGAGAATTGTCAGGGTTTTGGTTTCCATTTTTGCAGATGGCTTTCCCACAGCCAACTGGTTTAGCAAAGCTGTTAAAGCGTCACTTACATCACATTTGAGGAGTGTGGCATCCCAGAGCCTGAATCACTCTCTATGAATACACTAATTGTTGAGAGAAAAGTACACAATTTCCACTCCTTTACAAATGATTCATGATGGAGCTGCATTTACTGTTTAGGAAAATAATAAAGTACTGAATACTGCCAAAGTCCAAGTTATCTTCTTTGATGCAATATTCAAAAAGCACTGTTATGGGAGCCCTAACAAGTAACAGGAAACTCTTTAAGAACACAGAGGATGGGAGTTAGGTATGATATTTTTATCTGAAGAGGGCTAAGCTATAGATGTTAATTGTTATTAACACTTCCAGTAAGCATCTCAAAAGAAGCATAAAACTTAGAAAAGGAAAAACAAATGAGTTGAACAAAATTGTCAAGTGGGCGGCATTTTAAGTACCAGGTATCTCTTGGAAAATAATGCAACTTCCATTGCTTCACTTGAACCCGAAGCCTGGATTTCTAGATTTCAGCAAACCTCCCATCGAATCTTTGAGATGAGAGTTTCTTTCCAGAGGGATTACCATACCAATTTTTTCCTCTAATGTCTTTATTAAGAAATACTCAAGTCTTCCTTAATTAAAATCACAGAATCTGTTTTTAATGTTAATTTAGGTATTTTGAGAGACAGCACATGAGCAGGGGAGGAGTAGAAAGGGATTAAGAGAGAGAATCCAGAGTGGGCTCCACGCTCGGCACGGAACCCCACGTGGGGCTCGATTGCATGGCCATGAGATCCTGACCCAAGCCAACATCAAGAGTCAGATGCTTAACTGACTGAGCCACTCAGGCACCCCAAAATCACACAATCCTAGAACTAAGTCATGGAATCCATATTCGACCACTTCATTTAGAGATTAAGCCCAGAGAGTTACGGGGCTGACAGGATGAGGTTTCCACAGAAGGAAACTGTATAAAGAAGTAAGACAGTACGTGCCAGTGTTTCAATTATCTAGTATCCATTAGTACATGCCCTCGATTTACACAGAGCCACCACAAACCTAGGAGAACGAAGAGACTCTACCTTAAAGAAACAAGAAAAGACAAACTTAGATAATAAAAGCCAAGTTCTGCAAGTGCTGAATAGCTCAAGAATAAGCAATCATCCAAAGTAATGAGACATAAACCTTAGAAGAGAGTATCACTGTGCTAAATCCAAACATGAAGGTGCTCTTGCATGCCTGGGCATTGAAACCCGATGGGGGTCCCAAATTACAGCCATTCCCTGAAACAATATCTGCCTTGAAGAATTATTCGAATCCCCAGCAATTCAATCAGATGTTGATAGCTTTTTAACAAAGACTTATAGGAATTAAAGATTATTTCAAACCCCAAGTCTACCAATGAATTACAATGGGTTAGCAAAGATGTTCAATTGATACAGAAAAAGCATTTGACAAAATCCCACGTATATCCATGATAAAATCCCTTGACACGTTAGGAACAGAGGGCAATTATGTCAACTTGATAAAGACCCTAACCAAGAAACCTACGTATAAAATCAACCATGATGATGAAAGACTGAATGTCTTCCCTCCAAGCCCGGAACAAAGCAAGAATGTTGGCTCTCACCGCTTTTAGTCAACCTACTATTGGAAGTTAGAAGCATTCCAGTAAGGAAAGAGAAAGAAATAAAAGTCATTGCAGGAACGCCTGGCTGACTCGGTAGAGCATACAACTCTTAATCTCAGCGTTGTGAGTTTGAGCCCCACGTTGCAGGGTAGAGTTTACTTAATTAAAAAAAAAGTTTTTTAAGTCATTGCAGGTTACATGATTGCCCATGTTGAGAATCCCAAAGAATCTAAATAAAAAAAAAAAAAGAGAAGAAAAAATAAAACTTCTTGAAACTCAGAAGTGAGTTCAGCAAGGCCGGAGGGTACAAAATTAGCCCTAAGCCAAGAGTTCTTAGACTTGACACCAAAAGCATGACCCACAAAAGGAAAAACTGACAAACTGGACTTCATCAAAACTAGAATCTTTTGCTTCATGAAAGCCCAAGTAAAAAGGATTTTAAAAAGCAATATATAGACTAGGAGAAAATATGTGCAGGACTTGTATCCAGTTAAGGGCTAGAATATATAAAGAACTCTCAAGACTCAACAGTAAAACAAATCAAATTTTTAAAAATCGGCAAAAGACATGAATAGACAGCTCACTGAAAAGGATGTACAGATGGCAAATAATCATTGAGAAAGGTGTTCAACATTATAAAGCACCAGAGAAATGTAAATTAAAACCATAACGAAACATCACTACACCCTACCAGGACGGCTAAAATACAAAATAGTGACAACGCCAAATGCCGGCAAATACAAACTAAGGATACGCACATCCTGGATGAATCTCAAAGGAACGATGCTGAGTGCGGGGGAAAAAAAGCCAATGCCGAAAGGTTACATACTGTCTGATTCTATTTATTAACATTTTTGAAATGACAAAGTTATATAAATGACGGAAAGATGAGGGGTTGTCAAAGGTTAGGGATGTGGAGAGCAGAGGGAGGCGGGGAGAAAGGCAGGAGAGAGGTGGGTGTGTTTATAAAGGACAACAGGAGGGATCCCTGCTGTTTTGAAAGTGTTCACTGCCTTGACTGTGGTGCTAAGTGCGCAAATCAACACAGGTGATGGAAGTAACTTAATACGCACAAAGGGGTACAAGTATTAAACTAGAGAAATCTGAATAAGATTAGTGAATTGCATCAATGTCGATATTCTGGTCGTTATACTAGAGCTTTGCAAAACGTTATTCTTGGGGAAAACTGGGCACATTGTACAAGGGATCCCCAGCTGCATGTGAGTCTACAATTATCTCAATTAAAAAAATAATAAGGCAAATGCAAAAGCCCACCCCGTGCAGGTAGTTGAGTGATAACCGAATGTCCATTCCTCCCGGAAGGACCACGGAAGCCACGGAGTCTGGCCTCCGTCTTCGAAGGGCTTGCAAACCTGTTTTGCTACATTCATTCTCTTTCCACTTGTGAACAAGTGATCATTTGCACAAATGATTCGCACGAGCTTTGCTATCTCTGTATGTGAAAGTGGGGATAATCCATGCTAATTCACAGGGGCCTGTGGGCTTAATTGCCATTTGCTCCTTCACTCCAGACAAAATTGTATTATTGTAATCATTGGGAGCTAGAGAACAGAGGTATAGAGTGGCTGCATATTTATGAGGCATTTTGTTGCAGATGTACCTGCCAACAGAATATTAAGTGGAACATTTGCTAAGGTACCAAATTCTGCTGGTGATTTGGGTATATCACCTCATACTAAATCTCTGTGGTTTCCTAGCCTACATATTGCATCTGGTCTTTTCTTCCAATCACGACCTTTGGAAATATAATTCGGAGTGTGTGTATTAGATTTGTGAGAGATAATAGTGACCAGAAACTGCTACAGACAGACCTGCCCGTGGGGCAGAAGAAATACGAAACGAGAGTTTTTAAGATGATGACAAAAATATGTATTTTTCAAAATGGTGTCTGTATTTGGTTTCCAGGCAAGGACATGAAAAATGAATCTTGACACAGGGAGAGGGACAGGCGAAAGCTTCCATGTCGGAATCTATAGGAGAATGTCACCCCGTGCAGGGGAATACAAATAAGGAGGTTCAAGCAAACTACAAACAGCTTCTGCTTATCTTTCGTGATAAAAAACGAAGATAGCACAGAAAATTGACATACAAGGGCCAAACCAAATTGCCTTTTAGCTAGTAGAGCCCATCGCTATGGAACCCTTCCTGTCAGAGCTGATAATTGCTTAGTGGGCTTAATAGCGGGCCAAACGAAGGCCTTAGAAAGCGCATGAACGATACAATCAATCTCTGCATATTCTAAGAATGGTTAGTTCATAAAGGAATTCAAAGCAGCTGGAGCATTAGATCTCCAAATAAATCGGAGCAAATCGATAGCTCCACCGATACGGGGGCCCTGAGTTTTGATCCAGGGCAGCTTTCCCAGGATGAACTCAGCTCGTGTTATTGCACTCTTTTCCAAGGGGATTTCTCAACTCCATAACTAGAGGGCCATTTCATCTGCACACCTTTAGGAAGACTCTTCGTCTTCATACACTCGCGACTCAGGACAAATCCTTGGCTGGATCACATGTCTGAGCTAAGATTAGGCAATTATACTTAACACACCTAGAGAGGAATTTCAGCTCGTGCTCGTTCCCTAATGGTCACCTCAAGAAATTCCTGTCGCCATCCAGTCCATGTTAAAACACTGTAGACTCCGTCACAGCTCAAACCTGGAAACAACTTAAAAGTCCTTCAAAGGAGATCATTGAATAAATTACAGGAGATCCTTTCTCTGTCACGCCGGTCCACATCCTCCTCCCCAATAATCAGGCAGCTCCATATTCTGTATTTCTGATGTGGGAATGCCTCCAAAATATATGATTAAATGGATTAAAAAAAAAGATACGAAAACTATGCGCATAATGATGATCCCAACTGTGAAAAAGAAAAACAAAGACTATTTACAGGTAAACCCAAGCTTTACATTGTGTCTGCGAGGATACATAAGACATTGTTAACATTCATCGCTTTTAGAGAGAGGCACTTAGGATAAGAGATTGACGAGGAAGGAGGCTTCTACCTTTAAGTTATGTCCTAATGCAGTGTTTGAATTTTCACCAGTGCATCTATTACTTTTACTTTAAAAAATAAATCCATCTTTTAAGAAATTTTTTTTTATGTTTATTTATTTTTGAGAGAGACAGACCACGAGTGTCGGAGGGGCAGAGAGAGAGAGGGAGACCCAGAATCGGAAGCAGGCTCCAGGCTCTGAGCTATCAGCACAGAGCCCGACGCGGGGCTCGAACTCATGAACCATGAGATTATGACCTGAGCCAAAGTCGGACGCTTAACCGACCGAGCCACCCAGATACCCCCAAATGAAACCCATCTTAATGAATAGTTCAATTAATAAGATAACTAGTAAAAATGGTAAATCAATTTAAATTGTTAAAGCTTGTATTCTTTCCCCTTGCAATTCTACTTTTACTAATGTGTCCTATGAAATTGCAAGCCCTCATATACCAAGATGTATGCGCAAGGAAGTTTATTACAGCATTATTTGTAACTGCAAAAAATTGGAAGCAACTTAAATGCCCATCAGTAGTGAGTTAAATAAATCATGGTACATCTATACAGTGAATATATGCAGCCCTAAAAACACATGACACTGATCTAAATGTACTGATACATCTATGATAATATTAAGTTAAAATATATCAAATAATAAAATAATATGTATGTACGCATATGCTATTTTTGTTTTTTTAAAACAAAACACACATGCACAAGCATACATTATACATCTATAGAAGAAAATCTAAATGAATAGATACCTCTGTGGAGAGGGTGTGGGGTAGGTTTTACTCTATATTCATGTACTTTGTATTGTGTGAGTTGATATTACAGTACAGTCCATATAATAAACAACCATGATGTATTGCATTTGTAATTTTTTTTAAGATTTCATTTTTTTACTTTTCTTTTTTTTGAGAGAGAGGGTTCAAGGGAGCAAGGGGGGGGGGGAGAGAGAGAGAGAGAAGTGGAGCTTGCCCAAAGTGGGGCTCGAACTCACAAACTGAGATCATGACCTGAGCTGAAGTCAGATACTTCACCGACTGAGCCACCCAGGCCAGGCATCCTTATTTTTTTTTTCTTCTAAGTAGGCTCCGCTCACAACATGGGGATTGAACTCATGACCCTGAGATCAAGAGCCACATGCTCTACCGACTGAGCCAGCCAGGCACCCTCTGCATTTGTAATTTCTAAAAGCAAAGAAAAGATGCTTAAAAATGACTCCAGGTGTGAGCCTCAGACCGTGCTGTGGGGAGGTGCGCGGTTCTGAGGCCCCTGGACAAGCGAGCTTTCTGGATAACTCTGGCTAACTAAAGCAAACATGAAATTTAATGGAAGGATACAGCTAACTCACAGAGAAGGCTGAGGACCAGGCTTGGAAGAAGACAGGAACTGAGCCAGCTCTGGAGGAGCAGAAATGGTGTGTGGGGGTTCAAGATGGCGGAAATGAAGTAATACCCGCTGCTGGTCTCTGGCGACTCAATCTGAGAGGGACTGAGACCGAGAAACTCTCAATCGCAGGGATCTGCAGGAAGAGGAGTTGGAACCTACAGGAAAGATAACGCCAAAACCAGAGCATCTGGGGACACTGAGTGAGTGAAATCTGGGAGAAAGAAAGAGAGCCGCGGAGGTGCGGACTGCGGGGAGTGGGCCCGGGGCCCTGGGCCCCTTCCTCAGAAAGACAAGGGGAAGAGAAAGAGCAGCGGGGAAAGTACCTCGAACCCAGGCGGAGAGGGAGCTTATCATCCAGTCCCTATCCGCAAGGCTTTGTTGAGAGAGGGTCATTGCTCACGGTGGAGCTGGCGGAGCTTTCCTCACTCCGGAGCCAGTGACGCTGTCCCAGCCCCTGACACGGAGAGGCGCGCGCGCCATTGCTGGATCGGTGCTGAGTCAGAGGCATAATTCGGGTGGGCAAGGCTGAGCGTGCAGGGTCTTGCGACCACCCAGCGGGTCGTGCTGCCCCTGCACCCTGACCAAGTCGAGGACGGACACAGAGGAGGGTTCGGAGACTCTAGCTCCGTGAAAAGAGGCTACGGGGACGCCATTGTGGTCACAGTGGTGCTGAGTCAGAGACTCAATTTACACAAGGCGTGGCGGTCAGAGGGAGTTAAAGGTACTCAGATGAGCTTGGGCGGCGCGACCACCCAGCAATTTGAACTGTGTTGGTAATCTGGATGGAGTTGAGGACGGAAACTGAGGAGTGATCTGAGACTGTGGGTCCGTGAGGAGTGATCTGAGACAGTGGGGCCGGGAGGGCGCCATTGTGGTCGCGCATTCCCATAAAGCCAAAACCTAGGACTCCACCCCCAGCTGTGGAGGTGGGACCCGCCTACACCAGGCAACGCCCCTCCTCATATGAGAGACGCCCTTCTCCTGGAGTGGTAGCTGCGGAGACACAACTACTGCAGCATTGCCTGGATTAACTCTAGGTCAATTCTTCGGTTTTAGATATATTCTTCCTCTCTCTCCCCACCTCTAAACCTGTCACCAGGGGGTTTTGGCTTGCTTAAACAGACATTTTACCCACTCTCTCAATGCATGTTATACACCTCCCTCTTTAACTTCCTATCTCTCTCTATGGAACAGTCAGACCACATAGTGCACCTGGACAACATCTAACTTCATTTCTCTTTCCTCACATCCTTCCTTATTCTGATTTCTCTCCTGCTGGATCAAGTCTTCTAATCTCTCTACCTGGTCAAAGTTCAATCTCTTCTTCTGCCCACACCTGTCACTACTCTATGTATGCTCTGCCATCAGCAGAGCACACATCCCATCATTATCATGTAGCTGATATGTCAGGTTGCATGCCTCCAGAGTGTCATTTGTTAATCTTTTTTATGTTGTGATTGGTTTGTCTGTCTCATTGGTCAGTAAGGTTGTGAGTCTGTGCTTCCTGTTTGTCGGTCTGACCCTTTTCCTTTCCAGGGAGAAATAGGAAATAAACCAATACACACATTGCCAAAATGACCAAACGGAAGAACTCCCCTCAGAAGACTGTACAGGAAATAGTGACAGCACAAGAAATGATGAAAGCAGACATAAGCAACTTAACAGAACAAGAATACAGAACGATAAATATAAAAATACTAGCAGGGCTTGAAAAAAACATAGAAGAAATCAGGGGGTCCCTAGAGGCAGAGATCAAGGTCCTAAAAAAAGATGTACAGGAATTAAAAAAGGATTTAAATGAGGGGCAAAACAAATTGGAGGCAGCCATAGCGCGGATTGCAGAGGCAGAAGATAGAATAGGGGAATTAGAAGACAAAATTACAGAAAAGGATGAAGCAGAGAAAAAGAGAGAGAAATTGATTCAGGAACAGGAAAGGAGAATTCGAGAGCTGAGCGATGCAATCAAACGAAATAACATCCGTATTATAGGAATTCCAGAGGAAGAAGAGAGAGAGAAAGGAATCGAAGGGGTATTTGAACAAATCATCAATGAGAACTTCCCCAACATGAAGAAAGAAATGGGCATTGAAGTCCAAGAGGCACAGAGAACTCCCCTCAGACGTAACCCAAATAGGCCTTCAGCAAGACACATCATAGTGAAGCTGGGAAAATACAAAGATAAAGAGAGAATCCTAAAAGCAGCTAGGGATAAACGGGCCTTGACTTACAAAGGCAGACACATTAGGGTAGTAGCGGACTTATCCACAGAAACTTGGCAAGCCAGAAAGGAATGGCAGGAAATCTTCAATGTGATGAACAGGAAGGACATGCAGCCAAGAATCCTTTATCCAGCCAACCTGTCATTCAAAATGGATGGAGAAATAAAGGTCTTCCCAAACAAACAAAAACTGAAGGAATACATCACAAATAAACCAATCTTACAAGAGATCCTGAGGGGGACTCTATGAAGGAAAGGTTGCAAGGAACACAGAGCACCAGAGACATCCTTACAAACATGAAACCTACAGACAACACCTTGACGCTAAACCCACATTTTTCAATATTAACACTGAATGTAAATGGACTAAACGCTCCAATTAAAAAACACAGGGTAACGGAATGGATTAGAAAACAAGAACCATCTATCTGCTGTCTTCAAGAGACACATTTTAAACCTGAGGACACCTTCAGACTGAAAGTGAGGGGATGGAGAACTATCTACCATGCTACAGGAACTCAGAAGAAAGCTGGAGTAGCCACACTTATATCAGATAAACTGGACTTTAAAGTAAAAGATGTAATAAGAGATGAAGAAGGGCATTATATAATAATCACAGGGACTATCCAGCAGGAAGAGCTAACAATTATAAATATCTACGCGCCGAATTCTGGGGCACCCAAATTTGTCAAGCAACTAATTACAAACGTAAGCCATCTTATTGATAAAAATGTGCTAGTTGCAGGAGACCTTAATACCCCACTCACAGCGCTGGATAGATCCACTAAACAGAGAATCAGCATGGAAACAATGGACCTGAACGACACGTTGGAACAGATGGGCCTGACAGATATCTTCAGGGTCCTTCATCCAGAAGCAAAGGAATTTACATTCTTCTCAAATGCACATGGTACATTTTCCAAGATAGACCACATTTTGGGGCACAAGGAAGCGCTGAATAAGTATAAAAAAATTGAGATCATACCATGCACAATTTCAGACCACAATGCTTTGAAACTTGAAATCAACCACAGGAAAAAGTCTGGGAAGCCCCCACAAACATGGAGGCTAAAGAACAACCTACTAAAAGACGAATGGGTCAACCAAGCAATCAGAGAAGAAATTAAAAAATACATGGAAACAAATGAAAATGAAAATACGAATATCCAAACACTTTGGGATGCAGCAAAGGCAGTCCTGAGAGGGAAATATATTGCAATCCAGGCCCATCTCAAGAAACAAGAAAAATTCCTAACACAAATTCTAACAGCACGCCTAAAGGAACTAGAAGCAGAACAGCTAAGACAGCCCAAACCTAGCAGAAAGAGAGAAATAACAAAGATTAGGGCACAAATTAATCATATGGAAACAGAAAAAGTAGTGGAACAGATCAATGAAACCAAGAGTTGGTTCTTTGAAAAAATAAACAAAATTGATAAACCTCTAGCCAGGCTCCTCAAAAAGAAAAGAGAGAGAAACCAAATCAATAAAATCATGAACGAAAATGGAGTGATTACAACCAATCCCTCAGAAATACAAGCAATCATCAGAGAATATTATGAAAAACTCTATGCCGTCAAATTGAGCAACCTGGAAGAAATGGACAAATTCCTAAACAGCTACATGCTACCAAAACTCAAACGGGAAGAAATAGAAAACTTGAACAGACCCATAACTAGTGAAGAAATTGAATCAGTTATCAAAAATCTCCCAGCAAATAAAAGTCCAGGGCCAGATGGCTTCCCTGCGGAATTTTACCAGACATTTAAAACAGAGTTAATACCTATCCTCCTCAAGCTGTTCCAAAAAATTGAGACGGAAAGAAAACTCCCGGACTCATTCTATGAAGCCAGCATCACTTTGATTCCCAAACCAGATAGAGACCCAGCAAAAAAAGAGAACTACAGGCCGATATCCTTGATGAACATGGATGCAAAAATTCTTAACAAGATATTAGCAAATAGAATCCAACAGCATATAAAAAGAATTATCCACCACGATCAAGTAGGATTCATCCCTGGGTTGCATGGATGGTTCAACATTCGTAAATCAATCAACGTGATACATCACATTAACAAAAGAAAAGATAAGAACCATATGATCCTGTCAATTGATGTAGAAAAAGCATTTGACAAAATACAGCATCCTTTCTTAATAAAAACTCTCGAGAAAGTCGGGATAGAAGGAACATACTTAAACATCATAAAAGCCATTTATGAAAAGCCCACAGCTCATATCATCCTCAATGGGGAAAAACTGAGAGCCTTCCCCCTGAGATCAGGAACACGACAGGGATGTCCACTCTCACCACTGCTATTTAACATAGTGTTGGAGGTCCTAGCATCAGCAATCAGACAAGAAAGCAAAATAAAAAGCATCAGGATAGGCAAGGACGAAGTCAAACTTTCACTTTTTGCAGACGACATGATACTTTACATGGAAAACCCAAAAGAATCCACCGAAAGCCTACTAGAACTGATCCATGAATTTGGCAAAGTTGCAGGATACAAAATCAACGTACAGAAATCGGTTGCTTTCCTTTACACCAATAATGAAGCAATAGAAAGAGAAATAAAGAAGCGAATCCCATTCACCATTGCACCAAAAACCATCAAATACCTAGGAATAAACCTAACCAAAGATGTAAAAGACCTTTACGTGGAAAACTATAAAAAACTTATGAAGGAAATTGAGGAAGACACAAGGAAATGGAAAAACATCCCATGCTCATGGATTGGAAGAATAAATATCGTCAAAATGGCAATACTACCCAAAGCAATCTACACATTCAATGCAATCCCAATCAAAATTGCACCAGCATACTTCTCAAAGCTAGAGCAAACAATTCTAAAATTTGTATGGAACCACAAAAGACCCCGAATAGCCAAAGTAATTCTGAAGAATAAAACCAAAGCGGGAGGCATCACAATCCCAGATTTTAACCTCTACTACAAAGCGGTAGTCATCAAGACAGCATGGTATTGGCACAAGAACAGACACATAGACCAATGGAATAGAATAGAGAACCCAGAGATGGACCCACAAACATATGGCCATCTAATCTTTGACAAAGCAGGAAAGAGTATCCAATGGAAAAAAGACAGCCTCTTTAACAAATGGTGCTGGGAGAACTGGACAGCAACATGCAGAAGAATGAAACTAGACCACTTCCTTACACCACTCACAAAAATAAACTCTAAATGGATGAAGGATCTGAATGTGAGACAGGAAACCATCAAAATCCTAGAGGAGAAAGCAGGAAAAAACCTCTTTGACCTGAGCCGCAGCAATTTTCTATGTGACACATCTCCAGAGGCGAGGGAATTGAAAGCAAAAATGAACTATTGGGACCTCATCAAGATAAAAAGCTTCTGCACGGCAAAGGAAACAACCAACAAAACTAATAGACAACCGACGGAATGGGAAAGGATAATCGCAAATGACATATCAGATAAAGGACTAGTATCTAAAATCTATAAAGAACTCACCAAACTCCACACCCGAAAAACAAATAATCCAGTGAAAAAGTGGGCGGAAGATATGAATAGACACTTCTCCAAAGAGGACATTCAGATGGCCAACAGACACATGAAACGATGCTCAAAGTCACTCATCATCAGGGAAACACAAATCAAAACCACACTGAGATACCACCTTACACCGGTTCGAGTGGCTAAAATGAATAAATCAGGAAACTATAGATGCTGGCGAGGATGTGGAGAAGCAGGCACCCTCCTACACTGTTGGTGGGAATGCAAACTGGTACAGCCGCTCTGGAAAACGGTGTGGAGGTTCCTCAAAAAAATGAAAATAGAGCTACCGTATGACCCAGCAATAGCACTGCTAGGAATCTACCCAAGAGACACAGGAATGCTGATGCATAGGGGTACGTGTACCCCAATGTTCATAGCAGCACTTTCGACAATAGCCAAATCGTGGAAGCAAACCAAGTGCCCATCAACTGACGAATGGATAAAGAAGTTGTGGCACATATATACAATGGACTACTACATGGCAATGAGAAAAAATGAAATCTGGCCATGTGTAGCAACATGGATGGAACTGGAGGGTATTATGTTAAGTGAAATAAGTCAGTCAGAAAAAGACAGATACCATATGTTTCCACGAATAGGTGGACTTTGTGAGACTAAGCAAAAACCAGGGGGAGGGGAAGAGGGGAAAGGAAAAAAAGACACAGAGAGGGAGGGAGATAAAACATAAGAGACTCTCAAAGACTGAGAACAATCTGAGGGTGAGGGAAGTGAGGGAGGTGAGGGAGGGGGGAGAGAGGGTGATGGATATTAAAGAGGGCACGTGTTGGGATGAACACTGGGTGTTATATGTAAACCAATTTGAAAATAAACTATTATAATGAAAAAAAAAATGACTCCAAAATTAAATTACTAATGACTGGCAACGTTGTCATTGCTATTATTTATCGCTGTGTTGTTTAAATATTCCTGAGACATCTCCAACTATAGTGAATACTTGTTTATTAAATCTAGGGAGGATTCGTGGTTTTCAGGAAATGTTCCCCAAAAGCCTTGTTCTCATGAATATATAAATATATCCATATATAATTTATGTGTAAATAGATTTATTGAGATTTGTAACCTGGCAATGTGCTCATTAAGATTTATTTTTTAAAGGTCATCATTCTTCTATGGACCATAAATACAAATTTATTAGGCAGAAGCTGAAGCTAGGCATGTTGTAATCACTCTTATTTATTCATGTAATTGTCCCCTTTTCCCCAGATGTCATACGGCTAGGACGGAGGTGGAAGAAATTCTGTGGTGTTACAGCTCCTTCAGTGGTGAGCTTCGGCGGTGAGCTGCAGCCGGTAGCCCAGTTTCCCCAGGTGGGTCATTAGCACCAGCAAATCCCTTCAAAGGAAGCTTCTGAAACAGTGGTCATAATCTTTTGGGGGCCACAGACACCCTAACCGTAGTCCTGCATGGTACGGGGGTGAAAAGAACACGAGTTTTGCAACAGGACGAATCTTTGCCCAAATCTCAGCTCCCCTGCTCATTTAACTGGTGACATCAAGCGACTTGCTTAACCTCTTTGAGCTTCTCTTTCCTCATCTGTAAAATGCCTGGTACACGGCAAGAACTTCGTAAAAGGTAGCAATTAGCATATTATTTTTGGATATGATGGAAACTGTAGACTTGGTCCTCAGGAAAAATCGCATTTTTTAGTATGTTGCATGCAATGTCAAGAGCTTTGCCCACCCATCGAGGCCGTTCTGGACCTCTGGACCCCTGGTCTGAGGTTGAGAAAGAACATTCGAAGAAACCTGAAAAGTAGAAATAATATTTTCTCCCCCCTTTTCTGGTTGTCATTTTAGGTTGTGTTTTCTTTTCCTTTTTGTCCTGTTGGATTATTTGTGTATTATGCCAACCGGGACTCAACCAGACCAAGAGGATAGATTGTACATTAAAGCCTGTGCAAGAGAGCAAAGCAAATGGGGCTTGTCTAGCACCTTAACACATCACTTAGATTCAGCAATTTACCAGCAAAGCGGTAGGAAAGGTCATGGCAATTCACTGGCCACGTTAGGTTTTCAGAAACCACTGCTAAGCATATGGATTTAATAAAGCCATACTTCCGGTTCTTAAGATCAAAGATAAAGTTACTTTCAACTTCTTTGGGTGAGCCGTTCAGGCTTAACCTACTAGTCCTTAGCTCCTTTTTTTAATCAGAGCTAGCTAGGACTATTCTCTTTTATTTTCAAGGCTTCGGAAAAGAGAAAAACCAAACGCCTTCAGAGAGTCACCCAAAGGAATAGCATTCCTGGTCCTTTGCATTAGTCTGATCTCAAAGAAACACAGAAACCCTCTGGAATGTGCCTCGGCCATTAATTCAAACGGCACCCAGACCGCTGGTGAAAACATATCTCCATAATCTGCGAGGACCTATTAAGCAAGGGTCTAGCCCTCATTCCCTTGATACCTCTCCCCCAAATCCATAAGGATCGTCAATAAAACCTAAAAATGAGTGAACATTTCAAGAAATGAGAAAAATATTCCCATCTTGATGCTGTTATCACTGACTTCACCCACGCTCAGGACCTGCGGCTGCCGAGGGTGGGAAAGATAGGATCTGAGGGGAGCATGGGGTTGTACCGAGAAAAGCAACCCTATATTTTCTCACCGAAACTGGAAAGCAGGAGAAGAGTATACGTGTCATTCCAAAAAGCCAGTTTTCTAACATCATCATTGCTCACAAAAGAAAAATGAATTGGTGGTGTCTAAATCCCATTGCTTGCTAAAAACGACCCAGGACTCTTTGAGTAAAATGACTGATTCTTGGCAATAAGCAGAAAAGTACAAGATGGGCCTATACCATCCTGTTGTGCTGAAACTAAAGAAACACTCAAAAAAATGATGGGAACGTGTCAAAAGGACACAAGAGCCAGATGGAAGGCGTCCCTCTGGCCAAAACAGGGCCAATCTGAACATCAAAATAAAGGATAGCAACACATTGTAACCCATTGAATAAGGTAAGAATCCCTGAGTTCATGCAGGTATAAGCACTTGATGCAGGTATAAACAACCGAAGGAATATATAAGTAAATGTGGAAGAAGAAAACACTCTCCCTTACAATAAAATACTAACTAATAAATGTTGAAAAATGATGGAGCTTTAAAAATCATCACTTTGCAACCATCGTATAAGTCACTGAAGCAAAAATCATCAATAGATGGAAAACTACTGGGTGAAAGTTCGATAAGAACAGGATATTTACATAGCCTCCAGATATCTCCCCGGAAATTAGTTATTAGTTACAAAAGGGAAAATAGTAACTTCACAGTGGAGAAATCTAAAATCGTTGTCAGAATCAAACGATCATTGCCAGTAATGGGACAAATTGGCATCATGAAAGACAAGAAAAGACTCAGCATCTGTTCCAGATTCACCTAAAGAGGTGTGGTAACTAAACACAATACCTGAGCCTGAACTGGACCGTGGACCAAGCGAAAAATAGCCGTAAAAGAAATTAGTAGGATAATTGGTTAAATTCGAATATGGACTATGAATTCGCTATTCGTGCTGTATCGGTGTACCACAAAGAGAATGTCCTTATTCTAAAGAAATACACACTGAGATATTTAGGGGTAATGAGGCATTATGTTTACAACTTACTTTCAAATGATTAAGAAACAGATAGTGTGTGTGTGTGTGTGTGTGTGTGTGTGTGTGTGTGTGTGAATGCAGGAGGAAAGAGAAAGAAAAAGAAGAATAAAACACGGGGGAAATGTTACAGTCAGTGAACGTGGGTAAAGAACATACAGAAATTCTCTGTCCTATTGTAATTTTCTGCAAGTTCGAAATCATATCAAAATAAAAGACCAAAAAAAAAAAAAAAAAAGGGAAGGACAATGGGATTTGCTCTACATTAAAAAGAAGATGACAAAACGGTGGCAGCCATGGGCCCCTCCGAAGAAAACAGAGCCTCGGCCCAGAGTGGGTTATCCAGAGCAGCAGGCAGACGACTGTCTCAGCATAACCCTCGCCAAGAAGGACAAATCGGAAGTTACTCACAGCAGCGCAGTCTCGTGTCAACAGTTGGGACGATCTTGTTGATGAGCCAAACATCTTCTTCCCAACTAACTACGTTTCCACCCAAACACTTCATAAACTCCTCATTTTCCAGGACGTGGTCCCAGAGTTGAAAGTAGTACAAGCTGCCAGTGAAGCCAGGCAGTGTGCTTGTAACCTGGCTGTCTCGGTTCTTGAGAGAGCGTCCTAGAATCAGAGTCCCATTAGGTGTCAGGTTTTGTGGTCGATCCATTATTACCAGTATCCTTTTTGTATTCAGGAAGACCTCTAATCTGCCCTTCACACCATCCCATATCAAGCAGATCGTATGCCACCGAAACGGAGTCAGGTGGTACCGGATATAAAAAGTCTTTCCCAAGTTGTACAGTATTAGCCGCTGATGGTCTCCTGCAAGTCCAAGGTCTATGACTTCTCTGCCCAGGAAGGCATTATTAGTAATATAGGAGAAGCCCATCCAATCGCTTGATTTGTCATCCACGAATAGCAGGTCAATGCACGCTGTGAATCGACTGAGTTCAGGAACCGTGTTGGTCAGGCTCACGTACATGTCAGCTCTTCCAGAAAAATCCAGTCTTTTTCCTTTTAGTGAAAGTGCATCTGTCCAAATTTGGGAATAGGGGAAAAAGAAAGCAAACGAAATTTCAGTAACGAAAATTCAATTTTATCATCTTCTTTGGCCACATAGTCAAATCCAGATTACACAATACCATTATGAGTCAATACTGGTGCAAAAACGCCCAAATAGTGGATATACGCAAATCTTCTCTATTTGACATTGGCATGTGACATTTTTTGGCAGAGGAGTTTCTTCCTAATTATGTATTTTGCCTGGACTAATATGAAAAGTCAGATTAGTGCTCCCAGAGCACACACCAGCTGGGCATTTCGGGGAGGCAGTTAGAAGTCTGTAGCTAGTTGGCAGGGAGGAAGCCAAAGAAAAGGCAGCTTGGACTTAAAATTTGCTGCACATAATCTTTACTTGTGTAATCAAAAGATAGCTATTTCCATCTACCTAACTGCCTTATCATATTCATGGTGCGACAGCAATTTATTTCTCCAATGCCTTTTCCTGAGCCAAATTCCTTGATTTATTCTGTCTCTGGAGACTGCTTCTCGCTGAAGGCACCGACAGGGGCCTGGGGGATGACCAGTCAGACAGTACTGAAGCTACAAGGCTTCTGTTTGCACTGAGAAACAGTAGAAATGGCTCTGCCCTGAACGTACCCCAACTCCCCCCCTCCAACTCCTCGCCAAGGGGGCTGCATATCTTTAGGAGGTTCCAGGTGGCCACGGACTCAGTTACCACTGGCTCTGCAGTCAACGAGCCTGGGTTGGAATCTCAGCTCTGACGTTCATCAGCTGTGTCACTTTGAACGAGTACCTTAACCTCCGGATGCCTCAACATTTGCTTCAGTAAAATGGGGAGTCAGGGTTACGGTATGCATGCACAACTCAGAGGGCCACCATTCCCATTATAATCTACACCAGATAAATACCCCTATCTCCTGACCTTACCAGATGGAAGAGTAAGTGAGATGATGCATGCAAAGCCCTCTCAGACATCGCTGAAAAACATGTCCATTTCGTGGGCAACCTGGCAATATCTATGAAAATTTAAACTCGAGTATACCCTTCGTTTCACAGGAAGTTATTGGTGAACGGCGATAGTATCAGCATTACAAACCTCACACCCCAGGCCACTAGGCATACATCTGAGAATCGCCAAATATCAGCCTAATTCCAGTCCCAGCACGGCATCAGACAAACCAAAAAGAGCTTGATAACAGAACAGAATTCCAATCTCTCTCTACATTAGGGATGCGACGTTGGGACCGCCACTCTAAAACTGACAGCCTGACAGCACACCGCAAAGGCTGGAAGGAAGTAGCCACTTCCCCGCCTCTGGAAGAGGTCCCCAGATGAAAGCTTCTAGATATTCTCCAGCCCTACAATACTCTCTCCCTCTCCATTCCTCCACTGAGGTCTTTCAAAGGCAAACAAGTACGTGCCTGCCCACACACGCGCATGCGCTCACACGCACATACACCCCCCGCCATGTGCCGGAACCCATACCATCCACCTGCCAGTGAGCTATTTCTGAACTGTCCATGGTGGATGAGCAAGTGTTTATTTCTATCCCTGGCTTATGTGATTATATTATCATCTTTCGTGTTGCTAATAAATCAAGAGGTAATCCCCCAAGGCGATAATCACTATGAAACCCGAATCTCGATGATGGTTGGTTAACTCCTTTTCTGTTCAGCCCTCCAAAATGACGTCAGATACAACGTTTGAGAACAGGTTTTATGATGAGCATAAATCTCCAGGGCTTATCTGTCCTTTAAATGAGAATGTATCATGATCCCATACTGTCTACAGAGCCTCTCCTCTCTGCAATCTACTAACGTGAAGCCAGTTGTCAAAGGACACAGACACGCAACTTAACGAAATCAGAAATATAAAAAGATGGCCTCTCACTATTTTTAAAACACAAGCTACAACCAGGAGATACCATTTTTACCTTTTGAAATGATAGCACTTTAGACTGAGAATAGCCAGCATTGACAAGCTCGTGAGGAAACAAGTCATTTTAATACACTGTGGTAGGAGCACCAATCAGTATGGTCTATTTTTTTAAGCTTATTTATTTATTTTTTAGTAATCTGTACACCCAACATGGGGCTCCAACTCACAATCCTGAAATCAAGAGTCGCATGTTTCACCGATAGAGCCAGCCAGGTGGCCCAAGCATGTGGCTCTTGATCTCGGGGTTGTAAGTTCGAGCACCACACTGGGTACAGAGATTTCTTAAAAAAATAAAATCTTTAGGGGCACCTGGGTGGCTCAGTCAGCTAAGCGTCTGACTTTGGCTCAGGTCATGATCTCATCATTCATGAGCCGGAGCCCCACATCAGGCTCTCTGCTGTCAGCACAGAACCTGCTTCAGATCCTCTGCCTCCACCCCCTCTCTGCCCCTCCCTTGCTCATGCTCATACTCTCTTTCTCTCTCTCTCTCAAAGATTAAATAAACATTAAAAATTTTTTTGATGAGAGAGTGAGAGCAGGAGCAGGGGAGGGACAGAGAAAGGGAGACACAGAATCCGAAGGAGGCTCCAGGATCTGAACTGTCAGCACAGAGCCCAATGTGGGGCTCGAACTCATGAACCTCGAGATCATGAGTCAGATACTTAACTGACTAAGCCACCCAGGTGCCCCTAAATAAACATTTTTTTTAATCTTTAAAAAGAAAAAGAAGGCTCATGGAGTAGGATCAATGTTTTTTAGCATATTCACAGAAATGTTCAACCATCACAATAATTTTTTTTTGTAAACTCTACTCCCAACGTGGGGCTGGAACTCATGACCTGGGGATCAAGAGTTGCATAGCTCTACTGACTGGGCCGGCCAGGCTCCCCAGTACAGTCTTGTTACTGAAGGGCCATTTGCTTATACCTGTGAACATTTTCATTGTGTAGAGCTGTGTATATATGCTTTTGATCCATCAATTCCATCTCTATCAATTTATTTTAGACAAATATACATGTATACAACAATGCAAGTACAGGGATATTTATTGCAATATTGTTTGTAATTAATAAAAGGTAAGAATATTTGTATGTCCAGCCATAAGTGACTAGTTAAGCAACCGTTATCTCTGTATAATGGACAATTAAACAAGGTAGATCTATACAGTCATAGAGAGATTTTCCAGGCTACGTCTTACACGAAATGGGAGTTACATAAGTGTGGATAGAATAGTACCCTACTTTCTAAAATAAGAGAAAAATGTGTGCATTAGCATAGGAAAAAAGCCAGAAAAACACGCATCAAGCAGTCAAGAATGAGTATCTTTAGGTGTGAGATTTAAGAGGAGTTTTACTTTCTATGTTACTTACTTCAGTAATATTTGTACTTTTTATTTTTTTGTTTTTGGTGTTTATTTTTTATAGATTATTTTTATTTTTTGAGAGAGAGAAAAAGAACGTGAGTGGGGGAGGAACAGAGAGAGAGACACACACACACAGAATCTGAAGCAGGCTCCAAGGCTCTGAACGGTCAGCATAGAGCCCAACACGGGGCTCGAACTCACGAGCCATGAGATTATAACCTGAGCCAAAGTCAGATGCTTAACCAACTGAGCCACCCAGGAGCCCCTTAATGTTTAGTTTTTATTTTTGAGAGAGACAGAGAGTGTGAGAGAGAAGGAGGGGCAGAGAGAGAGGGGGACAGAGGAACCCAAGTGGGCTCTGCACTGTCAGCAGAAAGCCCGACGTGGGGCTCAAGCTCACAAATGGTGAGATCAGGACCTGAGCCAAACTCAGATGCTTAACGGACTGAGCCACCCAGGTGCCCCCAATATTTGCACTTTTTATACAATCGTGTGTTAAATTTATAATCAGAAAAATAAAGATGGATGGATGGATGGATGGATGGATGGATGGATGGATGGATGGATAGATGGATGGATGGATGGATGGATGGATGGATGGATGGATAGATAGATAGATAGATAGATAGATAGATAGATAGATAGATAGATAGAACCACTCGTGGCCGTATTTGAGACTCTGTGTTTCTGGGGGCAGAGGTAAGTTTTACCTAGATATGAGCAAAAGTTGGTGTAGTGGAGTCCAAAGAACCAGCTCTGAGTCCTAGGTCTGCCCCTTACTGCGCAAACGTGGACGATTAATGCACGAGAAAGCTTTTAGGACAGTGGCATTTAGTAAGCACTGTACGAATGTGAAATACACCCACCTCGCTTCTCTGTGTCTCGTTCCTCCATGGTAAGATAGGAATAATAATTACCATCCTCACAGGGCCAGATGAGAGATGGTGCAATAATAACTGCCATTTAGGTTTTGTGTCTGAAATGTTTATAAACTGCAAAGCCCCGTGTAAATGTCAGCTGCCATGTTCACCACTGTCATTATGAGAAGTCTCTTTCTTCTCCCAGACCTCTTTTGTACGCTCACACAGACCAGCGCATCCGCACAGAGCCCTGCTGCAGCCCCCGGGCCCCCAGCAGGGGCTCCGAGGGGGCCAGGCTGTGCCGAGGCGGGACAAGGACTTTGCCCTTCTGTTTGGCCTGGCGGACAGCATTCTCTCCTGGGCCTCTCCAGGGCCTGCTTCAAAGGCCACTTGTGTCTTTGCATATGATTTAACTATCCATTGCAGATGTCTGCTTGGACGCTGCCATCTGCTCCCTGGCAATTTTCAAGCTCAAATTGCATGATTGCTCCCCTGAAGCGTGTTCCCTCTTGATTTGGCTCCTCTGTGTCTCCTCGCCTCTCTCCTGTTTCCTTTTATTTTAAATTACTTTTATTGTTTTCCTCACTTTAAAAAAAATCTGAGTTTCTTCCATTATACAAGTGATACTGTACATGCTTTTGAAAAGAAAAAAACAGGAAAGTAAAAAAGTAAAAAGATGAGAACAAAGTCAACCAGAGTCCTACCACCCAGAGACAACATTTTGGTAAATTTCCTTTGGCGTTTCTTTTCTTCCGTGCACGGGTTTTGTTTATTTCTACGTGGCTGTGATCATATTGTATGGAAAGTTTGGCACACTGCTTTTCTCACGTAACATGATGACATAAGTATTTCGCATGTTGGGAAAAACTTATCATGAGCTTCATTTAAATGGCTATGTTGCAGCCCTGGGAATGCCAGACACCGTTTTGTTTGTACTGAGAAAATTCACGTAATACAAAATTCACCGTTTGAATCATTTTCAAGTGTACAGTTCAGTGGCATTAAGTACCTTCGTGATGATGTATGACCATCACCCTGATCTAGTTCGAGAACGTCTTCAGCTTCCCAAATGGAAACCCCATACCCATTAAGTAGTCATGACCCTTCCCTCCTCCGTCCTGCGGGCGACCGCTGATCTACTTTCTGTCTGTATGGATTTGGCTATTCTGGACATTTCATATAAAAAGAAACATACAAGTGACCTTTCGTTTCTAGCATCTTGCCCTTCGCATGATGTTTCCCAACTCATCCATGTTTTAGCACGCATCAGGACATCCTTGTTTTTAAGATCTTATTTTTTTTAAGTAATCTCTACACCCAACGTGGGGCTCAAACTCACAACCCTGAGATCAAGAGTCGCACGCTTTTCCAACCAAGTTGGCCGGGCGCCCAAGTACGTCTTTATTTTTGACGGCTGAATGATATTCCATTATATGGATATACTACATTTTGTTTACTGACCCAACTGTTAGTGGACATTTAGGTTGTTTCTACCTTGTAGCTGTTATGAACAGTGCTGCTGTGGACACTCATGCCATTTGTTTTGTTTGAACATGCCTTCACTGCTTTTGGGTACATATTTAGGATGGGTCATGTAATTCTACATTTAGCTCACTGAGTAACAGCCGCTGTTTCCCACAGCAGCCATTTTATATTATATATTATATTTTATATTCCCTCCAGCAGTTTATAAGGGTTCTTATATTTCCACTTCTTCACGAACGCTTGCTGTTTTCCACTTCTTTAAATTAGTATTATAACCATCATAGAGAGTGTGGAGTGGTATCTCACCATGGTTTTGATTTGCATTTCCCTAATGACTAATGACATTGGGCATCTTCTCGTGTGCATGTCGGCCATGTGCATATCTTCTTTGGAGAAATGTCTATTCAAGTCCTTTGCCCATTTTTAAGTTGTGTTGTTGGTCTTTTTGTTGTTGAGTTGTAAGCATTCTTTATATGTTCTATTTTTTAATGTTTTATTATTTAGTTTTGAAAGAGAGAGAGCATGACTGGAGAACGGGTAGAGAGAGGGGGACAGAGGATCCGTAGCTGACAGCAGTGAGCCCGAGGCGGGGCTCAAACGCACAAACCACGAGATCATGACCTGAGCCAAAGTCAGACGCTCAACGGACTGACCCACCCAGGCGCCCTGATATATATTCTAGATACTAGGACCTTATGAGATATATGACTTGAAAACATTTTCTCCCATTCTCTAGGCTGTCTTTTCCATTTCTTGACAGTGTCCTTTGATGCACAAATTTTTAATTTAGATTAAATCCAATTTACCTATTTTTTCTTTTCCTGCTTATTCTTTTGTTGTTGTTGTTTATTTATTTTGTGAGAGGGAGAGCAGAGGAGCAGAGAGAGAGGGAGAGAGAGAGAATCCCAAGCAGGATCTGCACTGTCAGCAAGGAGCCTGACACAGGGCTCAACCGTACGAACCGTGAGATCATGACCTGAGCTAAAATCAAGAGTCAGATGCTTAACCGACTGAGCCCCCCAGGTGCCCCACTGCTTATTCTCTTGATGTCAGTGCTAAGACTCTATAATCTAAGGTCATGAAGATTTAGCTCTGTGCTTTCTTCCATTTTTTATAGTTGTTCTTACATTTAGGTCTTTCATCCATTTTGGCTTAATTTTTGCACATGCTCTGAAGAGGGAGGCCAGCTTCATTCTTTTTATGTGTTTACATGTATGTGTGTACGTTTACATGTACAGTTGGGCCAGCACCATTTGTTGAAGAGACTATTTTTCCCCATTGGATGCTCTTGTCACTCTTGTGAAAAATTAACTGACCATACATATATGCATGGGTGTCTTTCTGGACTTTCGATTCTGTGCCATTAATCTATACCTATTCTTATGCCAATAACACAGTTTTGATTACCATAACTTTGTAGTAAATTTTGAAACTATGATGTGTGATTTCTCCAACTTTGTTCTTTTTCAAGATTGTTTTGGCTATTCGGGGTCCCTTGCAATTCCATATGAATTGCACAATCAGCCTTTCCTTATCTGTAAAAAACAGATTTTTTGGATTTTGATAAGATTTGCAATGAGTTTGTAGATCTCTTTGGGGAATATTGATATTTTAATATTAAATCCTGTTATCTTATTTTTAAGTAAGCTGTACACCCAATAAACCTGAGATCAAGGGTCAAATGCTCTACAGACTGAGCCAGCCAGTCACCCCTAAATCATGTTACCTTAATATTAAATCCATGAGCATGGGATCTTTTCCATTTATTTAGGTCTTCTTTAATTTCTTTCAGCAATGTTTGTAGTTTGAATGCAGAAGTCTTTCAACTACTTGGTTAAATTTATTCCTGGGTATTTTATTCTTTTTTAAAAATTTTTTTAAATGTTTGTTTTTGAGAGAGAGAGAGTGAGTGGAGGAGGAGCGGAGAGAGAGGGAGACATAGAATCTGAAGCAGGATCTGAGCCTGAGGCAGGACTCGAACTCACGAACCACAAGATCATGCCCTGAGCTCAAGTCAGACGCTTAACCTACTGAGCCACCCAGGTGCCCCATAGGTGTTTTATTCTTTTAGATGCTATTGTAAATGAAATTGTTTTCTTAACTTCAGATTGTTCCTTACTAGTACACAGAAATACCACTAATTTTTGTGCTGATCGTGTGTCTTGCAACTGTGCCAAATGTGTTTATTAACTTAAATATCTTTTTTTGCAGATTCTGTAGGATGTTCTATACATAAGAACATGTCATCATCTGCAAATAGAGATAGTTTTACTTTTTTTTTTTTTTTGATGCCTATTATATCTTTTTCTTGCCCAAGTTCTTTGGCGAGAACTTCCAGTATGATGTTGAATACAAGTGGTAAAAGTGGGTATTCTGGTCTTGTTCCTGATCGTAGGGGAAAGCTTGCAGCTTTTCATCATTAAGTGTGATGTTTACTGTGGGTTTTTCCTAGATGGTCTTATCAGGTTGAGGAAATTCCCTCCCGTTTCTAGTGTGTCAAGTGTTTTAATCAGGAAAAGGTGTTGGATTTTTGTCAAACTTTTTTCCTCCAGCAATAGAGATGATCATGTAGTTTTCACCCCTTCAGTCTAGAAATGTGTTGTATTACGTTAATTTATTAATTTTTACATGTTGAACCATGTTGAAACTTTCATTCAATATTCGTGGGATAAATTCCACTTGGTCAAGGTGTATAATCCCCTCAATATATTGCTGGGTTCAGTCTGCTGGTATTTTGTTAAGAATTTTGCATCTAGGGGCACCTGACTGGCTCAATGAGTAGAGCATGAGACTCTTGATTTCGGAGTCGTGAGTTAAAGACCCATATTGGATGTAGAGCTTACTTAAAAAAAAGAAATTTTTAGGGGCATCTAGGGGAACCTGGTAGGCTCAGTCAAAAGAGCATGTGACTCTTGATCCTGGGGTTGTGGGTTCAAGCCCCACATTGGACGTAGAGATTACTTAAAATTTTTTAAAATCTTTAAAAAAAGAATTTTGCGTCTATATTCGTAAGGGATAAGGGTCTGTATTTTTCTTTTCTTGTGATGTCTATGTCTGCCAGCTACCATTTTTTAACTCTCTACTAGATTGATATAGCAAAAGATTGTGTCCCAGGTCTATCTCTGGCAGAGCCGGGGGGGGGGGGGAATAAAACTCTTGCTATATAATGGTTACTTGATACATAATTTTATTTTACCTTTTGCTAAGTTGCAAAGCTGCGTTATCTGGGGATGCCATATTTACACAATTTTTAAGCAGAACTGAATTCATTGAGCATGAAATAATGCCAGTTTTCCCCAGAATGCTCCAACTCTTGTATTATCTGATTTTTCAGGGCAGTGGCTTAACCCGAGTCTTGACTCCCTACTGCCAGTTTCCAGTGCCCATCATAATGGCTGGCATATAGTTGGTCCTTTAGAGCTATTTTCTGATAAATGGTTTGCCCACAATTAGGGCACTGAATTGGACTCTAATGGATGGCAGGTAGAGGGTTGTTCCTTGAGCAAAGGTATCAGGGACGTGAGTGAAGTATCTGGCACAGAATGAGAAGTTCTGAACTGGAAAGCTTCCTCTTCCTTTCAGACCCCAAAAGTAATAAATACATTCATTTTAAAAGTCACTGAGTAAAAAGTTTAGAACTCTAGGAGACAGGCAGTCCAAATGATTCTTTTTCAGCAAAAAAGAATTTTTTTGAAGACAGCGTAATCATCAAATATATCCTGTATTTTCTGAAGACAGCGTAATCATCAAATATATCCTGTATTTGTTTCTCTGTCCTTTCTAGGCCAAGTTTCTCCTCTAAATGGTAAAGCATTTCAAAGATTAGGGGCCTGAGATTGTAGGTGCACTGCCCTGAACCATCTTAGGAGGAGTGGACAAGTGAAGTTCGTCATGGTCTGGCACCATAGGCATGACCTGGTCTCTGTTTCTCCCCCCATGAGGTGACCTGCTCTCCTCTATTTTACTCAAGATTTCTGATCCAGAGAGCCTTGCTGAGCAGTCGGTTAGGTGCTCTGACAAAGGACCACAGACCAGTGGGTTAAATGACAGACATTTATTGTCCCACAGCTCTGGAGGCTACAAGCTGAGATCAAAGTGGTGGCAGGGTCCTTTCCTTTCTAAGGGCTCTGAAGGGAAAATCTGGGCCTTGTCTCTCTCCTAGTTTCTGGTTTATTGGCAATATTTGGTGTTATGTGGCTTCTCTTGCATCTCCCCCAATCTCCACCTTTATCTCCACATGGCCTTCTCCCTGTATGCATGTCTACGTCCAAATTTTCTCCTTTTATAAGGACACCAGTCATATCAGATTAGGGGCCCACAATACTCCAGTATGGCCTCAACTTTTCTTAACTAATTACACTTGTAATGACCCTATTTCCAAATGTGATTACATTCTGAGGTGCTGAGGGAGAGGACTTCAACACACGAATGTTGGGAGACATGATTCAATTCATAACACTGTATAAGGCTCAAGGCCCAGCTAACCACCTGGAAATACCTCCTATCAGAAGAGGGAGACAAGACAGAGCAAATTTTAGGGAAGGGACCCATCAGAGGCATTGGCTGCTTTTATACTGTGGAAAATCTGGCCACTCTGAGGATGGGCATTCTGTAAGGGTACACCACGCCTGCCTCGACTGGGAAATGTCACCACTCACTCGGAGTGGGCACACATTCATTTCCATAGTATGCCAAACCTATACCTGCACAAAGGGCCTTCTGGCTCTTAGTATCACAAACTCTTGCAAATGAATGTTCAGGAGCATTGAAAACTCTTGTAGGCCAGGTCTGAGTCTAGCAGATCCATGGCTCTCTGAGTTGATATATGGACAGGTGCTCGATACTGAGGTGCTCCGTTCCCCACGGCACCATGGTCATCATGTGAACAGCCATAGAGAACTGGAGTTACTGTCTGCTACCCACCGGCTACACTTCCCGCTGGTCTTGTGGGTCAGCGGCTAATCTTTACCCAAGCCAGATCTGTCATATATAAAAGCATCCATCTTTGACCCTCATTTCTGTCACCAGTCACTAATCACAGAGTTTTCCAACACACCTCCTCCTCCGGGCCGCAGGATGCTGACCACATATGTGGCCTGCCAAGAGTTCTTCTCAAAATAAGAAGCAGAAGAACTACCCCCACATAGGTAATGTGATCGTTCCTTCGAGGTTTGGGTCCAAGGCCCATGTCTCACCCAACAAAATGGATGTCTTTACTCGTAAAACCAGAACCATGGAGAATTCATTTATTCAACTATGTATCAGTGCTAGAGTACAGTGATAGAGTGAACTCATGTTCACCTCAGGTCCTTGGCCCTAATCAGCTTACATTCCAGAGAGACAGGTAGTCAATAAACAAGTAAATATAAGAATTACAAATTAACAATGAACCATGGGGATCTACTCCCGAGGCCAAGAGCACACTGTATACACTGTATGTTAGCTAACTTGACATAAATTATATTTTAAAAAGAAAAAAAAAGAATTACAGAAGGGGGGGGGGTTGCCTGGCTGGCTCAGTCAGTAGAACTTGTGCTCTTGATCTCAGGGTTGTGAGTTTGAGCCCCGTGTTGGGAGTAGAGATTACTTAAAAATAAAACCTTAAGAAAAAAGAATTACAAATCAGGAGAAGTGCTCTGAAGGAAATGAGTAAGCTGACGAGTTAGCTAATGGAGATAAGGTGAATGGGAATACCTGCATCAGGTAGGATAGTGTTTAGGAAGACCTCTCTGAGGGAAGAGTCATTTCCACTTAGTTCTGGCAGACTAAAAACAGCTAGGGTTACGAAGATGTGGTGTCAGGGTGACCCAGACATGGGTAAGAGCATATTACCATATTACCCGTATTAAAGACCCTGAAGTAAGACTGTGCTTGACATGTTCAGGGAATAGGAAGGATGCCAGCTTGTCTGGGTGGAGTGAGAGAGAAGCATGGTAGGAAATGAGTCCCAGGAAGCAGTAGGAGACCAGATCATGCAGTGCTTTCTAGGTCTTATTAAAGAATTTGGACTGGGGCACCTGGATGGCTCAGTCGGTTGAGCGTCCAGCTCTTGATCTCAGCTCAGGTCATGATCTCACAGGTCGTGAGTTCGAGCCCCACATCGGGCTCCTCACTTAACAGAACAGAGCCTGCTTGGGATTCTCTCTATCTCCTCTCTCTCTCTGTCCCTCCCCTGCTTCTCTCTCTTTCTCTCTGAAAATGAATAAATGAACTTTAAAAAATGATCTGCAGTGCATTTAAAAAAAAGAACTTCGATTGGATGCTAATTATCATGGAAATGTATTGGCAGGTTTTTGGTGTTTTTTTTTTAACGTTTTTATTTATTATTGAGAGACAGAGACAGACAGAGCATGAGCATGAGAGAGGCAGAGAGAGGGGGAGACACAGAATCTGAAGCAGGCTCCAGGCTCTGAGCTGTCAGCAAAGAGCCCGACGCGGGGCTCGAACTCACAATCTGCGAGATCATGACCTGAGCTGAAGTCGGGCACTTAACAAACTCAGCCACCCAGGTGCCCTGGTATTGGCAGGTTTTGAGTAAAAAAGTGACATGATCTGACTCGACACATTAAAGGATTGCTCTGGCCACAGTGTTGAGAATGGGCTATAGCAGAGCAAGAGTAGAAGCGGGGAGACCAGTGAGGAGTCTATTTCAGCAATATTCCTCATCTCCAGCTCCATTCTGCAGCTATTCAGTTCCTGACCTGTCTTCAACCCTTCTTGCTGGCTCTGCTCTCAACCCTTAGATATTAAGGGCAGAGTTGGTTTCTTCTTCTTGACCCTTGGTATTCTTCCAGGAACATGGTTTTGCTCCACACTCTGGCTCTATCCACTCAGAGCATCTGAGCCATCTTCTGCTTGATCTAGTGTTGTCCTTAGCCCTCTATCCCACAATGACCCTCACAGTTGGGAAGCCTGTGACTCATCTGGAGCCTGAAGGGAACTCAACCTTAGCTATACCATTGTTTCAAGGGAAGAATCATCCCCCACCCCCCAGGAACAAAATGATGAACTTCTCACCAACTGAAGAACAATTAGAATTAATTATTTGATAACCTAAAAAAATAAATCATTGTCTTGACCCATGGTTTTGAGACTTAGTCTGGAAAACCTCACGAATGCTTTAAAATGACTTCTTCAGGTTTAAAATCTGCCCATCTATCATAATTTCCATTGACCAGTGACATTCCTCACAAACTCATTCTAATTTTCCAGTACGACACGCTTTTCCACTTTTTCTTTCATGACTACAGTAAAGACTTCTAGAACTCTCTGTTCCTAGATCCTTCTATTTCATGCCCCATGAGCCCTCAAAAAAAAAAAAAACCCCACATAGAGTCTGTGTCACGTATACCACCACCAAACAGGAGTTCAAAAATGTGTAATTTCAAATTGCATGAATTTATTAAATAAAACAAATTTATTAAACCAGCAAATATGTACTGAGTGCCTAACCTGTGAGTCAAGTCCTGCACTATATGTTTTGGATAAAGAAATGGAGAAAACAGCTTCTGGCCTTTGAGGAAACAGGCAGGGAAAGATAAATCAACATCTTAGCAGGTAGTCAAGGCCAGGTGACAGAGTCGCTGCTGTGCCCCATAGGTCCCATTTCAAGCTTTATTATGAGAAACATGGTTTCCCATCAGGCCCTGCACACAGCAAGAAGCCAGTCAGTGTGTGTTGTTGATGGTGATGATGATTTGGTATTTTTCCAGGAGATTAGTACTCAATCTGAGGGCTATTCAAATTACACCCCAGGTCTATTTCATCAAGAATTGTCACTCACTGGCGTGGATGACCTTTTAGCTAAAGACCGATGTGCTAAATGAACAATGTTATCAACTGAATTTACTTAATATGGACAAAGTTACAGCTTTCCAAGACAACCTTTTCCTGAAGTCTCCAAGTTACCAGCTACTTCAGTTCAATCGTCTTAATCATCTATTCACTGCAGAATAAAAACAAAGACAGAGTGTTTCTCCAATCCTGCCATGGAGCCTAGGCAAGGTCTGGGCCACCCCAGAACAGAGGCCTGTTTGTTCTCGTGAACCAGCGACCAGCTTTTGGCACACCTCAGTTTCCCCATCTACATTCTATGATTCATTGTTGCCATGTAAAGGAGATAAAGATGATATAATAAATAAAACAAAATAAAACAAATAATACATAATATATACATAATAAAATGAAGTAAAAGAAAAGAACAGTGACCATATAAAACAATTTAAAAAACTGTTGGATTTAAAATACATATCTTAAAAGAAAAGAAAGAAAGAAAAATATCATTATGCTCCCGGGGACCTTTCAATGAAACATTTTGCGTGAGAGAAAACAGCCCTAAAGAAAAATGAAAGCCTCTATTAGGTGTCCATTAGCCCCCAAATGGCTTTTCAGAGTCACATTAAGAAATGTCAAAGACAGTGCCTGACCGGCTCAGTTGGTAGAACATGCAACTATTGATTTCGGGGTTGTGAGTTCAAGCCCCATGCTGGGCGTGGGGGCTACTTCATTTAAAAAAATAAAAAGAAAAGAAATGTCAAAGACAATCATCCAAACTACTGTATACTTGAGGCCAGCTTTCTATCAGCCTTACACAATCCTGAGTGAAGGGATTCATTTACCGAAGTTTCGACTTGTCCTGCAGCCATATGGATCCAAAGAAAGCCATTGAGAGACAGCCCCACAACTTTGCAAATGGTTCTTTCCATAGCCTACTGTATATAAGACGTTGAAAGAAATCATAAAAGTACATTTTCTTACCTGAGAGAAACGTACAACTCAACATGAGAATCAATCCATAAAGCCTCTGATATATGATGTGTTCTTTCATTGCGTAAACCTGTGTTCAAAAATATGCCCAGCTGAGATTCAGAACAAACAATTTCCAAGTGTATGTGACCACATTTTTTCCCATCTGATGCAAGGCTTTTTCCTACTGCTTAAAGCCATGTCCGCCAGACGCAGTATAGACGCTTGCCTGAGTTACGCAACCTGGTTGAAACCTCGCCGATTGGTTTATTTGCCTATGCTTCCAATAAATTGTACGGAGTGCCTACATGTGCCAGAGGCTGTGTTACACGCTGGGAATACAGTGCCGGGAAGACACGTTAGCCCAGAGGGGAAGACAGACATTGAATGCGTTAATTACAAAACGGGATGCATTCAACCTTAATGCACACGACTTCAACCCAACAACTTGCAGTCGTAATGATCCTAAACATTTTGAAGAATGCACTGTGCAAGAAGACTTTACTGCCAAAGGTAACTCGTGAAATCATTTCTTTTTTTTAAAGCAGATCTGTTTAGAGAAGCCTGATCACCTCCTTCACTTACCCAGCTTTTATCCTTAAAAAAAAAAAAAAAAGTGTAATTAAAGCTGCTTATTTGGGGAATACACTGGAAATCCCCTTTCTCCAGCCAAACTGGTCCTAAAACTACAAATCTTACAGAACATATTATTAAAGCTTGGCAGTAGGGTGCTGATGGGCCTTTTCTGATTTTAAATAAAATGCACTTCCGAACGATTTACTACTGATTTAAACATTTCTTTTCCTATAGGATAATGCAACATATTGTATTTCTTTCCCCTTCTAAGTGGGATTTGGAGTGAATAGACTCGCTTTACATTTAAAGTAACAGAAGCCAATTAGGAAACCAAATGAATCCTGGGCTCGCTATGAGTGCCAGCCATTAATATGGCTCTTCATATTAACCAAGTGCTCTACTGCCATCCTCGTTAGAATAATAAGGGAATTTGTATGACTTGGATGGATTTTCTAAACTACAAGCTTAGAAGTGGGGGACTGTCTAAATCGTTTATGACTTGCGAGATGAAATGCAGCTTAAATTCGCAGTGCCGAAGGAAGACCAGACTGAGAATCCATAACTAGCTGTGAGACCGTATTTCTATTCCTTCATTTCCTGGGCCTCAGTTTCCTTATCTGTAAAAATGGAGATAACAATCTGCCTATTTCCCAGAGCTGCTATAGAAGAGGATCAAATAAGGTGATATTTCAAAGGCAATTTTCAAAGTATAAAGTGCTATAGAAATGGATATGATTGCTATCTATAAAATGGAATTTCTGGTAGCAAACAATCCAATTTATATCTTTCTTGCACTTCCTACGAACTTTTATAACAATTCCAATGTATGTTTCAGAAGCTTACCTGGCACCCAATAAATAAATCATGGGACACAGTACAGAATAGTATGCAGCCATTAAAAGGAGTCGGGTAAGTCTCTCCATCTGTCAGGTAGGAAAAGTTGGGTGGGGATGGGAGATGGGCACTGAGGACTTTATCTACCATGCAATTCTGTGCTGCTTGGTTCTTTCATGATCGTCATACATTACCTATGTAATTTTTAAAATTGAAGGAAAGGAGATAGGAAGGGAGGGAGGGAGGGAGGAAGAAGACAAGATAGCAAGGAAGAATGGATACTAAATAGGTTTCCTCTATGCCTAATACCATTCTGTACTGTTTGAGTATTTTATACTGAGCATGCATTACTTGTATAATTTTACAAAACGGAAGAAAGAAGAGAAGGAGGAAAAGAAGAGAAAGAGAGAAAGAAAAGGTAAAGATTAAGGACCTTTGCTTTATATCTCATACAACTGCATGCAATCTGGTTCTTTTGTAGTGACTATGTGTTATTTTCATCATTTAAAAGAAATTTAAAGGCAGGAAGCAAGGAGGGAGAGGAAGGAAAGAGGGACAGAGGGCAGAAGGAAGGGAGGCTGGAAGAGACGAAGTAAGATGCTTACCTGAGAGCTGGATTCCTCCAACTTCCCACCCTGTGTCACCCTGAGAATTTGCTTTACGAATGACCCAATCTGGCCTCCAAATCCCTACATTTGATGGGAGCTGGAAAGAGCAAAATGCAGGAAGGCTCACTGTCTGCTGGCCGTGACTTAGTCACCTTTTTTTTCTAGATCAACTCACCCTCTCTGCTCTTAGCTTTATGGGGCTTATTGCCCGCGGCAGATCCTCTTTGTGCGGCTTCCAGTACGTCATGGGGCTGTTCTCCCGAGCATGAAATCGGCCTGAGCAAAGTTCTCAGGTTATTACATATCTGCAATTACCCATTAATTTGAGGGCTCTTTCCCAGTGCTCGCTAAGGATTATCTTCAGTTGCTAGTTGATTATCACTTTAATTAAATTGGATATATTAAACCGGTATTTGCTCACTTAACTAAGGTTTCTTTCACTTTATTGAGAAAATGGGGGTGGGGGATAGTGTTCAGAAGTGTGAGCAGAAATCAGAGGCCAAGGAAGTATTAACAAGTTCACATCTCACACCGTCAGTAAGGTGGAGCCAGTTTTTACCCTCGCTGCAGATCTGTTCTTCAAAGCGCTTGGAAAAGAGATTTACAGAACTGATTTTGTGTCCTTTCTCAAGAGAAAGATGTAGTTTTTGCTCCGGAAGGTGTCATTACAGCCATTTGGAATGACGGAAATATCGGCCAATCCCATCAAGCCTCCAGGGATGATCCCCGTCAGACTCTGCATTTCCAAGGTCGGCCCTAAGTTCAGAGGGTACAATGAGGCAGAGCAGCAGTTATGACAGCGGGCTCCTGGTTCACAGGCCAATGCGCTTTCCTCTCCATCTTACCCGTTAAATGGAAAAATTCAGTTTAATAACAGACCGAGTCAACCTGTTATCTTCAGGCCAGTGGCTCTCCACAGGGGAAAGGGGAAGGAGGGGATGTATCAGAAGTATCCATTACTCACCCCCAAGAAACTGATAGTGGTATGGTGGGTGAGAGCTCCGGCTTGCCTGATAGATTCGTGTTTGATTCTCAGTTGTGTGATATAGAGCCAGTTTCTTAACATCTCTGGAGCCTCCAGTGTCCTCATTTGTAAAAGGTGGCTAATGGTACTCACCTCATACCCCTGTGAAGATTACGGGAGACATTAGGTGTAAAGGGTTTAGCCCAGAGCCTGGCAGGGGGCCCAGTGCCCCCGTTCCTGCCTAGAATGCCACTATTTTCTCTTCCCACCGTGCACAAGGCTAAACTTTTGTGGCCTGCTCCCCGCATGGTCCACACAGCTTAGAAGGGGGCAGGGGGCAATCGCCAAGGATCATCTTAGCACTTCTTTGGCGTTGATTTCTTTTTCACATCAAGCCCGCTCATTTGTCTGCCTCCCCCTGTCCCCATAACACTATGAGCTCTGGAAGGACAGGAATTCCGTGTTATTCGGTGGCTCACACACTGTCTGGCACATAGAGAGCACTCATTCAATATTTGATAAATAAATGAATACATGACTATGCCTTTCCTACTAAAGCATGTGCTTGCTGAGGACAGGGGAACACATCTCTGTTCTCCTTGTGCCCTGCCCCAGGAGTTGGCACAGTGCCTGGCACTTACTAGACGCTTCATGCATTTTTGTTGAAATTGAAAAAGAATTTGAGGAGAACATATTCTTACGTACTTGGATATGTTAAGAAAATTCTCTGGGGGCACCTGGGTGGCTCAGTCAGTTGAGCATCCAAGTCTGGAATTGGGCTCAGGTCATGATCTCGACGTTCATGGGATTGAGCCCTGTGTCGGCCTCTGATCTGGCAGCACGGAGCCTACTTGGGATTCTCTGTCTCCTTCTCTCTCTGCCCCTCCACTACTTGCTCACTCTCTCTCTCTCTCTCAAAATAAATAAATAGACTTAAAAAATTTCTTTGGAAGGAGACCCTGGTGAGAAGGGTTGATTCTAGAAAAAGAGACTGAGAGATCTTGAATGGAAGGGAAACTTACATTTCTCTGCATATGCTTTTCTTCTGTTCAAATTTTCCTCATTTGCAAGTGTTACTTTTTCAAAAAAAATTATTATTTTTTTCAATCCAACATGGTGCGGGACACCTGGCTGGCTCAGTCAGTCAAGCATGCGATTCTTGATCTCAGGGTTGTGATTTCGAGTTGCACGTTGGAAGGAGAGCTCACTGAGAAAAAAAATCTGATGTAATGCAAATTAAATGATTGACTGGAAAATGAAACGTGCATAAAAATGAATAGGCTGGAGCCCTTTGGTTGAGAAAAAAAGTCACCTGAGGGAGGAGGGTTTCAGTGCGTATCTTCCATTCTCTGGAAGATTAGAAGGAGAAAATTGAGCATCTGTTCTCCGGATGTATAGAGAGAAATAGGAAATGGACTGAGATTGCAGTGGGAGGTGTGAGTTAAACATAAAGAAGTAGTTACTGTGGATAGGAGTTGATAAACACCAGAAAAGGCCTGTCACCAGATGTGATAAGCCATCCACATCCGGAAACTCAAAGGTCTAGATAGCTCATATGGCTTTACTGATTTACTTGTCCTCCCACAGAGAGAGCTGGCTGAACTTACTGAGACTCTGTCCCGTTTCTGACACTAGAAGAGACCTTTACTCTGGTGAAGGTCCCTGTTGTCATCATCCCCTCTTCCCTTCCTGGTGTGAGCATCTCACCAGGCCAACTGAGAGTCTGGAAATTTCCATACAACATGGCCCCCAACCGCAAACCACCTATTGAGTTCAGGTCTCAACTGGGGACACCACGAAAGGGCCCAACGCTAGGGGGAGAAATCATCTGTGTTGGGGATCTGCTAAGAGACTTTCAAGGACAATTTTGATTAAGGCTGCACACCACCTTAAATGCTACCAACCAGCTGATTCCCTGCTGGCTGTCGTTCCCATCCTATCTTCATACATTTGCTACATATGTGGGCATCCCTTAACAACCTGTTTTTAGACATCACATAAATGGGCATGCTTTTCAACACGTAAAAGGTCTTGTACCACAAGAGAGGCCGCACAGCAGAGTAGTTGGTAAAAAAGACTCTGAAACCAGACTGCCTGGGTTCCTTCCTGTCTCACTGCCTCAGTTTCTTCATCTGCAAAATGGGGATGATGACGATGACAATGATGGTAGTATCCGTAAAGCACTTAGAGCGCTGCATGGTACTTAATAAATTTATAAGTATTGGCTACTATTAGCTTTTCTTCTGAAACTTATTTTTCAAGCTCAACGGTATTTATTTAGTCAAGAACGCTTGACAGTTCTGAGATGCCAGGGCTTCAGCAGTGAACCAAATAGATTACCTCTCTCTCCTCACAAAGTTTATGTTTAGATGTTCTAGAAGCAGCGCTGCGGTCAGTGTGCCAGAAGCAGAGCCGGCTAAGGGGACAACCGAGAGAGAAGAAGTAAGAGACATAATGGAGGGCCAAATCACTCACGCTCTGGTGGGCCACTTCCAGAACTTTGGCTTTACTCTGGAGAAATGGAGAGCCACCCGCGCAGAGTGTTTCAAAACTCGCGACTTCAAAATAACATCAGGCTTGCGGAAGAGTCGTCAGAAAAATACAGTTGTTGACATTTTGCTACATTTGCCTCATCCGTCTGTACATTTATTTCTGAAACACTTAAAAGTAAATTGGAGCCATGGTGCCCCTTTACCCTGAACACCTCTGGCATTTTCCTGAGAACAAGAATAGCTTCTTACATAACTACAGTATAATTATCAAAATTGGGCAATTTACCTTGAGGTAATACCATCTCCTATATGGTCCGCATGCACATTTAGCCAACCGTCTCACTAATGACGTCTATCATGGTCTTCCACTCTGATCCAGGAGCAATCTAGGATGACAAGCTGCTATAGTTGCCATTATTTTTTAGTCTCCTTTAATCTGGAAATATTCCTCAGACTTACTTTGACTTTCATGACGTTGATATTTTTTGAAGTATATGGGCCAGTTATTTTACTGAAGGTCTCTCGATTTGGGTTTGTCTAATCTTTCCTCAGGGTTCAGGTTATGCATTTTTGGCAGGAATAGCATAGAAGTGATGTTGTGTCCTATGTGCATCACGTTAGGACACACAGGACCACACAGGACGTCACTATGTCCCCTTATTGAGATTGTTAACTTTGATAACTTGGTTAAGATGGCATTCACCAGATTTCTCCACTGGAAACTTACAATTTTTCCACTTGTAATTCATAAGCGATATGTGGAAAAATACTTAGAGCCCGTGTAAATATCCTGTTCCTCCTTCTTTTGGGGCTGCTATAACAAAATATTATAGACCGGGTGACTTATAAACAACAGACATTTATTCATCACAGTTTCAGAAACTGGAAGCTCCAAGATTAAGACACTGGCCAGTTCAGTGTTTGGTGAGGGCCCACGTTATGGTTCACAGATGGCCATCTTCTCCTTCCATGGCAGGAGGAACGAGGGAGTTGTCGGGGATCTGTTTTATAAGCTCTCTTAATCCCATGCAGGAGAGCTTCGCTCTAATGACCTCCCAAAGGCCTCACCTCCAAATACCATCACACTGGGGGTTAGGATTTTGACATATAAACTTTGGTTCCTTTGAATTCTGTTAACGATACTGGAATTAAAATTTAAAAAAAATTGCATTGCAAAGAAAGCCCTTCCATAGCCTCGTCCTTGTGGACTTCTCCCTCTCCATCCTCCCTCTGCTCTGCTTCCTCAAATCCTATACTTTGCCTATAGTGAACCTTTTAGAGTTCCCTCAAATATCCCATTCTCCTTTATTCTTCTGTGCTTTGGGGAATGTTGTTCCTTTTGCTTAGAATATTCTTGTTCCTATGTTTCTTTCTTTATTTTTTAAGAGAGAGAGAGAGAGAGGAGACACAGAATCTGAAGCAGGCTCCAGGTTCTGAGCTGTCAGCACAGAGACTGACTTGGGGCTCGAACCCACAAACCATGAGATCATGACCTAAGTCAAAGTTGGACACTCAACCGACTGAGCCACCGAGGGGCCCTTAGAATATTCTTTTTTTTTTAATGTTTAGTTTATTAATTCTGAAAGAGAGAGAGAGAGAGAGAATATGAGCAGGGGAGGGGCAGAGATAGAGGGAGAGAGAGAGAATCCCAAGCAGGCTCCACGTCATCAGCTCAGAGCCTGACACGGGGCTTGAACTCATAAACCGTGAGATCATGACCTGAGCTGAAATCAAGAGTCAGATGCTTAACTGACTTAGCCACCCAGGCACCCTGTGCCTAGAATATTCTTTTCACAGCCTGCCACCCACCACCACCCCTTGGCCACCTAAATATTTCCTACTCATCCTTCAAAAGTCAACACAGCTATTTTTGTCTTCTGTGAAGTCGTCTCTGAGCCATCCCTTCCCCTTGCATTCCATCCCAGGTAGAAATTATCATTCGGGCCATTGTGGCACCAGAGTTACTCTCCTTCATTCACCTCTCTGGACTCCTGGAGAGATAAAAGTTACCTTTTCAAGTTCTTTGCATCCTAATGTATCAAGGGTAATGATTGGCCATGTTGATACTGGTGAAGCCCCGGTGCTGGAGTGCTGAATCCTTGAGACTTAACAGTGGTAATAGGATTTCCAGGAGAGCAGAGGCTTGCTCAAACCACCCTGGGGATATAGGTAGGGCAGAATTCAAAGGAGCCTGGGGAAGAGGGAGATAGCCTTAGTTAACTAGAAGATACAACTCAGTTGAGTTTTGAGGCTTCTAAGTTTTTAAACATGTTTATTTATTTTGAGAGAGAGAGGGAGCACAAGCAGGGGAGGAGCAGAGAGGAAGAGAGAGAGAATCCCAAGCAGACTCCATGCTGCCAGCACAGAGCCGGATGCGGGCCTCAAACCCACAAACTGTGAGATAATGACCTGAGCTAAAATCAAGAGTCGGACGTTCAACCAACTGAGCCACTCAGGCGCCCCTCACTCTTCCTCACCCTTCTTCTAGTGATGATGTGAGATACTTAAATGCCTAGTGATGAGACACAGTGAGGTAAATGACGTAGGCATTGCTACCCAGTGTCAGGCTGCTACCGATCTTCTCATGATTCGTCAGGAGGGATCATCTGCCTCTAGACTGTGGTTGGCCATGGGTAACAAACTGTGGAAAGCAGAACTGAGGATAAGGAGGGACTCCTGTACTGTAATTCATCAAGAGGCAGCAATCACTCACATTAGCCAGAAGAGGGAGATGTTTGGCATTTTGTGGGTTGCACAGTGATCTTGTTTTTGTCTGCACTTGGACGAAATTATGAAGCAGGCTTGTTTGATCATACTCATCACGGTCTCAGAGTAACCTTGGCTAACACTGGTGTTCTGTAAGCTTATGTCTAACAGGAGAATAACAGAGTCTACCTGTGAGTACCAAGCCAGCTTGTACCAACACTCAGGCTTAGCTGTGAGCATCAGATCACTTCCTGGATGACAGTGGCTGCTTCTTTTCTTTCTCTTTTGGCCAAGGACAGATGAAGTCCAGCTACAGGACATTACTCCATGATGCCCAGATTTCCCTACTGCCGATCGAGAAGGTCGTTTAGAAAACATAGTCTGCAGTTGGGCTGGGGTTAGTCCCTCCTGCTTGCTGCAGGATGAACTACTGCGTTCTCTGATAAGCAAGTGACCGCACAGTAAGATGTCAATATAAAAAGACCAGGAGGTTTGCATCGGGCCAATGTGACACAAGCCATGATCAGAAACAAATATCAGTAACAGGTCTTAAAGTCAGGGGCCTCGATTATGAAGCCCAATGAACAAAAACATGTCCCAGAATCCAATCAAGTCTGTTTTAGACAAGCAGGTGGCTTTTCCCTTCAGCTTAGTCGCAAACTCTTCCGCTTGCTCTCTGTTGTTTACATAAATGTAACAAGTAATATTTGCTATAGCACAAACTCTCCCTTGGCTGGCCAGGAGGAAATCAAGGGCTAGGCGACTGTCTGTGACAACACTAGCTAATGAACCTAGACGAGATTGTTGGGCTTCCAGAGCAGAAGTGTGTCATTTATGACTTCTATTAGTGGCAGAGACAAGTTTGGGGCCACCTATCTAGCTTCATTACTCCCATTATGGAATTGCAGCTCCTAGTGTAGGCGTAACAAGGGAATCAATTATCCCTCTTGCGAGTTCTCTTGAATAACCTATCTTTGCCTCATTTCGGAGGCTTCTGGGTGTCTTTCTCAAGGTATAAGGCTGATATCTGCATAAGAAGTAGTACTCCAGTGAAGCACAGATTATATTAGAAATAGAACTATTATTTACTACAATAGGAATAAACCAATTTGTGTCTCTCGAGATGGACAAATCCCTTTAGTGGAGTTAAACAGGTTTTGCAAAGCAGGTTGAAGAGGACGGACCATTGCAACCAGAATATCCTCAATATTAGTGACCGCTCTTGATCGACTAGGACTTGCTGATAAGATTATAAAGACTTCAGCAGCAGCATTTTGTTGATGTGAGGTCAAGGTCCAATTTTTATAAGACTAAAGGTCCAGGTTAACACTGGGAAGGAAACAAGTACCAGAAGGGACCTGTAAAAGGGAATCTACCTCCTGAGGTGTTGAAAGGAACGGCTATTAAATTTTTGTCAGCAGGGATAGGTAGGGGGTAACAGAGCCAGCAGTCAGTTCAATTCAGGGCAGTGGTTACAGAAAACAACATGTAAGAGGGTTTGGTGTTTTTCTTAAGAGGTAGAAGGAGACCTGAGGAGGCAAAGATAATCAGATGGAGATGAGGGATGTCACATTAGTGTTCTAGAGGGCATCAAAGTAGAATAATAAGCAAGATTAGTAGCAGAATAAAGAAACAAAACAAGGGTTGAAGAATCCGAAAATTAATCTTGCTCTGTCATCTTAGGCAGAAGCTGTCCACCTCTGAAGTCAGCAGCTTCTGGAGGATTCCTAAGAATCCAAGGCTTACAGTCTCCACATGGAATGGATGTCTGGTAATCAGGATGAGTGACATACATCTTTTGAGGTGGAAACCATGAACCAAGGATCAATACCTTGGACCTCTGCTGCTATGACAGCTGTTAACTGTACCCAATAAGGTCCTTTCTGTGAAGGCTCAGGAGCAGTTTTTCTCCAGTTTTTTTCCAGAAGACAAAATATCCAGCTTGCAGAGCATGCAGAGGCTGTTTAGGTAGATATTTGGAAATGTGGCTTGCACCTATTGGTGATAAAGCCAGAGGTATGGTATGAATATCTTGCATGAACTAATCATATCTGCTTATAATCGGGTAGACTCTAAGACTGGGGGGAGGGGAGATGGTGAAATTCCCAAACACATAGGGCTTATTAATTCATTAATCATTTTTTAAGCTTATTTGTTTATTTTTGAGATAGAGAGCGAGTGGGGAGGTGGTAGAGAGAGAGAGGGAGAGACAGGATCACAAGCAGGGTCTGCGCTGTCATCACAGAGCCTGACATGGGGCTCAAACTCACAAACCTTGAGATCATGACCTGAACTGAAACCAACAGTCAGATACTTAACCAACTGAGCCACCCAGGCGCCCCCTCATTAATCCTTATTAATTCATGAAATAACTCACCAGGCTGAGAGCCGGTTGGCCTTACAGACATTAAAGCTAGCGGTAATGCTTTAAGCTATAGAAAGTTTTAAGGTTTCTGAGAGCTTTGTTAGTTCTACTCTTAGATTTCCATTCGTTCTCTTTGCTTTTTATGAGAACTCTGGATGATAAGGACAGTGTTCTGGGTAAAAGAGAGACGTTTACAGAGCTCCTTAATAACAGTGCTGGTAAATGAGTTTCTCTGTCTCTAGAGAGATTAAGTTGGAATGCCCCAGACTGGGGAAAAATAAATGAAATCAAGGTTGTTTTTCGCCACATTTAGGGTCTGTTATGTTTTGAATCATGTGCCCCCCAAAATTCATATGTTGAAATCCTCACCCCCAGGACCTCAGAATTTGATTTCATTTGGAGACAGGGCCTTTGCCGATATAATTACTGATATAATTAGTTCAGTTAAAATGAGGTCATCAGGGTAGGCCCTAATCCAAGGCTATAGTGTCCTTACCAAAAGGAGAAATTCAGACACAGAAAGGGAAACTGATGTGAAGAAACACAGGGAAAGGCAGCCGTCTACAAGTCAAGGAGTGAGGCCTGGATCAGACCCTTCCCTTATAGCTTCAGAAGAAAGCAACCTGGGGCACCTGGCCGGCTCAGTCAGTAGAGCCAGGGACTCTTGATCTCAGGGTTGTGAGTTCGAGCCCGATGTTGGGCATAGAGCTGGCTTAAATCAATCAACCAATAAGGAAATAAAGAAGAAGAAGAAACCAACCCTGCCTTCATCTTGATTTCGGACGTCTCGCCTCTGGAACCATGAGACAACCAATTTCTGTTATCCAAGCCACCAGGTCTGTGATACTTCATTACGGCAGCCCTGGCACACTAACACAGGGCTGTACTCTCTGAGAGGAAAAGCTTTAACCCATCCTGAAAACAAACAATAACCAGGCATATTTATAGCCTATTGAGGGGACATTTGTATAAAGTCTATTTGGAGGTGTTCAAAGGGCCCTCAGGCTTTGGTTCCTGTCCATGATCCACTTTACAGTTTAACCGAGGTTGTGTTGTTAGCTGGTAGGGCATGTTTTGGAAACATTTTGACAATACCTCTAAAATTACCCCACCGATGGTGGTGTAATATCATGGCTAATTTATCTCCGCTGTTGTGGATAACATCATGAAGAATTCTTCCTAAAATCCATTTTAAAGGATTTGGCACCCCCAAGTAGCCACACTGACGGTGCCAAAGATTTTCTTCATGCAATGAGCCTTCAAATATTTCCCAGGTATCTTTTTTTCCAAATTAAAGCCTTATCTCTGACAGTTAGCAACAATCTCGGAAGAGTCTATTAATTCCTCCAAAGTCCTCTCCTTTCTGAGTGATCACGGGAGCAATTATCTTGGCCAAAGCTGCTTGATTAGCATAGCCGGCAGCTAAGGTTTTCTTAGGAGATTCTGGGTGCTTCCTCTTTGAATTACACTCCCCTTTTATTAGAGCTATTTCCTGAAGTCAACAGCAACTAAAAATTCTGAAATTTGTCCATTTTTATCAGTGTTCCTGTCAAGGTCAGCAAACCTCATTGTTTCAAAGCATTTTGAAGTCAGATTAACCTAAAACTATAAGCTATCAAGACAGATATATCTTTATCTTTTGGCATTTGGTAAATCTAGGCGAAGACAACCAACTAGGCCATCTGAACTGATTTCGTTTCGGGGGTAAGTTTATAGTTTAAGAGTAAATTTAAGCCTGTGATTGCATATCCGGTTATCCAGTTTGTCAATTTGGGTTTTAACTTTTCACGCATGAACAATTAACAAACATAATTAAATCAATGTTACTCAAGGGAGTCTCTAGAAGGTCTGTGTAGTGTATGGATAGGTGCTTGCCATTGTTTTGTTTTTTTTTTTTAACAAAGACAAACAGTTAAGGGGTTTCCTTTCTCAGGCAAAGGAAGGAGGCTGGGTTCATAGTGTTGCAGCAATGGTGGTGGTGTCCAAAGGAGAAAGCAGCACCTTATGAGAGAGAGGTAGGTGAAAAGCTAAAAAGTGGTGAGCATTGTTTTTGTTTTTTAAATTTTTTGGTAATTATTTAATGTTTTTTTATTTTTAAAATTTTTAAACATTTTTATTTATTATTGAGAGACAGAGAGAGACAGAGCATGAGCATGGGAGGGGCAGAGAGAGGGGGACACACAGAATCTGAAGGAGGCTCCAGGCTCTGAGCTGTCAGCACAGAGCCCAAGGCGGGACTTGAACTCACAAGCTGCGAGATCATGACCTGAGCTGAAGTCAAAGGCTTAACCGACTGAGCCACCCAGGCGCCCACATTTATTTATTTTTAGAGAAAGACAGAGAGCGAGCAGGGGAGGGACAGAAAGAGAGAGACACAGAATCCAAAGCAGGCTCCAGGCTCTGAGCTGTCAGCACAGAGCCTGACGTGGGGCTCAAACTCATGGACTGTGAGATCATGACCTGAGCCCAAGTCACACGCTTAACCGTCTGAGCCACCCAGGCGCCCCATAGCATTGTTTTTGTTTTTTGTTTCTTAATACAAAGCATGAAGAACTATGAAATTTAGTTAGAACTGGCCTAGCTGAAGTTTCCGCATGTTTACCTACTGCTGTTACAGTTCTAAAACCAGGGGGATCTTAAATCAGGCGTGGCTGCTGGGTCTGGAGAAAGACATCGGCCTCTAAGCAATAGGGCTCTGATGCGTATCTCGGAGGAGCTCATAAGGCAGTACCCCCGGGGCCTGTTCACACTTTTTATGAACAAAAGGAGAAGTGGGATTGTGAATCTAGAATTCTAAACAATTTTGTGGTAACAGGTCTTTGTGCTTATACATAAATACGTTTCTTCTACCTTGAAAAGTATTCAATCACTGAAATGTATTCATATATAACCTAGCCCTGGTCCACCTAAGACACAGTGCAGGCCAGGTCATAGTGGGTCGATGAGCACACAACAAGGCAGTCTGGGTGGGGCCTGGGTATACATACAGGCTTACTCCCTGGGACAGCTCAGACACCGGAGAAGAGCCTACATGAAGACATCAGAAATCCAGCAATCCACCTTCGTGGCGAGGCTCCGATCTACCCATCACCCACCAGGGGAGCAGTCCGACCAGAAGAACAAGGTAATGGGAGGGGGGGTGGATGAGACACATAGAAGATGTAACTGCACAGTGGTCACCAGGCTAGGGCGTAGAGGTGAAACTCTCTGAGAACTATTTCTTTACTATCTCTTTGTTCATTTAGCCTATTGGTTCCAAAATGAATTGGAGACAGCTTACAAGGACTAGTGCAATATAGCAATCTAAAAAGATCTTAAAGGCAGAGAGGGCCAATGGATAAAGGTACTGAGCAGCTAAGCTAGTGCAGAAGCCAGGTAAAGATCCAGTTCTGACACCGGGTCTCAGTACAAACTGGCAGCAAAAGGGAGCATTTAAACTAGGGGGGAGAGGGCTTCAAAAGACACAGTGGACCTGGACTTGGAAGGGTAGGTAGCACTTGTATGAGTGGGGAGAAACTAACAACCATTTCAGGCCAAGGGTGAACACTGATACCTTCCTGCCTAGAGCAAAGATGGTGGGGAGGAGCCTCGGGGATTGAATGCGGCTGAAGGGGACTTAGCAAGTCACATGGGGTCCTGAAAGCCTACTAAGGAGCAGGATTGGGCTCCTTTGCAAGGGCTCAGCAGTTTACAAAGGCCCTGAAGTGTGAAAAGCTGAGATATGCCTTAGAAAATGTGTTGAATAATAAGGTAAACCATGTGTCTCAATGTGACTGTATGTAAATACCTAGGTATGGGAACAAGCAGGGATGAGTGTCTTTAACAAGAGTTACCTGGTTACTGTGATATAACCAGTCTGTGACACCACACAATAGCAGCAAGAAGACTGGAAACTCTTAGTTCTTAATGGCAAATTTTATTTGTACCTCGGTCCCGAGGGAAAGTGTTCACAGGGAGAGATGCTTTCCCTGACATTACATTGGTCAGCACAAAGTGTTCCCAGAGTGGATCAAGACCCATTAGAGAAGGAGCCATGATGCCTCCAGTGTGAGGCATTGATGACCTAACAAACTAAGTACTCCTATTGGTGGAAGCTGGCCAAAGGCTGCTTCCTACTTAATCACATCCTCAGTAGAAGGAGACAATGTCCTTGATTCCCACCTTAGCACTCATAGAATAGGGCAGGACTGTTAGGAGAAATAGGGATGGCCCTAAAAGGTAGTGCTCCCTCTAAAACATTTTGAACTCACACACTGAATCCTGCTCTAGCAGAGGCAATGCAGGGTGGCAGAAGTCATCCCTGACATCACTATTCACACCGAAGATCGAGGTGCTCCCTGAGTGTCTCAGAGACCCAAGGGGAGTTGGGGGAGCAGCCATGTTGCCTCCTTTGTGATGTGTTGATGACCTAGCAAATTAAGGACTCCCGTGGTGGAAGCGGGCCAATGGCTGCCTCCGACTTAATCACATCCTCAGTAGAAGCAGCCAAAGTGCTTGATTCCCAACTCAGCACCCATACTATAGGGCAGGACTGTTGAGAAGAAGGAATGGCCCTAGAAGGTAGTGTTCCCACTAAAACATTTTGAACTCACACAATGAATCCTGCTTTAGGGGAAGCAATGCAGGGTGGCAGAAGTCATCCCTGACATCACTATTCGCACTTCAACAGGATATGTTCCCCGAGAGGCTAGTGGAACCACAGGGAAAGCAGGGAAGGAGCCATGCTGCCTCCTTTGTGCTGCATTGATGACCCAGGAAACTAAGTACTCCCATTGGAGGAAGCAGGCCAATGGCTGCCTCCTACTTGATCACATCCTCAGTGGAAGAAGCCAATGGGCTTGATTGTCACCTCAGCACCCATAGATAGGATAGGACATTTAAGAGGAATCAGGATGTCCACAGAAGGCAGTATTCCCTCTATGACATTTTGAACTCACACACTGAATCCTGCTCTAACAGAGGCAATGCAGGGTGGCAGAAGTCATCCCTGACATCACTATTCACGCGTCAGCACAAGGTCCTCCTTGGGTGGCTCAGGGACCCACAGGAGAGCTGGGGGAGGAGCCATGATGCCTCCTTTGATATGAGTTGATAACCTAGCAAATGAAGGATTCCCATGGTGGAAGCAAGCCAATGGCTGCCTCCTACCTAATCACATCCTCAGTGGAAACAGCCAATGGGTTCGCCCGTCACCGCAGCACCCATAGTATAGGGCAGGACTGTTAGGAGAAATAGGGATGGCCCTAAAAGGTAGTGTTCCCTCTATAACATTTCGAACTCACACACTGAATCCTGCTCTAGTGGAGGCAATGCAGGGTGGCAGAAGTCATCCCTGACATCACTTTTCACACGTCAGACCGAGGTTCTCCCTGAGTGTCTCAGGGACCCAAGGAGAGTTGGGGGAGGAGCCATGTTGCCTCCTTTGTGACGTGTGGAGGACCAAGTAAAAAAAGACTCCTATTGGTGGAAGCGGGCCAATGGCTGCATCCTACCTGATCACATCCTCAGTAGAAGGAGCCAATGTGCTTGATTCCCAACTCTGCACCCACAGAATAGGGCAGGACTGCAAAGAGAAATAGGGATGGCCCTTAAAGGTAGTGTTCCCTCTAAAACATTTCGAACTCACACACTGAATCCTACTCTAGTGGAGGCAATGCAGGGTTGCAGAAGTGATCCCTGACATCGCTATTCACACGTCAGCATGAGGTACACCCTGACAGTCTCAGGGACCCAAGGGGAGTCGGAGGAGGAGCCATGATGCCTCCTTTGTGACGTGTTGATGACCTAGCAATCTAAGGACTCTCATTGGTGGATGGGGGCCAATGGCTGCCCCCTCCATCATATCCTCAGTGGAAGCAGCCAATGGGCTCGCTTGTCACCTCAGTACCCATAGTATAGGGCAGGACTGTTAGGAGAAATAGGGATGGCCCTAAAAGGTAGTGTTCCCTCTAAAACATTTCGAACTCACACACTGAATCTTGCTGTAGTGGAAGCAATGCAGAGTGGCAAAAGTCATCCCTGACATCGCTATTCACACGTCAGACCGAGGTTCTCCCTGAGTGTCTCAGGGACCCAAGGAGAGTTGGGGGAGGAGCCATGTTGCCTCCTTTATGACGTGTGGATGACCAAGCAAATAAAGACTCCTATTGGTGGAAGCGGGCCAATGGCTGCCTCCTACCTGATCACATCCTCAGTAGAAGGAGCCAATGTGCTTGATTCCCAACTCAGCACCCATAGAACAGGGCAGGACTGCAAAGAGAAATAGGGATGGCCCTTAAAGGTAGTGTTCTCTCTAAAACATTTCAAACTCACACACTGAATCCTTCTGTAGTGGAGGCAATGCAGGGTGGCAGAAGGCATCCCTGACATCACTATTCTCACGTCAGCACAAGATCCTCCTTGGGTGGCTCATGGACCCACAGGGGAGTTGGGGGAGGAGCCATGATGCCTCCTTTGATATGAGTTGATAACCTAGCAAACGAAGGACTCCCATGGTGGAAGCGGGCCAATGGCTGCCTCCTACCTAATCACATGCTCAGTGGAAACAGCCAATGGGCTTGCCTGTCACCTCAGCACCCATAGTATAGGGCAGGACTGTTAGAAATAGGGATGGCCCTAATAGGTAGTGTTCCCTCTAAAACATTTCGAACTCACACACTGAATCCTACTCTAGGGGAGGCAATGCAGGGTGGCAGAAGTCATCCCTGACATCACTATTCGCACGTCAGCATGAGGTGCACCCTGACAGTCTCAGGGACCCAAGGGGAGTCGGAGGAGGAGCCATGATGCCTCCTTTGATATGAGTTGATGATCTAGCAATCTAAGGACTCCCATTGGTGGATGGGGACAATGGCTGCCCCCTCCATCATATCCTCAGTGAAGCAGCCAGTGGGCTTGCTTGTCACCTCAGTACACATAGTATAGGGCAGGACTGTTAGGAGAAATAGGGATGGCCCTAAAAGGTAGTGTTCCCTCTATAACATTTCGAACTCACACACTGAATCTTGCTGTAGTGGAAGCAATGCAGGGTGGCAAAATCATCCGTGACATCACTATTCACACGTCAGCACCAGGTCCTCCTTGGGTGGCTCATGGACCCACAGGGGAGTTGAGGGAGGAGCCATGATGCGTCCTTTGATATGAGTTGATAACGTAGCAAACGAAGGACTCCCATGGTGGAAGCAAGCCAATGGCTGCCTCCTACCTAATCACATCCTCAGTGGAAACAGCCTGTGGGCTTGCCCGTCACCTCAGTACCCATAGTATAGGGCAGGACTGTTAGGAGAAATAGGGATGGCCCTAAAAGGTAGTGTTCCCTCTATAACATTTCGAACTCACACACTGAATCCTGCTCTAGTGGAGGCAATGCAGGGTGGCAGAAGTCATCCCTGACATCACTATTCACACGTCAGACCGAGGTTCTCCCTGAGTGTCTCAGGGACCCAAGGAGAGTTGGGGGAAGAGCCATGTTGCCTCCTTTGTGACGTGTGGATGACCTAGCAATAAAAGACACCTATTGGTGGAACCGGGCCAATGGCTGCATCCTACTTGATCACATCCTCAGTAGAAGGAGCCAATGTGCTTGATTCCCAACTCTGCACCCATAGAATAGGGCAGGACTGCAAAGAGAAATAGGGATGGCCCTAAAGGTAGTGTTCCCTCTAAAACACTTCGAACTCACACACTGAATCCTGCTCTAGGAGGCAATGCAGGGTGGCAGAAGTCATCCCTGACATCACTATTCACACGTCAGACCGAGGTTCTCCCTGAGTGTCTCAGGGACCCAAGGAGAGTTGGGGAAGAGCCATGTCCTCCTTTGTGACGTGTGGATGACCTAGCAATAAAAGACACCTATTGGTGGAACCGGGCCAATGGCTGCATCCTACTTGATCACATCCTCAGTAGAAGGAGCCAATGTGCTTGATTCCCAACTCTGCACCCATAGAATAGGGCAGGACTGCAAAGAGAAATAGGGATGACCCTAAAGGTAGTGTTCCCTCTAAAACACTTCGAACTCACACACTGAATCCTACTCTAGGGGAGGTAATGCAGGGTGGCAGAAGTCATCCCTGACATCACTATTCGCACTTCAACAGGAGATGTCCCTGAGAGACTAGTGGAACCACAGCGAAAGCCGGGAAGGAGTCATGCGGTCTCCTTTCAGAAGTGTTGATGACCTAGCAAACTAAGGACTCCCATTGGTGGATGGGAGCCAATGGCTGCCTCCTACTTTAACACATCATCAGTGGAAGCAGCCAATGGGCTTGCTTGTTACCTCAGCACCCATAGTATAGGGCAGAAGTGTTAAGAGAAATAGGGGTGGCCTTGAAGGTAGTGTTCCCCCCTCTAACCTTTCAAATTCACACACCGAAACCTGCTCTAGGGGACGCAGGGCAGGGTGGCAGAAGTCATCCCTGACATCACTATTCGCACTTCAACAGATGTTCCCTGAGGGGCTAGTGGACCCACAGGGTAATATGGGAAGTAGCCTTGATGCCTCCTTTCTGACATGTTGATGACCTAGTAAATTGTGGACTCTCATTGGTGGAAGCAGGCCAATGGCTGCCACCTACTTAATCACATCCTCAGTGGAAGCAGCCAATGTGCTTCCTTGTCACCTCAGCACCCATAGTATAAGGCAGGACTGCAATCAGACACAGGAATGGCCCTAGAAGTTACTGTTCCCTGTATAGCATTTTTACCTAACACTGAATCCTGCTCCAGTGGAGGCATTGCAGGGTGACAGAAGTCATCCTGAAATCACTAATCACATGTCAGCTCAAGGTGCTCCCCGAGTGTTTCAGGGTCCCAAGGTGAGTGATGAGCCATGATGCCTCCTTTGTGAGGTGTTGATGACCTAGCAAACGAAGGACTTCCATAGATGGAAGCGGGCCAATGGCTGCCTCCTACTTGATCACATCCTCAGTAGAAGCAGGCAATGTGCTTGATTCCCACCTCGGCACCCATAGTATATGCCTGGACTGGTAAGTGGAATAGGGATGGTACTAGAAGTTACGGTTCCCCCATAACATTTGGAACTCACACAGTAAACCCTGGGCTATGGTAAGCAATTCGGTGTGGCAGAAGTCATCCCTGACAAAACTATTCACACGTCAGCACAAGATGGTCCCTGATTGGCTCATGGACCCACAGGGGAGTTGTGGGAGGAGCCATGATGCCTTCTTTGTTATGTGTTGATGACCTAGCAAACTAAGGACTCCCATGGTGGAAGCGGGCCAATGGCTGCCTCCTACTTAATCACATATTCAGTAGAAGCAGTCAAAGTGCTTGATTACCACCTCAGCTCCGGTATATAGGGCAGTACTGCAAATAGAAATACGGATAACCCTAGAAGGTATTGTTCCCCCCATAATATTTTGAACCCACACACTGAATCTGCTCCAGCAGATGCAAAGCAGGGTGGCAGCAGCCATCCCTGACATCACTATTCACAGGTCAACACAAGGTGCTCCTGGAGTGTCTCAGGGACCCAAGGGGAATTGGGGAGGAGCCATGATGCATCCTTTGTGACATGTTGATGACCTAGCAAACTAAGGACTCCCATTGGTGGATGGGGGCCAATGGCTGCATCCTACCTGATCACATCCTCAGTAGAAGGAGCCAATGTGCTTGATTTCCAACTCAGCACCCACAGAATAGGGCAGGACTGCAAAGAGAAGTAGGGATGGCCCTTAAAGGTAGTGTTCCCTCTATAACATTTCGAACTCACACACTGAATCCTACTCTAGTGGAGGCAATGCAGGGTTGCAGAAGTGATCCCTGACATCGCTATTCACACGTCAGCATGAGGTACACCCTGACAGTCTCAGGGACCCAAGGGGAGTTGGAGGAGGAGCCATGATGCCTCCTTTGATATGAGTTGATGACCTAGTAATCTAAGGACTCCCATTGGTGGATGGGGGCCAATGGCTGCCCCCTCCATCATATCCTCAGTGGAAGCAGTCAATGGGCTTGCGTGTCACTTCAGTACCCATAGTATAGGGCAGGACTGTTAGGAGAAATAAGGATGGCCCCAAAGGTAGTGTTCCCTCTATAACATTTCGAACTCACACACTGAATCTTGCTGTAGTGGAAGCAATGCAGGGTGGCAAAAGTCATCCCTGACATCACTATTCACACGTCAGACTGAGGTTCTCCCTGAGTGTCTCAGGGTCCCAAGGAGAGTTGGGGGAGGAGCCATGTTGCCTCCTTTGTGACGTGTGGATGACCTAGCAAATAAAGACTCCTATTGGTGGAAGCGGGCCAATGGCTGCATCCTACCTGATCACATCCTCAGTAGAAGGAGCCAATGTGCTTTATTCCCAACTCAGCACCCATAGAACAGGGCAGGATTGCAATGAGAAATAGGGATGACCCTTAAAGGTAGTGTTCCCTCTAAAACATTTCGAACTCACACACTGAATCCATCTGTAGTGGAGGCAATGCAGGGTGGCAGAAGGCATCCCTGACATCACTATTCTCACGTCAGCACAAGATCCTCCTTGGGTGGCTCATGGACCCAAAGGGGAGTTGGGGGAGGAGCCATGATGCCTCCTTTGATATGAGTTGATAACCTAGCAAACGAAGGACTCCCATGGTGGAAGCGGGCCAATGGCTGCCTCCTACCTAATCACATGCTCAGTGGAAACAGCCAATGGGCTTGCCTGTCACCTCAGCACCCATAGTATAGGGCAGGACTGTTAGAAATAGGGATGGCCCTAATAGGTAGTGTTCCCTCTATAACATTTCGAACTCACACACTGAATCCTACTCTAGGGGAGGCAATGCAGGGTGGCAGAAGTCATCCCTGACATCACTATTCGCACGTCAGCATGAGGTGCACCCTGACAGTCTCAGGGACCCAAGGGGAGTCGGAGGAGGAGCCATGATGCCTCCTTTGATATGAGTTGATGATCTAGCAATCTAAGGACTCCCATTGGTGGATGGGGGCCAATGGCTGCCCCCTCCATCATATCCTCAGTGGAAGAAGCCAATGGGCCTGCTTGTCACCTCAGCACCCATAGTATAGGGCAGGACCGTTAGGAAAAATAGGGATGGCCCTAAAAGGTAGTGTTCCCTCTATAACATTTCGAACTCACACACTGAATCCTGATCTAGTGGAGGCAATGCAGGGTGGCAGAAGGCATCTCTGACATCGCTATTTGCACGTCAGCACCAGGTCCTCCTTGGGTGGCTCATGGACCCACAAGGGAGTTGGGGGAGGAGCCATGATGCCTCCTTTGATATGAGTTGATAACCTAGCAATCTAAGGACTGCCATTGGTGGATGGGGGCCAATCGCTGCCTCCTACTTCATCATATCCTCAGTGGAAGCAGCCAATGGGCTTGCTTGTCTCCTCAGCACCCATAGTATAGGACCGGACTATTAGGAGTAATAGGGATGGCCCTAAAAGGTAGTGTTCCCCCTATAACATTTCAAATTCACACACTGACTCCTGCTTTAGGGGAGGCACTCCTGCTTTAGGGTGGCAGAAGTCATCCCTGACATCACTATTCACACTTCAACAGGAGGTGATCCCTGAGGGGCTAGAGGAACCACAAGGGAAGCAGGGGAGGAGTCATGTTGCCTCCTTTGTGATGTGTTGATCACGTAGCAACTAAGGACTCCTATTGGTGGAAGCAGGCCGATGGCTGCCTCCTACTTGATCACATCCTCAGTGAAGCAGCCAATGGGCTTGCTTGTCACCTCAACACCCATAGTATAGGGCAGGACTGTTAAGAGAAATAGGGGTGGCCCTAGAAGGTAGTGTTCCCTCTGTAACATTTTGAACTCCGACAGTGAATCCTGCTCTAACAGAGGCAATGCAGGGTGGCAGAAGTCATCCCTGACATCACTATTCACACGTCAGCACAAAGCCCTCCTCAGGTGGCTCATGGACCCATAGGGGAGTTGCGGGAGGAGCCATCATGGCTCCTCTCTGATGTTTGATGACCTTGCAGACTAAAGACTCTCATTGGTGGAAGCGAGCCAATGGCTTGCCTTCTACTTAAGCACATTCTCAGTAGATGCAGCCAAAGTGCTTGATTCCCAACTCAGCACCCCTAGGATAGGGCAAGACTGCAAAGAGAAATAGGGATGGCCCTAGAAGGTAGTGTTCCCCCTCTTACATGTTGAACTCACACACTGAATCTTGCTGTAGTGGAGGCAATGCAGGGTGGCAGAAGTCATCCCTGCCCTCACTATTCACATTGGAGTTAGGGGGTTGGAGGGCGGGTAAGAACCATGATGCCCCCATTTTGAGGTATTATTGCCATAGCAAATAAGGTGTCCTATTGATAGATCTGGACCAATAGTTGCACCGTACTTAATCAAGACATCTATATCAGCAGCCAAATGGCTGTATTTTAAATGCAGCACTCCTCATGATAGGTCATTAGGAGTAATAGTGGTGACCTTGTAAGGTAGTAGTCCTCCATGACACAACCACTTTCTCTCACCAGATTTTGTCTAGGAAAATATCTTGAGAGGATAGCAGAAGTTGTCCCTGACATCTCTATTCATGTGTCAATACAAGGTGCTGTCAGATTGGCTAAAGGACCCACTTAGGGGTGGAGGATGCCTCTTTTGTGAAGCATTGTTTGTCTCTCAATCTAAGGTCTTCCATTGGTGGAAGCTGGTCCAATGGCAGCCTCCTACTTAATCACATCCTCAGTATCAGCAACCAATGTGCTGATTCCCACCTCAATACCCATATCACGGGGTAGGGCTATTAGGGTAAATAGGGATGGCCCTAGAACTTAATATTGCCCCCCACAACACTCCATCTTCACACTATACCTAGTTCTAGGGGAATGAGTAGAAGATAGCTTAAGTCATTCCTGATGTCACTACTCATATCTCAGCACAAGGTGCTGAGTGACTGAGGTACCCGCAGGGGAATGGGGAAGGAATTATGATGACTCCATTGTGAGGTGTTGATGGCCTCTCAAACGAAGGTCACCTGTTGCTGGAAGCTGGCCCAAAACTCCTTGTTTTCACATTCTCATCGGCAGCCAAAGAGCTTGCATCTCATCCCAGAATTCCATATCATAGCTTCTGATCTTTGTGAAGACTAGGATTGACCCTGGAAGATAATGCTTCCCCCCAGGAAATCTCCACCTCTACACACTGCATTCCACCTAGAAGAAGGAATTGAGAGGGTTGCAGAAGTTAACCCTGACATTATTATTCATATACAAGCATAAGGTGCTTTCTGAGTGGCCAAAGAAAGCAATGAGAAGGCAGAAATATAATGCCTCTATTATGAGGCATTGATGGTCTCTCAAGCTAAAGTCTCCCATTAGTGGAAGCTGGCCCAATGGCTGCCCTTCTACTTTATCACAAACACTAACAGCAGCCAATGTGCTCATTTACCACCCGAGCATTCCAAATCATAGGGTCAAGCCATTAGAAGGAATAGGGGTGGCCTTGGAAGGTAGTAGTCCTCATGACATATTCACTTCCACCAACTAGACCTCATCTTTGGAGAAAGACCTGCAGGGGTAGCATTTGTCATCCCTGATATCACTATTCATATGTTAGCAACAAGGTACTCTCTGAGTGGCGGAGAGGAGCCATGATGCCTCCATTGTGAGGTGTTGACTGGCCTCTGAATACATATTCCCATTGGTAGAAGCTGGGCCAATAGCTACCCTCCTACTTAATAATAGATTCTCTCTGCCAACCACAGTGGGGGTTTGTGTTAGATCTAAAGGTGAAAAGGTCTCATTCCCATTACCACTCCCCTGAGTATACAAAAAGCCTAAGTGGGTTTTAATGAAGGGATTATTATATCTTGAGACATTAAGTGATAAATGTCGCTGAGAGTTTGTGGAATAGGAAAGACAGTATTACACAAAATGGGAAAGCAATTTTTAAACCTTTCCACCTAATTATATGTAAATGTATATAATATATGATCTATATAATTTATATATTATATAAATATATAATGTAAAAACATTGCCAGTCAGAAAAGGTATGGGCCTTTTCCTGACCCCATTTGAATCCGTCGAAAGGGATTTTAATTTCCTTTTGGGATATATATATGAACTGGGTCGTGGTTGCTATGGAGATCTCAAAGCTCATCCTAACTTCTCTGTGGTTATGTCTGAAATTATGTCTTTGGGGAGATTCAAATTATGAGAATGAGGACTGTGGGTGTCTGCCTCTCAAGATGCCACTTGTTATCAGCTACCCTCATCTACTAAACTAGAAAGACTCATAGATTCCCAATCTTAATAGATGATTACATTTCATAGTAGATCTTTTATCCTGTCAACCATCCTGAATAACACACCAAATTAATTTGGGGGCATAAATGGATGTGCTTTTTAGGAGAGTTTGGCTCTATTTTCAGCTGTGAATTATGCATTAGTAAGAATTATTTGGACAGCATTCATCATCATTTCCGAAGTTAATGAAATTCCATTACACTTCAGTACATTTTCATTTCACCCAGTGGTAAATTAATTCTCCCTCACTCTTTCTGTCTCTTGCTCCTCTTTTTGCATCATTTACAGTAGTTACAGAGTGGGAACATGGAGAGGCTTCCTAAGTAGAATAAGTTAAATAAGGGCCAGGAAAGACAGATGTTACTGATTCCCTCTATAAAGACGATGTGCTCTATAACTCAATGCCAAGATGAGCGAGGCTGCTTGTTTTCACAGCTGTCACTGCTGTTTCCACTGCTCAAGAATTCAGGGCAGGGTCTGGGTTCCGGGACGTAGCTGGGCTACAACTTAGATGTCTGACATGCAGCTCATCTCCTTAACACACAGCTCCCACTTGCGAACTGCCCGCAGTAGTGCGTAGCACCCAGTCACATTGCTGAATAGATTGCTTGACCCGGGGAGCTCCGTGGGCAAAAGAGAGGGTCAATAGCATTGCCAGGTCCAGCTTTGCCCCACCCAGGAGAAGCGAACTTGGAGCTCTCCTAGGTGCTGGATATTCCCCTTTCATTTTTATTGGTCTCATCCTTCCTGGTCCCACCCCACTTCCAACCTAGTCATGGCTCAAGCCAAATCCTGCTCCCACAGGTCCCCTGCCCAATGGTCAATAAATCTCTTCTTCTGTCTGGCTCTCTAGCACCTGACCAAAGTGCACCCTGGAAGCTACTTTGACCCCCATTCACAGGAGGCTCTGCATGTTTCTAGACTCTTCTTCCAGCTAATAGTGCAATGGTTAAAAGGGAATTCTGTCTCAGAACTCAGAAAGAGCAGGGTTAGAGTGCCTTGGACTTCCATGGGAACACTGCCAAGTTCTGTACCAACGTGAGTCCTAGTTTCCACAGCATGAAATGGAGATAATATCTCTCTCACAGACTCATTATGAGCAAGATATGAGATAATGTATGGGAAAGTATGGAGCATGGGGCCTGAAACTTGGTAAATGGCTGTTATTATGATTCTTGCTAGCTCATTCTAATGATGTTCTCTGACTGCTTTCTGATTTCCTGCACCTTTTCCCTTCAACTTCCTGTTGTGCACAGCCTCCTGCCCATCCCCCACGAGGCTTAGAGGGGTAATAGGAGGCACTAAAGTATGGCAGTTCCAGCCCCACTTATATACACCTCCAGCTTCCCAGTCTAGGCCAGTCTAGGCCCACACTAAGCATCCCATTTGCTTCCTTCCCGACTCCTCCCTCTCATAAATTGGCCCAGACAGCTTTGTTTACATTGACTATTTGGAGGTTGGTATTCTCCCTACAGAAAGTGAAGGAAGGGTAGGACTTCTCTCTTCTCTTTAACTGTTCCATTCAGCCCAACACTGAGCCCTATCAGGCACTGTGCTAGGCAGAGAAATATTTATTGAGCACCTATTCTATCCCAGGCACTACACTAAATACTAAAGATTTCATGATCAGCAAAGTTAGACATGGTCCCTGATCTCACAGAACATAGTCTACTAGGGAAGGAAGATATTAATAAAATAGATTTTTAATGATTTAACAACTCAAAACTAAGATAGGTGTTCCCTAGAGGGAGATTCACCCTAAAGGTGAAACAGCTCATGAAGCTTCGGGTCAACTTTAGGGCTCCTCATTTGAACAGGGCCCTGTAAGTGCTGGGAGATGCTGGGAGTCAGAGTGTTCTAGATGGAGAGAGATACAGATATGAATGTCACCCTCAAGATGATGCAGGACTTGGTACAAAGGGGAAGGTCATTTCCAGAGTGTTTACTGGTCTAATTATATAAGTAATAGGTGACATATTATCGGCTTCAGCCTTAGGGCAGATGTGTGTTTCGTCTAAGAAACAGAATGGCATCTTCGAATCATTTATAGAGGGAAAGGGCTCCAAGTTCCTAAATATCAAAACCATACAAAAACAAGTCTGTTTCCATGAGCGAAAAAGTCCTCAATCAATCAATTCTGTCAGAACAATTAGAAATGATCACAGTCAGATGGATTGTTTTCTGGTCGATGGTATTCGGCCAAACTAACCGGAATGAAATCAACCAGCTGGCAATCCCATTGATTGTACAATCATCGGTCATTTTCTAGTCCAAAAAAATGACCTCCACATGAGCAATTCAGGCATGTAACAACAGCACAGACTCTTTCTTATATACAGTAGTCATCGCTTTTGATTACTCTTCAGCTTGATTTAGTTGCCCTGTGTAACACAATGTATATTTATTCAGATTATTTGGTGTTCTCTATTTCAATTAACTCCAGACAGGTCCCCTCTAGAGGTAAAAGAGAGCATAAGTTTATTTACCTACATTAACCAAATTGGCAGGTAGTCAGGCAAACAGAACCATGGCAACCTCTGTCTAGAAAGCTTCCCAGAGCTCACGAGCCAGGAGAGTGATTTGAGTCAGGTGAAGATAAGAGCGTAACCTTGACTGTAATTCATAGTTGTCAGGGAAATGGCAGAACTGGGGAGGTGCCCTATTCTTGCTGAAAGCAGAAGCCATTAATGTGGGGAAGTAATTAGTATTGATTGAGAAAGGTACAGTAAATCCTGGGACCACGTGCATCCCCTTATCAGGAGATGGTTTCCAAGGGTCACCAATCCTAGGAAGCTCAGATTGCTGGGACTAATTTGGAACTCGGTAAATCTGTACATAAACCTGACGGCTAAAAGGCTGCATGATGCAGTCATTAGAGGGAGCATGGAATTCGACCTGGCTCCCAGAGGCTCTGCAAAAGGAGGAGAGTTACACCAAGTGGTCGCGAGGTCTCTCCCTCTGTCTCTCTCTCCCTCCTCCCCTCCCCCCTGCCAATCTCACAAACTTCTCCCTACTGAAGGCACTCTTTTGTATTGATCACAAACTGATCACAAAAGTGATCAATTTCTTAAAATTGAAAGGAGACATGTATTCTCCAGAGGGGCACCTGGCTGGCTCAGTTGGTACTGCATGCGACTCTTAATCTCAGAGGTTGTGGATTCGAGCCCCTTGTTGTGTGTAGAGATTACTTAAAAATAAAATCTTAAAAAAAAAAAAGTAGATTTCTAGAAGTATCTAATTCTAATAGGAAGAATGTCAAATAAACTCCCCACCTTTGGACCAGGCTTCAGGCTGAGACCAGACACTTAAGTGTTTCTCCAGAGTTCTTCATTCTACCCTGGAATGATTTAGTCACTACATGACACGTGGTCTCTACTGTTTTTAGCTATTGCCCCGGTCAGGACCTGCTTATAACATTATCCTTTCTTTAGCCCTGGACTAAAAAAAAGTCCATTCTAGACAAGAGACCAAATTAGTATACATTTTTATCCTGCTCTCCTTGAAGATTTCTCTTCTCACCAGCAATGCAGGAGAGGCGCAAATAATCCGAATCCTCGCCAGCATTTTGGTAGTATCAGTTTTGTTTTTGCTTTGTTTCTATTTAAACCGTCCTGATCCGGTATGCAGTGGGAGCTCACTGTGGCTTTAATTTGCATTTCCCTCATGACTAATGAGGTCAAGTATCTTTTCATATGCGTACTTACCAGCGTTAGGCCTGCCTGGCACATAATAATTGCTACCTGCCAAGATTTCAGGTGGTTTCTACCCTCTTCTTCCCAAATGCATGATTTTTAACAGAGGCCATCGAGAGGGAAGATCTTCTCCCCGCTGGGGGTTTTAAGTAGTTGTCACATGCTGTAGGAGGAAGGCCTTGGGGAGCGAGGGAGACTAAGGGGTGTCTTTGGGAACTTCTCAAACACTGCGCCATGTAAGTGAGCACAGACTGCTGGTAGTAAGAACTGTCCTAATTCTAAAAGTTCTTCTCGGTACTAAAAATTCTTCCCAATTCTAGCTTCTCTGGATTAAGCGCATGCGCGCGCGCGCGCGCGCACACACACACACACAGGCCGTTTTCTCTTTTTAATTAAACAGTTGTTTCCGTCAGCTGGATTGGAAGGTGGCTTGTAACCAGAACTGGCTGCGTTATCACAGTTATGATTCATATAAAATGAGATGAGAACATTTACTATCTTTACAGCCTCCCTTCACACTCTGAAATCAAGTCTCTATAGTTTCTCATTTCTTTTGCTGCTTAACAAGAAAAAAAACAACTTGATTCTTGAAGCCTGGAATCTGATTACATTTTGATTGGCTCAATATTTATTGAGTATCTAAAACAAGCTAAAACTAGGCTAGATAACCAGGCGAGGGGAGGGGTAATTTAATAAAATATGAGACCTAATCTCAACCCCAGGAAGGCAACTTGTGGTCAGTATACCTTGAGCTTATTTCAGAAAACAGAGGAAAATTCTGCTTGTCGTCCACGCTTGGTACATGGGGCCGAGGCATGAGGCAAGGCCCCTTAAAAAAACCTTGGCCTTTTTCTCTTTTTGATGACCCTCTGAACACAAAGTTTCCTTTAGTCCCGACTCACTTCCTCATTGTAACAGCATTCTGTGCTTGTGTTCAACTATTTCCTGTTCACATTTTCCAAATGGCCTTGTTTCTTATTCTCTGCCTTATCAAGAACTACAGAGAGACATCATAAAATGTTATATAAGCCTTAGCCTGTATTCTTAACCTAAAGAACCGAAAAAGTCAAAAGTGAGGGGAGAGGCGGGGCGAGAGTAACATTACTATTGTGTGTATTGTGTTCAATTTACAGAATATGTAAGTAACAGATGAGAGATTGATGACACAAAGATAGATGTTCTTGTTTAAGGAAGCTCTTCACCTAATCGATAATTTAATGAGAGGAAGATGGGATTATATTTGACAACAAACACTGGAAGGAAGTCCATCCCTTTCAGTGAATAATTCTGTGCATGCTTGTGTATGAAGGAAGAGAATTTTATGTGAGCGAGGAAGGTTCGAATCCCTTAACTACACAGTCAGTTCTTAATTATCCATGTTAACAGAGAGAAGCAATTGCTCTGATAAGCTGAAACAACAGATAATCAAAAATTCTTCTCCTTAATTAGTCACCTGTCCTCCTACACAGTCTGTCTCTCCCTCTGCCCGCGCCTAGCAAACGTTTTTTGTTGTGAACGAGGGAAAATGTTTTCCCGAGGTAATCTCTCCCCCTACAGGCAAGTGGCCTACCAAACTGGTGGTTGGGTTCCCCGAGGAGAGGCTGCCACCAGTATGCTTCTGCACTCGTTTCGGGTGGGGTCGGTGGGGGGCTGGCGAGGAGGGACTCTTCCTCGAGCTGGAGCTGGAAATGTGCATGTCCCCCGGCCAGAGTGCACCCGCACACCTCCTGCTTCCGGTACTGGCGCATCCGGGAGGCCCAGCCGGCAGGGAGGAGGCGGTACAGGGTAGTGATCAAGGGCTGGGAAAGTCAGGGGGAGCTGTGAGACTCTGGGTAAACTGCTCTCTGAGCCTCAGCTTACTCAGTTGTAAAATGGGGATCACAATGAATACCCCGTTGACCTTTAGTCAGATGTAAATGAGATAATGCAAAGCCCTTGGTGATGTCAGCCATCTTATTATTATTATTATTAAAGATTGTTGACTGTGCCAAGAACAATTATTACAAGAGTAAGTGGATCCCCTCAACTAGGAGCTGTGAGCTTGCTACAGGTGATTTATTATAATCGTACTGAAACCTTCTGATTGTTCAAAACACATTCTAGCAGATGCCCGTTACCCCGCAATGATCTTTGCTTTCATTCTCATTCCGATAACTCTGGTCGGCAGAGGATAAGGTAAGATTACACCTGGTGCCTGGGAGCCCTGGGCACACCCCCAAGGGTGGGAAGGTCTCTCCGGAAATTGGGATTCCCTCTCTGGGGGCCTTAGGGGGTCCTGGTGAGCACTTCATTCAGCACGGAGCACCCCGTAGCGCTTAAAGCTCCGGGAAGCCGGGAAGCGTCGGCTCCTCCTGGTTTCCGGCCAGACCACCCTCTCTCCTCACCGGAACTACTCAGGCTTCCTTTAAATTTGTAAATATCGTTCATTACATTTCCAAACCTTGCTCCCCCGGCCTGGGAGCTATTCTCTTCGAAAGGTGATTTTGCAAATAATTTAATCTCATCCATTCCGGGTGGACTTTATCCCACCAGCTTTCGGAATTCTGGGACCAGTCTACCGTCACCGCTGCCTAGGTTAACTACCTGTGTGACCTTGGTCCAAACGCTGGTCCTCTGTACTATGAAATGGGTTGCCCTAGAAATTCTCTGAGGATGGTTCCTTCCTGCTCAGACCTTCAGGGTTCTAGGATTCCAGTCGGGAGGGGAGAGCGTGGGAAAGGACACGTATTGGCATAATTTGAAGGCCAGAGATGGCTCAACTGTACTTAATTATACTGCCCAGAGAAGCTCTTCTCCTAACCTTATGTTAGTCAAAGGGAGAGATCGGCGTGCAGGAACATCGCAAGATTTAACATATCTGTGAAATCCCATAAATTATCTGATCAATAGAATGATTTCTGGTAGTTTTTCCCTAGGCCATCCCAGACCTTGCCCAGAGGCCATGCTCCTTTTCCTCACTAGGTGGCAGCAACACTTAGCTTTGCCAAATAGAAAAAGGGTTCATTGTCACTTGTAGGACTATCTCAATCATCTAATGTTTGATTTGTGAGCACCCCCCCTTTTTGTTTCTATTTCTATTTTTATTTTCCTGAACAACTAGTAATTGAAAATAATGGTCCAGATCGCAGGGAGAAACCCAGAAAAGAACCAAAGCAGTTACTGAGTAGGACCCTTTAATTTGTAGAGGGTGAAACAGCTCTGGCCAAGGTCATACAGGTAGGTGAAGTGGCAGACTGGGAACTAGAACTCCAGTCGCTTAACTCTCAATCCCGATCTCTTCCACTCTCCTTCTTTGGGGAGGTAAATATGCCAAATGATTTCATTTAGCAACTGTGCACCCTGAGGCGGATTAGTTAACCTCTCTGGACCTGGATGGAGTTCCCCATCGGTAATAAGGCCGTAATAATAGTATCTACGTCCTAGGATTTTACAGGAATTAGAGACCAGGAGTGCCTGGCTGGCTCAGTCGGTGGAGCATCTGACTGTTGGTCTCAGGGTCGTGAGTTGAAGCCACACGTTGGGTATAGAGATTATATAGGAAATTTTAAAAAAAGAAAAGAATTACAGACCATGCGTGGAAGGGACAGAGAGGCACATCACACTCTGGGAGATGTGTCACAGGCAGGTGTGCCCCATGGCAGAATCTGATACAACACACTACGTACGCAGTTGTCCTTCTCTTCTTTTTAACAAAAAGCAATAAAGCTACCCTCAGGAAATCAGGAATGGGAGAGGAGATTCAAGGCCTCTTTCAAAGCTAACGGTCTCCCAACAGTCTCTGATTCGGGTGTGGAGGTGAACTGTGTCTAACTCCAGGTCTCTCCCTTAGGAAAAGAAGTGCGAGCTGGCGGCTCCTTCGGTTATCATTCCCACCTCCATCACTCGCCAGCCACGGTACGGCGACGGCAAGACCTGCCGCAGGGGCGCAGGGGCTTGCTAGGACGACGAATCCCTGAGTACCACACCCCATCTAGTTCATCCAACTCCATTTGAAAGCTGGAGAAGACCATCAGGACCGAGGACATCAACACAGGTGAGCCTCATCTTTCTCCTTCCAGATCCACTGATGGGGGGGAGGGGCACTGCATTTGCAACTATCACAGTGATACTGTTCTTAGGATACAAACTATTGAGTCTCTCCAGAAAGTCTAGGGCCAGGCTGGGTAATGCGTGGCCTGTTAGAGTCCTATAGAGTCACTATAGCTATATTAAATCCAAGTGATGATGATGCCTGATGTTGATAAATTAAATCCAAGTGATGATGATGCCTGATGTTGATAAATTAAATCCAAGTGATGATGATGCCTGATGTTGATAAAATGCCTACACATTTTTACAATATTTTGTCTACTCTTTGCAAAGCACTTTGGGAGTTTGGTCTCATTTGATCCTTGAAACAACACTGGAGTCAGAGTGGCAGATAAGTTACCACATCATAAATGAGAGTATGAGAGGCAGGACAAGATCAAGCACAAAGACCACCGCATCAAACAGACATGAATTCACATCACAGCTATGGCACTTCCGAGCTGTGTGACTCTGGGCAAGTTAAAAGTATTTCTAAGCCCCAATTTCCTCATCCATAAAATGGGGATGCTAATAGTGTCCACTCCAAGGGTTGTCGTGAGGATTAAATGAGATGATGCATGGAGGCAAAGAGCCTTGACACTCAAAAATGTAACTTTACCATTCTTCAATTAGCGACAATTTGTTGGTGACAGAAGTCAGTACAGGCACCTCAAGCCCAGTGGGCCTGATGTTCAAATTTAAGCGCATAGACACATAGATCTACAGTTAGAGTTTTCTTTGTGAAATGGCAGGTTTTTCTTCAAAGCCCAAATCACCTTTTTGTTCGTGATGGGAAATTCACAAGGAATCCCCAGCATTTTATTTGGTGAAGGGCATGGGACAGTCACACCCCATGTGAGGCTTTGTTAGATTTTAATACAGACACCGTTCATCCTGTTCTGTATTATCATGGTCACTTCTGCTCCAAGACACGGAGCGGGAGGAGGAAGTCCGAAAAGGGCCAGGAAAGCACTAACACTGCCAAGGGGTGGGGAAGGAAGTGTCAGGAAAGAGTCCCTAGTTCCTCTTCTGTGCCTAGACAGAACACTTAACCACTTATTTTTCCAATGATATAGCCTCTCATCACTGGTGACACACACACACAGTCAACTGGTGGTATTTCTCTGGAAAGCAATCTGGTTCGAGAGCTCTTTCTATGCTTCATTCCATTTTTGAGAACATATTCCAGGGAAACAACCCCAAAAGGGGCATGAGGGTGGGAGGGTGGTAAGCTATGGAAGATTTTCCAAGCCCCACTATTTATAATGGTGAAAAACTGAAAACAGCCCAAATGTTCAATAATGGTAAAGTGTCTAAAAAAAAAAAATAGAGTCTACTGACCAGATGGAATGTTCTTTAGGCAGTAAAATGGTAAGTATGTGGTCTGTGTTAAGCGAAAAACGGAGATCGGAATGTGGTGTAGACACAAACGTTACAACTATGTCAACCTAAAATATAAGCAGATGTGAATATAAGGAAGGAAAATGTGTAATGACTAGAATGTATTCATTCGTTTTTGTGCAGCTACTGCGCATGCTGCCTTATACACCTTGTCTCATTTAATCTTCATGGCAACTAATCATCCTGTCAATTTCCACACACAAAAATGCCTCATGCCAGGATTCTTATCTGGATTGTGTATAACGGCCTTTTTTAGGTTGCTTTTTCTAAAGTTTATTTATCTCGAGAGAGATGAAGACAGTGCAATCAGGGGAGGGGCAGAGAGAGAGGGAGAGAGAATCCCAAGCAGGCTCTGCGCTGCCAGCACAGAGCCCAACATGGGGCTTGAACTCACGAAACTGTGAGATCATCACCTGAGCCGAAAGCAAGAGCTGGACGCTTAACGAACTGAGCCAACCAGGCACCCCTTTTTTTAATTTTTTAAATGTTTATTTTATTTTACTTTTTGAGAGAGAGAGAGAGAGAGAGAGATTCCCAAGCAAGCTCCCCACTCTCAGCCCAGAGCCCAATGCAGGGCTCCATCCCACGAACCATGAGGTCATGACCTGAGTGGAAATCAGGAGTCAGGTGCTCAGCCAACTAAACCACCCAGGCACCCCGGAAGCTACATTTTAAATCTCACCCTCTTAAAATCGAGTGTCTTTGAGCTCTCAAATAGGTCACAGTTTGAGTTCTTCTCTTCCGGGTGCTTCTGAGAATCCCAGCTCAGTATGCTCACTCCAAAGTATTCCTTAACTTGTTTGGAAAGGTATGGGGCAAAAAGCCATCGGAGAAATATATAGCTGACTTTCCTATTTTAAAACAATACGCAATTCAAAATATCATGTTACTGTCATCCGTATTTCCATGGATTTTGGAGACCATACTGCAAGGGCTTCCTTTCTACCACACCCAGAGAATTGGCAGAGACGGTGGGGAGTGAAAAATGTTGAAATTCTGTGCTGCGACACCCAGGCAGCAAAGGGAAACTCAAGGCCAAAGGGAAACTTGAATCTGTTTGCTTTCAGTTAGCATTAAAACAACCTTGTCGTGGAGAAGGTACTATGTCCCCTAAGTGTGAGCTGTCCTTAGGGAGTGGGTGGAGCAGAGTGTTTAACCATGTGACCTGGGTTAACCCCAACAGACTGGGGTTCTTCGAGGCCCATGTGCTTTTCTCTTTGCCTTCCCCCTAGGAGAACTGTTCTCTTCAGGGCACCTGGGTGGCTCCATTAAGTTTATTTATTTTGAGAGAGAGAGAGAGAGCACGCGGAGGAGGGGCAGAGAGGAGAGAGAAGGGAGAGAGAGAATCCCAAGCAGGCTCTACACTGTCAGTGCAGAGCCTGGTGCGGGGCTCGATCTCACCAACCGTGAGATCTTATCCTGAGCTGAAATCAAGAGTGGGATGCCTAACCGACTGAGCCACCCAGGCGTCCTAAGCAGCTGACTCTTGATTTCTGCTCAGGTCATGATCTCACAGTTGGTGAGATCGAGCCCCGTGTCAGGCTCCGCATTGACAGAGCAGAGCCTGCTTGGGATTCTCTCTCTCCGTCTCTCTCTCTGCCCCTCCCCTCCCCAGCGCTTACTCTCTCTCTCAAAATAAACATTAGGAAGAAAAAGAGAACTGTTCTCTTCTTGCAAGATCTAATAGGGCCATGTCCATTTGGAAGAAATGAGGAGAATGCCAGGATCCTACTGGCTACAATCTATGTTTGGGCTATAGCTACTCCCGCCTTGTGCCTTCCTTAGGAGGACATGTGCCTGCAGGCGAGGGACAGGGTCTGTGACTGCAAGCCACCTCAAGGGAATAGACCCTCCCCTGTCCCCTTCTGAAACAGGCCTTCTCCTCCCCTACAGCAGGGGGAAGCAGAGAAGGAAGGAGGGTGGGGAGAAGTGACACAAAGGGCAGTGACTCTGTGAGCTTCAGTATTCTGGCTTACAAGATTTCAAGTGTATGAATGATTCCTGTGTTCGTCTCCCCACCCAAACAAGCCTCTTCGTTAGATAGTTAAACACAATTATTATTCTTTGCATGAAAGCTTGATCTCTTGGCCCCGACTGCAAACCCCTCTTCCAGCATTTGAGCTCCAAAATACTTATTTTCTTGGTCTCCCGTCTTTATTACCCTATCACCTTGTGAAACATCTCTAGGCCTCTGGTCACAAATGAAAACTCAGGGGAAGGGGTGGGGGTGTATAGGCAGGATTAGAAAGCGTGGCGTTACCTATTCCAATCTGAACTGTGTGCTATGTCATCATTATTAATAGCATTAGGGGATAATTCTACTGCCCTCCTGGCATAACTGCCAAGAATAAGTGAGACAATGTGAAAAAAACCATGTAACTTGGCGCCTGGCATGTGATACATGCCTTCAAAATGGTAGCCGTTGTTATTACTACGAACTATTTGATACTGAGCTTATAACGTGTATTGAGAACTGAACCTGATCCTTTATATCGACAAAAGGTTTTTTAAGAGGTAGTATTTTATTTTTTTTAACGTTTATTAATTTTTGAGACACAGCGTGAGTGGGGGAGGGGCAGAGAGAGAGGGAGACACAGAATCTGAAGCAGGCTCCAGGGTCCAAGCCGTCAGCACAGAGCCTGACATGGGGCTCGAACTCACTGACCGCAGGATCATGACCTGAACTGAAGTCGGACGCTTAACCGACTGAGCCACCCAGGCGCCCCATCAACAAAACCGTTTTAAGCAACTGTTATTATGTTCATTTTACAGATGTGGAAACTTAGGTTCAGTATCGAATAGTGTTTAAGTGGCAGGACTGGGACCCAGGCCACCACACCATACTGGGAAAAGGGGATGTTTGGGGACTTAACAAGTTAGCCAATCTGTTACTCTCCTAGCCAGTCAGTTACTGAATTTTGAAAGCTTATATAATGACAGCATTTCTCCCAGAACCAATTTTCTTCAAATGTCATCTCCTCCTTCTGTAAACAGACTGAACACATCCCTGACTCATATTTGAACAAAGTCATTTCACATTTTGAATTTTCTGTCCCCTGCAGTCAGCCCCATGGCAATGCCACAGGCCCAGGGCCAAATTCCAGCTCCTAGTGGGGGATGTGTGAATACCACAGACTAAGAAAATAGCATGAGACCAACTCACAGGGGTCCCCAAAGCGCTGTCTTACCCAGCTTTTCCCCAGCAGGCTGTAGATTAAGATATAAATGAAACATATGGAGATGGCAAAAAGCATATGTCAGGCCTGCTGTGGCCCATGTTCCTGTCAAGTGCACGCACTGGGTCATTTTTAATCATGAAAACACCGCCAAGCAGGCTTCCCAAATATTTCTACAGAACTCAAATTGAAATCAGTGCTTTATTTCTCACACCTTCCTTCTGAAGTCAGACTCATCTGCAGTATCCCAGTGTACACACATCCAGAAAGGAACCAGAATTTGGCACGCACACCCTGCTCCTCCCAGAAAAAGAACTGGTTAGTTCCAGGAGCCTGAGTAGTTCCTCCTGGGCATGTTTCAGTTGAATTAATCATCCCCAGGCATAATAATAAAGATCACCACCACCAACGCAAACCCGCTATGAACACTGTGCGGAGTTCTGAGGACAACACATGTAAAAATTTACCATCCAATAAATAGCAACCGTTTATACAGCCCAGTTGTAAGAGCTACTTCTTCCAGGAAGCCTCTCAGGTTCTGCTGCTGCTTGGTCATCTCCCCCATTCCCATGCCCACCCCCAGATTCAAATAGCAATTCGATTTTGTTACTCTTCTTACCCTTGGCGTAGGCTGCCAGGCACTGTTTTTAGCGGCCCTCACTTGCTCTGGTTCCTCGTACCTCTCTGGAAAGCTCTAGAGGGCTGGACTCAGTTTATCCTGAATTTGTGTCCTGCCTCTGTGAGGTGGAGGAGGAGTAAAGAGACACGCAGGACCCAAGGTGTTTGCCTGGTTTTGCGGCTGCAGAAAGAGCTCCCGGGAGGAGGTAATGAGAATTGAGTGAGATAGGGGCCAACTCATCGGACCCCTCGCAAACATCATCCTTTAAGCGCGCCTTTGTCAACGTGGCCATATCTCAATCTATTTCCCTCCCATCTCCCTTTTCCATTTAATTGGGAGGATATGGGTCAAATTCCAGCTGGATTACATAATGGTTCCCAGCACTGGATCGGCAATGCTCGTTTCTTTTTCTTCCAAAAGACGATTTGGACAGCCTTTCACGTGTGTACAGAGAAAAGAGCATTAGATGGGGTCCCGGCTACCAGAACGTGAGTCACAATGAAGGACTAAAGTTCTTGGCCTTCACAGTCGTTCCTAGCTCTCACCTTCTGTGATTGTCTCAGACAGTAATATCTAGAATCTAAAGAAAAGCAAAGTCAAGGGTATGTGTGTTTCACAAGAGCAAAGATCTATGGTCTATTTACCCACTGGTCTCAGAGATAGCCTGCGCCGTTTCTCTTCTCCGCCCCATCCGGCCCAAGAGTCTTATCCGAAAACACTCCTCTGGGGCCCCGAGGAGTTGGCTCTTGGGCGAATCTGACTGTGGGAAGTTTCGCTCTATGTTGCTGAGTCCTTCACCCAGCCGCACACAAGGATGAGAACCCATTGGCAAAACTCGATTAGGCTCTTGGCTGCCCAAGTGTGCATTCCACTAGACCCACGTGCTCTGGGGAGTGTACACACAGGTTCCCTTGTACTCTGGGGCCCTTTTTTTCTCCCTGAAAGTACACATTCTCTAAATAGATCTGCCAGCTGGCCTTGAAGGAACAATGGGGTTTACAGTGCAGGCTTTCGACTACAACTGTAGCAGCCCAGGGACAAACAATTAAGTTTTGCGAGAGGAACTTCTTTTCTTCTTTAGATTTTTTAAATTTTTCAGTAATTTCTATACCCAACGTGGATGAGATGCTGTCCATCTACACAACCTTCAAACGTCTAGATCAACCCCAAAGCAACAAACCATTCCCTCTGCCGCACAGGCCTCAGTTTACCTCATGATAAACTAGGGGCTGAGTGTGGCGGGTAGAGAAAGGGACAGGATCTACCCTCAATCTGACCAGAGCTCCCCGGGAAACGTCTCTGCCTCTCCGACTGTCTTTCTGTCTCTCTCCAGAAGAGGAGTTTCTTTTGTATTTCCCTTCCTGTGTATGATCTGGATGTTTCCCCCCTTCCGATCATCCAACTAGCTCCTTTTAAAATGTAGGTGCATATGGGCGGTGGAGGGAGAGGGAAGGAGAATCAAGTATGTTGTGTGTTGTCGCCGACTCTGGCACAGGGAACTACGGTGCAAAATGCCTTCGGGCATCCCTGTCGCACCTCCCGGAGTGCGATGCCCTTTCCTGTGTGTGATGCTTCCAGGCGATGCCTTGATGCCTTGGCTTTCAGTCCACCCTATGGTAAAGCAGCTGCCTGCCCTTAGTAACACAAAAAGTGTTAAGTATCAGGAGGTACCAGACACTGGATCTATATTAGAATTTTTCATATTTATCATCACCAAAGCCTCATAACATGAAGGATTCAGGTGTGCTTGACATCACAACTCATAACACTTACAGAATCAGAAACTGTGGGAAAGGGGCCCAGCAAGCTGCGTTTTAACAAACTATCGCAACTCCTCTTTTCTTTTCATTTTCTCCCATCTGGATTGCACCACGTCTTAGCTCTATTAGAAATTCCAAAGGGTCTGTAAAGGGCATTTCTTGATATTTTATGCCTTTGGTATCCTCTGAAGCTTCCTTTATATTACAGACCTGCATTTAGAATGAGAAGGCCCAGCCCATGTTTGCTCTACTTTATTTGTTTGTTTTTTTTTTAATTTTTTTAATGTTTTTATTTATTTTTGAGACAGAGAGAGACAGAGCACGAGTGGGGGAGGGGCAGAGAGAGAGGGAGACACAGAATCCGAAGCAGGCTCCAGGCTCTGAGCTGTCAGCACAGAACCCGACGCGGGGCCCGAACTCACAGACCGCGAGATCATGACCTGAGCCGAAGTCGGACGCTCAACCGACTGAGCCACCCAGGTGCCCCGCTCTACTTTATTTGAAGTCAAGGGAAAAAAAGTGAGGACATTTTCTTGCCCTTTAATAATAATTTTAGGTCTAGACCTTTTCAACCCCCCAGTGGCCATCCAAAATATTTTCATTTCTTCCTCCTTCAGTACTGTAGAGGCTAGTAGTACTCTCTCTTCCATTCAACAAACATTCCTTGCACGATGAACTGCAGTAGATGTGACACCTTTTCCTTTACACTTGCATTTTGAACTCAGTCTTGAGTACTCAACATTTATTGATTCTGCTCAGCCTTTCTAGAAGAAATCTGCTTAAGAGGAATCATATTTACCTCCACTGCAAGTCATATATAAAACACCCATTTTCAATGGTTTCTTATTCAATACTTTGAGTCAATTCTATTAAAGGCTTAAAAGAGACAGCTACAGACACTTGGGTTGGGAGACGTAGTTGTAGGAAGACTTTACCAATTATAGAAAGTCCAACTTCGAAAAGGCTCGGTAGCTTGAGTGTGGGGGGCTGGATCGATGGAAAAGCAGAAGCCACGGGTTGGGACTTAAGAGTGGACTGGAGATTATCACCTGGTAAACTGGGAGACACAGTGGAAGGATTATGAGACATACGGAGGCTTGAGTCCGGGCCCTGCCACTTCCTAGCTGTGCCAACCGTGGACAGGTGAGGCAACCTCCCCGCACTTGTTTCTTCATCTGTAAAATGGTGGTGAAGATTCTGGGAAATAATCCACGCAAAGCCTCTTGCACTGCGCCTGCCATTGGGTAGGCACTGGACAAAATGGCACCTCTTACTATCTACCCTAAGTATCCAGGACCGTTGCCACCATACCTTTCCCCTCTGAGGTTTGTCCGAATTTCCAATTTGGAGGGAAATACCACCCTCCCCCAAACCAGTGGTGGTGGCCTTTTCTTCCTCTCCTCAAAAGCTCACTGTCCCCACCCTGCTGAGCTCAGGCCAAGACGATCAGCCCCCAGACCACCCCCAGAAGGGCCGGGGACTTCCTAAAAAGAGAGGGTACAGAGAGCAAGGCCACCCTGGTTCTCCAAGCAAAGAGAAGGGGGAAAGGGGTGGGGGATGGGTGTGAAGGGTCTTAGCATGGAGGGAGGGGGGCGGAGGAGGGAGTGGAGGCTGCTGGGGTAGGAATTCCAGAGCTGGGAAAGCTTTGAGAAATTACCAGAGCCTGGGGTAAGCCTGTAACATAGGAGGGAAGGAAAGTGCAGATTTGGGAAAAGAAAGGAAAATGTGAGTAGATTTGGCAAGAGATGAGTCCAGAATGAAACCTCACTCTTCCCCCTGCATCACAGCTGATCTGCAGCAGATGGGAGGTAAGAGTCAGAAATGAGAGGCAAAGGAACTCACAACCAGATGCCTGCCTGCACTGCGTGCGCGATGGCTGAATGTGACAGGTAGTTCCGGGATGGACAGGAAGAGCCATCTCAGGGCTGGACGCTTCAGAGTCACAGTACAGTTGTGATGGTGGCAGTGTCGATGCAAATGTGTTAGACTTGGTAAGTCCACCAAGCGTGTTTATTACATGTGAACTCAGTTTTTAAAAACTTCATCGTTTATTAGGAAAAAAAAATGTGACAAATCTGAGACCTATTGTGACTGTGGTTTCTGAATGTTCTTCCTGCTGGTGTCAGTTTTGAGGGAAAAAAATAGCCAAGTGGGAAAAAAAGTGAGCAGGATTCCAGTTCTTTTTTGCTCACGGGGGAACATATGCTTTCCAAACACAGGAGGAGAGGAGCTGCCTGGGTTCTTTCCCAGATGAGTCTGGGTTGGCTCCAGAAGAATAGACTCATTCTACCCAAGCTGGCAGTCTTTACTTCCAATATTTTTCTAAGAAATATAGTTTAATGGCGGCTCCTCAGAGAGCTTCTCTAGCCGCAAGGAAATCTCTAAGGGGGGCCCTGACGTCTAATAATCAGCATAGAATCAATGGGGGGGCAGGGCTCCTTACCTGTCTCTTTCTCTCCGCAATAGGCCAGGCTCAGAATGGGTGGTCAAGTTTGAGCGACTCCCCCTTTGGAATTAACGAATGCATGCTAAACTTCTCCGTGGTCTATCAAAGGTATTAGTGAGAAAGAAGAGTTATCTATAGATTAAAAGAGACTTAAAAAGTATAACCATGCCATGTGTGGACCTTTGGATTTTTAAAAATGTTGGTGTTTGAGAGAGAGAGAGAGAGAGCTCATGACTGAGGGAGAGGCAGAGAGAGAGGGAGACAGAGGATCCGAAGAAGGCTACTCGCTGAGAATGCAGAGCCCCATGTGGGGCTCAAACTCACAAACCTCACGAACCTCACCAACTGTGAGATCATGACCTGAGCCAACGTCAGATGCTTAACTGACTGAGCCACCCAGGTGCCCTCCCCCTTGTTTGGATTTTTATTCAAACATAAGAAATAAGACAGTTGAGACCTGATGAGGTAGTAGATCATTTTATTTGCCCTGCACCATTCAAAACTTTTAGGGGCACCTGGGTGGCTCAGTTGGTTAAGTGCTGACTTCGGCTCAGGTCATGATCTTGCAGTTTGTGAGTTCAAGCCCTGAGTCAGAGCCTGGACCCTTCTTCGGATTCTGTGCCTCCCTCACTTTCTGCCCTTCCCCTGCTCACACTCTGTCTCTCTCTCTCAAAAATAAATAAAATTTTTTTAAAAAAGAACTTTTAATGTTGGCATCTAAGAGATTTTACATTAAAACCCAGGTTTCCAGGCACACCTGGGTGGTTCAGTCAGTTAGGTGTCTGACTCTCAGGTCATGATGGTTTGTGGGGTCAAGCCCCACCTCGGGTTCTGCAGGGACAGCTCGGAGCCCGCTTGGGATTCTCTCTCCCTCGCTTTCTGCCCCTCCCCTGTGTGCTCTCTTTTCCTCTCAAAATCAATAAACTTAAAAAAAATATTTAAAAAAAAAATCCAGATTTCCAGCTTATTTTGAAAAATGGGGAGAGCTGACCACAGATGGGCCCATCTCCGTACTCAGCTACCACGGGCTGGAATGAATTGCTCTCTTTCGGTCTTCAGGTCCATAGTAAGTGCCAGTTCTTCCCGAAGTGATTTCTCATCCCTCTCAGCTCTTGGAACACACTTTAATCACTCACCCAGCTCCCAGCAAACCCTGCCTGCATTTGATTTTTGGTAAACCTCCTCCCCACACACCTGGGCGGGATTAAGGCCCTTAAAGGCTCTAAATGCTGAAAAGATTAGGGAGGGTTCCTCTCTCCCCCCCCCTTTGTGATTTCAAATCAAATTTTATTTTTATTCAAAGTGGCACTGTTTACAAGTCAGCTGAAGACACACATTCTAGATTTTCAAAATTCTCCCATTTTTTATTTTGAAAAGTTTCAAGCCCACAGAAGAATTGAAAGAATAGTAAAACGAGAACATCTATATAACCATCTGGATTCACCAATTTTTAACATTTTGTGATGTTTGCTGTTTTTTTTCCTCTGAACTGCTTGGCAGGAAGTTTCTGACATTATGATGCTTTGCCCCTAAATTCTTCAGCATTTATTTTATAAGAAAAAGAACACTTTCTTCAGCATTTATTTTTTTAAGAAAAAGGACATTTTCTTCAGCATTTATTTTTTAAGAAAAAGGACATTTTCTTCAGCATTTATTTTTTAAGAAAAAGGACATTTTCCTACATTGTCACGCCCATGAAACCTGACCTTGATACAATATTATCTAATACACGGTTCATATTCAAATGTATCCAGTTGCCCAGTAATGAATTCTCTTTAAAGCTATTTTTTATTTAATCTCGGTTCTAATCAAGGACCGTGTTTCACATTGCTCCCTGTACTCTCCTCTGATTGGAACACTCCCCTGATGGGTTGTCTTTAATCTTTCCTGACATTAACATTTCGAAACATCCAGGCCAGTTGTTTCATAGAATATGCCACAGTCTGGATTCGTCTGAATGTTTCCTCATGATTAGATGGTTTCAACATCTAACAATGGGTGCGACATTTTGAACATTTTTGCAAGGAACTACGAAGGTGGTGTTGCATTTTTCTAGATTGTCCATTTGTGAAGTTTTCAGGTAAAGCCATCAAAGCTGAATGTGTGTGTATATGCTTTGCTCATGCCTTAATCACATGCGTATCTTATTAATAATCGTAGCTACCATCATGGGCAACATGCAAAGCATTGGTCTGCATATGCATAGGAGCAGGGCTTTGGGTACCCTGTAATGCCAAACTTCCCCACCCCACCCCTGACTCCCACTGCCCCCTCCATTCCACCACCAGTATGTTTTTGCCTCCATCCCCAGTATTAAGTTACAACCTCACGACACTTACTGTCCATTCTTTAAATTTACTCAATCTGTAGGTGTAACGTGGTATCTTGGGGGTTTTGTTTGTATTCTCTTGACTGCTAAAGAGTTTGAGCGTCTAATGTCTATTGATCATTTGTGATTTTGCTCCTGTGAGAGGCCCGTTTATGCCTTTTGCTCACTCTTTGGAGGTTGTCTTTTTCTTATATATTTTTAGATCTTTATGCGCTCTTGATACTAATAATTTATGAACTATATGTATATCTATAAATCTCCGCTCTCGTGAAACCGTATCGCCGAAGGCTAATAAGCACAGGAGACTGGTCAGACGTTTTGGGTTCAAATTCCAGATCTGTTAGTAACTGTGCGACTGTGAATAATTTAACTTCTCTCTGCTTTCCTTTCCTTATCTATGAGATGGGAATGATAATGGTACCTACTTTATCGGGTAGTAGGGGGATTAAATGAATTAATATATGTAACTCAGAACAGTGCCTGGCACATAGTAAGAGTCAATAAATATTTGCTATTAGTAGCTTCTTCCGTTTTATAGCTCCCATGTAATTTTGAGTTATAGTGGGCTCATCACAGTGCACATCCCACAGGTGATATCCTGACCCTTACCTGCGGCCACATCATAAACTGCTTCCCTACAACCATGTGCCACACCACACTAATGACAGGGGCGGCTTGACCTTGTACAGGCAAGCTCCCAGGAGGTGATGCCTGCCCCTCAATGGTGTATGAGGTGATTTAAGTTTTTTCACTTTGTGAATGGGAAAAACACTTTGAAATCTTTTTGTTGTTGTTGTTTTGTCTTTTTTAATTTATTCTCAAGTTAGTTAACATACAGGGTAGTCTTGGCTTCAGGAGGCAATCTCGAAGGGCTTCCTCCAAAACCTAGAGAGATTAATGTCAGTAAGTCTTCTCTTTCATTGTGCAGACCCACAGACCCACCCTAAAGATAATTCATGCAACTTTGAGACCTAACAGGAACCTCTCTCCCAATCTGTCTCTGGGCCTCTTCCCTCAACTTGGGCCTTTCTTTCTGTAGTGTTTCAAAGATTAGCAAACTCCGGATGCACGTGCACCAAGGAGGCACTCAGTATAACGCTCCCTAAAGGAACGAATGAATGATGGAAGGAATGTTACTGCGTTGCTAGGTAGACCGGACGAAAGCAAAAATGGAACGTTGGAGAGCCAATCCGGTCGATGATTGGCTGGCCCACGCAATAGAGGAGAGGGTTTCTTTAGACCAGACGGTCACTGCTCAACAGGTCGCGAAGCGGTGCGCAGAGCGGCGGAGCCGAGTTTGCGGATCCGAGGCGGGCGCGGCGGCTCTTCAGGCCCCGCCCCGCCTCACCACGCCCCTTGGCGTCGCGGCCAAGGCTGGAGAGACGGCGGCGTCGGAGACTGCGCACTGGGCCCCCAGCGCCGCCAGCGGTTCCCACCTCAGAGGCTCGGAAGATGGCGGAGCGTGCCGGTACCGGCGGCAGCACATCCCTAAGGGGACTGCGCGAACGGATGGGTGAGCGGCCTGCCGGCTCCGGGGGAGTCCGGGCCCGCGCGGGAGGCGGGTTTCTGGCGGCCCCAAAGACCGCTGGAGTGGCGCGGCGGGCGCCAGGAAACTTTAGTCTGAGGTGGCCTCGCGCCGTCCGGTCCTCCCCTCACCCGCCCGGGAGTTCCCTTGGACGGGATGCGGAACCGTTGTGGGACGGGGGAGGAAGAGGGTGAGGAGACGGCCGGCCAGCCCCACTGACGGCCGAAGTCCCGTGGCCAGCGGGGGTTAGGAGTTGGCCGGCCAGCCCCGCTGACGGCCGAAGTCCCGTGGCCAACGGCCCAACTGCCGTCGCTAACGGTCGAACCCCGCGGGCGGGGCGCGAGGGAACTAACGGACGCGGGCGGTGGGGGGGGAGGGCGGTCTGGGACCCCGGACCCCGCGGACAGTCCCGGGCTCCGCCTGCCGTTGGGGACGATGGATGCGCCGCAGCCCGGGATGTGCGAGCGCCTGCCCAGACGCCGCGCGCCGGAGAGCCGGGAGTTTTCCCTCTGACCGTGGCGCTCGCGCTCCGATCGCCTCCCACGGTCGCAGTCCTCGCTTTTCCCAAGGGCTTAATCTTCCGCTCCGTCCCCGTCAGGGTCCGGTGAGGACGGAGCCTTTGGGGGGCTTGTTGCTTTGAAAGTTGGGAAGAAACTTGCCTCTCTGCTCCTGATTTGCCTGCTGTAGCACATGACTTCGCCAAGATGTCACCTTCCGTGGGACATCTTGCCCGACCCTATAGGCTGCCGTGAACGGGACGCAGCACTTCGGAGTGCTTTCTCCTTAAACGGTCCCATGGCCAAAATGTTTTCCCCCTAAAATCGTTAATTTTCTAAACTTTGGCAGCGCGTTGCTTCGCCCAAGGAGGCTGCTGCTTCCGCTAGCTGAGCGAAATGGTATTTCTTGCTTGTGGGAAGTTGCTTGCTGTTCTCAGGCCAGCTTCCTGTTCTATGAGCTTGAATAAAACTATCTTAAATGATTTTATTGAAATCCTTAGGGATGTTTTCATTTGCACTTGAAAAAATTAAACTACGTTCCTTCGGAATACCTTTTTTATCTCTCCTTGGGAAGTAAACCCCTTCTGTCTCTAGCTTAGTCTGCTTCACCTAGAGAGTTTGCAGTAAATTCTGATTGTTTTATTGCTTATTGACACCTAAGGCTCTCTGCCATTGGTTTATTTCAGTGATTTAGGTTAACCCGCATTCTGGATAACCCCCGTCCCCAAAAGCATTTTTGGACATTGAATGTGGAGTGTTTTAAAATTTTGAGTGAGACGGTTGCTTGAATTCACAGTATATTTCAAACCACAAACTAAGTCAGGCAAAAGGCACTTAACCCAGAATCCCAGTTGACCTCGTTGCCCATTTCATATTAGGAATTGAAAACCGCATGTTACATGTTAGAGTTTCACAGAGTACCAGCTTAACTAGATTTGCCCTGATGGATTTCCTGAAGGGGACAAGGAGTCATTGAAATGTTTTGCTACTTTGTGAAATGGAATGGCACTGTGACAGTTGTTTTTTATTCTCTTATCCAGACAACACTGAATAGCACTAAAATCTGTTAATATGGTCAGTTTCATTTTCTGCTGGGAACCTGGCTCCAAAAGTTAAAACATTGTACTAAACAAATAACTTCTTCAGGTGCAGAGTAGTCTGCCTACATTTATTATGTACATTTACTGAATTATATTTTCTGTGCATAGCACTGTGCTAAGATTGTAGCATACTGAAGAAATATATTTCAACAAAAAAATGTTTTATATTTTTATACATAATTGTTTTAAAAATAATTTATGTGGTGGGGGGCGCCTGGGTTAAGCTCAGTCTTTAAGCCTCGGACTTCAGCTCAGGTCACGATCTCAGGGTTGGGAAGTTCGGGATCCCACGTCAGGCTCTGTGCTGACAGCTCAATGGAACGGTCAGATATCGAACTGCTGGAACTGTCTACCTGCTAGACCCCTCAATGCACTACATCCAGCAGGAGCCCATGATAGGACTTTGTGGCAATTACTTCTTTTTATTCTGTTTTTCAAGTAACTGTGAATAGCACTAAATCTGTTAATCTGTAACATTAGTTTCACAGTATGGTGGTTCTCTGCCGCATTCATAGCCTTTTTATTAAAAGAAAAACCTTTCAAACATTTTTTACAATCTACCCCCTTTGCTACCTAATAAAAATACTAGTTTATGTGATCTAATATTTCTAATGAGTATACAGAAGAAAGGATTTGGGGGAAGAAAGATCATGGGGGGGTGCTACAGATTTTATGTTGATACTGAGAGTGATATCAAGAACAACAGCTGTGGCAGAGAACATAGAATTGCTGAAAAGTATTGGGCTGAGTATTTTATCATTGGCATCTCATGGGATTAAGCATTTCGGAGTGGTTGTGCAGCTTTAGGAAGATTATTACCATTCTTGAACTAGTTGTCAGAGAAAAGTGTTCTTCCTTTCTTGCGTTTAGTTTGCCCTAGTGACACAGATCCCGTGTGTGTGTTTGGGGTGCGGGCAGAGAGAAGCAGGAACTTTCCACTATATTCAAGTTGGTAATGACTTAAAACGCTTTACATCCAAAAGAGGGCTCAAAATTTCAATGGCATCTTTTAAAAATCTATTAATTCTAAAGCATTCTTTAACTTTGATATCCTTAGTGGTGGATGTTTTTGGTTCATTTCATTCTGAGGCTTTTACTGGGCTAGATATCCGGGATTATTTAGTTTGTAAATTTCCCCTCATAGGAGGAGAATGGTTTTCTTTTTTCTTTTTATTTTTTCAAAATTTTAAACATGTTTATTTATTTTTGAGAGAGAGACAGAGGCTCCAAAGAGGGGACCACGCTGACAGCAGAGAGCCCCGAGGTGGGACTCAAACTCACAAACCCTGAGATTGTGAGCTGAGCTGAAGCAGGATGCTTAACCCACTGAGACACCCAGGCACCCCAAGAATGTTTTTCTTCTAATGTCTTTTGCAAGTTTTTTTCTAAATTCAGGCCTTTCTTAGCACAGCGTAATAGTGCTTTCTTTTAGAAAAATGGTAAGTGCTTTATTTTAAAATATTTCTATTGCTTATTTTCTTTTTTAGTGTTTTTTTTTTTTTTTTTTTTTTTGAGAGAGAGAGAGACAGAGTGAGCGGGGGGGACGGGCAGAAAGATAAGGATAGGGAGACAATCCCCAGCAGGCTCTGATGGGGGCGTTGAACTCATGAACTGTGAGATCATGACCTGAGCCTAAAGCAGGAGACGGACGCTTAATGAAATGAGCCACCCAAGTGCCCCACTATTGCTGTATTTCCGGTTTTTTTCTTAAACATTTTTTAACGTTTATTCATTTTTTTTGAGAGACAAAGACAGAGCATGAGCAGGGGAGGAGCAGAGAGAGAGGGAGAAACACAATCCGAAGCAGGCTCCAGGTTTTGTGCTGTCAGCACAGAGCCTGATGCGGGGCTCAAACCCAGGAGCTGTGAAATGATGACCTGAGCTGACTGAGCCACCCAGGTGCCCCACCATTGCTGTATTTTCAAAGTAAACTTTAAACCAAACCCCTATATTTCATTTACTTCTTGCTGAGTCGACATTTGGATCTTATATTTCCTTCTTTGTGCTATTTTAAACAGAAATAACCTTGGGGGGCACCTGGGTGGCTCAGTCGGTTAAGCGGCCGACTTCAGCTCAGGTCATGATCTCACAGTCTGTGAGTTCGAGCCCCGCGTCGGGCTCTGTGCTGACGGCTCGGAGCCTGGAGCCTGCTTCGGATTCTGTGTCTCCCTCTCGCTGTGCCCTTCCCCTGCTCATTCTCTGTCTCTATGTCTCTCAAAAATAAACGTTAAAAAAAAAAAAGAAAGAAATAACCTTGGAAGTAGTGGAGGTGGGAATAATGAACTAAGTTATATAAACAGGTTAATGTGAGTTTTATACAGTCTGGCCCTTGGTAATTATGCAATATTTCAAAGTAATTTTTTAATCTACAATTGAATCAAGTTCTGGCTTTACCTTATAGGATCATTAGAATTTAATGAGGTTATACAAATGAAAAGAATTTCGTAAATGGTAAGGTAATATACCTTATTGTAGCAATTTTTAGTTAAGTACCGTAAGTATAGTTTAAGGTTCATATTTCACTTTTAATAAACTCTACACAGTTTCTAAATCTCCAGGCAAAAGGTAACTTTTAACTTTAATTTGGGATTCAGAATTAGTATGACTTAAACTGCACCTTGCTATAACCTTAAAATGAATGGTAAATGAATATCCTCATTCAACGGAGTTGAGTAAAATAGTTTGTTAAGCTCAGACATAAAGCCTTTCTCCTATTGCCTGAACATTTTTAAATGATTTCTAGAGCCTGTCTTTTTGGTGAATTTGTTTCTTGCCAGTAAGAATTTAAAGTTCTAAAAATCAGACTTGATACTATTTCCAATTGGCCTTTATGGTTTAGTTCATTATTCCCACCACAGCTAATTCTAAGGTTACTACTGTTTAATGAGGTCTTTATATCTGGTAAAATTGTATATTTTGAGAGAAATTGTCCCTATGGTTAGCTAAATTGTGCCAAAATATGGACCGTTTTTGGTACTTCTAACCAGGAAAGCCAAATGTGCAAAACCAACTGTTGTTTTTTTCTCCACTCACATAGAAATGTTACAAGTAGGACAGAGTGTATAGGAGGGTTTAATTAACTTATAGACTGTATTTAAGAATTTTTCTTAATGTACTGTAGTACTTAAATTCAGAGGATAAATTTTCTGGTCCATAAAATTGCTAGTTGTTGAACTACAAAGGAAGCTGAGAAGAGTCTAATCTTCAAATTTACCTAAATCATGGATTATCTGAGTTGTTAGGTCTCTGAGGTAAAAAAAAAATCCTTTTTCCCTTTTGAAATAGTGAGCCCTATGACAGCAATTGTGACATCACTTTCAAGATTACTCTGTAAAATGATTCCTGGGTATCTTTCCTTGGTGGCAAGGAACATCTCAGAGTCCTTTCTTTCTATGAGGGCAATGACAGCCACTCTATTCCTTTATTTTAACTGTCTATCTTCCATTGTTCTGTTTTCCTGACATATAGAAAACAATTGTATGCAGTATCGCAGGGGCATACTTTCTATGCTTTTACAAGGGTAGAAGAGTTTTCAGTGTTAATCTCCAGATCCTTCCTGAAGATGCCCAGCATTGTGGGGCATTTTAGATATGACCATACGTGGAATTAAAGGGTTCAGGGAATCCCCTATAGTAATTGATGTTTGTATCATCCTGGAATTTTAGCTTTTCTTACTCTCTTCAAATTGTGCTCTCCTAATCTTGTATTTCATCCTTACTGAAGTTTATTTACCACTTTTGGGCCTGTTTTACAAGGCATGTGTAAATTTATCTTTGCCTGACATTTTTCTACCTGGAATAATACTATCTCAATGGAAATTCCTGGAGTGCTTCTCCACCTTCACTGTGCATTAGAATAGGGCTTTCAGCAACTGGTAATGCCTGGGCCCCCACCCCAGAGACTGGGGGGTGGGGAGAGGCAGACATTGCAAATACATTGCTAATGTATTTTTAAATTTTTTTTGAATGTTTACTTACTTTTTGAGCGAGAGAGCGCAGGGGAAGGGCAGAGAGAGAGAGAGAGAGAGAGGGAGACACAGAGTACGAAGCAGGCTCCAGGCTCCACACTATCAGCATAGAGCTCTACATGGGCCTCGAACCCATGAACCCTGAAATGACCTGAGACGCTTAACCAACTGAGCCACCCAGGTGCCCTGAATGCTAATGTTTTTTTTAAAGCAACTTGGGTAACCCTAGTATGCAGCCACAGTAGAAGAGCCCACATGTAGGTAATTTATAAGTGTACTTAATATTGGGCTCAATCTTTGAGGATCTCACTGTTGACATTTCTGCTTCCAAATTCAGATACATAAATGCCAATCCTCTTCTAAATACCCAATTTATGGCAAAACAGTTTTTCCAATTTCTTGCCAGCTCACTTTCTCTAGTACTTGGTGTAATGTCTTGTCTGATGCGTTTTTGAAACCTAGTAATCATTAGTTCCTACTCATCCACAAGCTTGTGCTGCCACTCCCACTAACAACTCTCGCTTTATGTCCACTGGTATGCCAGCACATCCACAGTAAACAGCTTTAATTCTTAAACTGTTGTTGGACATTATAGGTACTCAGTAGGTCTGTATTTTTGAACTGGATTAATCTATCATGATTTTGCCTTGTAGATGAGATGCTGTCATTTATTCTCAAAGACGACTGCCTATGCTTTGCCTCTCCCTGTATTAAAGTGTATTCTTATTATCTAATCCCATCCCTTTATCTCTTTGTATTCTAGTTGCTGCTGCTCACGCCATGGCTGAAGAAAGACGGAATCAGAGTGGTTTTAGCTCTGTGTCTCAATCCTCAAATATAAAATCATCATTTAAGCCAGGTATAATTTCTAGAATGCTTTTTGATAGATGTCAAAGTGTCACGACATTAAAATTTGATATCTTATTGATGTCTTACTTTTTTCTTTCTTTTTTTGTTTTTAGTCATTGATGGATCTGTTCTTAAAAGTGACACAAGACAAAGGTTGGTGAAGGAACGCCGAGAGGAAAAGAAAAGACAACAGGATGGTATATTTTAGATTTTTTTAAAAATAATCAGAATGAGTGAATCTTCTGTTAAGGTTATGTATTTCCAGAGTGGTTTTGCTTACTTTTCCTGATCTGTTTATATCATAGATTACATTTTCCTAGGATGTATTATATTGGATTTAATGATTATACTAAGTCAGATAAAGAAGGCCCAAAGAAAAATATTTGATTAAATTGTTTAATTTTTGAAGTGTAATAATTTTTGTTAGCTCCAATTTCCTGAAAACTAAGGTATGAAAACTTCAACATTTGTAGAAACCAGAGGAATGGGATTTCAATAAAAACTACTCTAAAAAGGAAAATGAAGTTGCTAATAATCCTAACATAGTCTTCTTAAGTGTAAATTAGAATCTAAAAGAATATCTTTCTACAACTTAAGGGACTGCTTTTCCAACTGCATTTTTCTCTGGTCTTTGAAATCCCCTGACAAAACTTGTGCTCAGCTTCATTCAAATGGATAGCATTTGTCTTTGTTTTAATGAGGAGCAGTTTCTCCTGTAGCTCTTCAGAAGAATATTTTAGAACTGCATAGATGCTCTCTAGGCTTTAGCGACAGGAAATTAGAAGTAGGAAAACCTCATGCTGCTCCTAATGAGAATCCATGAATGGAAAACTGGCATGCAGAGTGGGGTCTGCATAGATGAGGCCTTCGAAAGCAGTTTCCTCATAGAATGAAAAAAAGCATTCTGGCTATGTGTTTTCTTTTTCTTTCTTATTTTAATGTAGATAGCACTTTAATCTGGTGAGGTTTAACTTCTCAAATCAGCAGAAATGTCACATGAAAGAAAATATTTGTTTTTAATTTGGAATCTTAGTTTAGACAGGATATGAGGGGTCATCTAAGCCATCTCAGTTCTCTGGAGTTAAGTGAACACCCAGTGCAAATACTTCTTTTTAATGGCCATTCTGTTACACTTATGTAATATTTCGTTATTAGTATAGGCGGTGTTCTTTTTAAGAAAGAGAAGGAGATATATTAACTTTCTCCTTGTGCATAATGTGGAAAACTTAAATATTTGCTTGGCTCTTAACGCCTTGAAAATGTATTTGGAATATTTCAGCCAACAAAGAAACACAACTGCTTGAAAAGGAAAGAAAGTCCAGGATCCAATATGAAAAACAGATGGAAGAAAAACATCGAAAGCTGAAAGAACAGAAAGAAAAGGATGAACAGCGGAGAATATCCGCAGAAGAAAAAAGGAAACAAAAATTACAGGAAGAAAGGGTACATATTTTTCTAACCTGTGAATCAGATGACACACTGTGCTGCCCAGCACTGGAACACTTTCTCTTTAGGCCCTCCGACTTTACTGCCCCCTCCCCTGCCAAAGGAGCAACCCCCAGTTCTCGCAGCTTCCTTCAGTGGCACAGCCTCTTGTCCCTGTCCTATCAGATCCCTGAGTTTAGAACCACTAGCTGAGGTAGAGAGGAGCGTCGCAGGCCCGGGAAGAGAGCCCTTCCAGTCTCCCGGGCCGGCCCTTCCACTGACCCTCCAGAGTTGGCCCTGATGGGCTCCCCATCTTACTTCTCACAGCAGCTCCTCTAACTGCTTGAGTGCAGGCCAGTCAGAGGAGAGCACTTCCATCTGGCTTCCCCTGTCTTCTCTCCTATGTACCCTCTTCGTTCCCCCCCCACCTGTCCCCGCAGTCCTTTTTTTTTTCTCCCTGCCATTCTGTGGTCCTGCAGCTATCTACTTTTCTGGACTCTTGGTGTCTGACACTTTGTTGGTATGAGTCACTGCCTTAGTGATGCCCTCTCTTTCCCCTTCTGTCCCACTTCAGTAAATTTGTCTTTTATCATCCATACTTGGGCATCTGGCTACCTGTCTTGTTCTGTCTGATTCTCTCTGACATCAGATTTTTCTCCTGTAGGTCACTCCACTACTCTGAGGATCCTTGACTTCTTGTGATTCTGGCATGTTCCCTGGGAAACCATTCTTTTTCTTGCCGGCATTCTCTTTTTCTTTATTCTAGTGATTCTCAAGTGTCCCTACATCTTAGTCCTTCATCTGGTTCTCCATCTGACTCTGACCTTTTTCTGCCTGAGGCACCTCACTTTTCTTTCCTCTTTCTTTGTCTTAGCTTTTTCTCTTTTTCTCTCCCTGTCTTTGGGCTTTCTACCTATTCCCTCAATATGTGTTTTTTTTCCTCCCCCTCTTTACTTCTGTTGCTCTAATTTAAAGTCTTCTTTTTCTGTCCTTTCTTTTTGGTTCCTTTTGTCCCCATGAGGCTTCTTCTCTGTGGTGCTCACTTTTCCTCCTTGTGCACATGGTTGCTCTCACACACCTCAGCCCCTGCCCTGTCTGTGGATCTGCCTTATTCTAGGACTGTTCTTGTGCTCTTTTTTCCCCACCCATGTCCACTACCACTTCTTTGTCTTCTGAACTGTTTTCTGTGGTTTTTTATTCTCCTTTTTCATATTCCAGTATTTGATGAACTCTCCTCCAGAATTTCTATCACTCTCCATCTTCCTCTGTGAAAGAGTTCTTTAATTTACTTCTGTGGTAAAGAAAAGGAAGGCCAGTGATAGATCTGAACTTTAAGAGACTGAAAGAATGTAGAACTCTGCCACTGCAGAGTGGGGGACAGTCCCTGGAGGAGAGAGACTTCCAGGGACTAAAAGAAAAAAAAGATCATCTTAGGGAAAGAGGAACCTCACAGAGATCCCAGAGAAGAGAGAAGGTAACACAATGGCACTGCAGAGGGGGAGGGAGCCAGAGCTGTGGCAGGAGGAAAGAGACAAAAGAGAATCAACCTCCTCACAAAACTAGTGGGGGCGGGGAGGTGATTCCTCGAACAGAACAAGAAGGAATGCTTGGACACTGAGAGCAGCCTGCAGGTAGAAAAAGAGAGTAAATCCTTAGAGTAGGGAGAAAACCCAGACTCTGTGGTGCTGAGGAGGGGTGAATGTGGACAGACCTATATAAGCCAGGACAGAAGCTTAAGTAGGAGTCACAGGTGCCACTGGAACCTGAAAGCACAGATGGCTAGTGCGCTTGGAAGCAGGGGATAGAATTCTTAAGAATCAGTGATGTTTGAATAACACAAGATGGATTACTGTTTTTAGTGTTTATTACACTTTCTGGGTTTCTAGTAATTTGAGGCAACTTACTTTCTGTTAGAAAATATCATTTTAAAATATCACCGTTAGATACATTTCATTTTTAGAATTGCAATTGCTTTTCTCCTTAAGGGATATGGGCAACTCTCCATTTTCCTAGTATATTTGTCTTTTTCCTCAGAGAAATGGTGGGGGCATTGTAAGAATGACGTTGCTATGAAACCGTTGTTGTCAGGGAACAATAGAAAGCCTTGTGGCCCTGGAGTTGATTTGCTTACCTGAGTATATAGTCCATGGTTTGTTACAGCACAGAATTATTTGAGAAAGGAAAACTATGCTTGGCAGTGGGGTTGTTTTGCTACAGTGTGGTGTTTACATTTGAATTGCTAGTATCCTGAGTGGCTCAGTTAAAGTTGAGGTCAAGGGGCACCTGGCTGGCTCAGTCATAAGAGCATGAGACTCATTGATCTCATGAGTTGGAGCTCCACGTTGGGTGTAGAGATTATTCAAATAAAGAAAACTTAAAAAAATCAAGACAAACACCTTGATTATCTTTTTTCAAAATTTATTGAGGGACGCCTGGATGGCTCAGTTAGTTAAGCATCTGACTCTTGATTTTGGCGCAGGTCATGATCTTGAAGTTCATGAATTCAAGCCCCACATCGGGCTCCATGCTGACAGTGCAGAGCCTGCTTGGGATTCTCTCTTTCTCTCCCTCCCCCTCCCCCGTTTTCTCTGTCAAAATAAATAAACTTAAAAAATCTGTTGATTAACATTAGAATTTAAGATCTTATATCTTAAGGGTATTATAGATGACTCTGGCATAGATTTCAATTATATGTAAGTTGATTTTTTTCTGTCTCATTCTACAAAGAATTTAATTTTTTTTTTAATTTATTTTTATTTATTTATTTTTGAGAGACACAGAGACAGAGTATGAGCAGGGGAAGGGCACAGAGAGAGGGAGATACAGAATCCGAAGCAGGCTCCAGGCTCTGAGCCATCAGCACAGAGCCCGACGCGGGGCTCGAACTCACAAACCGCGAGATCACGACCTGAGCCAAAGTCGGCCGCTTAAGCGACTGAGCCACCCAGGCGCCCCCAAAGAATTTAATTTTATAAAAAAGTTAAAGGGGCACCTCAGTGGCTCAGTTGGTTGGGCCTCCAGCTTCGGCTCAGGTCTGGTCTCAATGTTCGTGGGTTCGAGCCCCGTGTCAGGCTCAGAGCCTGGAGCCCACTTCAGATTTTGTGTCTCCCTCTCTCTCTGACCCTCCCCCACTCACACTCTGTGTCTGTTTCTCTCTCGAAAATAAATAAACATTAAGAAATTTTTTTAATTAAGTTTTTTTATTTTGAGAGCATGTGTGTGCACGAGTGGGGGCGGGCAGAGAGAGAGAATCCTGTGCTGACTCTGCTTTGCCAGTGCAGAGCCCAACGTGGGGCTTGATTCCAAGAACTGTGAGATCATGACTTGAGCCCAAATCAACAGTCAGATGCTTAACTGACTAAGCCATCCAGGTGCCCCTCCAATTATTTTTAACTTTCACCTGATGTCCCTGAAAATTTTGCTTGATACAGAAATTTGGTGATGGGATAGTTTTATAATGCGTAAAAATCTGTTGGCGTTTATTTTAAATAGGAGAAATTCAAAGCCGTTGTCTACCGTACACTGGAACGGAGCAACCGTGTTGATCATCGTCAAAAAAGATGGTCATGGGAAGGCTCTACAGCCGAGAAGCCTGAAACTAAAAATGGTAATTAATACAACTGTTATTTAAACTTTGATTTAGGTTCATATTTGGATATTGGCCATTGCTACAAGGTTGCCTTACAACCAGGTTTTGAACTTTGTATCTTAAAGGAAAATACTGCCATGTACTCTTTGCTGTGCACAATGAATTTATATTTAAATTTGTGTCGTGTAAGATGGCAAAAGACATTTCATTATCATTTTATCCATTATATCCAAAATCTTACCATTTAAATTTGTAATCTTTGTGAAAATGATTAATAATAAAGCTTTATACAACTTTATCCAATCATATTTTAAAAATAAATTGCCCCATTTACTGTTGAGGGCACTGTAAATTTTCATATAAAATAGGCATAATTTTACAGTTTTATAAAACTTAAATTTCTGTCATTTATAAGAAATAACCGTGAATACTGTGCACCTAATTAATGCACGTTTATACTCCATAGAACTACGTCATGAACTCACTTTGTTTCAGCTATTGATGCTTCCTTTAAATATGAGTACAGTAAATATTACATCTTTTCTCAGCTAATAAACGTTCTGTATCTACTGAAAAACTAGAACAAGAGATTCCTGGTTTACGTAGACAAATGCCTATGTCATCTGCAGGTGTTCAGAATTCTCTTGCCAAGAGTAAGTAGTTATTTTATGTACTTCACTGAACTTTAAACCAATGAAATAAATGCTTTATGTATTTTTTATAGTACCACTGGTCCTTTAGACTGTAGAATATTTAGATTTATTTCAGCAGAGCACCACTTTGTTTTACAGTAGATAGCGATGGTCATTACTGTCTTGGATTTTCATCAGTATTAATCCTTATTTCAAAATTTGCCTATGAATCATCAGATGGCTTTGTTGGGCTCAGGTAGCCCAAATTAAAACATATTTTGACCAAAAGACATTGCCGGTAAGTGGCACAATAATTTGTTATAAAATGATTCATATTCTACCAAACCAGTAAATGAAATTGTTCTTCCTACAGAGTAGCTAAATTAGTCATTCAGTTTCCATTAAGTTTCATGAATATCAACTAATTTAAGGAAAATGTTAGCATACATAGTCCAACAGACAGGTTGAACTGCTTCATGTATCTCATATTTGTTATGCATGATAACCTTCTAAATTTGACAGGCAATATAATTACCTTCTTGGTTTTATAGCGAAGACCCCAGGAAATTCAGTGCTTTTCACTCTATCATGCTTGTTTATGATTTATATTTTGGTCATTTGGTAGATGGATCATGATGTTGAAATTGTATATTTCAATAATAAGTTCGTGTTTTCCTCCAAAGCAAATAAAGCGATACCCATGTTTAATGAGAGAAGCATTTCTAAGCTCCACTTTACAACTCTTTGCAGTGCTAAGGTGGTGTTCTTTAAAAGAAAACGAAGTTATCTACTATGACTACTTCGAATACCTTTTGCTTCTGGTGTTTGCCCTTCCAATTAGTGTTCCTTTAAAAAAAAAAATCTTTACCTGAGTGTGTGTCAGTGACCATTTCTGGCTTGTTGCACATGGTTCTTCTCACTGATAATTGAAATGGATTAGGCAGCCATACCCATCAATCCCACCCCTGCCCCCCCCCCCAAAAAATCCTTTCTGGTGATAGAAACAGAAATGACTTTGGCAGGAAAAAGACATGGCAAACATATTCCATATCATTCCCACTTTTGTGCCTTATGAATTAAAAAAAAAGGCATAATTATGGTTTGAATTTAAAAATCTTTCTTTTGTTTTATTAGATACCTTGACCTATTTTGAGCAATGCTTTACAATTCCAGTAGAGCAAAAACTTCTGAATCTCATTAAAGTATGATTAATTGTAGCAGTAGTTTACCTAGTGGATTATCCAAATATTATAGTTTTAAAATGTTGAAAAGGATTTTTGTTTTGGTCATACTTACATTATGTTATTTGTACTTCTTTTTTTTTTTTTAGGTTTTTATTTATTTTTGAGAGACACAAAGACAGAGCATGAGCGAGGGAGGGGCAGAGAGAGAGAGGCAGACACAGAATCTGAAGCAGGCTCCAGGCTCTGAGCCATCAGCACAGAGCCCGATGCGGGGCTCGAACTCACAGACCATGAGATCATGACCTGAGCTGAAGTCGGCCGTCCAACCGACTGAGCCACTCAGGCGCCCCTGTTATTTGTACTTCTAAGACTCATAATTTCTAACCATAAGCTTGAGAGATCTTTTGTTGTTTGTCAGTCTGTGGTTATATTTTCTCTTATAATGGTCTAACAAAAGTTGATCCATTTAACACCCTAACCCTCGATAGCCTTTCCCAGAGCACTTACGTGTAGCCTGGGTTCATTCGTAGATTAATGTGGGAAGGTTTTCTCTAGTACCTTCCTTGTCATATAATAAAAGTTAGATAACTTTCATTGCAGTGTCATATACTTTCATTTTAATATATCTTAATTGTTTCACAAGCATTGACTCTGTTTTACTATCTAATTGCTTTGAGGAATTAGCAAATATTTCTTCCACAGACACGTATGACATTTTTAATATGCGCAAACACTAGTATGTTTTCATTAATAGGTCTACTTGCTGTATCAATGAGACTTGTAATTTGGAGGAACAGGTGATGACTTTCAAGATAATAATTAGTTAAACTGCACTGAAGGAGCAATTCCAAGTAACTTTTTAAATGATTTCTTTACTAGTTTTTAATACAAGAAGGTGTGTGTGGAAGATAACTTTTGTAAAATAACTTACTTAAAGGTACAGTATATTGCACACTCTTAAATGATGAATGTTGGGATTAATGATGCTAGGGACAATAAAATCAGTATCGGCGGTGGCTTACCTTTGTAAAATCTCTTCAGATTGAAATGAAACCTGTTTGATCCAGAGAGGTGAACATTTCAAACTCAAATTAAGTTCATAATCTAATAACCTGTAATGTTTTAAATAGTCCTGTTTTAACGCTTGGCTGACTCAAATCGTCTGTTTTTCTTCTCCTACTTGCTGACTCATAATAACTGTTCACGCTATCTTGTCATTTCTTGCGGTGTGATAATAAAGGGTATGTGATTTAATTGTGATTGAATCAATTATACCTCTGGTTCATGCTGTTCAGTTACATCATTATCAATTCAAGAATTTTCAAATGATGCTACATTGTCAATATGTACAGGTCCCCAATTTAGTTTACAGGTCTCCAAAAGAGAAGTTATTCTTAAAAATTTTTTAATGTTTACTTCTGAGAGAGAGAGACTGAGCACGAGCAGGGGAGGGGCAGAGAGAGAGGGAGACACAGAATCCGAAGCAGGCTCCAGGCTCTGAGCTGACAGCACAAAGCCTGATGTGGGGCTCAAATCCACGAGCTGTGAGATGATGATCTGACCCAAAACCAAGAGTCGGATGGTTAACTGACTGAGCCACCCAGGAGATCCAAGAAGTTATTCTTTAAGCACACTCCTCAGTATTCCGAACCAGAACATTTCAAGTGAAATGGAAAAGTGTCTAAACAAAAGCATATTTTTCATTAGGTTGCTAAAATCACGACATCTATGCCAAATGTTAATGATCATTTTATGAAGTTTAAAGCCATAATCGTCATAACTAAAGCATACAGTACCTTAGTAACAGATGTCATGGATTGTGTCTAAAATTTAAATGTTGTATATTTCTAATTTGGGAATGTCGATCTTGTCAGGTTGTCTTAGACATTTTCCTTTTAATTTTTAATGTTTTTTTCCCTAAATATTCTTATTTTAGATAACTTATAGTAAATTAGTTTTAAGTTTGGGGATGTAGAATCTCTACATAAGATTTGAAATTTAAATAAATTCTTATAAGCAAGAGTAGAGAAGATAAAAAATGTTTGAAAAGAAGCGTTGACTCACTCCTGAAATAATACAGTTAAATAATTTGTAAAACATAATTTTCCTTTGCTCTTGATCTCCAGAAAAAACAGAAAAGAGAAGTTCATCTTTGAATAGAAGATCTAGCAAACTGCAGTCACCTACAGAAACAGAAATAGCAGAAGAAAAACCAGGTGGTTAGTTATTTTGTTTTTATTTTTTTTAATATATATTTCTGGAGAGAGAAACAGAGCACGAGCAGGAGAGGGGCAAAGAGAGAGAGACACAGAATCTGAAGCAGGCTCCAGGATCAGGCTGTCAGCACAGAACCCAAATGCGAGGCAACCAACCATGAGATCATGACCTGAGCCAAAGTTGGATGCTTAACCGACTGAGCCACCCAGGCACTCCACAGAGTGTTGATTTAGATCTAGATTCGTGTTGGAGGACTTGATTCTCTTCAAATATTTCATGAGTTTGCATTTAAAAGTTCTCAGTATTGGCCGGAATTTGAACTTGAAAGCTTTTGCTCTGGTGCTTCATAGCATTACTCACATCTAACCCTTGTGCATGTTTTCACTGCTGATTACTGTACAAAAGATTTCATACTTCTTACTGAAGTACTACTTTATATAAAGTAGTTGCTTTCTAATACCATTCCTCCCCTTTTTTCTGTCAAACATGATTGTTGCTTTTTGTTTCTACCAAACCATTCACTTACAGAATATTCTCCAGTTTGTTGATCAGGGTCAAATCCTGTTATAACAAATGCCATTGTCACAATGATATTTATGAACATAAAAGTTTATTGGAGCAAGATATTTAGAGACACTTTTAACGAAAGAATTTAGTCAGTCCCTTGGAGCTTTTGGCAATGAATCTGACCAGAGTAGGTCTGTCAGTGTCAGATATGTGTAGGAATCCATGTCAAAGTTGTTTTGTCATGTACAGGTTTTTCTTCCACATGCGAGTTCCTCTGTAGAGACTCCATATATTGGCTAGGACTCTGTTAAGTGTGCTGCCTATGCTGGGGCCTTTGCTCCTTTATATGGATGCTCTCTTCCCAGCAAGGCAGTATCATCTGGTGGCAGCGTTTAGGCCCATGCTGTATGTGTTGCTCTCGTTGCCTCTACTTTCAGGCATTGTTCTTTGTTGCTTTGCATTTACTTGTGAGACCTTAACTATGTCTGTTCTCCTCATTCAGCTCGTCACCAGTATACCAGTCTTCGGGAGAATAATTTAATCAGTCGCCTGCTCATTCCGACGAAAGCGTCAATAGCTAGAAGCAAAAGTGCTGCTTCATTGTCAGTCCCTGGAAAAGAAACCCCAGGTAACAGGCATAGGGCAGAAAGCCTGAAAGTGTTAGTATTTGCACTTAAAAAGCAGGTTGTATCATTTAATTTGTTGCAGTAAGGCGTGAAAATAATTTGATTTAGTAGTTTCCAAATGACTTATTTTACCCAACATTTTTATGTTGCATGTTTATTTTATGCCTTCTAGCATAGTAGGTTAGTTATCTGGGTAATAGGTAATTTATAGATAGGATAGGATAGGATAGGATGAGATAGGTAATTGTGGTGGTAGTTGTTAGCTTTTAAATGATTTTTTTAAGATTTTTTTTTAAGTAGTCTTTACACCCAACATATGGGGCTCGAACTAAGGATCGCATGCTCTACCAACTGAGCCAGCCAGGCACCTGTAAGTTTTTAAAAGCTCTTCAGGTTTACGTGGATTTTCTCACTTGAAGGTCACATAGTGTTAGACATGCCTGTGGGGGGTAAAATGTACCGTTCCCATCATTCTTTCTCTCTTTTCTCCTCCACTTTTTTCTTTCTAGAATTTACTCCAGCACCTTTGTTTTTTTCTTCTATTGATATTCATATGGTTAGTAAAATAAATCAGAGTGCTGTCATAGACTTTCTGGTAGTGCAGCTTTACTTCTTTTGGTCCCCATTCCTGACTTTATGTCTCATTATATGATGTCAGATTATTTTCTGCCAGTCTCCCCCCCAGTCTACTATAAGATATTTCTTATATTACTTTTATTTTTGTTTAATATTTTACTTTCATCAAAAATGCAGTATCTTATCTTAAATTTCTATAGCTAATAGAAATCTAGTTAGTACATTTAATATATTTTCTGTAGTGTGAACTGTCAGTGTTAAATAATGTGACTGTTTAGGTACATACATATCTGCAAATAAGATACTTCTTCACCAAAATAAGGGACTAAAAACATTTAATTTAGTCATATTTTGTATTCATGAGTAGTCAGTCTTTGGTAATTTGTTCTATGTTTTTAGTATTTGTGAGATCATGTAAAAGTTTACCACCCAGATTTAAAGAGAAAGTGACAAATTTACCAAGTATTAAGAAAGCTACCACCAAATACTTAAAAAAATACTTTTTGGGGCGCCTGGGTGGCATAGTTGGTTAAAGCATCTGACTCTCGATTTCAGCTCAGGTCATGATCTCACGGTTTGTAAGTTTGAGCCCCGGTTGGGATTCTCTCTTTCCCTTTCTCGGCCCTTCCCCTACTCATATGCTTTCTCTTCTCTCTCAATAAAACTTAAAAAAATTTTAAGCAATATTTACTTTATTATATAAGCAATAAATATTTAGTGTAGAGAAAATTTTAAATATAATTTACTATTATCCCAATAACCCACTGATGACTGAATACTTGTTTATATATTTTCTTCACAAAATAGGATTATAATCTGCTTTTGTTTAATCTCAGTATATATCCTTTTCTATGTCCAGAAACTGTGTATTAATACTCTGAATGACTTAGTATTTACTAAATTTCCTGTTGAATATTTGGATTATAGTTCTAATTGTTTCAATATTATCAATAACGCTATAATAAGTAACCCTGTTGCATGCATTTTCATATCTGACTGTTTCTTAAGGATAGACCTGGAAGCGAAATTGTGGCAACAAAGAGTATGTATTTTGTAATGGCTTTCAATACATTATTACCCCAGTCCCCCCTACCAGGAGCATATATAAATCCACACCCACACCAGCAGGGTGGGGCGGCTGCCTCATTCTGAACATTGGTATTATCACTTTCCACCTTCTTTGCTGGTACCAAGTATTACCATTTTTACCCATTTATCAGGCAGAAAATATTTAGATTGTGAAAACTGGAAGAGACCTTGAAAATCTAGCCCATTCTGATTAATGTGTTATTATGGTTTTTATTATGCTTGAGAAAATGCTCTTTTTTTATATTATGTTCCAAAATAGCCATATATGGAATTTCTTACATAATCACTTGTAATGGTAAGATCCCTGGCCCTGGTTAAGTTGTTTTAGATTACTTTTAAAAAGTGTTGAATATTTTGTAATGTTTTATGTAAATCACTCAACTGTAGTATGATTATATGAGAAATGGCAGGGCGCCTGGGTGGCTCAGTCTCTTGATTTCGGCTCAGGTCATGATCTCATGGTTCAGGGGATCCAGCGCCACGTCAGGCTCTACACTAACAGCATAGATCCTGCTTGGGATTCTCTCTAGCCCTCTCCTGCTCACGCACACACTATCATTCTTGCTCTCACTCTCAAACTTAAAAAAGGTAAATAGCTTATTGCAAACATCAACTTGAGAGAAGCATCCTCTTCATCTGTAGTAGACTATTGCTTTCACAGTACGTCTCGATGGTGGCACTTCTGAAGTACCAACTTTGTGATGCTTCTGTCCTGTGTCTGTGATCCATTTCACTAAACGCTTCTGTGTTGGGTGTAATCCCTGCAATTTCCTAATAAACACAGTCTCTTTTCTCTCTTCCTGTTAATGTGGTGTCTTTCTGTCTTGTCAGATTGCTAAGTGTTTGGAGTTTCATTCTGTCCTCATTCACCCACAGGCAACCGCTATCCTGTATTACAGTATGTGAACGTGCCCTTGCGTAGCCATAGCAGTGATGAATTGAAGAATACCATAGTGCTTCGCAAGTCAGCAATGGCTGCGCCTCCCCAAGAGAAAGTGGGAGTACTCCCCAAGGCAGAGGGTGAAGCCGTCCCCAAGGCCAAGGCAGAAGCGCCCCCCAAGACAAAGGTGGAAGCGACTCCCAAGGCGAAGGCGGAAGCGTCCCCCAAGGCGAAGGCAGAAGCGCTCCCCAAGACGAAGGCGGAAGCGCTCCCCAAGACGAAGGTGGAAGCGCCCCCCAAGACGAAGGTGGAAGCGCCTCCCAAGGTGAACGTGGAAGCACCCCCCAAGGCAATTGCAAGTGTGGAAGTGGCCTCCAACATGAATGTGGGAGCAATCCCCAATGCAAATGTGGAAGTGGACCCCACGGCGAATGTGGAGGTGGCCCCTGAGGTGACTGAAGCATCTCTCCAGGCAAGCGTGGAAGGGTCCCCTGAAGAGATCGTGGAAGCACCACCTCAAGCAAGTGTGGAAGCACTCCCCGAGAGCGAGAGCGTGGAAACATCACCTGAAGTGAGCATGGACATATCCCTTGAGGTGAGCGTGGACCCATCCCCCGAGGTGAGCATGGATTCATCTGTCGAGATGAGCACGGATACATCCTCCGACGTGAGCATGCAAGTGTTATCTGAAGCAAGCGTGGAAGCAGAAGCCTCTCCTGAGAATAGTACGGCGGCGTCACCCGCAGCGTCACCCACGGTGTCACCCGCGGCATCACCTGCAGCGTCACCCGCAGCGTCACCCGCGGCGTCACCCGCAGCGTCACCCGCAGCGTCACCCGCGGTGTCACCCGCAGCATCACCTGCAGCGTCACCCGCGGCATCACCTGCAGCGTCACCCGCGGTGTCACCCGCGGCATCACCTGCAGCATCACCCGCAGCGTCACCCGCGGTGTCACCCGCAGCATCACCTGCTGCATCACCCGCTGCATCACCCACTGCATCACCCGTGGCCAGTGTGGAAGCACTCCCCAGAGAGAGTGCGGAGGCATCCCCGGAGGCATCCCCCGAGGCACCCCCCGAGGCACACCCCGACGCATCATCAGACGTGAGCCTGGAAACACCTTCCAAGGTAAAAGTGAGAGACTCTCCACAAGTTTATTAAGTACCTTTTATTGACAAATTTTCTGTTAAAACCTTTATATTTAGTTGTGTAGGTCATGATAGGTCAAGTTTCACAACATAAGCAAGTTCTTAGATAGTATTCTGCAATAAAGTTAGTTAAATAGGATAAGTAACTTTTAATGATCTAAAATTCTGATATTCATTGTACCAGTTTCCCCTCAAAGCTGGAATATTATAGAAAGAAGTGTAACTATAGTTAAAGAAACTGTTTCTAAACTGAAGAAAAGTTCAAGAACTATTACAAACCTTTAATTAGGATTTAGAAATAGAATCAGGTTTTGAAGGGAAAGATTTTTTTTTTAATTATTTCTGTGAACTTCTTGAAATTTGTAATCTGAATTGTTAGTCTAGAAAAACATATCTGTGTCTAATTCTCATGCTTGAAAAAAAAAATGAGTCTAAGGAGCTAAAATTGTATTATATTCAGGGTATGTTCGTCTTAAAAAGGAAAGTCAGTTGCAGAAAGGTAAATGCTAATTTCTTAATCTGATTGTATTCCTTTGTTCAGAAACCAGAAACAGACAAACAGGCCTCCAACACGGACAAACAGACCTCTAACACGGACAAACATACCTCTAACACGGACAAACAGACCCCCAACACCGGTATCAAAAAACGCTCATCATCACACATACCGTGTTACAAGTGGCCATCTTCACCTGCAAGTGGGTGGCGCCCACCCTCTCCCATCAGTGTCAAGTAAGTAGCTTAATTATAGCTGTTCCTGATAGGTATTTTACCAGGGTAAATGTCACATCACTGTTTCATAAAGGAAGTAATGGTAGTATGCATCGTAATACAAATAGAAAAATATCTTCAAAAATGGACTTACCTCTGCTAGAAAATATCTCCTAGTATCAAGACATTGTATTTTATGAAATGGCACATTATAAACTAATGTGTTTAGTGTATATGTGCACATATCTATTGCAAAACTGTATCCAATTGCCCCCATTAATGGTTACTTTTTCCCAGCAGGCAAATGCAGAAGAATCGCTCTCCATCACCTTCACCTGTCATGTCGAAACAATCACAACCTTCTCTTTGTTATAAAGTAATTCCTATTCAGCGTAATCTACTTGCGCCAAATGTATTAGGTACTCTTGGAAAGAAAAGAGAAGCAGTTTCTAGAACCACTAGCAGCTCTGAAGCTGTGAGCCAAAAGCAGACGGTCTGTGAAGGTAAGTTCCCTCACTGAGAAGTTTATTTTGGCAACATGGAAAATCTTAAGGTAGTTCAGGAATGGTGACCTTTGTTTTATTCCCCAATTCCGAGAACTTTAGGAGGGAGTAAGCTTTCTTTTGATGAAGAGAATTTAATTGATCATTGGCACACTGCTTGCTTTTCCTTTCCAGAGCTTCTTACCCCCACCCCTTTGTTATGGAAAATCCGCTTTTGGAACTAATGTTAAAAGTACTGATTGGACGAGTGCATTGCTCTAGGTGATCTCTAGGGGTCCCTTCCAGCTCTGATAGTGGAGGATGGTTCTGTGAATGGCCCTAAGGTACTGTCCATCTTTGGAGAGAGCACATCTGACCATTTTGTGGCTGAGTGGATTTCCATTGGGAGCTAAAGGTCTGTTTCCATACATAGACCATAACGTGTCTGAGCAGTATGTGGGTTCCTAAAAGTCCCATATTGGCATTTTGCCTGTGACATGTTCTTAATATCCATAGACGTTACTTTATTTTATTTTACTGTGTTTTTTGACATTACTTAATTTTAAGTACACTAGTAAATGTTGCCTTTTGAAGGAATTCCACCGTGATTTCTTTATAACAGGAATAATAATTATATTGCAAATTATTCATTCCTGATGTCTTAAGATCCTCATTTTCATTTTATTTATTTTTAAAGTTTGTGTATTTTGAGAGAGCGAGAGCATGTGGGAAGGGCAGAAAGAGAAGGAGAGAGAGAAAATCCCAAGCAGGCTCCACACTGTCAGCGTGGAGCCTGATGTGGGGCTTGAACTCCTGAACCACGAGATCTTGACCTAAACTGAAATCAAGAGTCAGATGTTTAACTGACTGAGCCACCCAGCCATGCCCCAATATGTGACTTATTTAAAATAGTCATCACGTGGACTGAAATATTACAGCATGCCCCGTGTGGTCACCTTAATTTACTGATAGTTTTGGTTTCTTTGGTTATGTAGTTAGCTACTTTATGACCAAGCAAATAAAATAATATACTATTACCAACGTTTATTTAAACGGTAATTACTTAGTGAAAATTATGCACAAATTTCAAAATATACGCTGGATATGTTCCTGTTTAGTCAGGTATTTGTATACTTCATATAGACTGAGCATAAATTTTTTTCCTCTGTGTTCAGTGTGTCTTAAATCTTTTTTCCCATAGGGTCATTTTAGTCAGCTGTCAAAACGGCCAAACCAAAGTGGGAATACATTATTTCATTTTGGAGCAAGTAGTTGTTAAAAAATAACAGACTGCTACTTCTGTTATTGGGAATGGGATTGGAGTTTTGAACAAAATATGTTCTGTAATCACTTATAGATTGCTTGTAACTGATAAAGTTTGGACCATGTACATATTATTTGGGTTTTTAATACTGTTGGTTGTCTTGCACCTCTTTATTGGGCTTAGAGGTTATGAAGATCCCATGCTAACTGGTTTACATGTTGATTTCAACTAGAATCTGGTAGTAAAAGCACACCAGGAACTATAAATGCTGAGGAGGCAACAAAAATCTTGGCAGAGAAACGGCGCCTTGCTCGTGAACAAAGAGAAAAAGAAGAAAGACTACAAAAGGAAACAGAGGAAAGGTCAGCACAAACCCACTTTTTCTATACTATCAGTCATGGCTGGGGCCCAGATTTTGAAAGTCAAAATGTACCTTCAGGTTAGATGTATTATAAATAATCAACGGGTAACTGACTTTTTCTTTACTGTGAATCAGAAGTGACTCCTTGCCTTCGGAACAAATGTGGGAAGCCTCTCCAGCAGAGAGGACACTGGTATTTAGATAGATGGCTTAGTTTTCCTTAGTATCCGTGCATCATGTGTCATTAAGGTGCTATGTAAAGATGCTTAATGAGACCAGAACTTGTGTCGGGGTCCCATATCTCAGCAGTGACACCTGGGTGATCACACCAGACCGTTTCTGTTGGCATTCACTGGTGTCCACCCTTTGCTTTCAAAAGTCTTTTGTAACTTTAGAATTTGTAAACCTGGAAAATGTACTTCCTCATGTTTTGCTAGGGGTGCTTTCCAGTGACCTTTGTGGCAACCTGAATCTCCTCAGTCATTGCCAGAAGGCTTTCCTGTGGGCAGCAAACCTCATGTACAATTGTGTTCATTCTAATTCCATCTCAAGGTTTCTTTGCCCTCAGTCTTAGAGCGCAAGAGGGGTAAGGGCAGAGGGGGACAGAGAATCTTAGGCAGGCTTCATGCTCAGCGTGGAGCCCAATGTGGGGCTCGATCTCATGACCCTGGGATCATGACCTGAGCCAAAAACAAGAGTTAGATGCTCGACCGACTGAGCCACCCAGGCACCCCGACCCTCACTCTTGAAGCTCACTTGATTTAAGGCCCTGGAGTATAAACCTCTGTCTACTGCCTGCAAAGAATAACTACAGTCCTGAGTGTTTTTAAGTAGTATTTGAAATGCGGTCACATGCTTTCGGTGTACTTTAAATGAGTTTGGAAGAAAGGAGAAGGGGGTGTTGTGAATAGCAAAAACTATTAACTGGAAGAACATCATTCATTGCTTCATGTAAACAGAGCTAATGCAACATTTTAAAAAGCCCTGCATACCCATCATTGGGGATGGGGCTTTCCCTTGGGGACCACCAGACCCTCCTTTAAATTACACGTGTGTAAATAAGGCCTTTTGGAGGGTCCCAGGTGTCTAAGATAGTTAAGGAGTGTCATTCTTTCTCTCGTTTTTAAAATGCAGAGTAGCTCATTAATTGATAGAAATCTTTCCACTCCCAAGAGCTAGTTCCCCACATTTAAAAAGGGTGAAATTGGGCAATTTTTGTGCAGTAACAACACAGAAAATGTAGTGAATCTGGTGTAAAAATGTAAGTTGTGTTCCTATACACAACTAGTTTCACTGTAAAAATGCATGTACAGGGTCACCTGGCTAGCTCAGTTGGTGGAGCATGTGACTCTTAATTTCAGGGTCAGGAGTTTAAGCCCCACATTGGGCACAGAGGTGACTGAAAGACATGTACTACTGCGACCTCTATATGGTAGAGACCGAGACAAATACTAAAAATTGTTTAAATATTGTGTCATTAGGGAGGCGAAGGAAATGCCAGAGAAAGGAGTTGAAACCCAAGGAGAAGAGTTCTTAAAACTTGAAGATGGACAGAGACAGAACGAAATAAAGAAGAAAGAATGTTCAGATCCAGAAGACCAGAAAGTGCTGCTACAGGTTTGCTGTATTTCCACTTTATCGGGGGATGACCAGATTCTAAAATTCGGTTGAAACCCAAGGCTAGCTTTCTCCAAGACAGGAGAGGAGCAGCTGCAGGCTTCTTCGGCTGCATTTTTCCATTAGAGTCCAGCTCGTACCCAGTGCTGCTGCAAGTCATTCTTGGCCACCCTCGGCAAAATCCTAGAATATTTTCCACATGAAACAGAAGCAGAAAGCAGCGAATTATAAACTAGTAGTTTTTTATTTTGTCTACATAAACAATATTGCAGCTTGGTTTCAGGAAATCAAATTGCTCACAGATTAAACGTCCTATGTGAGTTTTTCTAACCCTGCATTCTGTGGCAGCACTCACAGCTGCACTCCACATACACTTCCAAGAGAGACGATAAACATTACGAATACCTCTAAAGGTTTAAAATTCTCCATGGGGCGCCTGAGTGGTTCAATGGGTTAAGTGTCTGACTCTTGATTTCAGCTCAGGTTCTGATCTCATGGTTCATGGGATCGAGTCTCGCATCGGGCTCTATGTTGACAGTGTGGAGCCTGCTTGGGATTTTCTTTCTCCTTGTCTCTTTGCCCCTCCCCTGCTCAAGTGCATGATTTCTCTCAAAATTAATAAACTTTAGCAAAAAATTAGAAAAGGATAAACTCATCCAATTTTCCAGTAAGAATGTCTCACCCATGCAGGTTCAAATCACCAGGTAAATAAATCCACAACTGAGCTCAGACTATACTCAGTTTGAATTATTAACAGCCTACTTCATATTCCACTCACTTAGTAAAATTAGGTATATGTTACATAAATGATTGTGTGCATTTGCATTCCTCGAGAAGCTACCTTTAAGGATCCTCTCAGTACTTTTGGAAGATGTAAGACTTTCAGCTCCTATTGCCATGTTAATGGAAAGCTACATAAACACATACTTGGAAACTGTAGTGGCCTGGTAACCACTGTAATGATAACTCTGAGGTCCTGACTCTGAGGAGGGGACTGACATGGCTTCTAAATCCTCAAGATAATAGCCTAGTTTTGTGCATTTTAGCTAATGCTTTGAAAATTGATAATTCATGAAGTTGTGTGTATAGGTACTGTCAGTCGAAAGGTTACATTCTTTTATGCCAGATAACATTTTACTGTTTACCTTTTTCAACTGATGTTCTCGGTTATCACTCATATATTGATCAAAATGATACTTTTATACAAATTTTCTAGAAGGGGGACGCCAAAATAAAAGCTGAGGAAGAGGCTGACCGACGCAAGAAGGAGCACGAGAGAATTATGTTACAGAATTTGCAGGAGAGATTAGAGAGAAAAAAGGTACTCTTTCTGTTTTGGGGTTTCCTTTTTGAAAAAATGTTGGGCACATGATTTTTTTTTTTTGATAATTTATTGTCAAGTTGGTTTTCATACAACACCCAGTGCTCATCCCAACAAGGGGCACATGGTATCAAAACATGTTCTTCAGAATCCCAAATAAGTGGTATGCTAGTCTCTGGTGGTTTTCCCACCAAAACACTCTTATCCAAGGGTCTCACCCTTCCTCCATAGAAGGGTATCCTCTTACCATACCTTTCCATCATGGACCCCTGGGGACCATTCCAGTGACTCCTCCACATTCACCGGCCTCTGGAAACAAAGCTCGTTTGAACAGAATCGGTCCAATCATTGGGAGGGGTTGATGGAAGTTAGTTTCTTCTAACCTAGGCTGGAAACTGCGGCAGCTTCAGCAAGGGAAGCAGAAGGGTGCAGGCTTCTCTGAAAGGCCAACACGCAGGCTGTTCGTAAGGTAGGGCCTCCCTTTGTGCAGCTTGGTTGGCTCATCTGGGAGCAGCGAAGGCCCCAGCCCAGCCCAGCCCAAGGAGGCCAGAGAGCTACAGCTCTCCTCACATTAAGGGAAGGAAGTGTGCACCAGGGGGAAATTTCTCTGTTGTGTGCTCTTTCCAGCAGGAAACTTCTGATAGTGTCACATCAGTAGGGTGCAGTCTTTTCATTAATATCTGCTTCAGTCACGGTCTGTTCAGACTGAAGTGCATTAAAAAGTTCTCCCTGGTTTGCAATACTACATGCTAAGTTGAAGTAATGGATGTCTAAGTCTACAGACTTCGGAGTGAGAAGTCGTTGGATCTGTGTGTTACGATATAGCTAGTACAGCTGCTGCCACTCCAGACATTTTCTGGACCAACTGAAACCGGGATTGGAAGGATTCTGGTCGCCGCTGTAGGATCTCGTGTCCGCTAAGTCTGTGGCTTGGGAGCAGTCACTGATACTGTTCACCTGTGGGAAACAGAAGTAATCAACTTCTTTAGGACCGCTGTTTTGTTTTTATTCTGTTTTCGTGTTTGAATTTTTTATTTTCCTTTAGAGAATTGAGGAGATTATGAAGCGGACAAGAAAGACATCTTCAAATACCTCACAGGTAGTCTATGCATTCCTGCCAGTGGTGCCTAAGAATTCCTGTTGCTTCACCTTCTTGCTGACGTTTTCATTCTTGCCAGTCTGGTGGTAATTAAAGTATCACACTCGCATGTCTCTGATTAAATATTAAAGGACTTGAGCGTGTTCTCCTATTTTTAGTTAGCTGTCATGCTTTTTCTTGTATGAGATGCTTATTCAGGTCTTTGCCCAAAACTTTTGGGCTGATTTGTCTCTTTCTCACCTACTTGTAGTTTTTTAAATGTTGTATGTGCCACTCCTCTCTTGTTATATGGACTGCATATATCTTCTCCCAGTTTATTTATGGCTTGTCTTAATGCTGTCTTCTAGTGGATAGAAGTTCTTAATTTGCACACTATCGAAGCTATTAATATTTTTTGATGATTAATGGAGTCAAATGCCTTTTCATCTGCTTTTTGGCCATTTGAAGATCTGCTTTGGTGAAGCGCCTTATCAAGTCCCTTGCCCATGTTTCTGTTTGGCACCTGGCCTCTTTCTTACTGATGTGTGGGAGTTTTCACCTGCTCTGGTTGTGAGCCCTGTCAATGTGTAGGTATTTCGTAGTTTGCCTCATACTCTCAGAATGCCTTTTGATGAAGAGACGTTCATTTTAGTGAACTCTCAAATCAGCGTTTTGATTTTTTTTTTTCATTTGTGGTAAGTGCCTTTTGGGGTCTATGTCCATACCCCAGCATCCTGTCTTTTGATGCATCCCATGCAAATCCCATTTCCTCCAGATTCTGTGCCCTTTAACCTTTGTGCAACAAGATTTATATTTTGTCTGTTTACAGTTCCCCAGCATGGTCGTTCATGTCCTGAAAATTCAGAATAGAAATGTCATTTCTGAAAAGTGCAAGGAGTCACCATCTGAAAGCTCATTTAGCCCAGTGGCTCAGGCATCAGCCAAGAACTTTTCTGAGCTGTTTGTCAGTCGTCCCTACCATGGCTTAGTTAGGACTTTGAGCACGCAGAGGCCACATGCCGGCCCAAAGCATTGTTCCTTGGCTCCCACTTAGGGGAGTCTTATTCTTGAGTGTCTTTCCCTAACTGAAAGACACAATTAGGGCCACCTGTTCTGTGCCCTGAAGAGTCTTTGGGGCCAGAGAGTTTAGATTTTTTATCTTTTAATTGAAATTAGGCACCAGTTAGTCCAGCATGAAATCTGTTTTCTTTGAAATAACCAAGTCAGGATAATGGAATATGAGATGTAATCATGATTTCTCTTCTCATCGTAGGCTGTAGAAACATTCAGTGACACCACGTACGAAGAGGACGAAGCAGACAACGAGGAGTCAGAAAGTGAGAGTGACTTGTTCGATGATGCACATCCATCAGGTTTCCTTGCATTTTGAGTTCTGTTAGTCACCATTTAGGAGTTAAACTGCCTGGGTTCATCCACTGGCTCCTCTGCTTCTGAGCTGTGTGGCTTTGGGCAACTTACTGAACCTCTCTGTACTCAGTTTTCCTACCTGAAAAAGGGGAAGCTAATGTTCTAGTGTGGCACGAGACTGCAATGGGATAATCCATATAGTGCTGAGAAGAGGACCTGACATATAGAAAACCCTCGATAAAGGCCACTACTGCAGCGACCGTTCTTGTTTCGCAGCTTGTGCCATTCCACTGTAGGTGGTAGCTCTTACCTGAATGTGAGGATTACGGGCATTTCCCGGCTCGGGGCCTCGCATGGCACCCATGACTGATGACAGGTGGAATGCCACTTTCCACTTCACTGAGAAAAATCTGATTCCTCTCATGATCTGAGTGTTCTCTGAAATGTAGGGCTGATTACCTTCTGAGTAGGAACCACTTTATGGCAGCAGTACTAGGAACTTGAGGAAACACTGTTGTCCACGTTTTACCCCACAAGTGGATATGAACACACAAGTCAGGCGTTCTGGGTACCAGGGATACAGACAGGAGGAGACATGGTCCCAGGAGAGCCTGTGGGGAGACAGACAGGCCTAAGAGCAGACGGTGACCCTGCCACAAGCTGGCCGGCTCAAATTCGGTGAGCAGTAAGAGCAGGGCCAGGTGTAGGGTCAGCTTAGGGCACCGAAGGAAAGCCGAAGGTAGAGGTAGTGCCTGGAATCAAGACTAAAAGAAAAGGCGGGATCGGCTAATTGGGCAGTCAGGAGGAGGGGTAAGAAGCATGCTGCCTGCTGCCCTCTGCCCTTTGGCCTGTCTTGCCCAGTAGAGGAAAGAGGGCATGTTCCTTAGAGGTGGCCCCTTTGTTCTTCGAGGCCAGAGCGGGCATGTGCGCCGGGTGGCGGCTTGTACCTCAGAATACTGCTGCATGGCTCTTCCTCCTGCCTTTACACAGCCGGCCATACTCCGGCCCAGCAGGATCACAGCCTTTGCCTCTTGTTGTCTGCATTGTTGAAACTCCAGTTTTAATCTTCTTCCTTTCTTTTTCCAAGCCTTTATAAATGGCATGGATTCATCCACAAAATTCAAAACACATTTTAAAAACATGAAGAAGAACATTCCCAGGCTGGTGTTTTTAGACGCCACTTCTGGCCAAGTCCATAGAGAGACAAAAACAGTTTTTAATGGCGACATGAAAACCTTCAGACAAAAAAGTGCGAAAGACCCTTTGACTCAGGCAAAGGGTACCAGGTGAGTCACTCAGTGAGCCTATCAGAATAAACTTGGTGGGAGTCATACATGAGATCAGTGACTGAGCTCTTAGTTTGTAGCAAGCACTGTGTCAAGTACTTCCGGAAACAAAGTTATCCTCACAGCAGCCTTGCTAGGTAGGGGTTATCATCTTCACTTTTACAGACGAGGAAACTGAGGCACGGAGAGATTACAGGTCTTATTTGCCCAACATCCCACCTTTAAAGGGCAGAGCCCACATTCAAACCAGGTATATCTGGCTCTAAGCTGTGCTTGTGTGCACACTGGTGAGCATTTTCTCATAAAATCAAGGAAGGGTGGGCACTGAGTGACTGCTGCGTTCTAGGCGTCTTATGTTGCCTATTTTCATTCTCATTGCGACTCTGAGTTCCGTATTGATGTCATTTTATATATGGGGAAACTGAGGGTTAGAAGTTTGGTTGGAAGAGTGGGAATAGATTCTTGGAAGGGAAGGCTTCTTGGGGATTGCCTAAAGAGACGGGAACCTCTAGGGCCCGTGGGAACACGATGGGCTGAGAGGCGCAGTGATGGGCCGGCACGAGCGCCGGAGCTAAGAAAGCCACGTTCGTCCTCACTCCGCTGCGTTGGTTGTGTCCCGGGTCAGAGTGAAGCGGGGACAGGGCTTCTGGATCCCTGCACGCTCAGCTGCTCTTAGCCCTGCTTAGTGTTTGTTGAACCCTAGGACTTCGTAGGACGCAGTTTGGAAATCAGTGTCATCTGTGATCTCCAGGGTCCCTTCCAGCCTTCCCATTCCAGGATTCTGAAGGTTAAGTTACTTCCAAGGCATTTCTTAGAAGTTCCTTAAAGGATAAAGAAAGCTTCTTTCAGGACAAAGCCTTGGTTCTGGGACAGTCAGGATTCTAACCCAAACCTCTATTTCCAGACCGTCCAGCAAAAGAATAAGCAGCCGAACAGCAAAAACCAGAAAGGCAAGTGAAACCAGCAACAGCACGGGACCTAACAGGAATTTACATGCAGAGGCACAGGAGTGGATCTGTGACAAGATTGACGATATCAGAAATGAGGCAGAGTCACTCATGTCCAGTATCCCTCCTGATAGCCGAAAATACCACCTGAAAGGTTCCATCATATTCCATCAAAGTCCCCAGATGCCTTTAGATGACAAGAAAAGCAAATGTGTACCTCCTCTATTGGGTAAGGCCTCATCCTGTCTTCACATTGTTTGAAAGGCAGTTGGCCATGAACCCTCCTGCTTCTGGCTTTTTCAGGGCCTTCTTGGCACCCTGTAACTTCAGAGGTGAGAGGGGAGACCGTGGTGAATCCAAACACTAGGTTGATCTCAAAGAGTCTTCCATTAAGTTGGTTTTGAAAGATGGGGCACCTGGGTGGCTTAGTTGGTTAAGCGTCGGACTTCGGCACAGGTCATGATCTAATGGTTTGTGGGTTCGAGTCCCGTGTCAGATTCTGCACTGATAGTGTAGAGCCTGCTTGGGATCCTCTCTCCCACTCTCTTTCTCTCTGCCCCTCTGCCACTGACACTTTTTCTCTCTCGAAATAAATAAATACACTTAGGAAAACTTTAAAAGTTGGTTTTGAGATGGTAAATAACTCAATTTTAGTTTTTATGCCCGAATTTCCTCCCAGGTGTATAAAATAGGTTCTTTTCAGCCCCTAAACCACGAGCTGCTTTATAGCATCTAGGTAACCATTTAGGGCAGAGGGTTAGTGAGGCCTTTGGAATTAGTCTCTCTCTCACCTTGAATTTCCAAAACCAAAAGGCCTTTTCTTTTGGGCCTATTTTGGGGGTTGGGGTCATGGGGAACATTTATTATAAGGGCACCAATGTGTCAGCAACTTGGGTTGGGAAGGGGATTGCCAAGGGTCCCGGGGCCCACCCCGAAGGGAGGCTGAGGCCCAGTGGCTCTGAGACCAGCATTTTCTCTACTAATCTTTCTCTTTCCCTCTGGTCAGATCTGTGAACCTCGTGCAGCCCAGAGGAAGATTCATCCTCCACTCTGGATTTCAATCGCTAGGCCCATCTCCCCAAATCCTTCTGCTTCTGACTTGAACCCGGCCAAGAAAATGACCATCAAAGAAAGAGAAAAACATCAGTCACCTTAACACACATCTCAGAAGATGCACATACCATCCTGATTCTTGCCCACAGCAAGCGTTCTGAGTAAAGACTTGTTTTTGTCTGTGGAAACCTCCACTGTCTTGTTCTTGTTTTCTAGCCGTTATGTGTGAGTGTACGCCAAGGGTGCCTTTATGAAGTGGTAACTCTTGAGTTTCTAAACCAAGGAGTAATTTTCTCTCTTAAAATAATGTTTATTCGGTTTAACAGTTACATTACTTTAACAATTCAAAGCTGACATTTGATCTCATAGAGGACTGAATGGGGGTGGGAGGAACTCAGGATTGCTCGTGAGAGCTTTGCTAGATTGTTTCTAATAAACGGGAGGTTGCAAAATGTAGTGGCTAAGTCCCATGTTACCGTTATGGATGTTGTTAACTCTGCCGTTACCTCAGTGCACAGGCCCTGGCACCTGACCCTAGAGTCATCCTGGGACAGTTCAGCACTTCTCGTGCTCAGCAGTGTTACCTTTTGGGGTGCACAGTGGGGTGTAGTTCCAAAATCGTGCAGTGTTTTTATTGTGCCTTCAGCACTATGTGGCTGTCGTGTGGTGGGGCATGTGTCCTCCCCACAGTTGATTATGGCGCTCCGTCTTTTTCTCCTCATGCTCTCCAGTCCTGCGTCGGTCTGCACTCAGCCGTGGCACATGGAGCCGGACTTGCTGGCCCTTCTCTAGCCGCTGGCTGCGAGTGAGTACGAGAGCAGTGCCATTCTTTGGTCGCCGTGATAGATAGGCTCGCGCGTGCGCGCGCGCACACACGCGTATTCCTGTACGCATTTGCACACGTTTGCATGTACATGCTCACATGCGCACGCAGGGATAGCTTCCTGAAATCCATCAAATTCTGCTTAAACCATCAGCTAAAACTTGAATGCACAGTAGTCCCGCTGCTGATGAGTTTTGTGGTGAATCACAAAGTTTCAAGCAGGCCCATGTTCTTTCTAGCCACTAGTCTTGGGTTAGTAAAAGGAAAGAATTATTCTTTCTGATTCGTTAGTTCTTTGTCATTCAGTGTACCATACCAGTGTTACAGATTAGAGCTTGGTGCCTTAGATTTGAAAACTATTTTTATACACTAGCTCTTTCATAAAGAAGGCAGAGACAATCATCCAAACAAATGAGTTTCTGGTATTTTTCTGCACAAATGTCACATGTTGGAACACTCCGTTACTCTTCTGTTTATATGTGTGCTGTGTGAAATAAACTTTGCAAATAAAGCAAGTTTTCTTTTCATTATGATAACAAAAACCGTACTGCTGCGTGGCATAAAGGTGACCCAGGTTGTTAACCCAGCTCTGAACACAGGCGAGAGGCAGTTCAGTAAGAGGTAAGCAGATCCTCGGACCCTCCCCTTCAGCCACTTGGCGACTCGGCAGAGCTCCACTCCTGGGACAGGAGATGTGAATTTTTAATCCTCTGCCTATTCCAGTGCCCCTTACTCTTGCCAGCAGTGGCTCTGATTTCTACTGGAGGCCAGTGGTTATCAGCCATCTGTTTACTGTAGTGAAATTCACATGTCCCAGTTTGGTGGCATTTAGTGCATTCACGGTGTCGTACAGACACTACCTGTACCTGGTTCTAGAACGTTTATCTCGCCCTCAAAAAACCTATAGCCTTTAAGCATTCACTCCCACCCCTTCTCCCCCAGCCCCTTCAGAGGTGTCACTTTTGGTGCCTGCCATGGAGGAGGACACTTCACATTTTTAAGTCCGAGTGCACGCTCAGGCAGTGATCGTGCTGTTCTGTACACGTCTGTTCGTGACCTCGCCAGTCCTGTGCACGGCTGAAGCAGGTGTTCTCATCTGCCTGTAAATGTTGAGTTTCCGATCTGGAAACATGTACTGTTCTGCTAGGTTATATTTTTGATCGGTGAGGTCCTCGTTTACAGTCTTTGGAGTCTGGTGCTGCTGAGAGGCGGCAGCCACCCCCACGTCCCACTCCATGTTGTTGGACCATCCATTGGAGCTGTCGAACCAGGACGTTACGTGGTGTGCACCCAACCCGAAACGTCAAAGCTTCCTGTCTGCAGCTCCAAGGTGGTGGCCGCTGGCATAGCCTTTACCCTCCTGCCCTGGGCTGGTGCCCGAGCCTGTTAGGGGACACGGTTGCTTCAAGCTTCCCTTCCTCTCTGGGTAGTCTCTTGGCGTCTCTGCCCCTGACGGACAGGTCTCTAGCTTCTGCCAGTGGGTTGTGCGTCTGAGCACGTCTCCTACACCCGCGTCATCTTGCACAGGTATGCAGCCTTTGAATAGCTCCAGCCCCTGGCAGCCACGGCGGTGCAGTATGGGATACTGCAGAGGACGGCAGATGGGCTCGAAGTCCTGAGTCTTACCTGATTTGGCTGTGAGCTTGCTGTGTGACTTTTGTGTGTGTTTTCATGTGACGTTGGGCTGCAGTCTCCGAGTGCCCTTTTAGTCCTGTGGAATCACCTCTTGGGGCAAGAGTGAGGGGGTCAGGAGGTGAGGCAGAAACAGCAGCAGGAGCCTGTGCTGAGAAGCAAAAGCCTGGAGGCGGGCTGGCCGCCACATTTCATCAGGGGCCTGTTCCCTGTGGCCCGCTGGGTGCCCCCGGGCCCCTGAGCCTGGCTCATTGAAGCAGGCCCTGGAGGGGCCACCTTGCTGTTGGTCCCCCTCCCCGCTGATCCAGCTCCAGGGTTCCCCAATCTTGTAATAACTGTAGTTACGTTTCCACATGCCATGTTGCCAGGTACTTTATTAGGCATCTTTTTAAAACCCTGTGAAGGTGGGTATCCATTTTTACCTAGGAGGACACAGATTTGTGGAGATTAGTACTTGTTCACCGTCCTACAACTAGGAAGAGGCAGAGCTGATGCTCAAATTCAAGGCCCGTTGCAGAGCCAACACCCCATCCTGCTCTGCGAGTGGGAGGGGTCTTGTGGCTTGTGTGGTAGGTAATATGCTCTTTGGTACTGGAGATAAAAACAATTGCTACCTTTACTGAGAGCTTTGATCAGGTGTCCGTCGCCCTATTAAGCGTTTGTATTATTACCATGTAATCTGCATGTGATTCTGGGAGGTAGGAATTCCGTCTCCTTGAACAGGCGAGGAAACAAGCTCAGTGAGGTTAGGTAAATTTGCCCATGGTCTCAGTGGCATAGAACGTGGCAGAGCAGCTGGGATTTGAACCCAGGCAGTCTGCTCCAGAACCCACCCTGTTAACCACAAGTAGGTGCGTCCTGGATATGCTGATGATCCCTCTAATTACGAGGGAGAAAAGTGTTCTCTGATGAAAAGCTGCCAAGTAGGAACCTCCCCTCCTTCCTCCTGAGTCCATGTGTCACTCTTCAAATGAAATACTGAGCAGACAGCTGATAGTCTCTTCACCGTACTGCATCGGACACTGCTCCTACCCTGGAGTGCTCACTGTTTCTATGGCGACGTCTGGTCGGTCATAAGTGACAGGCTGGAGATTTGTCACTCATTAGCTGTGTGACCTCAGCTAGACCTCTTAACTTCTCTGAAGGTGTCTCATCTGAAAAATGGGGCCGATAGCACCAGTGTTGGCTGTGAGGATTAGGTATCAGGGAGGCAGGGAGTGCTGGCCCAGGGAAGGCAAGGCCAAGTTGGCCAGGGTGGTGGCTGGAGTTAGTGGTGCGGCTTTTTTTAACGGCAGAGCTCGGCCGTTGTGCGGGCCGGGGTTTTGCAGGCCGAGTGGGATAGGAAGGCCAAAGGGTGACAGGACTGAGGGCAAGCATAGAATCTGGGGCGGCATGGGAGGAGGAGGGCCTTTCCGGAAGGAGCGCGTGGGGAGAGGAGCCATGGTGCCCAAAGGCCCACCATCTCCTGGGGTAGAGGGCACTGGAAGTGTGCTGTGGTCTCTCTCCGAGGAGGAGTGCTGAGTGAAGTCCCCTCTCCATCCCAGGCTTCTCCCCTCGGGGCCCTGTCCCTTGCAGCAATCTCGGTAACCTAGCCCACTTCCCTTGGGAAGCAGAGGGGTGGCGTGTCAATTCCCCACTCCGCCCCACCCCACCCCACCCCACCCCTGCTCCCTCGGGGCCCCAAACAGCCTCTTTTTGTGGATTTAACTGCTGATTTCTCTAGGGAAGCAGACATAAGGGACTGTCACCTGTTCATACACACACCCGTGGTTTCTGGGTGACAGGTTTCGAGTCCCTGCTAACAGGGTCTGGGTAGCTCCAAAGGGGTCCCACCCTTTGCTTCTATTACTGTGGCCCTGATCCTCGTCGGACCGTCGCCCTCTCCTCCCTGGCTCCGCCATGGCCACAAGGGGGAGCGGGTTTCTCCCGCCGGCCCAAGGGTGGAGGGGGCAGGGCTTGACAGTGTTGCGCGTGGATCCGTGCTCCAGAGGGCACACAACACCAAGGGGGGCTGTGAACAGCCCGATGCCCTTCAGCTGTCATCCTCTTCCCACCCCACCTGCCCCCCCACGCCCCCCCGCACAAGAAAACCAGTGCCCTTTTCAAGGGATGTGAACATCTGGGAAATGCTTCTTTTGGGTCAGAGTGAGGGGTGGGCGTTTTTAACTGGACCCAAGGGCTGCTACAGGTTTTAGCTGATCATTCCTCTGTTCTGTGCGACTGCGCTGAGCAGAGTACGTGCTTGAAGGAGAACGGTCATTGAGGGTCTGGGAGCAATGGTGTCCCCTTCTAGCAACTCCACCCGGCAGAATTACAAGACGAGGCAAGTGATTTATATGCTGCTTTATTTCTGTAAGGATACACTGAAACTTTAGGATAATAGCTAATGACAAAATGTAGAAATGAGGCATCGGCTTGTGTAACCACTCCTACAAGAATGTTAATATGCACTGTCATTACATGTTTACTTTTGATACTGTCTCATTATACTATGTGATATAACAATGTTGATAAGAATACGGTAGGTTAGGTGAGCCTGCATCTCAGGTAAGCACTGCGTGGAAGTCCGGTTGTGCCTGTGAGGGTGGCAGCCACTCCCCCAGAGATCCAGCTGAGCTCTTGAGGGACAGTCCTAAGAATCACAAGAGAAGGGACTTGGCGGGCCTCTTTACCACACAGACAAAGAGCAGACAACTACTATGTTACAAGGGACTCGACTCTAGTCACTGTTTGGAAATGTCCTATCCGTGTCGGTGACAGTCCTGGCGCCTGCTCAGCTACCCCCCTCTGGAGTGTTATGGTTATTTCGGTGCGATGAATTTCAAAACTGCAGGAACGTTGGGGGGGCTAAATCATTGACATGCAAGTCTCCAAACCCATAAACTATGTCACTATTAATTAAAAGAAAAGAGGATTAAAAAATAAAAACAGAAAGGACAGCTGGGTTAGTTTTGTTAAGCCTCCAGAAGTATTCGCCGTGACGATGTTCCTGTTGAAACAGGCTCGTTTCCTCGGGTCTGTGCCTACACGTTCCAAATCACCTGCACGTTCCCCGCTTGAAAGCAGGAACGTTCAGAAAACACGCCACACAGGGAATTCGAAGGTTAGTACGGGGGAAAGGTCAGTTTAGAATTACAGCAAAGTTCAAATGTTAACTTTCTGGAAATCCGTATTAGTCGTTTGAGAGCACAAAAGAACAGAAGGAAGGTGTCGAGGAGGAAGTTCAACCATGCATTTTGTTAAGTTCGCTTTCTGCTCACGGAACAGGTGAGCAGCCGAGTTGGAGCAGCCGCTGCAACTCTTGAGTGTCCTGAGGACACGGTGGGTCCCAGCTGAGCCACCAGACGCATCTCAGTGGGGGCTTTATGTGTTACGCTCTTGCTCACGTCACTAAGCAGCTAAATGGCTAGCACGTTTCTGCTCTATGATAAACATGCAGAAGAGTCGATCTATCTACGTGTTTCGTGTTTTCACCGCAGCTACGGAGAAGTGGGCTGCGCGGCTACATCCTAGTAGGATCTCTGTGTGCCCTTATCTGAGTATTACTGTAAAATGGAAGCAAAGACACAAGAAGCAACTTGAGAGGTGAGAGGCCACTCTGGCCCTATGGGTGGTGCAGGGCAGAGGGCGAGGACACAAGAACAAGACTCGACTCCATTTTACAGGACAGGAGCCCCTGTCACTTTACAGCTTTTTGGCACAGTCGGGGCAGTACACTTGCTCCTCGTGGAAGACGAAGCGCTTGTTGGCCAGATTCATGGAGCATTTTTTGCAGTGGAAGCAGTAGTCGTGCCAGGATTGTCCTTCATAGGCCACCACACTGGAGCCTTTACCAAACCCTGGGGAAACAACAAAAGAGAACAAAGGAGGCGGCTGAGTGGGCACAGGTGGGAGGCAGACCGCCGCCTTGCCCGTTCACGGAGCCGACAAGCACGCAGGGGCAGCGTCTGCCCGGCCCCCGTCCGCCCTCCACCGCGCGCCGTCCCCCGCGTCGCCGCCACCCTGCTATGGCTCGCAAGGACCTGAGGAGATGCCAGAGCTCGGCCGCAAACCCACATTCCCATGCCACCGCTATCGCCCTGTGACACGCACCGACCTCCCAGCATAACCAGTTTCTTTGATTTAGGTCAGGGCCATGGCATCAAAGTGGCCACCAGGAGGCAAACTTGGGCTGTTCGTGGGGTGTGCACTTACCGGGCCTCGAGGAGCTGCTAAGCTTCGATTTTTTCTATAAAGAACCACCACCCACGAGGGACAAGTCCTCTCTCCACCCGGATGCCTGCCCCGGAGGTTGGCGCTGGGAAACAGGGTGAGAGGCAAGCGTTTCCCGTGGCACACTGGGGGCTTCCTAGCTTTAGAGACTGGGTGGCTCACTCTTGACACAGTCCTTTTCCCTGAGGATGGCAAAAGTCTTCTCAAATGTACATTTCAAGGCTCCCCGGGGAGATGGGAAAATTGGAGGCGGGGAAAGGGCCCAGGGCACGTGGATCGCGGCCGCGTGAGGAGGAATGAAGTGATTAGCTCTGCTTCTGATCGCAAAACAGCTGCCCGCAGCCACCTCTGAGCTAGCCTGCCGCTAGGGGCGCTCTAATCCCAGCCTGCCGCTCGCCGGCCTCCCCTCCCCCCTCCTCCCCCAACTCCCGCCACCCTCCCCCCCCAGCCCCCATTCCCCCATTCTTCGCCCTTCCCCGCCGGACCCCCGCTCCCACCGCCGCTCCCACCGCCGCACGCGGTGCCTGCCTGCCCGTGGCCACGGCCGTGGGTCTCAGGCTCGTGAACTCCGGCAGCGTCGTTAGTCGGCAGTAGTCAGGAGGTATTCTGTATTGCAAAGGCTAGGCTGGCCTGGGGGAGAATCCAAACTATTCGGGGGAGGGGGGCCTTCGGGACCACAATGGCAAGGGGAGAGGACATTCTTTGGGGTCTTTGTGGATGAAACCGACGGCGTAGGAAAATGAGAGATGGTTACCATGCGCAAGACCTAGCCTGGCAGACTTAGCAAGGACTCTTTAGCCTACCAGTGATGGGGTTCTTGCATCCAGCACACTTCTTGGCCACAAAGTTCTTGTAGCAATCCACGCAGTAATACTGGTCCTCCACAGCGGTGAAACGCTGCCCAGCCAGCTTCTTAGAGCAGGTAACACACACAAAGCACTCGGCATGCCAGGGCTGATCCTGGTAAGTGATTCCTCCAGATGTGATGGCCTAGACCAGGGAGTGTAGCACCGGATTCAGATTCAACAACCATTTTGTTGAATGCCTACTACGTGCCAGGCACCGTGCTGGGCGCTTTGGTAGACAATATCTCATTTAATCGCCACAACGGCCATGGGAGGCAGGTGCGATTATTATCCCCGAGTTACAGACGAAGACACCGAGGCTCAGAGAAGGCGAGCCCCTGCGTGGGGTTACGCAGCAACTAGGGGGTGGAGGCGGGCCTCTAGAGCCAGGGCCGCCGCGCCTCCGGAGTGTGCCCACGCACCGCCCGACTTGGCCCCGGGCGCTGCTTTCTACCACCAGTCTCCTCGTCTGCAACCCGAGAGTAATAATTCCTACGTCGCAGGGCTGTCGTGAGGATGGAATGGGATAGCGTGTGTGCAAGTGCTCTGCAAACTCAAACGCTTCTAGAAACGAGTCAGTGTGGAACTCCCTTGACAGCGTACCTTGTTACACTTCACGCAGTGCTTGGCGAATTTGGTCTCATGGCAGGTCACGCAGTAGAAGTCCTCCCCCTTGGGGAAGAAGCTTCCAGTCCCGATGACTTGCTTGCAGTTGCTGCAGGTGAAGCAGTCTTTGTGCCACACGTTCTTCTTGTACTCCACGTTCTGATCTCCTGCGGGGGAAGCCGTTGATAGCCCCACTGACAGTGCCCTGCGGGGCGCTGCATCCGCTCAGCCCGCCCAGGGCCCTCCCCCAGGGCCCTCCGGAGGGGAGGGAATGCAGGCCCAGCAGCTACGGGCCTCACGCTCCCAACTATGCTACCCACGCAGGCTTCTCCCCTCTGTCCTGCTGGGGGTTGTGCAGACCCAGAGTCCGTCGGGGAAGGGGACCCCAGCAGTAGTGTTTCAGGATGGGGGGCCTGAGTCCCCGCCCCGCCCCCACGGCCTTTGTGGAGTGGACTTGGAGACACGCTGACTGGGGCGGGGGGGGGGGGGAGGGGGCAGCTGGCCCAGAATTCCACCAAGGAGGTCGCATGCTTTGATCACTTACTCTACCCAAATGAGAAAGCGCTACATACTTTTCACTTCTTTCTCTTGCCACAGACCGCTCTCTCCAGTGTTCTTTAGTTGCCGAATGTGTGCGTGTGTGCGAGCATATATGTGTACGCAGATATACGTGTATATATATGCGTGCATATATACGCTAAAACCTAAGTGCGGCTCGCAGCAGCATCACCCCTCCACCACGAGCACCCGGCATCATCTCCGCCCTCGGGGCCTCCTCCCTGGCTGCCGGGGAGGGAGAGGGGGCGCTACCTGCCACGATGGGCTTGAAGCACCCCTTGCACTTGGGGTTGTCCTCCCGAGTGGTGCACTTGTTGCAGAAGATCTTGTTGTCCTTGGCCACAAAGGTCTCGTTGGCCAAGGGGTGAAGGCACTTGGCACAGCGGAAGCAAGTGTCATGCCAGTAGCGGTTCTTATAGTGCACCTCCTGGGAACAAGCAGAAGGGGCGGGCTGCTGTGAGTGATGCTGGGGTCCCGGAGCTGGGGAGGGGGGCGGGGGGGGGGTTCTCAGGGGCGGCGGCCCCCCACCGAGACTGGGACAGTCCGAGGCCAACGTTCCTGTGAATAACATGAGGGACGCCCAGGAGCTCGTGAAACGCGAGCAAGGCCCGCTGGGGCCCCTCCCAGCCCCCACACTCGGGGGCGCCATTACCTTGGAGTCGGCGCCGATGGGCTTCCGGCAATCCACACAGGTGTTGGCGCAGAACTTGTCGAAGCACTTGAGGCAGCAGTGGTGGCCATCCTTCTGCACGTACTTCTTCCCCTGCAGGTTGTCCCTGCAGTAGTGGCAGTCAAACTTCTCGGTCATGGTGCCCACCTTGTAGCTGGAGGGACCTGCGGGGGCAACGGGCCAGGCAAATGAGCCCCGGGAAGACGAAGGCCCGGACGCGGGGTTCCGGCGCCAGGACCACACACGCTTCATCAGAACCCGGAAGAGATGGCCCCCGGGGACTTGGGAGAGAGCCCTGCTGGCGGGACAGGCGGGCTAGATTGGGGCGGGGGGCGGGGGAACTGGGAAGGCGAGGTGGCTTCGAGCCACACAAGGGGACGCGGGTAGCATCCTAAGGAGGGCTGCCTGGCAGCAGTGCCCATGGCAAGCCGGGCCCTCCCTTGCCAGCCTCCGGCTCTTCCTCCAAGACCTGGCTACTTCCCGTCTGCAAAACTCAGCTCATCAGACCACGGCTCACCGCCCACGTGAGCGATCCTTATGAGTGGACAAGATGTCTGCATCTAATCCTTTCGATTCGCCAGAACACTTTTAAATCCCTGAAGGGATCCGGTGGACTTGTGTCCAACACAGTTCGCTGACTCGGGGCCTGAGCCACCACCCCGGAGCGGACTTCTAACAGTGGCATTCTCCAGCAGGACCGGCGAGGTCTACAACTGTGAACACTTGGCACAGTGACGTGCCCGTGTGTGGCATGCCCAAATCAAGTCTCCCCTTTGTTCAAGCGAGTCAGGTTCAATAGTCAATGAAGTGTTGCTACTTAGGACATTTCTTTTAAAAACTGCAACTTTAAAATATGATCTACGGTGGGGACAGGCTTTAAAAAAAAAGTGGTAAGCCGATCATTTGAAGAACCCCTTCCACTGCCTTCACAGGAACAGTCACCCTAGTCCCCAAGCCCCCGCTCCCCCAAGCTTGTGGCTGCACTCGTGAGTGCTGCTGAGGCACTCTGTTCGTCCCGCCACCAGAAAGGAACCAGATGAGAGTTTCTATTAGCTCCCAACTTCTTTACACATAGCCGATCCCCCCTCTCCGCCCGAACGTACGTGGGTTGAGTAGATGGCAGTTATGTAATCTCACAGGAAACACCAGAACGGAGACACTGTTCTCCAGCTCCCCACAAACGCGGTTACTGTGCTAGCAAATGCCCCGGGGGAATCTGGAGCCGGAGCGAGGGAAGACGAACGGGCGGCCGCCCGGTACTCACCGCAGCTCTGCCACTGGCCGGCCGAACGGCCCCAGACTCCCACTGTGCGGCCCGGTCCCAGGTTTTTTTATACAAACACATGTCCAAGTTGTTTGGATCCTGTTGCCACCGGCAACCAAACAGCAGAGAGTGAGCTAAGGAAACCACACCCTGCGTCTCGGAGCCCCGCCTCTGGAAGGCTGCTGAACTCTCACTCACAACTGGGCGCGTTTCAGAACCAGGCGGCCAACAAAGGCGAGCGCGCTGCTGGCCGGCGGGGAGGGGGAGGGCCCGGGCTGGGGCCAGCTTTGGCCCCGCTCGGCCGACCCTCCGACACGCCCCCTCACCTCCAGGGAACCAGCGGGAGGCATTCTTGGGCAAAGACAGTTGCTGGAGCCCGTTGTGCCACAGTTCAGAGGTTTACCGAGACCCGAGAATGGTTCTTACTGGCACTTTTTCCCCAAAACGAAATCAGGACGTTCCCTTACATAAGCTGGGTTAGAAATGAAAAGCAGAGACACGAGTGAAACCGAGGTCTATCTCCTCAAACTGCGCGCCGTTTACGGAAGGTAGCTTTTAAACCGCCACTGGCACGGTGCCTGTCACAGTGCTAGCAAGCTGGAAGTCACCCTCCTCCATTCATCCTTGCTGGCCCTTCACCTGTCCCATAAAACCCTTGTCTTGTTAGCTTTTCCATACTGAAATTGTGCACCCGACAAAGACTTACTTTCTTGTTAAGAGCTGAGCAGAGAAACTAAATAAATCTCCAGTAACAGTAATGCCAGGAAATTAAATTATCAGTGGCTCCTAAATGCCATTTGGCAGGAAATTAGAATTTGTAAGATTAGACAGCACTGGCTTCCTGCGCGGCGAGTAGTCATGGCTGCGTTAGCCCTTCGGAGACTATCTTCCTGGACCACATTTGAGCATCCCTCCTCCTCCCTCACCAAAGCCTCTATTTAGACTACAATTTGGCTGCAGTCATTTTCGTATCACTCTTTTGATGTCTTTCAAAGAGGAAATGGCTTCCAAATACTTCTAAGCATTAAGTCCCGTATTGAGTCCCCCCGGCCTCACCCCGATGGGAGCCCTAGCTCTGGTATGTCAAGAGTCCTAGCTTCAAGCTAAGCATCTAGGTGTCAGCGTCATACATAAAACAAACCCCAGAAAACACAGTTAGTTCTATTTTGGTAGCCTGAGGTTTGGAGAGAAAGAAAACCACTATGGTTCACGGTACCAGAGAAAGCTTACCTGCCAAGCCTTTCTCACTTCAAAACCACAAACTTTGAGAACCTGTCATCTTACCAATGCCAAGTTCTTCACTGGTTACTTTCATAGTTCTAGAACATGACTCGCTCGGACTTTCTAGGCATCCAGGTGGTGAAATAATCAATGGCTCACGAATGGAAGGTACCAGAGTTATGTTGGAAATGGAGTCATGTCCACGCAGCTGCACACCACGCTATCGTCCTTACAGTATAGGGTCTTGAATCAAGCAAAGGGAAAATTAAACAGGTCACCCCAAGTTAATCGTGCCTCTATGGAGAGTCACACCTCTTAGTGTTTTTGAGTCCTGGCTTTTCGGCATTATTATGAGTTCTCCTTTCTGTCGTGTGAGAAGCCCAGGGTCATCGTACATTCCCTGCCCCTGTACGCGTGAACTCAAAGAGTTTGCACCCACATGGACAGATTTCAAAGGGCATATCCTCTTAGAACTGATCTCCACAGTTGACTCGGGCCTTTTTCGTGTGTGTGGAAACATGTATTTGCCAAGATAAAATAGGCACTTCTGGGAGCGTTGGCTTTATTGCCTAATAAGTAAACAGGCTGGAAACACTTAAAGCATGTTAACAATGCCGATGTCAAGTCCATGAACTTTAGTTCTTTTTTTTTTTTTTTTTGCAATAATTCCAATTAAGTGGAACTCTGGGCAACCTGAATTAGCTTATCTCGTGTGTTTTCTAAGTTTAGGATTATTTGGTCGAAAACTGTATTTCAAGCTACTAGGAAGAAGTTGGAGTGACATATTCCTGCTGACAAGATAGGTACCATGTCAAAACTTTGCATGCAATGTGAACGTGTCCAAGGGGAGGGCATTTCTAAGAGAACAGCTTACAAATGACAACGCCGACACACACACAGGTTCCTAAAAGACAGCGAATGCCTTGGTTCGTGGCTCCACTGAAACAAGCCAGAGCTGAGTCTTGACTTCATGAGGCAAGAAAAGCTTGGTGCCTTCCTTTTTTCCCCTTGTTAGAAATTAAGAGAATGGAGAAAAATGGAGATAGCATTTTACCTCGTCTTTGAGGCTCTCTTTAATCTGACTGAATTACATATACTTAAGGGGTTTATTTCGTAGGGAATACTTTTTTTTAATCCCCTAGACATTTCTAAGAACATGTAAATACCCAACATCCAGATCCGTTTCCCCGGACCCGCTGCTGTTATCTGGGAAAGGGCATGGATCATTGCAGGCAGCACTGGATACACAGAACTGCAAGGCTCCTTCCCTTCCCGCCTGTCTTTGTTGTCGCACATCTGCCGTCTGGTAGCTCTTTGACTAATCTTAACCTGGAGGTGTGACCCGTGTGCATAGGCGGTGATGAGGTTTCTCTATCACGGAAGTTTGCAAATGCACTAGGAGTCCCGGGGCCCTGATCGCCGGCCCTGTACCAGCCATACAGGAAATGTGTGCCTGCTGATGGGCAGGTCGGGGAGATAAGTCGCCACCATTAAGCTCCTCAGACCTCTTTTATTAAAAGAATTTTATAACAAATGTTTGTTTTTAAAAATCAAGGCCCAGCTCTTGCCACCCGAAGGTGCTGATGTCTGGCCCGCAGTCCCTTATGGACCTAGGGGGCTCGAATGCAGATGGAGGTGTGGGTGGGTGATCCCATTTTAGATACTTATTCCAAGATGGCAGCCTTTCTTGCTATGTCTGCTTCAAAAGACACATCATTCTTCCCTTAATAAACAAGCTTCCTCTTTCAGAAAATTCCTGAACTACATCCAATATGCTAAGAGGTGCCTACATAAACCTCAGCATCTCAATAAAAAGCGGTGGCTTTTGGTGTCCTTGTGTACAGAGGAGAAATAGGACCCCGCGACATTTCTAGAACCATAAACCTTCACGGGAGAAGATTCAATTTGTATTTGATAATCTGGCTGCTGTTTTTAGATTATTTCCTCACGTATTTCTTACTAATGTCCATCTTTCCCCCTCCTGCCCAAGTGGTTCAAAATAGGAAGATCTGAGGAAACAGTGAATATTTGGGCAAAGCCGCATTCTTCGATGTGCTCTCCCTGAGTAGTATGGTGTACAGTGTAAACAAAGAACAGCGACCCAGATGGAAAAAAAAAAAATTCAGGCTATTTCTGGTCTGTTAATTGCTAAGCCCAACATACCAGTCCGTTAGTCACCCCACGTATAAATACTGGCTTCTAAAGAAAGGGTATATTGCTTTCCTGAGAACATTCAACAAATGGAGCGAAGCCTTAGCCGATGAATGGGCCGCCTGTGTGGCAGACATGCTAACACACCTGGAGGTGTCGTCAGACATCTGGGAGTAAACACCCGACTAGCGGCAATGAGACGGAGGTCATGAGTCATGGCTGAAAAGTAGTCTTTCATAGAATTTCATAGAAAATCAGAAAGTGTTTTTTCCCTTAAAAACAGAACGTGTATGAAATGATTCAATGCTATTTACAACCTGACTCGTAACGCTCCATTTAGAGAAAAACTCACAAATCTCTTTTGGGTCACTGATAAACAGTTTTAGATTATACCTGGTAACAGGAGGGTTGGATACAGAGGATTAAACAACAAACTAGGTGCCACTGAACTTCCGCCAGGCCGGATTCTATGCCAGGACTACTCTGTCCACATACGAAGCTTTCCTTAACGTTGTGCGTGTTATGTCAGCACCTTCCAGCTTTTGTATCAGAAAACAAGTGCTTCTGACCTGGCGACAACAGGACATGTGTTTTTAGTTTTCCTAGTTGCGGTAAAGTAGTAGGCGGTCGTTCGGTGGTCATGAGAAGTACACAACGTTCAAGTTTCACCCTTGACTAAATCTTCTGGCTGCCATTTTTCAGTTATTTTAATAAGCCAACCTAGTTTGATTACTCACTCATACCACCATTTCATTCTCCATCCTTGCCCCAAGAAAAGACTGCTGGGTATGTATCACCCACTGGGCAGTAGCTGGTGAAGGGAACTAATGGCTGGGTAATATGGCAATGGCCTTACTTCCCTCCCCATCCACAACCCCCTAGCCCAGGCTTTAAGCTGAAAGGCAAGGATAAAGGCAATGAACCTACATAACTTTGCAGATTGAAAGTGTTCAATAACAAAAATATAAATTCTTGTCCTCGAAATGTCCTCTCAGTATATGGATGGCCACTAAAAATGGATTCTGATCCAATTATCTGAGTCTCTAATTCATCTACATGAAGCCCATTTCGGGGCAATGTGGATTTTCTTTTTGTGAGGACTTCTCTCTTCTCTGCTTTCATAGACCTATAAATCTAATGCAATACAAACTGAGATTCCCGGATTTTAAAAACCATCTAGGGGCGCCTGGGTGGCTCAGTCAGTTAAGCATCCGACTTCAGCTCAGGTCATCATCTCACAGTTTGTGCGTTCGAGCCCTGTGTTGGGGTCTGTGCTGATGGCTCAGAGCCTGGAGCCTGCGTCAGATTCTGTGTCTCCCTCTCTCTCTGCCCCTCCACCGCTCATAGTCTCTCTCTCTCTCTCAAAAATAAACACACATTAAAAAAAAAAAACACATCTAAAAGGTATCAATAATCTGTCTCGTTTAGTCAGGATTAGGTGCAATTTAAAATTGGAGGTTGGGTGTGCTATAAATAGGTCACCTTTTAAATGTATCTTCCTACTCTGTCACTTGATTTGTAAATAAAATGGGAAGTTACTCTACCAGTTAACATGTGGTGCCACATGCCTGAGATTGTGGTAATTGTGGCACCATGTTTGTAAAATGGCTCCTGGGGGGTGGGGGGAAACAGCTCTTCGACATTTGGGAACAAGAAAAACACTGCACAGTAATTCACCAAAGCAGGGAATGCCACTGCAGTGCATTTGTGTTTAAACACCCAAGGAGACTTTCTAAAAGTATTCTCATTATTTAAATTCTGACGGGAAATTACAAGTTTTCAAAAATAGTTTTTCCTGCCACCCAAAATTAATTTGTCCTGTAATCTGAAAGCCGGGAGATAGGACACAGTGCCCGTCTCTAAGAAAGGGGAGCGTTCCTTAGGCAGAGGGCAAAAGAGCCACAGTGGCATTCCTGGCTTCGGAGGAGGGACCGGCAGCAGGATCACTTCAGAGAGCCGGGCTTTCCGGGGAGACGGCCCGTCCTTCCCTTTAAGCCCGTTCCACGGGTGTCTGTCCATGGCCGAAGGCCTTCCTTCAGGCCAGGTTACCAAACCAGAAGACAACTCTCGCGGTAAGGACGGTCGAGAGGTTCCGAAACGTTGCCCCTTTTTCTTAGAAGAACAATCGCTAACCTATTTGTCACATCGAAAGGATCACAGCTGCCTCTCTTCAGGAAGACTAAGCGCGTCGGTCAGGAAAGGAAAGAGGTGGTAAGTCATTATGGACTTTCTCGGCTGTCAGCATTCCTCCCTCCAGCTCTCTATTCAATTGACCTTTTCTAAACACTTGAAACTTGATTTAAAGCAGTCATGATGAACATCTGCATGTGATCAATCACAAAAATTGCTAACCACCCCCCCCAAAATCTTTCCTCACACAAGCTTTGACGATTTCATAAGATGTCCTAAAACGTGTAAACTATAGTAATAAGTTTCTATTTTTAAAAGACAAGCCCCTCGACCCGCCTTTCGCCTTTCGTCTTGGAAACAGCAGCAGAGGCGAGCCGGGGCTTATTTATTTACTATGTAGACACGGCTGCAATCATTGTTTCCCAAACTATCTTTTAGTCAGGTGATGCATTCCCTGCCCTAACACAGCTGTGCTCGACGGAAGATAAAGAATATGAAGCTTTACCTGAGTGTCTATGGGAAGCCATGGCTCAGAGACCAAGTTCAGGAGCGGCACCTAGACCAGTCTTCCCTCACCCTCAGCTGATAAGGCTGTGGCTCATTTGTGAACATACATTTAAGGGGAAGCGGCTAACACAAAAATAACCGAGAGCAGATGGCCCACCCCTCCCCAGAGATCATAACCTTAATCCCACTAGAAAATTCTTAACCATTTTAGGTGATCCAAGGGAGAAGAATAGGACCCAGTAAAAATACCAAACACTACATATAAATACCTGTGGAGCGACTCAGCATCCAAATTAGCTCCAGAGCCAGAGAGGCCACATAGAAAGTCATCCCTGTACCGGAATAAAATTTGGACTCAGCTCTGGCATAGCTTAACGCTGAGCCACCCTTATTAATCCACTTTATATGCCTAAACAGCTTGCACTGGGCCCTACGAAGAACTCAGTTTTGTGCTGCTAATGACAGACTGATGTTAACCAGTGTAATTAAAAGGCATTAGGCACCAGGAACACACAGAGCGGGGCACCGTCCATGTCCTCCTCGGTGTGTACCAGAGACCAGCAGAATCCTGAAGGAGCGAGGCTGGCCACACGTCTTCTCTGTGTCAGATGAGAGACATACACATAGATGCCCGTCAAGGACACAAGGACAATGCTTTGTCCCACGAATGAAATCTGCTTTTCAGCGTCAGGGACAACAAAAGTAAAAATACGGATGAAAATGGAGAGGGAAACCTAACGTGTTGTAACAGCTGGAGGACGGCCCGTAAGTCCCTCCGTGACCCTGCGCCCGTCCCGTCTGGCCTTATCCACAGCCCCCCTTGCGCCCTTCGCTCCAGCCTCACGCTGGCCTCCTCGCCCTCCAGACGTGCCCAGCCTGGGGCCCCGACAGCCGCCCTCCCCCGCCCCCCCACAGAGCCTCTCGCAGTTGCTCGGCTACCTCCTTCCAGGCTTTGCTCCAAGTCACTTTCAGTGGCATCTCACTGGACCCATTTCAAACTGCAACCGCGCTCCCTGTCCCGTCTCTACCCCCTTCCCCGATTTATTCCCCACAGTAACTGTCGAAAAATGAATTAGAAGAAGCAAAAAGTGTCCATCGAGCCTCATATAAAAACCCCAACACAGTCCCACCTGGAACTCAGAAAGTGTCTTTGGCAGTGAACATCAAGGAAGGCATCTGAATGGATGAGTTTTACGAATCTTTTTTTAAATGTTTATTTTTGAGAGAGAGAGAGAGAGAGAGAGAGAGAGAGATGAGTGGGGGAGGGGCCAAAAGAGAGGGAGACAGAGGATCAGAACCGATGCAGGGCTCACATTCATGCACTGTGAGATCATGAGCTAAGCCAAAGTCAGACGTTTAACCCACTGAGCCACCCACGTGCTCCCGAGTTTTAAAATTCTTACACTCTTCAAATGTTTAATGAAAAAGTTATTCCAACAGCTGAACTTGTAACTTCTAGTTAGCTGGAAAATGACAGAACAACAAAAGCCAGGATGTTACAGGCAAATTTATCATGTGTTGGGTCCAGGAATCGGTCTGGGACAAGAGAGGGGGTTGCGCTGTGCCCCCCAGCCCGCCCTGGCCCGTCTCAGCGGCCTGACAAAACGCTGCAGGGAACCTGGCCGGTTGGGAAACAAGGGTCAATGTGTCTCCTGGCAGAAATGGGCGTTTTGTAGGAGATGATGGACCGTTATGCACCGGAAAGCAGATTTTAGGGGGGTGCGTTCTGAGGCAGAGCCTTCCTCCAGGAAGCCAGTCTGACTTCAAGCCCCGCACGAGGGGGAGTGTTCTTTCAGCGAGCGCAGCAGTTAGCATTTGGAAAAGCCCCAGCAGAGTATGGACAGACTGATGGCCTCATCCAGCTTGCAAACACATCTATTTTGCCCGAAACACAGGAGAAAATATACCAACCGGAGAGTTTCTTTCTGATCTGTAAGTGGCGGGCTACGACGAGCGGTGCGAGCGGGAGGCTGGCGGTTAGTCCGCCTGCGGCTGCCCCCCACGCCCACCCCCAGGTTGACTTTGCCTTCCTTCCCCAGCCTCCGGAAGCCTGACCGCTGCCTGCTCGGACACGTGTCCCCACTGCCCATGGCCTCGAGTCCCAGAACTGCAACTTGCAGGAGAGCAGAGCAGGAAAGGCCCTGGGTGAGGAGAGAGACAGTCTCTGACGAGGAGAGCTGGGAGCCCTGCCCCGCCCAGGGTCCGCGGCTCAGAACCCCTGGCGGCCATTTAGCAGACACCACAGCAGTCGCGCCCTTCACGAGCGTCTGAGCCAAGTGCGTTACACATTAACAGCGTGATGTTTAATAATTTCCTCAATAATCGCTGCGGTGTTTACAGAGCGAGCGCCTGTTTCTACTGTTGCCGGAGCCGGCCGCTGTTGGGCGAACACATCTCTTTACTGTCTGGGGGCCACGTCCCAGGCCTTCTATTCTCTCACGCCGCGGCGTGCGTCGGGGTGATTTTCCAGCGAGTGTTAGGCATCGGAACCCCTAAGCTGCCTCTGGCATGGAACCCTCCGAGAACCATTCACTTCCAAGGCTCTCTGCACGCTTCTGTCTCCCAGCTATTCTGCAGCGTGACCTCCTCGTGGGCTCCGCCTGCAGATAACGCCATCCCCTGCTGTCCATTACTTTATAAGGCAAACGGCAGATACCCTACTATGCGGAGCAAGGGATTTTTCTGGTCACAGAGACTACCGTACGGCCTTTTCTTGCAACTGCATCAGAATCAATATACAGAGGACCGTCACCGCAGCAGATACAAGGCGGCGTCCAGCCTTATCGCAGGCAGGGGCGTGCCCAGGGGGTGCCAGTAAGACCTGCCAGATATGACCTATCTGGTCCCTGAAGAGTGGGTAAGAGGGGCCTTCCGAGAAAATGCAGTGCCAGCAAAGCGGCACGTGGCCCCTCGGGGACGGGAGCCCGGGATCAGGAAGTGGGGCACATGACGTCGGGAGGGCGGGCCACACCACGGACGGAGGGCCTTCGAGCAATAAGAGGAGGAAGGGAGCCTGGGGGCGGGAGGCAGCCTGGAAGGGTCCTGCCCGCTCCGGATGAGGCCGAAGAATGAGCACAGGCGGTGGCTAGCACCACGAGGGACACCGTGGGGCGGGACCGGAGGGGACAGAGACGGCGGGTCCTTGGACGTCAGAGTTCTGAGTGATCGGGGTGATGACAGGGAACTTTACTTGGCCCGTTACAAGGAGCTTCTGCCGAGGTGTCAGCGGCTCCGAGCTGTCTCTGTTGCGTGTCAGGAGAGAAGTAGGCAAAACCGCGAGGGCCCTGGGGGAGTCACGTCTGTGGGCACTCGGGCACCGCAACCCAATCCTGGACTCTCAACCTCAGGAGCACCCCTGGGAGGATCAAACTTCACCCACGGGTCAAACACGGCAAATTCAGTGACCCAGTTGGCCCACGCCTCGGGGGTTCCTCATTTCCGCCGCCTGGCTTGTGGTCACCCTCCTCCTTCTCCCATAGTTTTCGTTCACCAAAGAAATCTGCAAACGGTTGAGAACTCTTCCAGACAATGACTGCCATTAGTCATGGCCAGACGCAAGAGCCCGACGGGCACGTGCCATGGAGTCTTTGTGGACACGCCAGCGGTTCATCTCAATCACGCCACACCCTCCTCCTCCTCCTCCTCCTGCCTACCACTAAGTCATACACTCAGCAGATTTTGTCCCACAATGTAAGTGTCCGGCTACTCGTCCCTCCGCCAACAGTCTTACTGAGTGACTCTGGCTGCGAGATGAAGGCACCCGGTCACGTACTATGATATGCGGTGAGGCCACGCTGGACTCTCCGGACCACTTCTCAGCCAGTGCAGCTTCGGCCCATCTCACGGTCCTGTTAATCTTCGGGGTGGGAAGAGTATTTTTTCTTCCTGACACGTCAAATTTTGCGAAGTCACTGCTCGAATGGCACGATTCCCTCAGAATTAACTGAGGGAGCCCCCGTAGAACCACATGGGAGCGATTTCATCACGCAAGATCCAACGGAAAGCGAGCCCCCAGAATTGTGCCTCCCCAGAGGGTCTCTGAATTGCAGAGCAAAGGAAAGGGGCCCCGAGAAAGGACAGTACCTGCCACCAGTGAGGGAAGGTGTAGGAAATGGAAGACCCTGCAGATAGGCAAGTACCTTGAAAATGCTAATTCACTCCAAAGACCAACATCTCACAATTGACCTTAGATGGTTTCCTTGTACTACTCATAGATTAAGAATTTAAACACATGCCTTGGCCTCTGCCATTTGATTTTTGAAAACGTCACTGTATGATTAGGAATAGTTTTATTTTTTTTTTATTTTCTTAAAGATTTTGTTTTGTTTTGTTTTAAAAGTTTATTTGTTTTGAGAGAGAGAAGAAGAGAGTGGGGGCGGGGAATAGAGAGAAGGAGAGAGAATCCCATACGGGGTCTTGCACTGTCAGTACAGAGCCCGATCAGGGGCTCAATCCCACAAACCGTGGAGATCATGACCGGAGCCAAAGCCCGATGCTTCACTGACTGCGCCACCCGGTCACCCCTAAAGATTTTATTTTTAAGTAATCTCAACACCCAATGTGGAGCTAGAACTCAGAACCCTGAGATCGAGAGTCACATGGTCCACTGAGGCAGCCGGGCACCCCAGGAATAGTCTTAAATGTCCCCAAAGTCTCCTATAGTGTTCCTAGACTCTCACCAAGATGTAGGAATGATCCCAACCACATCCTATAAATATTTTTATGGGCTTCCAACCAGAAATCACCAGTGTGGACAATGCTGAACAAATGATTTTCCAAGTAAGCCACCATGGTGATCTCAGATTTAAAAAGAAAAAAAATTGAAGTGGCACTTAAAAAAAAGAAAATAAAGAAAAAAATGAGAGGAACAAAGACACAGACACCGGGAAGAGTTTTAGGAGGAAATATATAATAAAAATGCAGAATCTCAGATCAGAGGAAAATAAATGTTTCATGAAACCAAGAAGCTAGCAGGGATAGATCTTTGTCATATTTGAGGTGTTAAAATTCTCTTCCAGTCTATTTCTACCGTCCACTTGTGATATATCTGTTTTCTTTCCATGTTGCCATGTGCTGTGACTCACGACGCCCTTTCAGTCATGCTAAGTCCTGGCAGTCACCAAGCCCACCTGTTACGGACATTTCAAGCCTCTGATAGATGCTCGAGGGCTAAACATTCCATGACCCTAGTCTATAATTTACCCAGCCGATTAATATCCATAACAGGAAAGGACAGGACATCAAATAAGCTCCCGTCTCTTTATTCTTAATGCTGTTAACTGGGGTCGGCTGCCTTGACCAGAAGCGTCGTCATAATGCCTTGTGAGCCCTGCTTCCTGATGGGGGAGCGCACCTAGTAACATACAATGTGTCTTCATTTACCAAAAGACTATAATTAATACCCTGCCTATTATGCCCTGGCTCGGCCCTGGAATTCGGGACAAAGGTCGGAAAGCCTTGTTGAGTGGGGCACAGAGTGGCAGTTGGGACGCAGTAGGAAGGAGACAAAGCAGTGGTCTGGGGGTCACTCAGGAAGTATCCATTTTGTTAGGCGATAGGACCGACTGACTGTGAGGGGGCAATCCAGGGTTCTGGAGGATTGAAATGACATGAAGGTGAAAGCCTCACTTGGTCCCCACCTGCCAAGTCCCTCCGAGGGCCATCATTTTCTGCCTGAGCAGTGTCACAATCTAGATTCAAAGCACACACTCACAGGCAGACCAGGAGGGTGGTGGTCCCTAGTGAGTCATGTCTGAGAGACCAAGCGCGAATGGCTCTCTGCGGGAACAGCTACTCTGTTTGCAAGGTTACACTGTGAAAATGCCAGGGGAAGACCAGAGTAAAGGTCGGTGTGGTCTGGTGGGCGGCCTATCATGACGTGACTGCCCCTACGGGTAGCTCGTTTTGTCCATCTGAGCATGGTGAGGACAGAGGAGAATGGCTGGGGGCCGTGCACGACGCCACATTCACAAAGACTGCTTTAGTTTCCCCATCTGTCGTTTCGGGGTTGGTAATGACCTCAGATAGATACCACGTGGCCCAGCCACCCCATTTGACAGATGGGAAAACTGAAGCCCCGAGCTGGGACAGGACCTGCTTCACTCCATCAGCAGCAGCCCCAGATCTAGAAGCGCAGTGTCTGGACCCCCAGTGTCCCATCCCTTGCACACCACGATGCTTCCAGCAAGAGCTAATTACTCATGGTAGCAGAAAACTCGGGACCATGCTTTATGGTCCCTTGACTTGAGAGAGTCATAGGCAGAAGCTCGGTGTCCAGGTCACGGACCTCAAGACAAAACGACAGTAAAACACTCCAGGTTCTCTCTTGCTACAGTGAGAGTCTAGTCAGAGACCATCGACTTCGGCTGAGGCAGCGGGGAAGCGGCAGGTGCTGTGGAGCCAGAGAGGGAAGGTCCAGGTCGATGGAGGGGTAAAGCGTCCTCCTACAACAGCTGACACTCCAGGAGCACGAGCGAGCGGTTCCAAAGCTCTGGAAGTCAAGCAGCATGCTCACCGTGCCAGGCAGCGGGTACATGAATAGAATGACAGGAACACGAAGTCCAGCAAATAGAACACGAGAAGCAGTCTGCAGTGAGGGTGGCTGAAGGCACCAAAGGTCACGCACTTGGAAAGAGGACATCACATTTATCTCAAATCCCAACCCTTCTTGTTCGTTTTCAAGCAAGTGTGACGGTCAAAGAGAACAAATACGTAAACAAGTACCATGTGTAAGTAAGACTGGCCTGTCTCGGGGGCAGAGAATCTGCTGCATGCGGTGGAATTCCGATCAAATGGCGTCCACCGGGCCTTAACCATTTTGGAGGGCTTCGGGGGAAGAAAGTCAAGTCTTAGTTTTATAGACGACTGGCGGGACAACTAACACCGCTCTAAGATGAGCAACGTGGAGTTTGCTCAGAGTTTGATACGGGCGGCTCTGTTTTATAAAGTTTCAAGGGAATTCTGCAGTGGCGAAGGGCACGGGCCCTGGAGCATCTGGCATCGAATCCAGTCTCCACCACTTACTGGTTGCGTGCAAGCAAATTCTACTGAATGTCTCTGTGACTCGATTTGCGCATCTGTAGAACGGGGATGACAGGAGTGCCTAGGTTGATAGGGTTGCTGGGAGAAATAAAGTGCTAACCCTGCAGAACAGTGGCCGGCGCCCAGTAAGCACAAGATATTGCTATGTATCCGATTATGATGCTCTAACGACGAGGATTCCCAAGCAGCAGACTCCTGCAAAAGGAAAATTTCTTTTCAAACTTATCAGTTCACAGGCACACGTGAAAAACAGGCAACAGCCCCACTGTGAGGGTTACGGGCCTGACGTGTCTCCAGGACGACAATACGTAATGTCCTAGGGACTCAGAGGAATCCGCCTCTGGCAGCGGGATAGCCCAAAAGACACAGCTGCACATCCCGCATGGACACAGACGGTTTAGGGACAGGCGACGGACACCTCGGAAAGACAAGGTGCTCTCTTGATCCTCTAGTGAAAATAAAAGATCCACTGTGTGTAGGTCGCCTGCTCAGACTTGGGGTCAGGAAGGAGTTTTTCCTACATCCCTTCTACAAAGTGAGGTCCTAGCGAGCCTAATAGATGATTAAACTTTCCAACACAACCAATACAGGCTTGCTTTGATGAAAGCCCTTAATGAGGCGGGCCACCCGTGGATTGCCTCTCTGACCTCCAGTTGGCCCAAGAAGGCTACGAATGAGAAGAGACTACCTATAGCATCAGAAACAGTAGCTCTGGCCAGAGCGTTGGTTACTTTTGTACCTTTGACGGGAGTTAATTTATTTTTACACATTGTTTAAGCATCACACTACACTAAGAATTTAGTGACTATTTCTAAGGTTTCATATTTATTTTTGAGAGAGAGAGACAGCACGCGAGCAGGGGAGAAGCAGAAAGAGAGCGGAACACAGAATCCGAAGCAGGCTCCAGGCTCTGAGTTGTCCGCACAGAGCCTGACGCGGCGCTCGAACTCACAAACCTCAAGATCATGACCTGAGCCGAAGTCGACACTCAACTGACTGAGCCACCCAGGCGCCCCTGATGTGAGTGAATTCTGAATGAATGCCAAGGACATGGATCTCAAAGACCTATCTTTCTAGGCCACTCAGAGGAAGGGCTCAGCAGCTGATGTAAGGGGACACTTAGCTTAAGCAAGCCACAGGAAGGCTTCGGGTCTCAGGGGTGGCGTGACTGAAAGATGCATCATCTACCTCACTGCTGAGCAAGGCAATACTGCGGTCACCCCCCCGCACCCACCCCTAGACGAATTCTGGTTTAAGCATCAGAGTTGGGAAAACTTATAGAACAGTTACCTGACCAACCCACAGACAGGCCGGATGCTGCAGTGGTAAATGTCCTGCTGGATGACAGCTCACAGGGTCGCGGCACCTGTGATGTGCTAGCGACGAGGTCCCGGAAGAGGAGCTGCACCTGTCAGGCCCACCGGCCTCCCTCCTTTTAGGAAGGGCTCCTGAAACTCGGTGACTCAGCTCAACCCAGGAAAGTCAAAGAAAGGGAACGAGGGGGGCAGCTCCTGGGAGGAGGGAGGCAGTGCAGGGGTGGGGGTCCCTCTCGGGCCACTTGCCAGGAGAGAAAGGGCAGACTGGTCCAAATGATTCTCTGAGGCTCCGGGGCAAACCTGCCATATCCTTCTCTCCCAGCGCCACGGACGGGGGAAGGCCGACAGCCACAGCATCCCATCCCGCGTACGGAACGTCCTTTCTCTCAATCCGGGCTTCCTTCTTTTGGGTTAATGGCATCCCCCGATAAAATGAGGAGATCACTGGCGCGTGTTAGTGGAGCCGCTAGGAGGGTATTAAGGCCTCTGGTGTCATCAGTGAGCCCATGCAGACTATTTTCCAAAGGAAACACTTCATACATGGAACCGTAAGGTTATTCACTGTTTTCTGTATTCATAGTGATTCTTAAAACATGTTTCCATGCTCATGACTCCAAGTTATTTTTTCATTTTATGTATTAAGACACAAGTTACACACCATAAAATTTACTCTTTCAAAGCATACACTCCAGTGGTTTTTAGCACATTCATCAAGTTGTGAAACCATCACCCTCATCTGATTCCAGAACATTTTCATCACAAAGAAAGACACCCTGTGGCCATCAACAGTCACTCCCTAGACCCCCCCCCCCCCCCCCCGTTTCCTGCAGCCCCCCCCCTCCCCGGCAACCACTAATCTAATTTCTGTCTGTGGATCTGCCTATTCTGGACACTTCTGTATAAATGGGATCATACAATGTGTGTGATCTTTTGTGTCCGGCTTCTTTCATTAAGCCTGATGTTTTCAAGTTTCCTCCATACGGTAGCATGAATCAGTACTTCATTGTATTTTACTGCCGAATAATACTCCATTGTACAGATACGCCACACCGTTTGTTCACTCGTCTGTTGATGAACACAAGCTGTTTCTTCATTTTAGCGACTATGAATGATGCTGCTATTGAACGTTCTTTTTTGTGTATGGATTTCTTTTATTTTTTAAATATTAAAATGTTTTGGGGGCGCCTGGGTAGCTCAGTTGGTTAAGTGTCGTACTTTGGCTCAGGTCATGATCTCACGGTTCATGGATTCAGGCCCCGTGTCAGGCTCTGTGCTGACGGCTCAGATCCTGGAGCCTGCTTCAGATTCTGTGTCTCCCTCTCTCTCTCTCTCTGCCCCTCCCCTGATCACACTCTGTCTCTCTCTCTATCAAAATTAAATAAACATTAAAAGAATATTAAAATTTTTTTTCTAAAAGTACAAAAGAGCATATAGTGAGAAGTCTTCCTCTCTTGCCTGTCCCCAAACATCCACTTTCTTTCTCCGTTAGTTACCAATGATCCCAGTGTCTTCTTACGGTTCCAGAGACACTGGGCATATGAAAGATACATAGCTGTATACAGATTTTCTTCTCCCTTGAACACAACATGGTGGTGATGTGCTACACATACTCCCGTACACCTGGCCTTTTCTAATCTGTATATTGTAGAAAATTCGGCCTGTTAGCACTGAAAGAGCGTCCACTTTTATAATGTACATAGTATTCACCTGTGTAGATATACCATGATTTTCTTTTTTTAATGTAAGGTTCTTAACGTGTGCTTACTTTTGAGAGAGAGAGAGAAATAGAGAGACAGAGCGCAAGCAAGAGAAGGGCAGAGAGAAAGGGAGACACAGAATCCGAAGCTGGCTCCAGGCTCTGAGCTGTCAGCACAAAGTCTGATGCGGGGCTCCAACTCAAACTGTGAGATCATGACCTGAGCTGAAGTCAGATGCTTAAGCGACTGAGCCACCCAGGTGCCCCGATATACCACAATTTTCTTAATCAGTCCCTTATTGACAGATATTTGTTTCTAGTCTGTTATTACAAAAACACTGTGAGAAATACGCCAAGTTCAAAACCATGGAATGAACCAACCAGTAAAAGTAGTAACTTAGTGTAATCGGATTGCCTTCCTCTGACATACGGCAGGGGTCAGTCAGATGCATGAAGAGAGTTGTGACTCCCAAGAGAAGGGAGAGAGGAAACGGAAAGGGATGAAAGGATCTCAAGCAGATCAGGCAAGCACCCTCCGAAGCTCACTGAAATGGCAGATTAGTTTGGTCCAGGCAGAGAAGACGCCGTGGGGAAATCCCCTGCCAACTACGCTAAGGCTACCCTCAGTTAATAAGCCACCCAGAGAGGAAGTGGCTTTTGATTCCAAGTCTAGTGCTCTTTGCACCAAACCATAATGCCTTGCGATGAATTACCAAACAGGAAACTGAGTAAAACACGTATCCAGACGACGTCCACATAGACTCACGCCGCGCCGCACTGTGACAGATTAGCGCCAGCGGACCATCTCTGTCCCAGCGCTACGGAGGCACTCAGTGCTCACCGAGTCTGTGCGCTGGGAAGCTATAAGGCGCCTCTGGAATTGGATTTTCAGATGTTCATGTGCTCCCCTTTACCTATTTTTAAAAACGAAACGTGGCTTCTCAGCTGGGGGTTATAATGGAGTGACCTGCGCTGGGCACAAGCCCGCCTGGATGATTTTAGACTGGCAACAGGTCACTGATGCATGCCACCGCCGAAGTGTCCGGCTCTGAGTCACAGGTCTGACCTTCAATCTGCATGCTGGGAAAACAAAACACCATCTCCCTTCGTTACAGAAACCTGCTAGGGATTTTTCGACTGTCTGTAGCAGGGTTGTCAATTAACCCTGTGTTTCTTTTTTCCAGCAGAAGAGTAGCTGGGAATCTGTAGTCTCAAAAGTCAGTCTTTTCTGAAATGGGAACTGGTTTTTGCGAGGTCACATAACTAACCGAGTCCAGGTGACTCATGTTCTATTTGCCACTGACCAACTTAGATTGTACCTCCCGGCTTCTATGGACAAACGAGAAAAAGAAACGTCGCCAGCACCACACTCCAAGCTCACAGCGGACACTTCAAAAGTTAACTCTTTGTCTCTGTCTGCCCCTCCCCTGCTCGTGCTTGGTCTCTCTCTGTCTCTCAAAAATAAATAAACGTTAAAAGAAAATTTAAAGAGAAAGAAAGGGGGCACCTGGGTGGCTCAGTCAGTTGAGTGTCCGAATTTGACTCAGGTCATGATCTCGAGGTTCGTGGGTTCGAGCCTCGCGTCGGGCTCTGTGCTGACAGCTCAGAGCCTGGAGCCTGCTTCAGATTCTCTCTCTCTGCCCCTCCCCTGCTTGTGTTCTGTCTCTCTCAGTCTCTCAAAAATAAATAAATGTTAAAAAATTTTAAAAAGTTAACTGTGGATTTCAGGAAATGCGGCTGATGTTTATAATTCGGCATAACATATGCAAATCGACCGAGAAATAGGACTACTAGATTTTTGTTAGATGTTAAAACAGAGATCCCCAGTCAAAGTGTTGTGGCAATTCAGTGTGGCAAACCAGGAGCATTATAAATATCGCAAAACCAAATTAACTGCAACTCACTTCAAACTGTCTACTTAGTTGGTGTCACAAATAAGTGCTGAGGCCTAGATAAATGATCACAACGGGCAAGGAAGTGAGCAGAGAGGAGATTAACTCAGGAGCTTGGCAACTTCAAAGCCAATTACAACTTAACTTTGTAAAAACAGAGAAAACACATAAAAGTTAAATTAATTTTAAGCTTTCATTTAATGAGAAGACCAGGAGCATTTTGTTGCCGTCGTTGTTTTGTAACCCAAGGAATGAGCAATAGACATGGAATCGGAAATGCCAGTGAGAGTCCCCGGCTCTGTTGGCTCTTTTTCCTTCCCCATCGATACAACGGGGACATAAATGCCTGTCCTGCTTTCTCTATCAGACTGTTTCAGGAACCACGTTACATCGCATGTGCCCAGGTACTGTATGAACTGAAAAGCAATATCGAAATAAAGATTTCTAAAAGAAGAGACAAATATATACACATATCAGGCTTTGTACCAAAGCAGGTAGCGCGCCCTCGTTTCTCAAGTCTTCGCAGGGCCCACACCCCACGATTTTCAAAAAAGACATATGCCCGTTTATCATGCACCATAAAATCTAGGAGCAGATCACTGGAAAAAGACGGACAACCTCCGTGACGGGGATTTTCTCTCTCATCAGGCCACACGTTCCAGGATAGAGAAGTTAGAAAGAGTCATATGGGTCTTTCGCTTTTACTTCGGGTCTAGCTATGTAATCCTCTTGTATTTCGTTACTATTTAATTCTCTGCAGAGACACAAGGATCTGGCGACAAATGTATAATAGGCAAGCTCCACATAATCTTGGTTCTTTGCTTTGATCTACAAATCAAAAGCATACCCCTCTGCACACGGGCAGAGGGCGATTCTAGCTCCCTTAAGTAACAGACACAGTTTACCGTTTGGTCTTCGCAAAGAGACTAATTTGGAAATCACCCAACAGAAGAAAACCTGAAGCCAAGGGTAGTTTGAAGACTTCTATCCTGGAAAAACCAAAGGAAACAAGGAGCACTTTTTTATTTCTGTTGTGGGAAGGGCTGGAGATTTAGTAACAACTTGAAGAAGTGAGTTAATCCCTTTGTAACATAGCCAAGGCAGGGTTTATTTTCTTACTGTTATGATGGTAACTTAGAACACACAGGACAACAATATCAAATATCAATTCCCTCCAGAGCTGTAACTTTCTAAATGTAGTAATTAGTAATTTGTCAAGATCATCGTTCGACAGTTTCTACACAGTCATTTGAACCTCCATGCCACGTTCTGTAGCACATCCTCAAATGCCATCGGATATCAACCAGGTACCGTTTTCATGAAAGAAGGCTACAGGTGTTATAGATGGATAAACGGAGACATTAAAAAGATTAAGTGTCTTGCCTTAAGAGAGGGGGGCGAGGTCAAACTAAGAATAGAAATGCAAATCCTGTCACCTGTTCTAACCATAAATCTAGATGACTGTCCACCTTCCGGGCAGCAATAAGTACACAGTCTAATCAATTTCTGTGTGTTTTAAACATACGTGTTGCAGGGAGAAAACAAATCTTCTAAGAGGACCTATGGAAATATTTAGTTACGGCAGTGCCAAACATACAGGCTACGGAATATAAAGTATTCGGACACAAAACAACTCTCTTCCAAAATTAAATCTGACTGATGATAGTACCTAAATGTTAATGGAATGATTCAAGCACTTGAGTTGTAACAAAAGCCAGACGCAGTTTTCGCCTGCTCTATTAGACCACAGGCAGTTAATCGGCTGTGTTATTGGTGCTTAGGCCACCCTCACAGAACAGGCCAGTCACATCCTGAGATCGAAGAGCAAGTCGGTGGTAGAGAGGAATCAAGACCTCTGTGAGGCAACAGTCTCTTCTAGGACCAAAGTACATATAGTTCTATGATGCCAAGGTCTTTTTATGGGTCTGAAAGGGCAGTGTGTCTATCTGAGGAGGCTGGTAAAGTCTCTACAACTACCTATGCATAACATGGTTGTATTCCATAATTTTGTTGTATTCGTGTTCTACGGACACATTTAAAATGGATCTAACCACCCAGTTCGCCCACGTCCCACATCTACTCCCTTTCCCAAAGATCATCTGCCCTAACTTTTTGGTCTTCTGTGTTACGTTCTCTTGGAGGTCAGAGATGGGGAACATGGCGGAGACCCGCTTCTACCGACAGCGACAGCAGCTGGCGCTGAGGCGGAAGCTACAGATCAGCCCCTCTGGGGAAGGGGAGAAGCTGCTTGGAAATGCTTTTAAGGGATCTGCCAGCTAACTCAAGAGTGCAAGTGAAGACTTCCAGAAGGAAATCTACCCAGCCAACCCCCTGGGCCAAGGGAGAGTCTTTGGACACGATTCTGGGGATTGAGAATAAAGGCAACAACAACACAGCTTTGCAAGAATGTAGAGAGCACTTTCCGTACAAAGAGGGGCAAAAGCCATACACTAACATCTTTTCACCTCCATCCCGGTCTCACTGTTCCAATTGTAACGAGGGTGGTTTTTTTTTTTTTTTTTTTTTTTTTTTTTTTTTTTTAATAATTTGCACTTAACACCTTGACACCAGGGTTTGGGATCGGATCCAGCAGAGACCAATTTAGTCCTCAGTTAACGGCTCCTCTCTGCTTTCCAAATAAAGTAGATTTTGTTGGAGTGACCAATACTTGCTGTTTATAACACTTTTAAAGACGAGCCTGCCTCTCTGTGAGAAGTGGAAGTTATCTGGCTCCTGCCTCAACAATGAAAACAAAATCTACAAGGATACCCCCCCTTTATTAGGGTCAGCATCGTCTTAGTCACGAGAAAGTTCAGATTTAAAAATACACCAGTATTCTTTTCCAACTCCATGCCAGAATTCCAGAAAATCTGTTACTTTTAAAATAAGGCTTCTAAATATTTTTCCCAGTAAAACGGAGCATTTATTTTACATCTTGCATTAGGGCTCACTTGCATACTGCTCAAAACACCAGACTCCAAGTGTGTAAAATATATACAGCTACTTAACTGGTAAAATGTACTGCGTTTAGTTTGAAATGCATCCAAAAATAATATGGAATTATGGATAGATAGAGGGATGGGTAGATCTGGTGATCAAACAGATACAGTAACGTGTTAATGATGGGTACACAGGTGTTCCCCAAGAAATCATTCCCACTTTGAAAACCTTCATAAGATGTTGGGGGAAAATACAACATAGATAAGCAAACATTTTAAAACACAACAGAAGCCACACACAAGCAGGTGCTGGCTTCCAAAAGGCATTTTAGACTCTGAGCACAGAATGCAGTCCAGTCCAGAATGACAGCGAGTACCGTGGCCTTCATCTGAAAGAGATCTGCCAAAGCCATTGTAAAGCCTCTCAGGCATAATCAAAGCAGCCCCAAAAAACTCCTCATGAACTGCAATACTGCACACATACATCTTCAGACTTCGGGTGAGCAGTCTGAGCTATGGGCCAAAAGAGGGACCTTTTAGAAGGTTCCCTAATCCATTCACATGGCCCCAACTGAGAGATGACACAGGAGCCAGCCTCCAACCTCTTAACTACCTTTCCCCTTTTATGGCCGTTTCGAGCGGAGAGCATATGCTCATCTGTTTCCAGATTCCTAAAGGTACCAGAAAAAAAAATCTAAATATAACAGATGGCTAAGCGCTCGTGGTAACTGGAAACCAAACTGTAACTTCAGCTTTTTCAAGCCGATGCCTTAACACCATGGCTTTAGTGGAATGGTCTCGCCGAAGATCTTTTGTCTTTATTCCCGAAACAGGAACATTACCCTGGCTTTGATGGATGACAGGTAGGTGTTGTCCAAAACTTTATTTTAAGTTGACATTAATAACCTTTACTTATTTTCAAGTCAATCGGTAGGGGTTCTCCGGTATGGTAAAATTTACCACAAAACGTGGTGGAGTGTGTCTGTTGGTTTTTGTCAGTTTTTTAAATAGTTCAATACACTCTGAAAAATCTAATTCAAACGTTGAAGTCTCTGCAACATTTCTATGAATTCTAGGGTTCCCCACAACATAATGGAAAAACCATTAGAATGGAAGGACCCATGGGCGCCTGGCTGGCTCAGTGGGTGAAGTGTGTGACTCTTGATCTTGGGGTCATGAGTCTGAGCCCCACGTTGAGTGCACAGATTACTTAAAATTAAAATCTTGGAAAAAAGAACGGAAAGACCCCACATTTGTACTGTGTTTATTACATCTATGATCCCCCTGCCCCCGGGGGATCAGCCACTAAACCTTCCCTAGACTTGGGGTAAGTGGTAGCACCCTGGTAACTTCCTGGCTCTGAACCACTTTCCCATCCTTTATGACACCTAGCTCTAACCTTTCACCCTCCTAGCCTCAATCCCAACTGGAGCTCCAGTTTTCCTCATATAAATAAGACCCTCAACTCTGTGTCCTTGGCTGGCCTTCCAAGTCTCAACGAGACAAACAGGGTGACCGTGTAACGTGGGGGAGAGGGGACGGTGATGTGTACATGTTTGTATGCTTGCTATAATTAGAAAACCAAACACCCCAGAGTCTGAGAAGGGAGCTCATTTCCAATTCAACTTACCATCTCTTCTTAGGCATCATCGAAACAAACGCCAGAACCTTAAAAAAACTGAAAGCAGCTCTAAGAATGTCAAAATTGAAACCATGTACTGATATGCACGCTCAAGTGTTCAGGGGTAACGTATATGGATGCTGACAGTTGACTTTGAAATGCATCCAAAAATGAAGACAGACTAATGCATGGACGGATATGTGATTTGGCAAACACAGTGAAAGGCTGAACTGTAGAAGCTGGGTGGTGGGAATATGAATATTTACTGTAGGACTTCAACTCTGCTCCCTATTTGAAAACTACATAATGCAATGCTGCAAAACAACGATGCCATGCCATAATGAGGCAGGAGGGACTGCTGTGTTCCAGAACATGCCCCAACGATATCAGCAATTAGAGGAACAGGGAGTCAGATAAAGATCCTGAGATAGCCCTGGGTAATACCACAGTAATGATACCTATGGTTTCTAATTCATAAAATGCCTTTCCTTCAATTAACTGTTTCTCTAGTAAATGCTTGCAAAGCCTCTAGCACTAAACAGTAAATGATATGGAGGCCATCAGAGAAAACATCGGTGTTCCCGCTCCCAAACAGAGTGCAGTTTCCCGGGGAAAGCAGAGTGTGGTAGTGTCCCGCCTCACCCACAGGGGATCTGTTCCAAGACCCCCAGAGGATGCCTGAAGCCACAGATAGTACCGAACCCTACAAGAGACCACACTTTTTCCTAGACGCATACCTATGATAAAGTTTAATGTATAAATTAGGCGCAGGAGGAGATGAGCAAGAACTACTAATAAAATAGACCAATTATAACAACGTACTGTTATAAAGGTTATGTGAATGTAGTCTCTCTCTCTCTCACAATATCTTAATGTATTGCACTCTTCCTCCTCGCGATGATGACATGAGGTAAAATGTCTACATGATGAGACGCAGGGAGGTGGGTGACAGAGGCACTGTGACATAGTGTTAGGTGGCTTCTGATCTTCTGACACTACACCAGGAGGATCACTTGCTTCCAGACCACGGCTGACCACAGGCGACAGAAACCCCAGAACGCAAACGCAGATAATGGGGAACTACTGTACAGATTAAGACAGTAGTCCCAACCACATCCTTGGCTCTCTCTGTGCCTTTGACTGTCCCAGTAATAAAAACAGAAAACATCCTGGAGAGGACCGAAGGAGTGGGGTCAAGATCCTGTGTAACATCTATAAGGACTGAGGATACAGAGAGTATAGGTGGGAACATAAAGGAAGGGCTAAAAATAATGGAACACGTTGTACCGTTTCCGGCTTCAAACCTGTCATGTGAGCCCCAGGCCAAGAGTGGAAGTCACCTTTTCCAACTGGTGAGCATCTGAACCACTTTAGCGAACAAAAGATACGATTGATTCTGAATGCCCCACCAAAGGCACACCGACAACCGTGTGCACAAACCCGTCACTGGAATCCACAGAAAAATCTCCACTGGTTCTGGAAAAGAAACACTTGGGATGTCTAAAGTAAATTACTAATTCATAGTCCCGAAGAATGTATAAAAATAGTCCCATCACATACACGTATCACGTGGTTTAAGAGGTGTCGACAGACTCACGAAGACCCCAAATTCTCATCAAACCACCTAAGGACCACTGCTTTACTACTTAGGTGAGGAAGTGGTACAGAAACTAACCGTTCCCCTGCTACATGGATATCCCTCGGTGAGAGATGCTGTACCAAGTGTGAAGCTGATCTGGCTGCTAGGATAGGAGAATGAGGCTGCTGTTCTAATAAATACATTTTGCAGATTTCATCCTTTTTAGTTAAATTGATTTGATGCCTAGAGCTGTTTAAACGGAATGGAAATATTAACAAGAAAAAAATCAAATAAATTACGGCTAGTGTTAGCACAGCTAATCACACGGGGCTTTCAGCACATAAAGATAGGATAATCATGGTGACAATGATCGTGAGGAGGATATGAGTGCTATTCTTTCTCAAAAGCGTTATCAAGGGCTTCAGCCTTCATGGGTGGATGTGTGCAAAAGCTCTGACCTCAGCTGTGCCTATTGTATCGACTGTGATAAAATGGACACGACTTAACTGTGAAGCTGTGACTTGAACCTAATAAGTTTCAAACCCACGACTTAGTGACTACCCAACACTCATCTCCCAAGTATGGATCTCTTTACAGGCGAGCATCTGTTGTTGGCTTCTCAAGTCTTTGTCCTATTAATAGACAAGTTGACAATGGAGAAAGTCATAAAACAACTTCCCCATCCATGGAGTTTTATGATGTTACAAAATCTTCATAAAAACATTAGGTATTCACAAGTTCCTATTTGACTTGAGCCAAACTTGATAACAGATACGAACCTTATTGTTTCACTGGAGACTAAAGATGCAGGTGCACTCATGTCCCCTCTCACCTCAGCCTTTGTGAAATGCCTATTAATCACTAATGGGCTCCTTTGCTTTGGTTTTAAAGTTTATTTATTTCTTTTGAGAGAGAGAGAACAGGAGGGAGGGGCAGAGAGAGAAGGAAAGAGAGAATCCCAGGCAGGCTCCGCGCTGCCAGTGCAGAGCCCGACGCGGGGCTTGATCCCACAACTGCGAGATCATGACCTGAGCCAAAATCAAGAGTCGGGTCCTTAACTGAGCCACCCAAAAACCCCTCCTTTGATTTAGTTTTAAAGAGAATTCACATATAGGAGTTTGCTCCTAGAGAAGATGAAGGAGCTTGCAAAGAGGTGAATTCTCCATGAAAAACTAACACAGCGTACACAAGCCTTAAATAAAGTAAAGAACTCTGACTCAGTTTTGGATGCATCATTAAACTTTATGAAACTGGAGTATCCTTCCAAGTCTCAAAGCATCATATGGAAGAGGATAAAAAGTTTTAAAGGGTCATTTGAACCAACCGAAGTCTAAAATGGTTTGACGCGAGCTCTCTTAGAGGTCAGATAGCCCACGTCTTCATTTCGCATCGAGCGGGTGCAGGTGGAATGCTAGACTTCCATTTCAGTGTCGCAATCTAGCTTTTTCCATGGGAATCCTTGTCAAACCCAACCTTTATTATGACTTTCTTGGCACAGTTTAATATGCTTTAATATGAAATACGTTTAAACATCTATGTGCATGCCAACTGATAATCCTGTAATAGACAAAGGAGATACTTTTTAAAAATAAAAAAATGTGTAATATCCAATCAATGTTCCCATTGATTTAACATCCTTACAAATGGTTCTCTTATAAAAAGTTCTTACAGACAGTTCATTCACATTAACGAAACAATACTTTATTTCACTGAAAAGGAAATTATTTCCTGGGGCCATCAGTAATGTTGTGTGCATGTGTGTGTTTCTCTCAAAGACTTCCCAGCTTTCTTTCCAAGTGCCGTAGGAACTCTGATAGAAGACGGCCGAAAGAACCCAAGACTCTGGAGAGTCCCCTTTTCCAAGAGTCCAGTTAGGACCCTTCCTCTAAGTGAGGCAGTTTCTCTCCTCCAGTGAAAATGAATTCCTTCTATATCAGAGGCTGGGAAAGTTAGGAGATGTACAAGAGGTCAAAATTAAGTCCATTAAATCCCAGCCCCGGATTTAGTCACCATAGAGACAGGGGAGATAAATAAACCAGTAACCTTAACAAATGTGCTGCACCTTTGCCAGACATATCTCTGACTTACCATTATTTTTACTTAAGTATCTTTCAGTCCAAACATAACTGACGATGAAGACTACAAAACCAAACAGAACTAGGCCCAAAAGAAATACGAATGCTCATGCAGGCAAAGGGCAGGCACGGAGTCAAGAGCTACCCCCCTTAGTAATGTGCTCTCTGTTCCCCTTGAAAAGCGATTGCAACATGGAGCTCCAGAGGCAATGACATATGGGGAAAATATGTGGCGCTAACGCCAGAGGAAACCATGTCAAAAAAGAAAAACAGACATGAAGTAACTGACCTAATTAAAGGAGAAAAGTACACTTCCAGCAGGGAAACAAGTATATCTGATGCGGCGAGTGCAGCCAGAGAGGAGGGGGATGCTGGCCGAAGGCTCAGGACACTAGAGGGGACTTCTGTCACTTAGCTAAATGCCACCGGAAGAGGAAACAGGCACTGCCCCTGCACTACGGCTCCACTACGGTTCTGCTTACGTGGACACGGAGCCTTGAGACATCAAGATTCACTCCCTGGCCGCACAGTAGAGAAAAGCTCGGAGACAAATAGTGATACTTTATCACGTGGGACACCAAGGTGCCTCTCGACCAACCACAGAGAACAGATGAAACGTGGGCAAAGAGAGGAAAAAAGGAAGAAAAGTGGGAGGTCGGGACGATGGAACAAAGCAGCAGGTGGAAGCCTGAGCACGACAGCCCCACGTGTAGGCTCTAGGCGGGCGTCCTCCTCATGATCCACGGTCATTTACACAACACCAATGGCTTGTGGTATCGAGTCCAGAGGGTAGAACCTGAGGGGTCTCAACCTCTAAGCGAGCCACAGACTTTTGGCAAGACATGCAAACAACAGGACAGCAATATGAATAAAACCTCAAATGAAGTGTGGCTTCTAGCTCTTGTCCACACGCATGCTGGCACTTTGCAAGGCTATCATCACAGCACATAAACCCTGGCTGTATTATACAAATTCCTCCATATTGGTCTGCAAGCATCAAGAGTCTAATTTTGAACAGATTCATGGAATCCCACTGCACGGGATGCATCCTAATTACTCACCCGAGAAGCTTTCTTGAGTACACGAACATTGAAATTCTAACTCTTTGTCCGTACAAATACCACTGCGATGAATACCCGCAACATACAGCTTTTATTTTCTTCTCTTAGAACGAGCTGTTTCTTAGAGCACATGTCCCAAAGTAGGATGACTGGATCAAGGGGTGTCAATCTGTGACTCTGGCCACAAATCGTGACAAAATGTCCCACAGGTTTATAGACCAATTCACAGAGCTCCCAGCAGCAAGTGTTTCTCAGTGTCACTAGGTGTTTTTTTGTTGTGTTGACTTAACAGGCGAAAAATACACCTTCTTGCTGTTTGAACATGGTTCGTCCTTGCATACCAAGGCTGGGCATTTTGCCATGCATTTATTCACTCTGTGATATAACATGTGTGACTTTGACCCTTCCACCTACTGGAGAATTCATTCAGCCAATACTTATGGAGCACCTACCACAGGCCAGGCAAGTGCCAGGCCTTACAATTTGTATGAGCTCTGTGCATAATATAGATATTAATTATTTCATCCCATCCACCACAAACTTTCCCGGTATGTTTTCATTATTTTTTCCCCAGCTTTACGGAGGTTTAATGAACGAAAACCATACACACCGACGGTAAATGTGATGATTTGACATACATATACACTGTGAGTTCATTACCACAATCAAGTTAGTTAACACACCCACCACCTCAGATTTCCCATTTCTGTGTGGGTGGGGAGAGCACTGGCGGTCTACTCTCTCCGAAAGTTTTTATGGATTTGAGTCTGTTGATCTCTTCCTACTTCTATCACTTTATAGCTTACAGGTTATCATTTACCCAGGGATTGGGTAACTGTCCTACTTCCTATGGTCTCATTCATAAGTTTTCTAAGCGTCTCATAAATATATTCTCCTAGAATTACAAAATTAACAGCTCTAATCCCTACTTCACGATTCCTGAGCTTTCATATATTTGGCTTTTTTACTACAAGTACTTAATTTAAAGCAAGTTTTAAAATAAAAACGTATCTTTTACATGGGCTATGTTGTATTAAAAATAATTGACCTTTTTAGGGGCACCTGGGTGGCTCAGTTGGTTAAGCATCCAACTTCAGCTCAGGTCATGATCTTGCGGTTCGTGAGTTTGAGCCCCACATTAGGCTCTATGCGGACGGCTCAGAGCCTGGAGCCTATTTCAGATTATGTGTCTCCCTCTCTCTCTCTGCCCTCCCCCACTCATGCTCTGTGTCTTTTTCTTTCAAAAATGAACATTAAAATTTTTTTAATTGACTTTTTAAACTTAGCCTACTGCAACGAGAGGTGAACTCAGGTTTATCTAGAAGATTCAACCACAAATAGCCTGCCTACGATCTCCTTCTCTTTCTTAGGCCAAAGAAAAAGATATTTCTAAACATTACTGCATGACTGCTTTTTCTTAGGATTGCTTTAGGGTCAAGTCCCCTTGCTATAAAGGGACATAGGTCCTCGGACTAGCAGTGGTACAATCTGGGACTTACTGGAGTTGTGTAATCTCAGGCCCTACCCCCAGACCTCCTGTGTTAGAATCTACATGTGAACGTTTGGAAACACTGGGGTAGACCACAGGAGCCTGCCAAACCCTGCTGATGCTCCTTCTCTTAATCAGATACCATCAGAAGGTATCTCTCTCCTCAACTGTTTACCCTCAACCCTTTTTTTTTTTTTTAAAAGTAATCCCCACAACCCAGTATGGGGCTCGAACTCATGACCCCAAGATCAAGAGTCTACTGACCGAAGCAGCCAGGCACTCTCAATCCTTTTAACGCATGCCCTTAAATGAAAATGAGTATCACCCAACATCATATACCTGAAAATTACAAGCTAGTATTTTGAGAGAAAGGATGGCTCTAAGTGTGTAGCCTCAATTTCATCTAGACCTGAGGTTGAAAATTCACTTGCCTGTAAGAGCCAAGCAGGTCTTAAAAAATGAGTAAAACATTCAGATAATGACCACATAAAGCATTCAGATAAAGGACCCTTGTCTTGTATCAAGGAGGTAAGAGAGTGTTGGGGACTCTGGCAAATTTCAGAGTCCACGCTGCAGCTGAAGATTCGGCAGCTATCGGGCCATTCAGCCTAGTGTTGCCCAAAAGGAATGCAAGCTCGATGTTGCCAGATCTTCTGATATTTCAAGAGAAGCTGAAAATCTGGATTTTTAAAACATGTGAAATCTCTCAAATTTTAAATGCTGGCAATTCACTTAAAATTTTAAAAGAACACCGCTGTGTGCCAGATTCAGCCCACCAGTTTGAGACCTTGGCTCTGGACTGATGCCTTCCAAATTCTTTAAGCTCGTGTAACCCATCTGTGCTAATTTTCATGCTCCCTTGCTGGTACACCAAAGAGAGAGGTCACGTCGATATAAATGGCACAAACCAAACCACTATGACTACTACATTTTAAATTTGTGTTTTTGTGAATATTAAAAACTGCCAAATCAATAATTAAAGTGACCATATGTCAGTGATACAAATATTTCCTAGATGTGAAATACATGTTTAATTCTTAATTAACAACACTGTCACTCCTACGGAAACAAATACATAGAGTACCCAGCTCATGTGTATGTTAAGAATTATGTCGGGTTCAGGGCTCCTGGCAGGCTCTGTCGGTGAAGTGTGCTACTCTTGATCTCAAGGTCATGAGTTCAAGCCCCATGTTGGGTGTAGAGGTTACCTGGATGAATGAATGAAAACTTTAAAAAGAGTAAAAAATGAATTATGTTGGGTTCAAGTTTTTTTCCAGGGCACCTGGGTGGCTCAGTCACTTAAACATCCACCTTCAGCTCTGGTCATGATCTCGCGGGTCTGTGAGTTCGAGCGCCGCGCTGGGCTCTGTAGTGACAGCTCACGGTCTGGAGCCTACTTTGGATTCTCTGTCTCCTTCTCTCTCTGCCCGTTCCCTGATCACACTCCGTCTCTCTCTCTCTCTCACAAAAATATACATTAAAAAACTGTTTTTGTTCCATACAATTCCATAACAAAAACGTGGCCCAGTGGAATAATTTCAAGTTCTTGCAAATAAAGTTTATCTGTGATAAATGTTGTATTAAACATAAGTTGAGATTCATTATCATTTAAAAAAACTAAAATATCCTCATGTGAAAACTTCAAGGTCCATTTTCCTAAACCGTTCAATTGCTATAAGCAAATTTACAAAATAGAGTACAAAACACGCAATTTACATTTGCTTTCACTTTGGGGGCATCTGGGTTCCAGGCACAGGTGCACCCCCAGCAATGACTGTATACTTTATAACTTGTGCATGCGTGTGTGGAGGTGCCAGACATCACAGGCTCAAAGGGCAGATTGGAGACAGGGACATTGATCTGCACCCCTGAACCCACCCGGGCCTACTCAACACTGGGCAATTTAATTCAAAAAGGAAAATCGACTTTCAGTTTCCCCATCTGCAAAAAGGAAAATTGTCTAGGGACGTCCTACAGTTGAAGAAGGTCAAGATGAAAACGCATTATCCCTTTTCCTTTCCTCATGCCTAAATTCCTGGCCTAGTGCGCAGTACGGCTGAACAAATGAATACGTCAATAAGAAAAATAAAGACACAAATGACAAGATTGTGACTGCAGAACTGCTTCACATCAATCCTATAGATTTCTGTCACAGTGAAACAGAATTTAACAGATTTGATCAAGTCACCTGAGAAACTCACTGCTCTAAAAGGAAACCCAAACGGGGCGCCTGGGTGGCTCAGTCAGTTCAGCGTCTGGCTCTTGGTTTCAGCTCAGGTCATGATCTCACGGTTCGGGAGTTCGGGCCCCACATCTGGCTCCGTGTTGATGGCACTGAGCCTGCCTGAGATTCTCCCTCTCCCTCTTTCTCTGTCCCTTCTCTATTCTCTCTGTCTCTCAAAATAAATAAACGTAAAAAAATTTTAAAAGAAAACCCAAAGATGCTAAGTTTTGGTCAAATTAAAGATGTCACTGGGTGGTTTGATATCACAAAACCACTTCAAACATATATTCAAAAACCTCCCATTAAAATGTTTCATTTTAAGAATACACATAGCTTCCATCAAAGTCTTCTTCTGAGGAAGTGTACCAAAGTTGCAGATGGCTAAGGGAAGCCACCTAGCCAGCATTTCCAAACACGCTGATGGGATATGCCCTTCTGTGGATCTAAGTCTCTGTTGCTGTGGGAAAATGGAGGCAAGCTACCCTCGGGTTCCTCAGAGGATGGTGAGAGTCACCGTTCTGCTCTGGTGGGGGAACTCCTAAGATTTCATTTGGAGACAGGTTTCTATCATTAAAAAAATGTCTGAAAACAACCATTTTAGGTAAAAGCTATGGATGACAGCCACGGCAGGGCTCACACCGAGCTGGCACGGTGGATCTGTCACAGCTGAGAAACTGCTGAGGCTTTGGTCTCTGGGCAGGTTTGAAGCCCCAGGCCCTGGGAAGACCTTCCAGCTTCCACGTCATTGAGGAAACTGGCAAAATTCAGACTAAACACTTCTCAAAGTCAGTCCTACTTTTATTTTTATTTTTTAAGGTATAAATATATGTATTTTAAAATGCGTGAAGAATTTGGCGCCAAGGAGGTATACCGGAGACAAGTTTGGCCAGCTTAGTGAGCATCTGCCCTAATAGAAAGCAACGGCCCTCACTGCATGTGAGGCTGGGCACGAAGGTGGGGGGGGGGCATAAACATAAAAGCAAGACCGGGGTCCCTTATGCCATGCCTGCACAAACCCTCTTTGAGAACTGCAAAGGCGAATGTCCCCTCTCTCAAGAAGAGCACTGAGTAACCCCGAACATCATCACAGAGCGTACACGAGCCCTGTGGCTAAATGAAGACCGAGGACACCTGTCCAACGTACACTAAATGAAAGGGTTCCTCGATCTGGCTGTTTCGCACCAGTGCAGCCATGCTCTGAGCTTCGATTCTGATCTGCAAACAACGTGCTGGCCCTCGCTGGCATAACCCAGTGGAAGCCCTCCCTGGAGTTCCTACCCCAGATCTTGCACAAAGATCCCTGACAGCTGACTGGGTCAGCGCCACCTTCCCCCGCGGCCTCCTTGCCTGATGCCAGTCCTGCTTGCTCTCGGCGTTGCTTTCCTGCTCCCTACTGTTCACCCCAGGGCATGTGCACATCTTTATTTCCAGGCAGACCTTCTAACGGTTCTGTTGTGCTCGGCACATTCGCTTTTCATACCCCCAAATTAAAAGCAAATGAGATTTGCTTTTCCCCTCGAAAAGACATTCCCCAGAAAGCTGATTATGTAGGATAAGCAGGGATCTTTGTTGGGTCAATTAAAATGAATCCTGTTCAATCTACTGTACAAATAAAACTTTTTTTTTTTTTACAAGGTCAACCCCAACACCACTAATTGGAAGGCTGAAGATCAGTGTACGAATTTGCGGCCATCACTCAAACTTACCTCACGCTGGATGTGTGGAGACTGGGATGTATTCAGCAAGGGCTGGACACCGTGGACAACAACTTGCAATGTGCCTAAGTTAGGAAAAAATGAGAAGCGAGACGCAAAGTTACCTTTTCAGAAAAAAAGCTAGAAATTCTAAAAAAAAAAAAAAAAAAAAAAAAACCACAACCAAAGTCTAGTTCCTTTGAAATGCCTCATGGTAACACATTCTACTTTATATTTACAACCCTTAAAAGTTAAACCGCCAAGATGTTCCGCATACTTCCCCGATGTCTGTTTATCATATAACATTTGCACCGGCACTGGATCTGGCCCCTCGTCATCAGGCTGGGCTGGCTCAAACACTCAGCATTGTTAGCACGGTGAGCTCATGGCCTATTTCAGTTTTAAATTAACATTTGGCAATCACCCGGGTAATCAAAACAAATGACTCGGTCGTTTAGAATAGATTTATTAGTTGAAGCTTTTTTTCCCCCTCTTTTAACATCTTTAGAATATTTTGCCACAGGAGGGCTCAGATCCAGGCAGAATGTAGAGCACAAGTCACCAGAGGAATATTTAGAGGTGTTTCCATGGAGACGAGGTGCCGTGTGACCACTGAAGTTATCTCCAATCAACAATGGCATTAGGATGCGGGCTGGCAGGCTCATCCCTGCCTGCCTGGGGCGGAGGACTCAGCATCACCAGGAAACAGGTGTGCCCTGTGCTATTCCCATCACCCAAGCAGAGACAGTCCCCTGATGCTGCCCTCCTCACGCCCTTGAGGCCTCCCTGGAGGCACCTTACTGCCTTACTCGAAGGGCTGGCTGGGGCTAAGGAGAAAGGAGGCATGTGAAATCCTGAAACTCATGCCGAGAGCATTTTTATATCAGCTGTGAAATGTACACGAGCAAATGAAATCTAAGGAAAAGACCACTCCTTGGGAGGAAGGCCCCCATCTGTCTGTTCACTGCTCTATCCCCATGCCTAGAACAGTGCCTGACTGGCACACAGGAGCCTCTCAAGAAGTAACTACGGAGCGAAGCAGGGCAAACCTAAACCATGGATTCTAACCAGGCTCATAACTGCCCCCCTCCCACCCCCAGGCAACTATTTCTAGGCCGATCGCCGAACAAGCAGGGGTTAGAGATTTTTTTCTTAAATGTTAACGTTCTGGAAAATAAATCGCTACTCCGGTTAGTTCAATAGGCTAATGGGTTCATCTGTTTAAAGTTCTTAATGACAACTGTCACGTTGAAGACAACTCTTCCGAACTCAAAATGGGTAATTCTGCTGACTACAGGGACAGGTTCTTGTATGCCAGATCAAAAGCCCAGAATCTGTGCCAGCAGCGAAGAGCTAGCTTTCAAAGGCAAATGTCTGAAAGTGACGGACTTCAAAGAAACACCTTCTAGTCCTCTTCCCACCTCTATTTAACTAGAGATAATATTTTCATATTCTGCCATATGAATACATATTATTTGTTTCATGTTATGTCTCGTTTGTTCTACAGAACTTCAAGTGTCTTTGTCTAGATGGCAGGGACAGAAATCCCGCGTTTCTTTCCTGACAGTACTTAGCACAGCACGTATACATAAAAGGTTTCGCCCAGTCTCTTTTCCCACTACCCACAACCCATTCACACAGAACTCACTGTTTCTAGAAGGTGCCGCACCCTGGCCTGCAACCGTGGTGAGAATGCAGCATGGCACAGCTGTCCACGGCAAAGGTGCCAGAGTCAGACTGCCTGGGTTCGAACACCAGCCCTGCCTTATGTCAGCCGAGCCTCACAATGGTAAGCTACTTCACAGAGAGGTTGCGAGGTGGCAAGGAGGCAGTGTGTGCAAAGCACTTCGCAGCGCCCCCCATGTAACAGGTACTCGCCAGATGGGAGAGAGACTACAGTGCTATGACTGTAGCAGGTACGGAGTAGAAGTGTTCTCACACTCGGAAAAGGAGTTCACGTACTGCCACAAAACCTCGGCATCAAATACACCCGTTTAGATTCAATCCAGCTCAACCTTCAAACCTGAGTCCACCACACGCTAGCCTTAATATGCTATTTCACTTTACTCGCCCTTCTGGAATTGATTTTTCCCAGAGATGGGGTTCAATACATACTGGGTTCTACTTGAAGGAATCGGTTCTGTACGTAAAGAACTGGAATTGCATCCTGCTTAACACCCCACCCCTGCCGTGCCTTTCATGCTTTGCCTGTCTTCTCCCTACCTCTACAAGTTCAGGCTCTAAGGGGCTGGGGCGCAGGGGCAAGAGGCTTGTCTTCTAGTAACCAACACCAAGACCCTGGGGCTTTCCTTTTCGTAGGCAATGCTTGCATGTCCCCAGATACCCTCCAGAGGGCAGAAGAGATAAAGGCCCGAAGGCCGAGCGGGCCAAGTTCACACACCGGGGTCCCACCCGGGGCCCTGCCAAGTTCAGCTCCACAGTTCACGCTTTCACCATCAAGAACTAGACCACCAAGAGGGATAAAAACATACAAGGAGACTTCACAGCAGCATTTGTAGCTCCACTCACCTCCCTGTCGCCCTAGTGCATCCCTCTTAACATTTAGCTGGGGCTGGGAGGAAGAAGGCCCTCGTGCAGGTAGAGTTGTGCCCACGGAACCGTGCCTCTTGACCAGACGTAGTACAAACCGTGTTGACGATTTCACACAAGTCAAAGTATAAAACCCGAACAGCAGCCAAACACACTGGGTACAATGTGACGATAGCAAAGTAAAACCCAAACGCTTTAGGGTCGGTCAGGCTCTAAAATAAATCAGGTTAATCTTATCACACCATGAGAGAATAAGTGAAATTAGACGAACCTTTTGTGTGACTGCAGAAGCAGCCAGGAGCTACGTTCTAGTGACATTTAACGTACACAAGCATCCTCCTTCGGGTTCGGCAATAGTATTGTGGCCACAGACACTGGTGACCCTGTCACTACTGACAGCCAAGCTTACAGGATCCCCAAGCCACCGATCAAGTGGGTGACTTCTGTGGAAAAATAAACTCCAGAGACAGCAGCTGTCTGAATGCAACTAAAAGACCAGCTGAATCAATCAAAATGGATGATGAGACCCACAGTTTCACAGTCTCTAAATTCTCTGAAATGTGATCGTCATGGTAACCATTCCTTAATCATGCTTCAGGAAATATTCTTTTCCTTCAAGAATATGCTTCTCCTACCTAAGACACCAAAGAACAGTGAACCCCAAATATCTTCATTAGGTACACTTAGGATGACAATGCGCAGCTCAGACACCCCTTTTTTCCTATTTTTATTCAAGTGCTCACACTACTGTGGTAGTCAGAAACGTTGGCATATGTACCATTCAAAACACATTTTCAATGTTACCATGAATGCAATAACTACAAATGAGCTGGCCACCGGCTCCTCACCTTTAGCAGAGCTGATAAACTGGCTCTCGTGCAGCAAAATAATTTATTGGGAAAAATAAACACAGATGAGGGGCGCCTGGGTGGCTCAGTCGGTTAGGCGTCCGACTTTGGGCTCAGGGCATGATCTCACGGTTGGGGAGTCTGAGTCCCACATCGGGCTCTGCACTGGCAGTGCACACTAGTCAAACTATTCTGACAAATGTTTTTGCTGGAGTAGGAAGACGTTAGAAATACCTTTGCGACAAAAACAAAAATCAGTAAGTGGGACCACATCGTACTAAAATGCTTGAGCACGGCAAAGGAAACCAGCAACAAAATGGAAAGGTAGCCTACTGAATGGGGAGAAAATATCTGCAAATCACATATCCAACGCGGCTAATATCCAATACCTGCTTCAGATCCTCTCTCCCCCTCTCTCTCTGCCCCTCCCAGGCTCGCACGTAAGCACGCAGCTACTCTCTCTCTCTCAAAAATAAACAAACATAAAAAAAATAAACACAGATGAAAGATGACTCATTTGTAATAATTTCAACATAATCAAGACCTGTGACATAATCAAATCTTTAACAATATATTACTTAATAAGCAAAAGCCAAAAGGATATTACGTTACAGAAATACAATAAAATCTAATTATGTGTCCGTGTATTAGGATTTAGTATAGAGTATACCACAAAACATACTTTAGATGATCATTTATTTATTCCACACAAGTTTCTAATATTTACCTTGTATGGTATAATCATAATATTCTTCACATTTTTCTTTTTTTGTACTTATCAATTTATTTTGGGGTTCACTCCATATTGGTATATACAGAGCAGCCTCATTTTTAAAATGTTTATTCATTTATTTTGAGGAAGACAGAATCCCAAGCAGGCTCCATACTCAGTGCAGAGCCGAGCACGGGTCTCGATCCTACTAACTATAAGATCATGACATGAGTTGAAATCAAGTCAGATGCTCAACTGACTGAGCCACCCAGACACCCCAGAACTGCCTCACTTTTAAAAGGCTATGTAGTAGTTAGTCCATTGTATGGGAGTACAACTGTGACTTTATCTCTATTTTTATTATTTTTTTGAGTATGGTTGACACATGGTACTACATTAGTTTCAGGTGTATAACGTAGTGATTCAACAAGTCTACACATTATGCTGTGCTCACCACTATTCCCCGCAATTTGGAAAGAGGAAGGTTTTATCCTCATTCAGTTTCAGAGAAGATAAGTTATATTTTTAACAGATATCCAATACATATACTATGCATTTAAAGGTGTGATCACTCTAGATTTATCCGTAGGTTTTTATAGTTCCTTCAGTAAACTAAAAAGTGTATAGCTTTAACCAAAGTTCAAGTGATGAGCCATTTTTAAACCTTGTGCTGAAAAACAAGTAACACTTTAAAATACTGAATTTGCTCTTATAGGTTTCCAAATTAGGTAAGAAAAGGTGCTTTTCTTTCTGGATACAGCATGACCTATAAACTAACAGAAGGTGGAAAGGTGAGCAGTGCTCCCACCATAACCCAAATAAACACTAAGAAGCTCTTTCCGTGGGCCATTTCTGGATGCGAATTCAAAGAATATTTTTGGTCATAAAGGGGGGGTATTAAATAAAAATATTTTTTGTATTTCTTCACTGGATAGTAAAACATTAAGAATATTTTTGCAACAAAACCAAAAATAAGTAAGTGGGGTGGGGCGCCTGGGTGGCTCAGTCAGTTAAACATCCGACTCTTGGTTTCGGCTCAGGTTGTGATTTCTTGGTTCGTGAGTTCAAACCAAGTTCAGGCTCTGCACTGACAGCTCAGAGCCCGCTTGGGATTCTCTCTCTCCCCCTTTCTTTTTCTGTCTGTCCTCTGCTCATGCTCTCTCTCTCTCTTAACATAAATAAATAAACTTTAAAAAAAGAAAGAAATTTCTATGGTTGAAAGGAAAAGTAAGTGAGACCACATCATACTAAAATGTTTGAGCACGGCAAAAGAAACCAGCAACAAAATGAAAGGCAGTCTACTGAATGGGGAGAAAATATCTGCAAATCACATATCTGACAGGGCTAATATCCATCCAATACATAAGGCCCTCATACAACTCCATGGCCAAAAACAAACAATCCAATTAAAAGATGGGCAGAAGAGCACAACAGACATTTTCCCAAAGAAGACACACAGGTGGCCAACGGGTACATGAAAAGATGCTCAACATCATTAATCAGCAGGGAAATGCAAATCAAAACCACAGTGAGCTTTCACCTCACAGCAGTCAGAACGGCCGTCATGAAAAAGACAAGATAACACAAGACTTGGTGAGGAAGTGAATAAAAGGGCGCCCTTGTGCACTATGGGCGGAGACGTAAACTGGTGGGGCCACTATGGAAACCAGTATAGAGGTTCTTCGAAAATTAAAAAACTATCGTATGATCCTGAAATCCCACCTTTCAGTATCTATCCAAAGAAAATAAAAACACTAACCTGAAAATACACACACACACAGAACACACGCCCACGTTCCCTGGAGCATTATTTACAATACCCAAGACATAGAAACCACCTAAGTGTCCACTGACTGATGAATGGATAAAGAAGAGGTGGTATATATATATGCTGTGAAATATTATTCAGTCATTAAAATGAATGGAATCTTGCCATTTGCAATGACATGAATGGACCTCAAGGGCATTATACTCAGTGAAATAAGTCAAAGAAAGACAAATACCAACGATCTCACTTATAGGCGGAATCTCAAAAAAAAAGTTCATAGATACAGAGAACAGATTGGTGGTTGCCAGAGGCAGGGGGTTGGGGGTGGAAGAAAGGGGACTGAAAGGTTAAACAACAAAAAAACAAAGACTAGAGCTATTTTTCCATGCATATCATTGCATAATTGCTAGTAAAAGAGCTTTATGAGAATGAAGTAGAAAATGAAAACAATGTAATAAAACTTTAAGAATACTTAAGAATAAAAAAAGCCATCAATAACAGAGTAGAGGAAACTAAAATTATCAGGCATTAGGAACAAATGGGAACAACGCAAAACAAAACAAAACAAAACAAATGGCGAAATCCAGCAAGAAAAATGGAGTGGCAAATATTTGCTAAAGTCAAAAGGTAAAACCTTAAAATTCTTGTCCTTTGCCCTAATGTTCAATGGTATTTTTGTTTCGTTTTAAAAATATGAAGATTGATGTCCTTTCAATGGCTAGTACAACAGCTCCCAAATAAAACAAATGATAAAATAAAAATTCACTTAATTGACTGATAGGCTTGAATTAGTCACTGCCAAGTTTACAACTTTCCCACAACTCCAAGCATTCTTTCGTTAAGACACAGGATTTGTTTCCCCTGCCAGGGTGACCATGGGTAGCTCTCTGGGTGACTACAGTTCTGCATTTTTACATAACTCACTGGGGAATACCCGCTCCCTAAGTCAAAGCAATGAGGGACAGAGGATGAGCACAGATCCATAGAATGTGACAAGTCTGATAGAAGCATCTAGAGCATGCTGGCTGTCTCAGAAGTTTGAGAGGAAGTACTGGCCCGAAGACATTCTAACACTGCCCTCACTCCCACTAACCATCACCAAATCCTGTCCGTTTATCCCACAAAAGAGCCTTCAGACCTTCTCTTCCTCACGATCTCATTTTTGCGACCCCAAGCTGGCCCATTATCACTTCACACCTAGACTACTTCATCACACGTGCTCCCCTCAGAATAATTTTTCAAACGTGCCACCTCGAATGCATCACTCTTTTTCCTAGCCCTTTCTCCACTGCAACCTAAAGACCAAATTTCTAGCATGAAATTCAAGGCCTTTCCATCAGACCCCGTTTCACCCTCCCCCGTACTTCCATTAGAATGGAAGTTCATTGCTTGAAGACATCGCTTTTGTTTTTAATAACTCCCCACGGCATCTAGCAAGCCTAGCGAAGTGCCTCGCACATAGAGTAAGCGCTCAATAAATGTTTGTTGATTTCCTTTTATGAAGCACTCTGACTCTTACTTTCTAAACCGTGTCTGGCACTCCGAGAACAGTCTCCCTTACACGTGGGCAACCGGGCAGCCCCGCTGCAATCAATTAGCCACAAAGTAAATCCTCCGCATCAGCGCGTACGCTCCTGGAATCGGCTACAGGGACAAGAATAAACACACAAAGAAAAATTATAGGGGCTTTAAAAGTGAACAGATGATAACTTTATAAGGTGCCACAATTCAACTCTTAAGTCGTATGTCAGAAAACGTTTACAAAGTCCCCTGAAGTTCCATTATTATACCTAACAAAACAGTGCAGCAGTAAAACTCTGGCAGTCAGGGAAGTCTAAAGTACATTGTCTCTCTCCTAGTTTGAATGCTTAGGCCAACAGTCCCCCAACTGTTTTTATGCTGACATCCTCCTTGTTCCTTAAGGGAAAATTCACAAGTGACTGAATTAAGGGTACAGAGGAGACAGAGGGGAAGCAGAAGATGAGGTGCCAAAAGGCTGTGAGAAGCATCTGGGTACGCAATAAGGGGCAAGAGGATGTTGTCACATACCTGCCCTGCATGCCATCGCCACTACACCTTCCCGGGCCTTCCAGCTATCTCCAGCAGCTTGAGCGGGAGGAGCGAGACCATGCTAGGCCTGGCGACTGACCAAGCCTATCCAGACCTATGATGCAAATACATTATGATGCAGTCAGATGGTTTCTTCTGCCATCTCTGCAACGGACGGGGTTTCCGTACAATCGAGTCAGCTGCAGAACTGGGTATCAACTGTGACGGTGACCACAAGCATTGCACTCGCCGTGCCTCCATCCTATTCACCACTGGCAGAGGGTTCCCTGTGATCTTAGCAATGGAACTGGAATCCCCAAGCCTCCAGGTGGATTGTGACTCAAGGGAGAAGTTATTTGTGTCCCCTCCCCCTTGTTAAAATCTGCCACTTCTAACAGAGGTAGGACCACAGGTACAGTCAATCGGTGAAACTAAGCATTGAAACCAAGAAAAAAATGTGTAACAGGTTATCTAATGACAGGTGTAATGATGAATACACATAAGAGATCCATATGTAAAAATTACTTCTGATATGCAAAATAAACACGTTTTAAACAGGTGAGCTCCAAAGCCAACTCTCCCCCTTTATTCGTATTTTTTCAGGTAACTCTGGAGTTTGTCGCCCTGGGTCTAATCACAGACCCGATGGGACACATTCTGTGAACCACCATACCCCCGAGGCGTCCATTCCTTGGGTGATCACTTTCATTTATGTTCTAATCTTTGATGTCTTATCGTTTTTTTTCTCTTCTGGTCTTTTTGTTTCCCTCAGTCACAATGCTCCTCTCGGAACCCATCCCCTGACCTCTGCTTACTACCACCCACCACAGAATGTTCTGAGTTTGTTTTTTTTTTTTTTTTTTTTTATGTAAAGTCTACCCCCAATGTGGGGCTTGAACTCATGAACCTGAGATCAAGAGTCGCAGGCTCCACCGACTGAGCCAGACAGATGCCCCTAGAATGTTCTGTTTTTATAGCCAGCTCAAGAAAGCAACACATACTTCCAGTTGCTAATAATAATCACCCAGTTTCAATACACAGAAACAAATTACAATAAGACCTTAAAAGGCCTAATCTTTTCACACAGGTTTACTGAAGAGCTGGCTACAGTGAAAAATTACATGGAGGTTCTGGAGTTAGGTCTATGCTACTACAAGTCATGCGATAGCCTCTGGGCCAAAGCAATCAAACTCTGACCTGGATATTGGGTCAAAGACTTGGCATGAGCTCACCAACTGCCACTGCCGCTAGTGACACCATAAATACAAGGGTCAAAAAAGGGATCACTGGGTTATAGGGCAGTGGATTTATTAAGTCTGCAGCTCCGCTCCACTGCAACGATGGCATGCCCCCCCAATGGCGGCAGATCAAAGAAAGGCCCAACCCAGTGCTCACACGGACCTGTCCAGTAACTACTGTGCAACAAGACAGTGGTCAGCAGAGCTGGGCCGCTCTCTCGGAAGCCCGCCCTTTTGCTTTTCAGGGGGCCCAGGGCACCAGTTACATCACTCAAGGAGAAGCACTTCTCTATTTCACTAGCGCTTAAAAACGAACGTTGTACTTTTATCGGCAATTGAGTAGTAAAGAGTGCCTGATATATTCTTTATGTTTCTGAATCCTAAAGGGTTTTTCAATATATTTTTTTGGCAGTTTGGGGTTTGCAGAGAATCTGAGCAGAAAGCACATTTTCCATGTACCTCCTCAACACCCCCCCCCCCTGATTTCCTCTATTAACATCTTGGATCACTATAGTCCATTTGTTACAACGGATGAGCCAATATTCCTAAGTTATCATTCATTAAAGTCCACAGTTTCCATCAGGGTTCGCTCTGTGTTGTGCACTCTATAGATTTTAACAAACGTCCAAGCTTTTCCCCCTTTACAGTAGGTACTGAGGAGCAATCACCTTACCTCAAGACAATTCTAACTGCTTCAGCTTTGTAAAAGGAAGTTTCACAGGATTATAATGAAAATCATTTTTAATGATTCGTGCTTTCAAAGACTACCTCTATCAGTCCACAAACACATTCGACTTTGATTACCTGCAAACCAACCGTTCGTGACTCTCAAACCTCCAGCATGCCTCCAATCTTGAAAGGAGTCTGAAGAAATTACTGCACTATGAAGCAAAAAATAAGAAAAACGGCTTCCAAAATGACACCCGATGTGCTGGAATTGGTCGGTGTGTGGACAACTCAGTCTGGAGAGGTTTATGAAAGCAGCATCGTCACGAGAAGGCAGAGCAGTGTCAGAGAAGTAGCATCAGAGACAGAAAGGACGAGAAAGAAGAAAATCGGGAAAAGAAGGCAGGGGCGGGGCAGGGCAGGCAGCGTCCCAGTCACGAGTGGTACACATGGAGGCAAGACAGGACAGAGTGACTGCGACGGACGGCCAGCCACGCGTAAGAGAAAAGTGACGTGGACTTTTTATGAGGGGGTGAGGAAGGGACACATTCCATCTCAGGACCATAGCCCTTAAGTTGCCGAATTATCCTTCCAACTCGACATGTCGACGGGAAAGCAACATTTTGCACACGAAAAGCTTGCTTTGCGCAGAAGCACGTAAAGATGGTACACCTTCCGCCCACGGGAAATTCCCTCTGAAACCTGTTTCAAATCTTTTGGAAGGCTGAAGGGATAAGGTTTTGCTCCTGTATAATGATTATATACACATGCTAGCTACAGGCATAAATATGTAGGGATGCAAAATACTCTCATTTTTTTCGTTTTTACTTTATTAAATAAGTGTGAAGCAAAACTCAAATGATTTGATGTGTCCTGTTCTCGGAGGACTTGACATCTCACTGTAACTACTTCAGGAGAACACGTACTGCTTCTCTGTTTCTTCGGAATCATTGCTCTCTTAGCTGGAATTTCCCTTTGACCCAAGTATGTAAGGAGTCTAATAAGGATGCTGTTGTTTACTTGCAGGCAAAATCCTGAAGTGCTCGTTTTTAGGCAATCGGGAAAAAATTCGAGGAACTCGGACCTGGAATCTCTCTGTGATATTATTGTATCTTAAATGAAAAGAAAATTGTGTTTCAGATATGCATCTGGTCTGGGGCAGAGAAGGATCCACCAACTTGCAAATATAAGCTTGCCGGTGGCTCTCGCATAAAAGCAGACCAGCGGTTGCCTGAGGACGGGGGCACAGGGAAGGATGCGCAGCAAAAGGGGCACGAGGAAACTTGGAGGGAGTGGTAGCGGGAGCCTACCTCCTGGCGGCGGCAGTGGCTCCACGGACCCGTGCGCCTGCCCTAACTCCTCAAGCCGCGCGCCTGAAGTGGATGCAATTTATCGTACGTAAATGACACTCGATACAGTGGGTTTTAAATTATCTTGATCATTCCACAACCCGCATGTACATCACATTATCATGTTGTACCCTTTAAACGTTCACGGTTATATCTGTTAATGATTCCTTAATAAAATAGGGCAAGTTTGGATGTTAAAAAAGGCGCTCTAGCTAAAAAAAGGGGGGTTCTAACAAAGGCACATCGCTTTATCTGTAGATGCAAATATAAACCTTCACCTCTTATTAGTTTGGCTGCTCGGTTTCTTGCGTTAGTGGGGTTATGTGTGCTTACTACACTGCAGAATTCCTTCCCAATTCCTTCTTTAAAAGAGGCAGAGCTTCTCGGGGCGCCTGGGTGGCTCAGTCAGTTAAGCGTTCAACTCTTGGTTTCAGCTCAGGTCACAATCTCATCATGGTTTGTGAGTTTGAGCCCCAAACCAGGCTCCATGCTGATGGTGTAGAGCCTGCTTGGGATCCTATCTCCCTCTGTCTCTGCCCCTCCCCTGCTTGCTTTATACCTCTCTCTCTCTCTCTCTCTCTCTCTCTCTCTCTCTCAAAAATAAAGAAACAAAAAAAAAAAAAAAAAGAGGCAGAGTTTCTTGTGGCCTAGAAGGAAAGGGCCTAGAATTTGGAAATTTTAACTGAGCCTGGCATCTGGAGATGTGGAATTGTTGACAAGGAGTTTAAAAAGGCTCCTTTGCTTCCAGAAGCTACCTGCTGAGGAATGTATCGTTTTAATTATTTGAAACTAGTTCTTTATAGGCTATTTCTTAGAAACTGTTGAAAAACATAAACTTGTGTTAATTCAAATGTCTAAACCCACTATGGCTCAGTGACAGAGAAATGTTTGGACTTTATGATTCATGTGTGTGTGCCCATATGTGCTCTTTAGTCTCTAAGAAACCTGCAAGGGGGGGGGGAGACACCTGTTACTTCCCTTCACCTGGCCACATAAAGTGCAGATGACTGATGACACCCCGGTGGACACTAGCCGTCAGATTCACAAACCAGACTGATGTGTAAAACTAGATCTGGTGGAGATGCACTGAGAAACCAACCCTTGATGTTCCTAACAAATCACGCATTGCAAATTTGACAGGAGTCGCGCGATCTTATCCACACGCTATAACTGAAAGTGAATAACAAGACTTAATTAATCAAATATAAAAATTTAGTTTTGTACCATCCTTGTCAAAATCACCTTGACAGTAAAACCTGTGTATTCCCGGCTATCATTTTCTATTGGAAAGTAAATTTAAAAGCTTGTGGATATCACAGGGGCGGTTGGGTGGCTCAGTCGGTTGAGCATCCGACTTCGGCTCAGGTCATGGTCTCACAGTTCATGGGTTTGAGCCTCACATCTGGCTCTGTGCTGACAGCTCCGAGCCTGGAGCCTGCTTCGGATTCCGTGTCTCCTTCTTTCTCTGCTCCTCCCCCACTCGTACTCTGTCTCTCTCTCTCTCTCTCTCAAAAATAAACATTAAAATAAAAAACCCTGTGGATATTACAAATTTTTGTGATTACGCCTGTGTAAGATTTCATTTCTTGAAATATATATAAGATCCAGAGGATTTTTATGTGGGTAAGTAAAACATGAATTCCTTTTTTTTTTAAGTTTATTTATGTATCTTGAGAAAAAGAGAGCACAAGCAGAGGAGGGGCAGAGAGAGAGAGAGTCCCAAGCAGGCTCCACACTTTCAGCACAAGAGCCCGACGCAGGGCTCGAACCCATGAACCATGAGATCATCACGTGAGCCGAAATGGAGAGTTGGACGCTCATGACCGAGCCACCCAGGCGTCCCTGTAAGACATGAATTCTACAAGCAGTGAAGTGCTGACAACAAAGACTTAACGCAATGGCTCTTTTTCTAGGTTTCACTGCATTTAAAAATCAGTACACGCGTATATATATCCTCTATGCATTTTATATCTATACTAGTTCAAAAATGAAGTACAAGCAAATCTCACTGGTTTAAATACAGAGGAAGCCCCGTTTTCAGAAGAGAAGCACAGTGTACCACAGGAAGCTAGGGAGACGGGCTGCTCTCTGACAACGCACATACTCATTAGCAGGCAGTAATGAGGAACAGGAGCAAAGACTACTTAAGAACACACCCCTAGGCAAGGGTACAATTTTCTCATTTGTTCAAATGGTAAGCCCTTGGCAATGAGCATCCGTATTCATTATTTCATGTAGCTTTAGCTTTGCTGGGGCCCTGGCCGTAGAGAAGGGATGATGTTGTGTTCACAGGTTTACACGTCTACACAGTCCGCAGAATCTCTGAACTTACTTTGTTTAATTCTATTCTACCAGCGGCCGTTCTCTACCGAGTGACGCCAGCTCTCCATGCCCCACGTAACTCTAACACCGGCAAGCGGGGCAAGGGGAAGGCGCAGCGGCCGGTGGACGTGATGATGTGGACACACGGAGAGCCCAGAAAAAGGAAAGTGGGCAGGGTCAACTGGACTGAAAAGGGTGACCCTGACAGTGAAACAGACACACCGGCAAAGGACACACAAAGAAATGGAGAATGAAGAAATGAAGAAGGGCACAGAAAGAGAGAAAAGCTTAAGAGTTCATTTAATAGTGCCAGAGAACAACTGTGTGTGCGTGTTTTCATTGTTTTAATGACGCCATACTGCCAGCATCCGCTACGATTTGTTAACTTCCTACCTACGTTTGGAAGCAGATACAATCTAAAATTTCCTTCCCCCATTGTTAACAGGTATCCCAGTTTGTAAAGTAAAAAATACTTACATGCAGCAACAGCTGTAATGGTGGTCTTCCGGACTACCATTTGGAAAGACTCTTATAAAGCCACTGTTCCTGTCTGTGCCTACAGGCAGTTGGACACGCCTTGCCACCTGCCCCACAGGCCAGGGGAAATTAAACTGAGGGCTAGATGTACGAAAGAGGTTCGCCACCACTAACGCTCAGTTTCAATAAAGCAAATGAGAGGACAAATTCCTGTACTACTCCCACCTGATTGTTACCCAGTGTGGGGCTCAAACTTAAAACCCCAAGATCAAGAGTCAGATACTCCACCGACTGAGCCGGTTAGGCGCCCCTCCTCCCAACTGTTTTGATATGAAATTTAGGAAACACTTGGCCTTTTTGGTATCCTTTAGAATAGCAAATATACTTACACCATAAAAGTCTGTTTTTTATTTTTTAAATGTTTATTTTTGAGAGAGGGAGCATGCACGAGTTGGGGAGAGTTGGAGACAGAGGGAGACAGAGGATCCCACGGGCCTCTGTGCTCTCAGCACAGAGCCTGAAGCGAGGCTCGAACTCACGAACTGGGAGATCATGACTTGAGCTGAAGTCAGATGCTTAACCAATAAAGCCACCAGGTGCCCCTAAAAGTCTGTTCTTTTGAGGGACAGGACAACAAAAATTCGTGACTATGAAGAGTTTTTAATTAGGAAATAAAAACTTACCTACTTATGGAGGACCTAACGCTTCAAACTGGAAGTCCAACATTAACACGTTACATGACCTGGGGGCAGATGCTTGAACTCTGTGAGCCTCATAAAATGAAGGGGAGTGGGTCCTGATAGCCCTTTATAAGTGTGGAAATTTTTTTTAATGTTCAGTTATCTTGGGGGGGAGGGGCACAGACAAAAGAGGACGGAGGGTCCGAAGCTGGCTCTGTGTTGAAGGCAGGGAGTCTGATGTGGGGCTTGAACCCATGAACCATAGAGATCGTGACCCGAGCCGAAGATGGACTCTCAACTTGACTGAGCCACCCAGATGCTCCTCTAGGGTGCAAATGCTATTATTCAAGTTGGAGGAGTAACGTTAAAGGGCCACAAGGTGGCCACAATGATGATGAGGCCACAAGGTAGTTCTCTAACTCCCGGCCCTATTCCCATTTCATTCCTATGACCAGGACTTCTCTCTAGAGATGCAACAATAATTCAGAAACTCTTTCGGTAAAGTTAAAGAAAAATAACTTAGACTACATTTAGAAGCTGGAGATTTTGCAATGGACTTGAGTCCGCCATTAACAACAACAAAAAAAACAAAAAAAACGACAATGCTGCATTTTAAAAAGAAATACAAAACACTGTCACTAATTTCTGGGTGGTGGGTTATAACCGACTTTAATATTCTTTAGGCTATTCTGTATTTTCTGAGTTTCCCTACCATGTAAAAGTACCACTATTATCATGAAAGGTTGGATTTTTGAAAGGATTGGTGCATTCTTGCAAGTTTTCTCAGATCTGTCAAGTCTACTCTAAAATCATTGGGGGGGGGGTACAAAATTAGTATCGCAATGCGTGCCCATACCCAGTGGTTGATCACCCGAGTGGCTGATTGCTGCAGAGTCACATTATTATTATAATCAGAATCTATGGCTCCCAGACCTATGTGGAAATCAAAACATGCATTTTATCTAAATAACATTTCTTTTTTTTTTTCCCCTAGCATCCTGGCCCTTGAGAATCATGGTTAAAATTCCTTTCCAATTTAAAGTAAATGAAATGAAGCATGAAGTCCTCCTTCTACCCACACACAAAAAATTGCTTGCCAGACAAAATATAATTGCTATTGGGCTGTTTTTTTTAAATTTCTCCTCTTGTTATGCTCAAAAATACAACACATCAAAAGTTAAAATAAATATTTAGCTGTCGAAACAAAACACACCCCCCCATATGGAAAACACAAGTATGAGTTTGATGACATTTATTTAAAAACAATTTCCATAGCAAAAACAAACGTCTAAGTTGTTTAGGGCGATGACGAAGCCGAATGCTCTCAGTACTGAGTTCCACACGACAGTCCTAAGAAAGGTAGAAGGGCAAGACGCAGAAAGATATAAACCCAATTCGGTGACCTCCCGTTTCATGGTTATCGAAAGAGTGTCTGAAAAATTCAAGGAAGACAGAAAATGAAGTTCTCCCAGATGACAAAAACAGGCTCGATTTGGGTAGATCTCCAGAACAAATTCTCTGCGGAACTCAGCTCTCCTCGGCAGAAGAAAGTCCAGTGTTTCACCTCCCCATTCTCTACCTGAGTGTGACCCATCATCTATGACAGGTTACCTCTGAAACCACTTTTTACCGAGGACCTGTTACTCGCCTTTCTGCAGCCTGCGCAACTCACCCCCCCTTCACCGACCCAAGATTTAGAGAAAGCGGCAAAGGCCACGGGCTTCGTCATGGGACTTACACTTCCGATCCCGACTCGGCTGCTTCGCTGGGCAATCTTAGACAAGTTACTTTGCTAATCTCATCCGTGACATGACATGTGCATCGTTGCTTTGCAGAGCTGCTGCGAGAATCAAATTACGTACTGGGTGTGAATTCAACTAGTGTATTTTCTAGAACTACAGCAGACCTTCGAGTAATGTCAGCTCCCTTTCTCCCCCTACTCCTGGCCACTTCTTTCCAAGTATGATCAAATTTAACGTTCATGGCTTTAATTACTCCCAAGCAAGCTCAATGATATATAGGACATGTAGTAATTTTCATTTTGTTAAGTAAGATTTTGAATGGAGCACGCCACGAGGGAGACAGTACAACGGTGCGCTCAAAACCCACGAACTTCTGAGGAGTAAGATGATCTTAATTTTGATGTCTGCTTCCAACCGTGACCAGCTGCAAGGCCTAGAGAAGCCACGTGGCTTCTCTCAGCCGGGTTCCTCACTGAGAAAACGAAGAGACTACAGAACGTATACAAGTGCCTGGCATACAGGAAGGCCCATTGACGGTAGCTCTCACCGGTCTTTAACTATTCAGGTCGATGGACTAGTCAGTTTTTAGACCAGTCGAGGGAGCTCGGCCAATGTTAAATATCACATCGAGACACTGTTTCTGTTTTCTACTGTCCTGAGGGTACATTTCACTGCATCTTGTAGTGGGAATTACATCAACCTCAGCACTACTGACATTTCGGGTCAGATCATTCTGTGTCGCAGGGGGCTGCCGCACGCGGTGTAGAGAATGTTTAAGCAGAAAGAATCCTTGGCCTGTACCCGCTAGACACCGGCAGCATGCCGCATCCCAATTGTTCAAGGCCCTGTGGGGGACAAAACTGCCCCCGTTACCGGTCTAGCACGATCCAGTGCAAAGATCTCAGGAGGTAACTCTGCAGGAGGGCGAAGGTTTCCTCGAGCTACTATTCAGTATCATTCACGCTCTCCTAGGCTTCTTCACCCATCGCCCATAATTCAAAGTCGACCGGAGGGGCGCCTGGGTGGCTCAGTCGGTTGAGCGGCCGACTTTGGCTCAGGTCATGCATGATCTCGCGCTCTGTGAGTTCGAGCCCCGCGTCGGGCTCTGTGCTGATGGCTCAGAACCTGGAGCCTGTGTTCTGATTCTGTGTCTCCCTCTCTCTCTGCCCTTCCCTTGCTCATGCTCTGTCTCTATGTCTCAAAAATAAATAAACGTTAAAAAAAAAAAAAATCAAAGTCGACCGGAGAAGAATCATTTTGTTTGGCCCCATGTGCTGTCAGAAGATGCTTGTAAGTCACAGGAAGGACTGCTGGCCTGGCTGCTGCCTCCGACTACTCCACAAAGTGACATAAAATGTCCAACTTAAATATCAGGACGTCCGCTGTGTCCTATGCACTTCACATAAAACGTATCTTCTCTGAAAAAGGCCATAGGCCTTAAGATTCTTAAGATGACTTATAAACCATATTACCCAAAATAAAAAGTACATCTTAGTTGGGAAGCTGAGGTACTGTTTATATAATGAAAAATTCCCTGGCAAGAAACGATTCCACTGTGTGCCTGGCTGAAGCATGTCCAAAGGACTCTGGACACCTCTTGATTATTCGCAACAAATTCATTGTCTATTTTCCATTTTAGTAAGTGCCCCCAGAAGGCGGGAGCCATTTCTTATCTACTGTGTATCCCTGAGCCTAGCACAGAGCCTCCAACACAGGCAGGTAACTCGGTAAATGTTGTTGAATAAATGAACGGTCATATATTCTGCTTAATTAAGTACTACGTTGATTAAAAAAAAAAAACACCACCAACGAAAAACAAAAAACAAAACAACAACAAAAAAAAACCACTTTCTTTGAAAGAAAAGATCCTTGAAGAGAAAATAATTACGGTCTACTCCCTTTTACCCCAAATCCAAACAACTGCAAAGTCCAATTAACCAAAAAAAATTTTCTAGGCAAAAGTTGGGGAAAGCAGCCAAATAGATAAGGCCTAAAGTTCAAGCAAGCACAAACGTTTGTTCAACTCCCAATGCTGCTGGCACCGAAGTGGGGAAAGGGAGGGGTTCAGGGCAGAAGGGAACCGGGAGGCAGAGCGCAAGGAAACAGGACTCAGCCTCAGAAGGTCAGTCTCCACCTCAACAAACTAGTATTTCCTTTAATGTCAAAACTTTAGGAGCGAGGGACGATGTCTTCCACAAAGGCTTCATTTGCAAATTATTCTTCAAATGGCCATAAGCAAAATCTTGAAGAATACTTAGAAAGATACTTGACCATTTTTGTTAGTTGCTGGAATTTCTTCATCTTTTTCCCCCTTGCAGTCCTGTGGGGCAAACAACGGGTTCTCCAAAAGCTGGGCAAAGACACCCATTTGCTCTTTTTATCCACAGGAACTCAAGTCCCCACTACCCATCGCCACATTTCCCTCTGTAAGATTTGACCGCTCCTGGCAATCTATTCATGAGAGAAAAAGCCAATCAGACTTAAATTGTATTTCTAAATGCTCGAGTTTTAGACTGTATGTTGCCTGTATACAGGATGTATATCACAGTAACATGAGAAACACTGCATAGAACACTGCTTAATTAAACGCATTTTTGTCCGAGACCAAAAAATCTCTATTTTCACTTAAACATTTCCAGTTTAGGATTTCCAGTAAACAAATAAAGCAATTATTTAAGTGGCCCATTTGTTTGGTAGATATTAAATTAGCTCCAACACATCGGTATCCTACAAGAGGAATTTTACCAATTTAAATCTTATGCAAGATTTTCTTTTAAAGTTTCCAAAATCTAGACTTGCTTGAAAAAAAAAAAAACAGTGTTTCTTCCCCAAAAATTCAATATGGGAATGGTAGCATAGAATTTCAAAAACCATATATGGTTACAGAACCTATATGGGAGTCTGAGCCTATATACTTATTGTGAGGCGGTTTGTGCAAATCATGGCCTATCTAACCAATTTCCTGGTGCATAAACATCATATTTGCTCTTAAAAATGTTAAGTAACCCTTTTTAAAGACTGAAGGTAAAGAGTAGATTGGAACCTTATGTAACCAAAATGGGAAGCACTATAGCCTCCCCACATTAAAGGCGTATGCCTTTTTAGTATACGTTCTTCTTCAGCAAACATGAGCATGAGTTTCCAAAGGCAAAGCTATCATCCCAGAAGCCCGTGCTTCATCAGTGTAAAGAACGGGGAGGGTTCTGTCCCTAGAGAAGATGAGCTGGGGAGGGAAAGGCTTTACAAAATTCCAAGGGACTCATCATTTAAACTTCTGCTATTCTGCAAAGGTCCGCATTTCCAAGGAACAACATCAAATTTACATTAAAACTGTCTTAATCAAGATAACTAAAAAAAAAAAAATATATTCCTACTGCTCTATAAGCTTGCCATAGATTTGATAACCGAGGGAAGACTTACAGGCAATTACAAAATGATGGCTCCAATTAGGAAAACTGGATCCGTTCCAAATTCAATTCAAAGGGCGCTCAGATAATCCCGATGGGATCATTTAAACGAATATAGGGAATCTGCAGCAAAGACATACGTTTTTTCGATTTCTCCCTCTTCTAAAAGCCAAGCAAAATGGTACAACGACGTATCCCTTGCCCTTCAGGAAATTAAAAAACCAAACCTGGAGTCCCCTTTACAAACCTTGGTCCCTCTTTTCCCAAGGGATCTCCCTGGCACAGGGTTTTATAGTAAAGGGCAATCCAAACAAACCTGAGAAACTCGCACGGTTCCTAATGCAGAAAATGATCTAGCACTGAACACGAACCACACATAGTCTTCCTTGCTGATTTTCAAACCTCTACCTAGTCCTGGACGGCTGAGAAGAGGCCAGGAGGAATGGAAGAGAAGGAATGGAACAGAACCAGAAACTTCGAAAGCAGAAAGCTCTCTTCCAGCACCTAGAACAGACAGCACCTTGTAGCTATTTCACGCTTTTTGAAACGGAAAGGTCACACCCTGCAGTTTTGAAAATCCACCTTCTAAGGCTCGACCCACGTGACAGAATCTTCCTCTTGCTTCTCCAGGTTCCACGCTGGAGCTGAAATCCCCCACTGTCCCCACCCCCATTCGCCTACCCCCCGCCATCCCCTCAGTAGGAAGAACGGCTGCGGGCCCTCCCCGCCCTCCTCACTCCCTCTGCACCCCACCCCCAACTCCTCTAACCGCCCCCCCCCCCCGCCAGCATCCCCGTCGAGAAAACCGGGCGAGCCCGCTTACCTCCACGCCCGCACGTCCCCACCCCCGCCCTCTCCGTTGTGCGAAGCCTGGCAGGTTCCCCCCTCGCCGCCTTCCCATCCCCGCCACCCCCGAGAAGCGTGCCGAGGGGGACCCTCAGCCTCACCTGCCCGTGCCCCACAGCCACTCCAGCTGAGAACGCCCAGAGGTGCCCCCACCTCGCCCCGCCCCCACCGCCCTCCGGCCTCGGTGGAAAAATCAGGGGCCCCTTCCCCCCTAGCCCCCCACCATTCCGCGGAGGACGCACCCGGAGCCCCCTGGGCACGCCCGCTCCCGGGCCCCCACGCCCCTCCCTCCCCTGTCGCTCTGCATCCCCACGCCCGCCACCCCGGTGGCGCAAGCACGGGGCGGCCGAAGCACGCACCCACGGGGACCCCGCGGTCCCTACCCCGGCCGGCCGGCCGGCCGCAGCCCGAGGCCGCAGGTACCGGCCGCGGCAGGCCGGGCGGCCCGGGCGGCGGCGGCGGGGCAGGAGGGCGGCCGCTCCCCCGGGCCGCGGGCCGGCGGGCGGGAGGCGCACACGCACGCACACGCGGAGAGGAAGCGGGCTTACTGCCTGGCGATGCTCGCCGGCGCAGCTGTCTCGGCGGCGGCCGCTGCCTGCACCGAGGCCAAGGCGCGGCGGCGGCGGCGGCAGCTGCGGACTGAGCCCCCTGGGCCGGGCGCTGGATGTAGGGCGCGGGAGGGGCGCGAGGGGAGGGGCGCGCGGGGGAGGCGGGGAGGGGGCGGGCGCGCGCGCGGGGGCGGGGCGCGGCGCGCGCCTGCCCTGGGCTCTGCCCGCGGGGGCTGCGGGGCGCGGCGCGCGCGCGGGAGCCGGCCCGGCCGGGGGGGCGGGGGTGCCACGCACCCCGCGCGGCCACGTGCCCCCGGCTTCGGGAGCGGCCGGGCTGCCGGCGCCGCGCGGGTGCGCGGGGAGGCGGGGGCGAGGGCTCCCCGGGAAGGGTGGCTCTGGCCTGGAGACCGAGGGGAAGGCGCGCCGGGGGCGCCCAGGACGCCCCCTCCTCCGTCGCGCTGCAGCCCTCGAGGCCGGCGGGGAGTCACGAGTCACTGCAGGCAGCCGCGGCCGGGGCAGGGGGTGGGAGCAACAAAGAGAGTCGAGCGAGCGAAGGTGGCCTCACCAGAGGCCTCTGCTAACCTGTGCACTCCCTGCAAAGCGGCAGGGGCCCCGGAGTGCGCCAGGTTTCGGTCCTCGACTTGGAACTCCGTGGTCCGGAACGCTGCCGAAGGACCCACCAGCGACCCTTCCCCTTAGTAGCAAGCTGGAGGGAGCGAAAGAAGCTCCATGCGTAAGCCTTATACCACCATCCAGAGGGCTTTACATCACTCAGGAAAGCAATGATGGCAAAGTGGCACGTGGCTACTCCTTCATTCACTCAACGTTTGTTTCACTGAGCCCTCACCACGTGCCAAGCACCGTGCCAGGTGCTGGGGATACAGCGCGGAGTCATGCGGAACACCATCCACCCTTCCCTGGGAGCTTGCAATCTCGCGGAGGAGACCGATGATAAAGAAGTGAGAAAATAATCAAATTTGGGATAATGCCTGTGCAGGAAAAGAAGAGTGTGCAAATCGTGTGGTTAGGAAAGGAGGAGGTGACATTTAAGCTGAGCCCTGAAAGTTACGACAGAAGCAACCGTAGAAAGAGCCAAGGAAAAGCATTCCAGAAAGAGGGAGCAGATGTATGAAGGCCAGAAGGAGGAGGCAAATCTTGATGCCTTGGAATTAAGAGGTGGTGACTGTGGTCAGCACCAGCAGAGCCTGGGGGGGAGGGGGTACGGAGCATAATACAAAGCTGGACAGGTTGGCAGGAACCAGATCTTCTACCTCATCCTCAACCATGGGCAGACCATTTTTATTCCCAAAGCGATGGGAGGCCTTTGAATGAATGGCTTTGTTCCCGAGCATGACGTGATCTCATTTAGATTTCTTTTACATTTGTTTTTCTTTTAGGATAATTGTAAATTCACATGAATTTGTAAGAACTAATACAGGGGGATGTTATGTGCCCCTTACCCAGCTTACCCCACTGCAGAACTATAGTCCAGGATCACAACCAAAATACTGACCAATCTTATTCAGATTTCGCTGGTTTGACTTGTACTCGTGTGTATTTAATTCCGTACAATTTTATCACATATTTAAGCTCATGTATCTACCACCACAATCAAAATAGAAAATAGTTCCATCCTTACAAAGATCCAGCCTGTTGCTCTTTTATAGCCACACCCACTGCCCTAGTCCCCGGAGTCCTTAGCCGCTCTGGCAAGCATTAATCTGGTCTCCATTTCTATAATTTTCTTATTTCTAGAATATCATGTAAATGAGTCATACAGTATGTAACCTTTGGGGCTTGGCTTTTTGCCCTCAGCTTAATTCCCTTGAGCTTCATCCGAATTGTTGCGTGTATCCATAGTTCTTTTTTATTGCTGAGTAGTATTCTGGGTCTGCGATATATATATTAATGTTTATTTTAGTTTTGAGAAGAGAAAGAGCAACCAGGGGAGGGGCAGTGAATCCGAAGCAGGCTCTGTGCTGACAGCAGAGAGCCTGACCCGGGGCTCAAACTCACGAACGGTGACATCATGACCTGAGATGAAGTCAGACGCTCAACCAATTGAGCCACCCAGGCGCCCCATCTGATGTATATTTTTAAAAGATCACCATGGTTTTGGATTTGATGGAACAAATTTGAAGAGGAAATTGGGATTGAAGTCGAGACAGCATAGCGTGGACAATTGTTTTGAGACCTTTCACTGTTCACTGAAGTCGAGTGGAACAAGAGGGACAAGAAGGGAGAAGAGAAGGTTTCCTCCTTTCTTTTGAATTTTGAGAGATGAGAGCATGTTTGGGAATAGGCAGGAGGGAGGCTTAGCTGATGGGAGAGAAGGGCCTCCTAACATCCTGCCTAGGCAAGATGAAATGCAGAGGACAGGCCCTCCACCTGCTAAAAGGCATTCTCCACTGGAAAACCCTGGATGTAGACGCTGACCAGGGTGCCGGGTGGGGGTAGCTGGCTGTTTGTATAGATCAAGCCAATCCAGCCTGATGACTTCTCTTTTCTCTCGTGGTGTGCAAACTAGGTGCCAGCCTCCCTTTGGAGCCACCATAAGCCCTGGCAAAGTTCCCTTCTCTCTTCTGGCACTGGTGGCCTTGGGCCTTCCCTTTTCCCTTTCCAAGCCCTCGGAAGCACTGAAGTTTCGTCTTCCTGGACAGCAGGAGAGACTCTGGCTTCACACTTGCTAGGAAAAGAAGCCAATCTGCCCTACCCTGACTCCTCAGAAGCCTCTGATAAATAGGCAACTCCCCTAATAGAATACCAGCCCAGCGTCCTTCCCAAAGGTAGCCAAGAGGCGCCCAAAGATGGAAGGCTCTGAGTGAAGGGCCCTCTCCCTGGAACCTCCTAGCCATTCTTCAGCACTCCATCAGCATTATTTGTGGTTCATTTCTCAGAAGACCCCTTTCTCCACCCCCTTCTTTTCTCCATCTTTTCTTCTTTCCTTCTCCTTCCTTCGGGCTCCCCCCATCTTTCCGCGCCTCCACCACCTCCTTCCGCCCTTCCACAGATATTCGCGGTGCACTCCTAGTAGGTACGAGGCACGGACCTCTCACATTGCCCCAGCTTGGTCGACACGCAAGGCCAGTCCTGTCTTCCTCTTAACACTTCATCTCCTCAGATTTGAACTCAACGTTTGTGGGTCATGGAAACACATTGTTCCGCTTACAATATGTAGGGGACTGTGTTGCAGAATAAGCAAAATGGATGAAAGGAAAAAGGCTGCCCACATTGTGAACTTGTGTGCTACGTGCCAGTAATGTTTTCAGCATTAAGAAGCAAAAATAAATTAAATAGACTAAAATCAGCTGGTATGATCTCAGATCTGATCTTTTCCATTTCTGTGTTAGTAAGGACATAGGCATGAGGAGAAGAGTCTTAGATTTCAACAGAATTTAAAACACCTTAGAAGGAAACGTGAGGCACTTATCAGCATACAAAATAATCAAGTCCTTTGCTTTCTCTTCGAAAAGTACCATTACAAAGCTATCGAGAGTGTATTAGTATACCAGCGTAGTTTTATAGCAGACAGTTTGTAGGCATCATTTTATTTAGTCTTCATGTTAGATTCTCATTCCCACTGTACAGATGAGAAGACTGAGGCGCAAAGAGGTTAAGCAACTTTGGAGCCAGGATTTGACACCAAGTGGCATGGCTCCAGAGCCCACAGTCCAAGCCAGTATACTCAGCGTCCAAAACAATGAAAGAGAAGAGTTCATCACTTTTACTGTGGTCCTCCAAAGTGGCTGATTCTTTCTGGTGAGCGATTCTTTTTTTTTCCAAAGTGATGCCAAGTCCTTCATCTCAGTGACTTTTCCCTATCAGTGGAACCCATGGAGTTCAAGTGTCTTCTTCCACAGGGGCCTCAAGCCTACAGACAATTGCTCCATTTTGTGGTCATCACACACGGTGGCAATGGTGGCACCTGGCACATCCCCCAGTGAGCACATCCGCCTCTCCGGCTCGCCTCAGCTCCTACTTCTTCCCGCTCAGACCCTATGGGCCATCAGCCTGGGGTTTAGGGGGACCTTGAAATACATCCTGTGCACGCCCTTCTGGAAAAATTCGTTACTGTAGTTCCTTTGCCGAGAACAGTTTTTTTTTTTTTTAATGTTTATTTATTTTGAGAGAGAGAGAGAGTGCACACAAGCGGGGCAGAGAAAGAGAGAGAGAGAATCCTAAGCAGGCTCTGCACTGTTAGCACAGAGCCCGACGCGGGATCTCACGAACTATGAGATCATGACCTGAGCTGAAATCAAGAGTCAGACACTTGACCGACCGAGCCACCCGGGTGCCCCCAGAACACAGTTTCAGGAAGGTCCTGGACATCCGTATGTTGCACAGGCATCTCCAACCTGCCTACCTGCACCATGACCTATCTCTTTTCCTGTATTCCATCTTTGTTCATGGCATTGCCACCCACCGAGGTACCCAAGGTAAAAGCTTCCGTTACCTTTGACTCCCTCTTCACATCCAGTAATTTGCCAAATCCTATAAATTCTGCCTGTGGGGCGCCTGGCTGGCTCAGCTGGTAGAGCATGTGACTCTTGATCTCAGGGTGGTGAGTTCGAGCCCCACGTTGGGTGTAGAGCCTACTTAAAAAACAAATAAATTCTGCTTGTGGAATAGTCAAACCTTACCTCCTCTTTCAACTCAGCCCTGACAAACTCGGGCAGAATCGGTGGCCCCCTGGGCAGATGTACAGTCCTGATGCTTTCAGGAGTCTGTTTCCCCCAATAGATCGCAGACTTCTTCAGGGCAGACAATGTATCTCTCCTGTTTATACTTCCAGTTTCTTGGAACACAGTAGGCATGAAATTAATATTAAATTTAAAAATGATTTCATTATGACAAAATGCATATACCAAATAGAGAAAATAGTATAACGAACTCACATGTACCCAACACCCAGCTTTAACGATTGTCAACACGTGACCAGTTTTGTTTCGTCTACATTCCCCACGTATACCCTCCAAGGCACACGCACAGTGGGCTATTTTAAAGCAAACACAACGCATCATATTCCATCCAGAAATAATTTAGTGTTCATTGCTAAAAGATAGAGACTATCTTCTTTTTATTAAGATTTTAAGTAATCTCTACATCCAATGCGGGATTCAAACTTATAACCCCAAGATCAAGAGTTGCATGCTCCACTCACTAAGCCAGCCAGGCACCCCAACTTTCTTCCTTTCTTTTAGCATAAGTGCTACATCATTATCACACCTCAAAGGAATTTACTAAAATTCCTGAATATCAATAAATACTCAGTCAAGATTTAGAATTCCCCAAATGTCTTCCAAATGTTTTCTATAGTTTATTTATTCCAACCAGGACATTTTTTTAATGTTTATTTTGAGAGAGAAACAAAGTGCAAGTGGGGGTGGGGCAGAGAGAGAGAAGGAAAGAGAGAATCACAAGCAGGCTCTACACTGTCAGCACAGAGCCCAACCCAAGACCCGATCTCATGAACTGTGAGATCACAACCAGAGCTGAAATCAAAAATCGGTCACTCAACCGACCGAGCCACCTAGGCACCCCCCCTACACTCACCCAGGACATTTTTAAAGCTTCATTTATTATATTTGATTGACGTCTGTAGTTAATGGTTCTTGGATGAATGAATGAATGAACAAACGAATGAATCCTCCTTACCTTCTCTCACGAACACGTCTTCACTAGTCCAAATTCTACCCATTTTACAAAGACTCATCTATCCGGTGCTGGAATCTGCTCGAACTCCCTCATAACATTTTTCAAAATATCTGTTGCTCTTATTACATTTAATCTTATATTAAGGATTTTGTGAAGACAGCTTATCTCTTCCTGTAATGTTTTCAGCTCCATGAGGTAAGTAACATACCTTAAATCACTATTGTGTATCTAGTGGCACCGAGCGCAGCGCCTTGCTCATATTAAACAACCGAATAAATTATTTCTAAACCGAAGGGAGTTTAATTAAGACCAACATTCATAGAATCCTTTGTCTCTCCTGGGTACAGTGAAAGGACCACACGCTTTGGAATCTTGCAAACATGGGTTCAAGTTCGAGCTTGGCCACCTGATGGATGTGTGGGCCAGGGCAAGTTATAAACGCAGATGTCTTCAAAGTTTTTTCTGGTGACTATACTAAAAAGGAAAAACCAAAAAGCAGAAAACACTTGGCTTTCATAGTCCCTAAAATAATTTCGAAAACCCGTTAATCCCCTCACATGTTATGAATCGGTATCTAAAAGTTTTCATCCCATGTTTGGTTACAAAGGAAGTGATTGTCAGTATATAGTAAACATTAACATTCTATAAAAGAAAATGGTTATATTGCTTTTTTGAGCCTGTCCAATGGAATCTGAATGCAATAGCGATTTCATACCCACCATCTGCTATTTTAAAGATACATGATTAAGATCTTGATAATTTTACTTCGTTCCCTTTTTCTCCCACAGAATGTTGTCCTAATGTAATATATTTTATGCTTATAAGTCTATTGTTTTTTTGCTTAGAAGTCTATTTTTGATCACGCTATATACTTCTCTGCAACAAAAATATGGACATTAATTAAAAGCACCATTACCACAACCCCACTCCCTCCCCAGTGTTTTTTGTTTGTTTGTTTAGATTCTGCATATAAAAGAGATCATACATTATTTGTCTTTCTCTGTCTTATTTCACTTAGCATAATGCCCTCAAGGTCCATCTGTGTTGTCACAAATGGTAAGATTTCATCCTTTTTTTATGGCCAAATGACATTTCATTTGATTCCATATATTCCATTTCATACCGCATTTTCTTTGTCCATTCCTCTGCTTATGGACACTTACGTTGTTACCATGTCTTGACTATTGTGACTAATGCTGCAATGAACATGGGGGTACAGATATCTTTTCAAGTTAGTATTTTCATTTAAATACCCAGAAGTGGAATTACGGAATCATCTGGTAATTCTATTTTTAATTTTTTTGAGGAAACTTCATTCAGCTTTCTATAGTGGCTGCACCAATTTACAATAAATTGTAAATATATATATATATATTCCCACCAATATAGCGAGGGCAGTTAAAATTAATTTTTAAAATTTCCTCTGACTATGTGCTAAAAATAGAAAGTTTTCTGGATTGAATGATCGTTAGTACACAACTGATCAAAAGAACATAAATATTTTATAAGATTTGAAAAATAATTTAAATACACAATATGCAAACGTTTTTGAAAGTGTATCTCTAGAGATGGATGAGGTGTTCTTCAATTAGTTCATGCGTTTGTGGATAAACATTACTTATTGCTAGAATGAGACAGAATCCCGTATCAATTTGATTTTGATCCTTTTTTTTTTTTTTTTTTTACTTTTTAAAAATGTAAACGCTAAGAAGCTTCGTTCACAGAAATGGGTAGAATGAAATGAAAATTTTTCTCTCAGCGTCGTCACACAATTCTTTGTATTTTTTCTGACTCATGTACCAAATATCCCATTGCGATCTATCATCAAAATTAATTTTAATGATTTATTAGCTGACAATTCCATTAGCGCCTTCAGCAGTTTTGTTGAAAACAAAGAATTAGAAACCACCTGTGTTGCAAAAGGTCTTGTTAAGCGGTGATTAGGGTCATTCACGTTTCCACACCAACACCCTGATTTTGGCTGGTCCCATTGTTTGTACCGGGAGGTTTCTGCCTCCCCTGGGGGCTAGGCACCGAAGTCAGATTAGTGACCGAGGGGAGTGGGGGTGGTGGTGCACGATTGTCTTTCTTTTGTAAAATGAGAGAAAGGCTGTGGGGCCAGAGGAGGTGAGAATGAGAATCCACCTGGCAGAGAGTCGGTATTCTCAGGAGATCAATTTTAGGAAGTCGCGAGTCCAGAAACTGATTTCTTTACAAGTGTATGTGCCCAGGAACTCCTGGCAATTCTTCATGTACGCCCATCGATACTCGCAACCCAGTTCGACTTATTTTCCCTCATCCCCGTTTCCACATCTGCAGTTTGGGACTGGCGTTACCTAAATCATGAGGATGGAGTTAAATTACACACCACATGTACAACGCCCAGCACAATGTCAGACATACAGTAGATATTTAGCAAATATTAGGTTCCTTCCCCACCCTTACACCTTGGCATGCCCATTTCTACACAAATACAGTTGATAATCATTTTTCTTACAGCCTGGAAAGTATGTTTAAAAAATGTTATGTGGCCAAGATGACACATGCAATCAATAAAAGTGGGCTGGAAATCCAATTTAGGATATTTCCCGGTGTGTTATTTTTAAGTTTCAGACATTTTTAAAAAGAAAAATACAAAGAATAGTATAACAAACACGCTTCCATTACTCAGAATTAACAGCTGATAACAGTTTCTATTTACTTTAAGTCTCTCTTTTGAGATACAAAGGAATTAAATATTACAGATAAATATTTAATATTGGCCACTGACGTCAGTCCTACCCCCTTGTCTCTCCTATGCCAACCGCTATTGTGAGTTGGTTTTGTTTTATGATTTTATGCTTAATGTACATTAGTGGTACGATTAGTATATTTCATTCTGCAACTTATTTTTGTTACTCTATTTGACTCAATAGCGTAGGTGGCTTTATACATTTCTATCCTTCTATGCTGCCATCATCATTTTACAAGTTATACATTCTGTTTATATCATTTAGTCCAATGTAATCCGTATCTATATCCTTCCCCCAATTTCTGCCCTTCCCCCCACACCTCCAGCTCTGGTGTTTTTGTTGTTTGCGATTTTTGTTCCAGTTCTTTGTTCCGTTTTGGTACAACATGTTGATTTGATACGTTCATATATTGCAACACAATTGCCATTGTAGCCTTAGCAAATATTAGCAATTATTATTAAAATGCTTTAATAATTAAATTAATAATTTAATATTTAATAAATATTAAATTATTTAAATTTATTTTTAAATTGAGATGCAGTTCACCTACCATAAAATTCACCCTTAAGTGTATAGTTGATTGTTTTTTAGCATATTTACAGAGTTTTGCAACCATTATCGCTATCTAATTCCAGGACATTTATCAGCCAAAAAGAAACCCCACTAGCAGCCAGTCTCTCCATCATCTCGGATCCCCCTACCCCTGCCCCAGCTCCAGCAACCACTAATCTTTCTTTTCCCATGCATTTGCCTCTTCTGGATGCTTCATATAAATGAGACTATACAATATGTGGACTTTTCTGTCTGCTTTCTTTTACTTAGCATAATTATTTTCAAGGTTCATCCTTTATATTGCTGAATAATAAGCCATTGCATGGATATTTTGCTTGTCCGTTTATCAGTTGAAGGACATTTGAGCTGTTTCCACGTTTTGGCTATTATGCATAATGTTGCTATGAATATGTGTGTACAAATTTTTGTATTGACAGGTTTCATCTCTCCTGGATATGTGAAAATTAATAAGGGAAACCTTGTTTAGAAAGGAGTCATTTGTTATTGTCAGTTGCAGACCCAACAGGAAGAGAAGGATCTCGCACATGGATACTGCTTTACTACCCCAACCGAAGAAGGAAGGCTTCCTCCTCCCCCGGCAACAGCCCAACCAATGAGAGACAGTCACAGCTCAGCCAATGAGAAGCCAGTATACTTGGAACTCCCAGTTTACGCCAATGGATCTCTTGTTTATAACAGCCCTCCCGACTGCCGCGCTTTCTCTGTAAAAGAGAGTATCTGTCATTTTGTTCTAGTAACTTGCTTGTGGTTTTGCCATAACTTGTTTGTTCTGAGTTGCAACTTTGTGCTGTTCCCGAATAAACCTATGTTTGCTGGTAAAAATAACTGGCAGTTTTATTTTTAAAGTTAACAAATACATACCTAGGAGCAGAATTGCTGGGTCCAATAGTAACTATATGTTTAAGTTTTTGGGGAACTGCCAAAGTGTTTTCCAAAGAGGCGCCACTATTTTACACTCCTAACAGAAATATATAAGGGTTCCAATTTCTCCACATCTTCATCAACACTAGTTACTGTCTGTCTTTTTTAGTATAACCATGCTGGTATGTGTGAAGTGGTTTTCATTGTAGATTTTGCGTTTTTCCCCCTGATGACTCATGATATTTGTCAATTTCTGCAAAATAGCCAGCTGGGATTTTGATAGGGATTGCATTGAATTTGTAGATGAATTTGGGGAATATTGTCCTCTTCACAAATTAAATCTTCTAATGCATAAATATGGGATGTCTCAATGTATTTAGGCTTTCTTTCTCCCTCCCTCCCTCCCTCCCTCCCTCCCTTCCTTCCTTCTTTCCTTCCTTCCTTTCTTTCTATTTTTTTAAGTAGGCTTAAAAAAAGCCTAGCCAGCATGTAGCCCGACATGGGGCTTGAACTCACTACCTTGAGATCAAGACCTGAGCTGAGATCAAGAATCATACACTTAACCGAATGAACCACCCAAGTGCCTCATAGGCCTTCTTTAAACAATGTTTTTTAGTTTCCAGAGTATAGGTTTTATGCTTTTTTTGGTTAAATTTATTCCCGAGTGTTTTGTTCTTTTGTTTTGGAATTGTTGGAAATGGAATTCCAAATGGAATTGTTTTCTTAATTTTAACAGCGGATTGTTTATTATTAGTGTGTAGAATCACAATGGATTTTTACACATACTGATCTTGACCTGCAACTTTGTAGACCTCATTTATTAGTATACAAGATCATGTCATCCATAAGTAGAGATAGTTTTACTTCTTTCTTCCCAGTCTGGATGTCTTTTATTTCTTTTTCTTGCCCAGTACACTAGCTAGAACCTCCAGAACAATGTTGAGTAAAAGTGGTAAGAATAGACATCCTTGTCCTATATCTGAGCTTAGAGGGAAAGCTTTCAGGTTTTCCCCATTAAGTATAATGTTAGCTGTGGATTTTTGTAGAGGAAGATCCTCTCTATTGCTAGTTTGCTGAGTGTTTTTATCATGCAGAGATGCTGGATTTTGTCAAATGCTTTTTCTGAGTGTATTGAGATGACCATGTGTCCTTTGTTCTATTGATAGAGATATTCTATATCAATTCTATTGATATGTTGTAGTACGTTGCCTTTCTGACGTTAAATTACCTTTGCATTCCTGGGATAAATCCCATTGTTCAGATGTATAATGCTTCTTATATATCTATATGTTGCCAGATTTGGTTTGCTAGTATCATGTTGAGGACTTTTGCATCTACATTCATAAGTGATATTGATTATAGTTTTCTTGTGGTGTCTTTCTTTGGCTTTGGCATCAGTCTCAGTATACTGGCCTGACGGAATGAGTTAGGGAGAGTTTCCTGGTCTTCTGTGTTTTGGAAGAGGTTGTGAAGGATTGATATTAATTCCCCTTTAAATTTTTAAACAAATTCACCAGTGAAGCCATCTGGTCCTGGGCTTTTCTTTGTGCAAAATTTAAAAATCACTAATTCACTCTCTTTACTTGGTATAGTTCTATTGAGATTTCCTATTTTTTCTTGAGTCAGTTTCAGTAGTTTGTATCTTTCTAGGAATTTTCCTTTTTCGTTTATATTCTCTAATTTGTTGGCATATGTTTGTTCACAGTACTCACTCACAATCCTTGCAATATCAGATCAGTAATAATGTACCTTCTTTCTTTTCTCGTTTTAGTAAATTGAGTCTTCTCGCTTTTCCCACTGGTCAGCCTCACAGAAGGCTTGTGAATTTTACTGATGTTTTCAAAGAAATGACTTTTTACTTGGTTGTATTGTTTTTCGCTTCTTTTTTTTTTTTTTAACAATTTATTGTCAAATTGGTTTCCATACAACACCCAGTGCTCATCCCAACAAGTACCCTCCTCAGTGCCTGTCACCCACTCTCCCTCCTCCCACACCCCCCTCACCCTCAGTTTGTTCTTAGTATTTAAGAGTCTCTTATGTTTTGTCTCCCCCCACCCCCGTGGCTTTTTTTCCCACGTATAGGTGGATTTTGTTTTTCTCTTCTTTATCGAATTGATTCCTTCTTTTTTCAATTGATTTATTACTGTACTTACCTACCTCATACTCTATTAAAACTTTATGTGCTAATTTTCCTTTTATATCTTTGGAAAGTTTATGTGTTTTTGTTTATATTTTTTTCCCTCAACTTTTTTTTTAATTTTTATTTTAATTTTTTTTAACGTTTATTTATTTTTGAGAGACATAGAGACAGAGTATGAGCAGGAGAAGGGCAGAGAGAGAGGGAGACACAGAATCTGAAGCAGGCTCCAGGCTCTGAGCAGTCAGCACAGAGCCTGATGCGGGGCTTGAACTCACAGATCTTGAGATCATGACCTGAGCCGAAGTCGGCCACTTAACCAACTGAGCCACTCAGGCGCCCCTCAACTTTTTATTTTGAAATATTTCAAACCTGTAGAAAAATTGCAAGAATGGTATCATGAAAACCCATATATCTTTAACCTACATTCATCTCTTGTTAATATCTTCCCACATTTGCTTTACTTGTGTCTAGATGTCTATATCTATACCATTCTATCTATTTATCTATCAGAACCATTTGAGAGTTATAGTTGCAGATGACATAACACTCCATCCGTAAATATGCATTTCCTAGAAACTAGGGTATATGCTTGTATAACCTCGGTACAACAATCACAGTGGGGAAATTTAACATTAATATGAAATCACTGAATTCGCATCCATAATCAAATTTCCCCAGTTGTCCCAATAATATCCTTTAGAGTTGTTTTTATTTAGTTTTTTAAAAGATTTTATTTTTAAGTAACCTCTCCACCCAATGTGGGGCTCGAACTTACAACTCCGAGATCAAGAGTCACATGCTCTACTGAACCAGCCAGGTGCTGCTTTTAAATCAGAATCCAGTTGAGAATTAAGCATTGCATGCCGTGTCTCTTTAGTCCGCTTTGATCTAGAATAATTTCCCAGCCTTTTTTTTCCCCTTCCTGATGTTGACATTTTGAGGAGTCCAAATCAGTTATTCTTCTAGAAAGTCCTTCAATTTGGATTATATATGGGCAAGTATATGACATATGTGTCCTTCTTAGTGCATCATATCACAAGGCACATGATGTCAGGTTGTCCCATTATTATGTGAGGTCTGGTCACTTTGTTCAGGTGGTTTCCAGCAGACTTCTCCATTGTAAGGGTTCCTTTCCCTCTTGTAATTAGTAAGGAATCTGTTAAGCGAGAGTTTGAGACTGCGTGTGAACACCCTCTTCTTCAACATGCTTTCACTTGATAGTTTCAGCATCCATTGATGAATTTCACTTGAATCACTTATTATGGTGGTGATTATAAAATGATGATTTTCTATTTCTGTCCTTTCTTCCACATTTCTGAGCTGGAACTCTCCTATAAATAAGAGTTCTCCCTTCTCCTCTGACTGTTTTTGAACTTGTTTTCAGTATCTGTATGGACTCATGGGTCCTTTATTTATTATTATTCAGTGTGTTACAATACATTCTTGTCCTTATTCATCTTGATGCTCAAATTATCCCAAATACGCCTGGGGGGGGGGCCCCATTCTAGCTGCCGACTGTGGCTTTTTTAAAACATAGTCTATCCATTTCTGAGCATCTCCTTGCTTTCTGACATAACAAGATATTCCAGCTTCATGTTATTTCTTTCCTCACTCTGGACATAGAATGAGTCTGTTCTCCAAGGAGATCTAGCACCTTTCAGTGGGGAGTAGTGTGGTAGATGTGGAGATGTCCACATCACCCTTCAGGAAAGGACTTTCTGCCCAGCTGTGGGGAGCGTGGTCGGCGAGCAGCTCCCAGCTCCCGGCTGTCAGCTCCTCCGGGGTCTGCCTCAGATGCAGAACCACCTCACCTACCTGCATGTCTTCCCTTCTCTGAATCTTGTTTCTCTTCTCAATCCTGCTTCCTCCTCCATCTTTATACATTTGCCCATCCCTAGTAGATATCTTGTACTTGTTCAAACTCCATCCCAGCATCGTTTCCAGGGAACCCAACCTGAGGCAAGTGGTATTTAGTATCCAAGATCTGGGTGCTGTGTGCTCATTGCAACTGGGATGTCATTGCTTCTAGCCTCTCGTGGTAGACAGATATGGATTTTTAAGTCATGAGTTCACACTAGTAGCTATGTTCAATTCAGCATCACATGGTTCTTCCTCTCCTTTCCCCCAATACAGTCTGTGTTTACCTCTACTCACGGTGAGAACCCTCCCAATGTATGTACTCACTTACAATGTATTGAATTATTTGCTCAATCTAATGGTACACACAAAATAGCTTCAGAATACTTACGGCAATATATTATCAATAATAATACTACTAAAAAACCCCAAGATTACTCTATGGCTATATTTAAGCTTTATATAATGTATCCTGCTGAACGTGAGAGCACAGTGTCAAAAGTTATTGGACAAAATATTTTTTAAATTCTGCTGTGTCGTATTTTCAATGTGGTGTGCAGTTAGGCAGATTTATTTGTTTGGGTTGAATTTTAGCTTTTTCCTCACATAAATTCAATTTTTGGAATATATAAAATATAAATGTGATTAACAGAAAAATATACAAAAATATACTCCGAAAAGTCCCATTGCCCTTTCTTGCATTCCATTTGTTTCCTTTTTTTCAAGTTTATTTATTTATTTTTTGAGAGGCAGGGGACGGGCAGAGAGAGAGGGAGAGAGAGCATCCCAAGCAGACTCCGCACTGGAAGTGCAGAGCCCGATGCGGGGCTTGAACCCGTGACCCATGAGATCATGACCTGAGCCAAAAATGAGAGTCAAACACTTGACTGACCGAACCACCCAGGAGCCCCTCTTGCATTCCATTTGCATCTACTTCCTTCACGTAATCAATTTTCTTAATTTCTGGTTTATCCTGCCTGCAAAATGTATTTTGCAGACATTAGTGGATACATACATATGTATCTCCCTTCTTTTAGACAAAAAAGTAGCATACCGTATATGGTATTTCGCACCCTGCAAACGCAATGCAATCTATGAAGATATAATACAAGGTTGCTTTAAAGTCTTTTTTAGATTATTCTTTTGTCTCCATTTTTCAGATATTGGGTTTGCTGACCATTTGTCATGGTGCCCAACTTCCCATAAATTTGGTTTTAGAGCTAATTATCTATGGGGATTTTCTTCTTGACTGCCCATCCCCGTGAGGATTCTTCCTACAAGATTTCACAGTTCTACCACCCATGTCCACATGGCACAAACCCAGACGTAGGTGCCATGTTAGTTGAGTTAGTTAGAGTTTTCTCATTCAGCTGTTGCCTAAGGCAGGCAGGGGATACTGGCCCCATCCTGGTGGGTAGGCAGAGCTCTTTCAGTCATTGCTCTCAGGGAGAAAGCACACTTCTAGGCCTTGGCCTCACACCAGGATCCCAGTCCCCATCCTGTACCACATACTGGGCACGTTTGGCTCCATTGTCCCATGGACTTGAAGAAGCCCCAGTCTCGACTGCTCACGGCTCACCACTATAGTTTCTTTTTCTCTTTTGGTCCATGCCAATTTTCCTCTTACATTTGCTATTTATGTACCTTTAAATATATCTTTACATTTTTTTAATGTTTATTTATTTTTGAGAGAAAGAGAGTGTGAGCAGGAGAGGGGCAGAGAGAGGGAGACATAGAGTCTGAAGCAGGATCCAGGGTCCGTGCTGACAGCTCGTAAATTTAGCTTTAAAGACCTTATGGGTCATTCCTGTGCGTTTGAAATAGCACGGGGAGGATTTCCCATGTTTGCTTCACCATCTAGACATGAAACCATTCATTCATTTATTCAATGAACATTTATTGAGACCTACTAGTTGCCCAGAACAGGTCCGGGGACACGAAAATAAAAGAAACCATCATAGGTTGTCAAAGCTCACTTTTTTTTTTTTCACTTTATGCTTTGTTTATTAAAAAGGTGCACTTCGCCTTCGTAATCCAATAAAACCTTTCAAACATAGTAGGATTCCTGGGATCTCTTGAAGGAGCACTCACCTCACCCGCCTCCTCCTCCCTCACCTCTACCTGGATATACACTCTCAAAATAAGAAGCATTTCTATAGAGGGACACCTGGGTGGCTCAGCTGGTTAAGTGTCTGACGTCAGCTCAGGTCATGATCTCACGGTTCGTGGGTTCAAGACCTGCATCGGGCTCTCTACTGATGGTACAGAGCCTGCTTGGGATTCTCTCTCTCTCTCTCTCTCTCTCTGTCCCTTCCCCACTTGCACTCCGTCTCTCTCTCTCTCTCTCTCTCTCTCTCTCTCTCTCTGTCCCTTCCCCACTTGCACTCCGTCTCTCTCTCTCTCTCTCTCTCTCTCTCTCTCTGTCCCTTCCCCACTTGCACTCTGTCTCTCTCTCTCTTACTCTTTCAAAATAAATAAACTTAAAAAAAGAGAAGCATTTGTATAGAAAATAAAAACTCGCCCTGAGAAGAAAAGTTTTCCCTTTATTCCTTAAATCTTCCCATTGGCTGCCCAGGAGCCCTTAAATGCTAAAGTAGACCACACGGTATTTTGTGTGTAAAAAAACAAAAATAAAACGCCCTGCCACCTACTCAGTACTCTGCATGATTCCCTAGGACCTCTTATGTAGATGGGGTCTTGACTTTTTTTCCTGGTCAATTATTTTACGGAATTCACTGCTGATGCGAATTCCAGCTTCCTGGCCGACCTCTTCCTTCCGTGGCCACCCTCCCAACATTTCTCCGCTGACGGATGTGTCCCGACGCTGCGCGTGACATTTTTCCTGATTATGGTGTTTCGCGTCTTTTTATCCTTCTCTGGAAATGCTAAAATTGGACGCATTTTCAGCCTCTGGTTCAATGCTGAGACAAAAGGCCTCCTCTGCTCTTTGATATTTAACAGGCTGATGTGCTAATTCTGCCGCAGCTTTCGGCGTTAGTTCAGTTGCTAAATATAGCAGTGGACATGGTGTCTGATAAAAGCAAGTTAATTAAACATTACTCTTCAGTCATTAATATTTCAGTTGTTCACTGTTTAAGCACAAACAACATCATTGTAGAAAGAGCAATTCAAAACAAAAGCGCATGCATATTCAGAATACTTAAATGTAATAGTCAACCATTTTTCTGCTGTTTCGGAACGGAAAGCCACTGATAACTGCAAAACACTTTTTCTCCCCCAAAATGTGGTCTCCCACACATCAGGCTAATGTTCCCTTTTTAGAATTGCTGAGGGCTAAAAGAAGCCAGAGAGACCCACTGAGGGAGAGCCAGCTTACGCTTGGGAGGGTTGTTCTGTCTGGGGTTAAATCATGTCAGGGTAATTGTTTTCTTAGTCCAGACTCTACCATGTATGCTTTTGGTACGAATATGCACAGCTCCTCTCAGCCTGGGCTCGCGGAGCTTCGAGTCAGCTGAATATTAACACCAGCTGAATCCCGAAGAGCCAGGTAATTTATGTTGGGTATTGATTTATGGTTTTGGCAGAATTGAACAAAAATGGAGGCAAGCGAATTCTTGACTTGTTTTCTAGACTGGAATAGTCTGGGAGTGAGAGCCATTCTGGGTCCAGATGAGGCCTATATTTGGGAATTGAGAAAGAAGTGGTTCTCTGTGAAGCTCACCATGAGGACAGCCACGAAGGGGAAGCCAGTGACCGAAGTTACCATTAGTTCGTGTCCTTTTTTTTCTTTTCTGGGTCCCCCACTTCCAATATCCTAGCTCAGACAGCACGTTGTTAATTGCTGGGAATTGAGTACAAATGGAAACTGTCTTAATTCTATGGTGTTTTTTTTTTAAACAAGGAAGAAATAAAGAAATAAAAGTAGTTCGTGTTTGCTGACTACTCTGGCATTGTTTTGTTTGTTTTTTTTTTTTTGGCAATATGGAGGATTAGCTATTTTTTTTTCACAAAACTATTTCTTATGAATATAATTTATTGTCAAACTGGCTTACATACAACACCCAGTGCTCATCCCAACAAGTGCCCTCCTCAATGCCCGTCATCCATTTTCCCCTCTGCTCTGGAAAACGGCAAGGAGGTTCCTCAAAAAATTAAAAATAGAACTACCCTATGACCCAGCAATAGCACTACTAGGAATTTGCCCAAGGGATACAGGAATGCTGATGCATAGGGCCACGTGTACCCCAATGTTTATAGCAGCACTTTCAACAATAGCTAAATTATGGAAAGAGCTTAAATGTCCATCAACTGATGAATGGAGAAAGAAGCTGTGGTTTATATATATGATATTGCTTTTTTTTTAAGTTTTTTAACATTTATTTATTTTTGAGAGACATAGAGACAGAGTGTGAGCAGGGGAAGGGCAGAGAGAGAGGGAGATACAGAATCCGAAGCAGGCTCCAGGCTCTGAGCCGGCAGCACAGAGCCCGACGCGGGGCTCGAACCCACAGACCGCGAGATCATGATCCGAGCTGAAGTCGGCCGCTTAACCGACTGAGCCACCCAGGCGCCCCTGCTTTTTTTTTTAAATGTTTATTTATTTATTTTGAAAGAGAGAGAGAGGCAGAGAGAGAATCCCAAGCAGGGTCCGCACTGTCAGTGCAGAGCCCGACATGGGGCTTGATCTCATGAACTATGAGATCATGACCTAAGTTGACATCAAGAGTCTGACAGTAACCAACTGAGCCACTCAGGGGCACCCCTGTGTCTGACATTGTTTTAAGAACTTTACATGTATAATCTCATTGAAACCTTATGGTAAATCCTATGAAGGAGGTACTACCTTATCCTATTTCATAGATGATGAAACTGGAGGTTCAGAGAAGTTAAGCAACTTGCCAAGGGTTACACAGCCGTGAAGAGGAGTTTTGAGTATTCAAGCCCAGGCTCTCTGACTCCACTGTGCTGGAGTAGATAGACTTCATTTATGTGTTCCTCACCGTGGCGTCTAATGTTTTTTTAGAGGTGTAAGATCACGATTTGCCATTGACTTCTGTCATCATTTCGGGGAAATTTAAAAAAATAATTAATGTTTATTTATTCTTGAGAGAGAAAGAGACAGAGTGCGAGTGAGAGGGGGGCAGAGAGAGAGAGGGAAACACAGAATCCGAAGCAGGCTCCAGGCTCTGAGCTGTCAGCACAGAGCCTGACAGGGGGCTTGAACTCACAAACGTGAGATCATGACCTGAGCCGAAGTCGAATGCTCAACTGACTGAGCCACCCAAGGGCCCCTAGAATTTTTGATCATAGATTGATATACAGTGTTTCGGGTGTGCAACATAGCGATCCGTCAGTTCTATGCATGACTCAATGCTCACCACGATGAGTATAGTCACTATACAATGTTAGTACAATATTATTATAATTAATTAGGCAATGAATTAGTATTTCTACTTCACTTACTACTATATGCCTAGCACTGTGCAATCTGCTGCAAAAGACTCAGAAGAAATTAAGGCATGACTATGTAGTGGAAAGCCCTCCACTGGCTCCTAAAGCAGAATAAAATCTGAACCTCCTGCCGTGACCTATAAGGTCTCACATGCTTGGCCCTTACCTCCCTTCCCCATCACACCACCTACCAGCCTCCCCCTCTTCCTGTGCTCCAGCTGCGCTGGCCTTTCCTTCACTAAACACACCTCAGGGCATCTGCACTTGCTTTTCTGTCTGCCCAGAACAATCTTCCTCCACAATCTCATATGGCTGGTTCCTTGCCATCAAGTCTCCTCTAACCACCCTATCTCAATAGCACCCACCCCCAGGTCACTGTCACAGATCTTGCTTTTATATCTTCATAGTGTCCGTAACTATTGAAAGTGGCCTTGAATATTTGCTTATTTGTCTCTTTCTCCCACGAGAATGTGAGCTGCACAAGGCATTTTTGTCTCTTTTGTTCTCTGTGCTAGAATAGCACCCAGCATCTAGCAAGTGCCCAAATAAAATATTGATTGAACGAATGAATGATTAAGTGCTAACTTGCTTGTTACCCAGATATGTAAGTAAATCACAGGGGTTCCGAAGAAAAGGCGAGAAATGAAAGAAAATTTTAAAGAGGAGGTCAGAGGGGCATCCGGGTGGCTCAGCTGGTTGAGCGTCAGACTCTTGATTTTGACTCAGGTCGTGATCCCAGGGTCGTGGGGACTGAGGCCCACGTTGGGTTCCACGTTGAGAGTGGAGTCTGCTTAAGATTCAATCTCTCTCTCTCTCTCTCTCCCTCAGCCCTTCTCCCCTGTTTGTGCATGCTCTCCCTCTCTAAAATAAAATTTTAGAAATAATTTTTAAAAATAAAGAGGAGGTCAGAGTTCACCTGGGAGATAGGGTTTAAAAAATGATGACCCAGAGCGCGTCTTATTGTCTTTAGATGTGATTGATTAGCTGTGGCTCCTCTACCTCCTCCGTCAGTTTGTCATATTTAAAAAGCTTAAATACATCACGAGGACGCCATGAAACAAGAAAAGCTTTGGAATTTTTAGAATAATTAGCCCTGTTTTGTAAATAATCCTTTTGGCACTTGAGTCCAAACAAATTGAGAAATTGATAACTAATCAGTCGTTGGCTAATTTTGAGCAGTAATGATTTCTCCCAACCTCAGGAGAAGATCGAATGTGCTCGGGAGTTGCAGACTCGAAGGCCTGTTGGGGGGTGGGGGTGGGGGGCAGGCAGCTCCTGCAGGGACGGCCTTGACAGACCAGAGCATGCGCGTGCCCCCCTATACGCACGTGGCCGTGTGGGCCTGACATGGCCAGGTTTCCCCCCCCCCCTTTTTTTCGAGAAAAGCCAGAAATCCAGACTTTTATGTGAAACTGCTTGATTTTTCAATGTTGGCAACTAATCTAAATAGTTTTAAAATACCACAGGGGCCAAATAAAACATGTCTACAGGCTGAACTTGGCTCACGGTCTCCTGCCCTGGCTTTCTAAAGTTCCTTCCAACTTCTCAAATGCCTCCAGTTCATGCAATTTCTTTTTGAAAGTTGACACATAATCTGGGTAAACATTTTAAAACCCTGATTAGCATAGAAACCTTTTTTTTGATGATCCAAAGAAGACATGGTTTCAAGTCAAATTAATTAATATTCAATGTGTACTTGAGTTTGACCAATATACTAGATGTTTTGATAAAGTTGCTCACTGCTTAATGAGGCGTAGAGCAAGGGGAGTCAGAGCTCTAAAGAGAGAAGAGTGGGCGAGTTGGGATATCTTAAAGCCAAGATGAAGAAGAAATGGAGACCAGCCTCTGTAGGTGAAGAGCTGTTGTAAATTTATGTTTAATACAAAAACCAAAATTTATCCAAAACTTTAACTGCAGAGTCCTGATCTGGGTCTTTGAAAATTTTAATCACATTGAATCAGATTCTCAGTTCATTAAAGAAAGGAGGAGATTAATATTTGCACCCAGGAATTTTCCATGTCCTCTAGAAGAATGATGCAGAAATACCCACTCATCCAAGAAGCACACTAAACACTTTAACTATTACCATACAGCTTTCTAGAAGAACCAAATAAGCAGTTTCACATTAACTTTTCTCAGATAAGATGGGGCTGGCGTAGAATTTTATAATATTAAATCCATTAGTGAAGCCAATTGTTTCCATATTACCAAAACACATTAAGAGGATAATTTAAAAAGTTTTATTACTGTGCAGACCATGGCAAAACATTGGGACCCCTGGAAACAGCAATCTAAAAATATTACCAACCTTCGACTTTAAACGTAGAGGTTGATTGTGGTGATTTTTACCTCTTATTCAAAATATTACAGTACCGGAAACAACAAGTATTGGTGAAAATGTGGGAAAAAAGGAGCTCTCGTGCACTGTTGGTGGAAATGCAAATTGACACAGCCACTATGGAAGACGGTACAGAGGTTCCTCAATATATTAAAAATAGAACTACCCTACAATCCAGTGTTTGCACTATTGGGTGTTTACTCCCAAAATACAAAAACGCTAATTTGAGGCAATACAGGCACCCCTATGCCTATTGCAGCATTATTTACAATAGCCAATGTGTGGAGGTGGCTCAAGGGTCGATTGACTGATGAATAGATAAAGAAGATGTGGCATATATATAGAAATATATAAATATACATATAGTGGAATATTACCTGGCCATCAAAAAGAATGAAATCTTGCCATTTCAATGACGTGGATGGAGCTAGAGAGTATTATGCTAAGCAAAATGTCAGTCAGAGAAAGACAAATACCATATGATTTCATTCAGTCTTGGGGCTCCTGGGTGGCTCAGACAGTTAAGCGTCTAACTTCAGCTCGGGTCATGATCTCAAGGTTCATGGGTCTGAGCCCTGCGTCGGGCTCTGTGTTGACAGCTCAGAGCCTGGATCCTGCTTCAGATTTTGTGTCTCCCTCTTCTCTGCCCTTCCCCTACTCACACTCTGTCTCTTTCATTGTCTCTTAAAAATAAATAAACATTAAAAAAAATTCCAACGGTCTTATTTTTTTTCTTTTGCAGAAATGGCAAACCCCATTCTTAAATCCATATGTAATCAAGGTCCTGAATAGTTAAGACAATACTGAAAAAGAATATCGTTGGAATACTAACAATTCCCAATATCAAAATTTACTACAAAACTCTAGCAACAGAAACAGTGGGGTACTGGCATAAGGGTAGACATATAGACTAATGGAATGAAATTGAGACTTAAGAAAGTAACCTATACGTCTATGATTGATTGATTTTCAGCAAAGGTGCCAAGATTATTCAGTGGAGAAAGAATAGTCTTCAACGAATGGTTGTAAATCCGCCATTTTGCTGGGTATCCACATGCAAAAGGATGAAGTTGGAGCCCTACCTCACACCATATATAAATATTAACTCAGAATGGATTGAAGACCTAAACATAAGAGATAAACTATAAAACACTTGGGACAAAATATAGGAGTAAATCTTGGTGACTTTGGGTTAGGCAAAACCTTCTTAAATATGACACCACAAGTGACAAAAAAATAGATAAATTGGAATTCATCAAAACTCACAACTTTTGTATTTCAAAAGAGCACCATCAAGGAAGTGAAAAAACAACCAAAAAATGTAAGAACACGTTTGCAAATCATATACTTCAGAAGGTACTTGTATACAGAATATATAAAGAACACTTAAAACTCAATAATAAAAAGACAACCCAAATAAAAAGTCGACAAAGAACTTGAATAGACATTTCTCCAAGGAGGGCGTACAGATGGCCAATAAGCTTATGAAAAGATGCTCAAAATCACTAATTATTAAGAGAATGCAAATCAAAACCACTATGAAAGTGTAGATCCTAAAAATTTCCATCTCGGGGCGCCTGGCAGGCTCAGTTGGTAGAGCATGTGGCTCTTGATCTTGAGGTCATGAGTTTGAGCCCTGTGTTGGGTGTAGAGATTGCTTAAATAAATAAACTAAAAAAAAAATTCCCATCACAAGGAAAAACACATTGTTACTACATGAGGTAATGGATGTCAACTAAACTTATTGTGCTAATCATTTTGCAATGCATACATATATCAAATCATTATGCAATAGGCCTAAAACAAATACAATATCCAAATATATCCAAACCATATCCAAACATAACTGGAAAAAATAAAGTGAAAAATGGTTTAGAAAAGAAAATAACAAATGCTGGAGAAGGATATGGAGAAAGTAGAACTCTTGTACACTGTTGGTGGCAATGTATAAAATGATGTAACCACTGTGGAAACTAATAAGACAATTTCTCAAAAAATTAAATATAAAATTACCATATGATCCAGCACTTCCACTTCTGTGTATACACCCAAAAGAATTCAAAGCAGGCTCTCGAAGAGATACTTGCCTGTGCATGTCCATAGCAGCTTTACCCACACGGACAAGAGGTGGAAGGAATCCAAACGTCTGTGGGTGGATGAATGGGTAAACGAAACGAAATGCAGGGGATACATAAAATGGAATATTATTCAGCCTTCAAAACAAAATTGTGATACAGGTACAACCTGGATGAACCTTGAGGATAGTATGCTAAGCGATATAAGCCAGTCACACAGCAAAAAAAAAAAAAAAAACTAACACTGTATGATCACACTTACATAAGGTACTTAGAATCGTCGAATTCATAGAGCCAGTAAGTAGAATGGCGACCTCCAGGGGCTGGGGGAGGGGAGAACGGCGAGTTATTGTGTCATGGGTACAGAGTTTCGGTTTTGCAGAATGAACAAGTTCTGGAGACAGATGGTGGTGACGGTTGCCCAGCAGTGTGAGTGTACTTAATGCCACTGAACTATACCCTTCAAAGTGGTTAAGGTAGTCAATTTTCTGTTATGTGTATTTTACACAATTAGAAATAATTATTTTTTAATTCGCAAAGGATCTGAATAGATACTTCTCCAAGGAAGAGATACAAACAACCAATAAGCATGTGAGAAGATGCTCAACATCCACTGGGGAAAAGGGGATGAAAACATAATGACATGGGGGCGCCCGGCTGGCTTCGTAGGTAGAGCACATGACTCTTGATCTCAGGGTCATGAGTTCAAGCCCCACATTGGGCATAGGGCTTACTTAAAAAAAACACACACACACATAAAAACATGCCACTTCACACCTACTATGATAGCTATAATAAAAAAGACGGACAATAGCTAGTATTCACGAGGATGTGGAGAGATTGGAACCTTTGTATATTACTGATGGGATGTAAAATGGTGCAACCACTTTGGAAAACGGTTTGCTGGCTCCTCAAAAAATCAAACGTGGCATTATCATACGTCCCAGCGATTTCACTCCTAGGGACCTAGCCAAAAGAAATGAAAACATATGTTTCTCGAAAAAATGTTCATAGCAACATTATTCATAATAGTCAAACGTGGAAACAAACTAAATGTTATTCAAGTGCAGGATGGATAAGAAAATGTGGTATTTTCATACGGTGGAATATTATTTGTCAATAAAAAGTAATGAAGTGCTGATCCGTGCTGCAAATATGAGTGAGCCTGTAGTGCATGCTAAGTAAAAGAAACTAGTTGCAACCCCCCCACCCACATATTCATGGTTCCGTTAGTATGAAATTTCCCGAATAGGCTAATCTATAGAGACGGACAGTAGACAAATGTTTGCCTAGAGTGTGGGTTTTGGGGGGAAATCGGGAGCATCTACTAATGGCTACAGGGTTCTTTTTCGTGGCAATGAAAGCGTTCTAAAACTGATTGTGGTGACGATTGCACAACTCCGTGATTATACTAAAAACCACTGAACTGTACACTTTAACTGGGTGAATTGCTTGGTATCTAAGTTATATCCCAATAAAGCTATTAAAACGTGAAAATTTTCCACACTTACAGAAATCACAGATTTACTTATTTCACAAACATCGATGCAGTACCTACTATATGGCATGCATGGCGTGAGGTGTGTTTCAAGCCAAAAAGCTAGATTTTACGTCAGTACTGTCTCAAAGAGCTTTCAGGACAGGACGTGTGCATCGTGACTATAACGGATTGAAGGAAGTGGAGACTGAACCAAAGAGATACCAAAAGCTATGATGAGGGTAAGATACATTCTTTTTTTTTTTTTAAGTTTATTTATTTAGGGGCACCTGGGTGACTCAGTTGGTTAAGCATCTGACTCTTGATTTTCTGCTCAGGTTATGATCTCGAAGTTTGTGGGATCAAGCCCCATGCCGGGCTCTGCATTGGCAGCATGGAGCCTGCTTGGTGTTCTCTCTCTCTCTCTTTCTCTGCCCATTCCTCACACTCTCTCTCTCTCAAAATAACTTGAAATGAATGAATACTTAAACAAACTTTAAAGTTTATTAAATTTATAAAAACTTTTAGGTTTATTTATTTATTTTGAGAGAGAGAGAGAGCGCACACACAAGTAGGGCAGGGGCAGAGAGAGAGAGAGAGGGAGAGACAGAATCCCAAGCAGGTTCTGATCGCACAATCTGTGAGATCATGACCTGAGCTGAAAATCAAATCAGATGCTTAACTGACTGAGCCACCCAGGCGCCCCAAGATAAATTCTTAATGGAAGTACCACTTGGGGTATTGAAGGGTAGTGGGATTTTGACAGGTATAGTTCAGTGAGAGAGGCATTCTAGCTGTGTGTGGGGTGGTGAGGCGGGGATGGGGGTAGCAACACACAGCAGGAATAGTAGAAGTGAGAAGCGCCTATTGTGCTTAAGAAATGCCAACTACCCTAGTCGACCTGGAGGTAAGAACTGGGATGTAGTGACACCCTAAGGCAGGACAGGCGGGTTAGGTCATATCCTGGAGAGCATTGAATGCCATGCTAAAGGGTTTGGACTTGCCTCACTGGGCAAGAGAGAAGCACGAAGGCTTTTGAGCAGGGGAGTTACATGATCAGAACTGTGCTTTAGACAGATACCTTTGCCGCCCACACTACCTCCACCCCAGCCCTCCCCCTCACCCTGAATCACATAGTGCCAACGGCACATCTTGTCCTCCGGCAAGACACCTGAACACGTGAACTAGAGAGGCTTGTGACCCGACACCAGGCATAGCACAGACGGAGCTGAACTGTCAGAACAATAGGCATATTTTGTCTCTCATGCATCTTTCTCAGAAGCTACTTGTGGATATGTAAGAGGAGCACTTGAGGGAATATCTAATATTATGGAGAAGTTACAAAGAATTTAGGGTAAGTGGATGATATACAAGGCAAAAGAAAATGAAGTGAAAGGTAATTAGAAGTTCCTGGAAAACATATATTACAAGAAAGAAAAAATCATATTACTCGACTCCACAGTAAATGATATTAACATAGTTGCGACGGATAAACACTTTTATTTTATTTTTATGTTTTATGTTTTATTTATTTTTGAGAGAGAGCACACAAGCAGGGGAGGTGCAGAGAGGGAGGGGACAGAGGATCCCAAGCAGGCTCCACGCCGACAGCAGCGAGCCCGATGCGGGGCTCGAACTCACGAACCGTGAGATCGAGACCTGAGCCTAGGTTGGATGCTCAACCGAGTGAGCCACCCACGCGCCCCAACACTTGTTTTATTTTAAAATATAATTACTTACAACTACATAGTGTCAGATCGTTGGATTTCATCAACGCAGTCGTCTTTTAGCATAAGAAGTTAATAGATGATGTCTGAAACTGATGAGCCCAGAAATACTGATAAAATCATACTGCAAAGAAATGTGGTCATAATTACTAGAAGGAAGAGCAGAAAGTATTTAAGTGGTTGCTTCCGTGGAGCAGAACTACGGTGCGATAAAAGGCGAGTGGGGGGGGCGCCTGGGTGGCTCAGTCGGTTGGGCGGCCGAGTTCGGCTCGGGTCATGATCTCACGGTCTGTGGGTTCGAGCCCCACATCGGGCTCTGTGCTGATGGCTCATCAGAGCCTGGAGCCTGCTTCGGATTCTGTGTCTCCCTCTCTTCTGCCCTTCCCCTGCTCATGCTCTGTCTCTATGTCTCTCAAGGATAAATGAACGTTAAAAATTAAAAAAAAAAAAAAAAGGCGAGTAGGGGGACCGTGGCTTTTCATTGTGCGATATTTGATTCTGAATTAATTTTTATAGTATTCGTACATTATATTAACACATATTTTAAATTATGTGTTTTTTTTTAAAAAAAAAAATCTAACTGTGGATATGCCGTGAAGGTGGACCTGGAGAGGGCTGAAACCTAATTAGAAGGATAGTATGCTAGTCCCGACAAGAGATATTAAGGGTCTGAACTAGGCTGCTTAGGCAAGCAAATGTTCAACCAGATTTGTTCAATTCATATTCACCCAGACCTTCTTCTGGCAGGAGTCTCATTGCAATGTTATCTCCTGCAGAGTAGGGGCCTCGTCTATTCTGTTCCCTGTTGTAGCCCCAGCGCCTAGCACCGTGCCTGGCACCTGTGGAAGCTCGATACGTATTTATTGAATGAAGGAAGGAATACATCTTGACACACTTTTGCGAGGCCCAACTGCATTCTTTCTGATTCCTCAGGTGATGCTTACTCATAAGGCAAATGCTTCCTTACATGGCAGCGGGATGAGAGCCTCATCACTCTCGCCTCTCCTTTCCCAAGAAAAGACAGAAGAGAGCGGAGCCATTTCATCTGACAGAAAGCAGGGTGACAGCTGGCTTTAGGAGCACAGAGAAGAACTGTAGCGCTGACGCGTGTGCTCCCAAGGTGGAGGGTTATGGGCGAGGGTGCGTAAGGCGTGTTCTATTTGCCCCCAAGAGCTGTAGGCTTCCCAAGATTCCATTCTCTTTATCTTTAGCAAATAGGTTCTGATCAAATGCAGAATTAAAGATCCGGCTATGTTCAAACAGGATGTTTTCATAGAATTGTGTAGAGAAGCCCCACAGGCTTTACTGGAATTTGAGAAAGCCATGGTTCAAGAGGCGAAGTGCCTGAGAAGTATTCGATCGAGTTATACAACCGTCTAGGAGCAGTGCCAAAGGAGCTCTGCATCAAAGTATTAAAAAATAAGAAAGAGAGATGTCGGTTACCAAGCGTATATCTAGTCTGCCAGCCCACCTCTTGAACCCTCTTGGAACTCTCAAGATTTCACTTTGAGGCAGAAGTTTCAATGGTAAAAGACGCCAGCATGGTTAGAGTGTATATAAACCCTGCCAGCTGAGCAATTGCCAGGCAGGTTATAGAGTAAATGAATTCATCCGTGGGTACTGGCTGCAAATCCTTAGACACTTAAGTTTAGGGTCTGATTATTCGAGTGTGACATGGTATTGCATCCACAAACTAAAAAATATCTGTGAACTGCACGAAGGCAAGTTACCGAGGCAAGAAGCCAGCTGCGGGGGAGGAAGACAAGAGTCATGACTTCGCTTGGTTTCCGTCCCTCCCTCGCCACGTGCCCTCATCGGTTTCTCAATACCCCAGCCAGGTCCTCTGTGCCACAACTCTGAGGGGCTGCTCCCCCTCAAAGAGTCTCGCCCTTGAAACTTGGGATCCTCCCCATTCGCTCCAACTTGTAGCAGTTAACTGTGCTAATTCCTATTAATCTCTGGAATTTCTAAGCTAGTCAATGTAGCTTGTATTCTATGCTTTGGTTTCATTGCTACTTCTATAACATGAAAAATATTTTTAATAACTAAAAAACATTTAATCTTTATTTTTGAAAGGGAGAGACAGAGTGTGAGTGGGGGAAGGGCAGAAAGAGAGAGAGAGAGAGAGAGAAAGAGAGGGAGGGAGAGGGAGGGAGGGAGACACAATCCGAAGCAGGCTCCAGGCTCTGAGCTGTCAGCACAGAGCCCGACATGGGGCTCGAACTCACGAATTGTGAGATCATGGCCTGAGCCGAAGTTGGATGCTTAACTGACTGAGCCCTGAAAAATATTTTTTAAATTAGAAGTTGGGAGAATGCTCAAGAATGAGAGACTGTTTGTGTTTTCATCGTGTTCACAAGGCATAAACTATGTCTCTCAACATTGCAGCTGCTAAGTAATGCAGCCAGGTTTCCAGTCTCCTAAACGTTTGCTTACTCACTTCTGCATTCCCATGATATCATTCAAACGTTGTGCTGAAGCCCCCCCCATGATTTAGGTGCACTATAGGAATAGGAAAAATCATTTCCCATTTATTTTTATTCCTTTTGCTATAGATTGAATGTTTGTGCCCCCTTCCAATCATATGTTTGAGCCTAACTCCCAATGTGATGTATTAAGAGGTGGGCCTTCAGGAGGTGATGAGGCCATGAGGTGGAGCCCCCATGATGAGTTTAGGGTCCTTATAAAAAAGACCCGAGAGCTCCCTCACCCTTTCCACCATATGAGGACACAGCAAGAAGATGGCTGTCTGTGAACCAGGAAGAGGGCTGTCGCCAGACACCGAATCTGTCAACACCTTGATCTTGGACTTCCGACCTCCAGAACTGTGAGTAATACATTTCTGTTGTCCATAGAGCCACCCAGTCTGTGGTCTTTTGTTCTAGCAGCCCAAACAGACCAAGGCATCTTGGGAACCGGGAGCCAACACCATCGTGATTCTAGACTACACGGTTCAAAGCAGGAAGTGTTTACCCAAGAAGAGGTGAATGTGGTGTTTTGTACTAAACACAAATATTAAGGCTGTGTCATTCATCCAGTGTTGGGGCCTGTGCTGGGTCCTGGGGCTATGGAAGTGAACAAGGCAGACCTGTTCCCTGCCCTCATCACGCTCACAGTCTAGTAGGGAGAGACAGACCGTAAACAAGAAAACAAAGGGAGAGCATTTCAGGGCGTGAGCAGATCTATGGTGGACATAAACATGGAGGTATGGTAAGAGTCACCAGTGGGGGGCGGGGGGGACTATTATGGAGGGTCAACATTTTCCTTTTGATTACCAGGGCCTTGCCCTGAGAACTTTTCAGTCTAGGGAGAGAGACAGGCTAAAACCAAGTGGACAAAAAAATGAACCTAATTGCAGGTTATGATAAAAGAAAAAAACAAAGAAACAAAGCGTGGTCAGAGAAGGTCTCTCCCAGGGGGCGCTAATTCAGCCAAGGCCTTGTTGGGGAGAAGGAACCAAGGAGCCCAGGGCTGGGGAAAGAACATTCCAAGCAGGGGCAACAGAAAATTGAAAGTCTCCAAAGATGGGGAAAAGGGGGGTCATTTTCAGAAAGGAGACCAGCGTGGCCTAGCAAACAAAAGGCAGACTGGAAGGAAACGAGGTTGAAGAGTTGCACAAAGACCGGCTCCAGCCCATAGTGAGGAATGGATTCTTATTCGAAGTGCACTGAGAAAATGAAGAAGTTGCTTATAGTGTACCGTTCCTTGGCCTTCTCTTCCAGACTGGCTCTTTCCCTGCAAACTTTCATTTGGCCAATGGGTATAGGTTGTCACTGAGAAATGTGAACTGTTTGAAAGCATAATAAGTTAGCCTTGGCTTTCAACAGTTCATAGATATCCAAGTGAATATGTGAAGACAGTGGTCCACTATGTATCTATCTCTTGGTTTCGGCTCAGGTCATGATCACGGTTCGTGGGTTTGAGCCTCACGTCGGGCTCTGTGCTGACAAGGGCAGAGAGCTCTCTTTGCCCCTCCTGTACTCATGCCTGTTCTCTCTCTCTCAAAATAAATAAAAAATAAACTTAAAAAAATAAAATGGTAGCAAGGACAGTGTTTCTAGCATGCAGTGATACTTGTTATGTTCATACTGTTTTCCTCTCTTAAGAAGTAACTAAAGTAGCAGTTTGGTCGGTAACATACTGCCTCCTTCCAAAGGGGATATGAAGTCGGTGGCATCAATCTAGGTAATACCATAGGGTCAAAAATGAACAATAGATAAAGTTCATGACCATGGGGACATATGGGTAGGAAAAAAAATGAAGCCGGAAAGAAAGTTAAAACAGTTTGCTGGAATTCTACAAGTGGTTCACAACCCTAGATACGGGCTGGGCTGTCTGGTAGGCAAATACAAGAAGAAAGCAAGACCAAATTCATAATGTCTATAAGATAAACCATAGTTTTGCTCAAGATAAGTGCAACTTTTCCTGGTATGGAAGCCTGAGAGAAATGTCTCTCATGGGTCCTTCTAGATTGAGAACACTGTGCTCAGGTGTGCCCATGTTTTTTTTTTTAAAAACAACTTTATTGAGGTATCATTTACATACCATAAACTTCACCCGTTTTTTAAAATTTTTATTTAATTTTAATTTTTAAAGTTTATTTAGAGAGAGAAAGCGCAAGTCGGGGAGGGGCAGAAAGAGAGAAAGAATCCCAAGCAGGCTCCGCTGACTGTGTAGCAGACATGGGCTTGAACCCACAAACCATGTGATCATGAGCTGAGCCAAAGTCAGATGCTTAACCGACTGAGCCACCCAGGCGCCCCTCACCTGTTCATTTTTTTTATTTGATTTTTTTAACATAATCTCTGCACCCAGCATGAGGCTTGAGCTCACAACCCCAAGATTGAGATTCACGCACTCTACTGACCAAGCCAGCCAGGAGACTTCAAACTCACCTGTTTGTGTGTGTGTGTGTGTGTGTGTGTGTGTGTGTGTGTGTGTGTGTGTTTGTGTTTTTGTTTGTTTGTTTGTTTTTAGTTTATTTATTTTGAAAGAGAGAGAAAGCATGAGTGGAGGAGGGGCAAAGAGAGAGAGGAGAAAGAGAATCCCAAGCCGGCTCCTCGCTGTCGTCATAGAGCCCACGTGGGGCTCAGTCTCATGAACCAGGAGATCATGACCCGAGTCGAAATCAAGAGTTGGACACTTAACCGAATGAGCCACCTAGGCACCCCCAAAATTCAACTGTTTTAAGCGTACAATTCCTTAAGTCCCTGTCTTCTTCAAAGCATCTACATAAGAACACCTAAGGAGGTATTGTAATCGGGGCACAGTATTATCTTTATCCTTCAGATAAAGTGATTCACATGGGTAACCATACTTTCTCCTAGCAAACAGCTCTATAATTGTTAGCATATTCCTTCTAATTACTCATCGTAAAAATTACAGTATTAGTATTAGTTCTACTTTATAAGACGGAGAACCTAAGGAGCAGGGAAATTGAACAATTTAGCTGAAGTCAGACATTTAGCCAGGGCTAGACTTCAAAACTGGACTGTTACACAAGTCATGTTCCGATTCTAATTGCTTAATATGGGTTGGTTTTTCCCTGTTTACAGATGGCTACTCTTCTAGTGCGTACATCTCACTCAATTGAAGTCCGGAAATGTGAAAAGGCTCCAGGAATTCAAACGCCCTTAAGGCCCCATGTCAGATTGCTAAACACAGATTAACTGTGACTAATACACTCCAATGCTATAAATGAAGAAAAGAAGATGTTCGCTTCTTTAGTTTTGGAGAAATATATGAACATTTTATTTTGAATTTCAAAAAAGTAGGTAGAAAATGCCATCGTGTTGGTCCAGAAATTAGTTTCTCAGGACTTCGCCTTTGCCGGTTAGTGACATGTGGCCCAACGGGGATGCACAGATCATCACTCACAAGCACAATGTGAAATATGAAGATATTATTGCAAAAGACCTTGCTATTTTCCAGAATATAGTAACAGAAGTGTAACAGGCAGTCCAAAGTGTTTGTCAACATGTTTATGACCTCTCCAGACTCCAGCCAGCAGAGACTAAGAGCTGGAGAAGGACAGAGAGGCCAGAAGGTGCTTTCTGGAATCATCTAAGAGCTCCACACAGTGCTGAGAACATAGTAGGTACTCAGTGATTGGATCTTAACGCGAAGATGCTGGGGGCGGGGAAAGATTTTTCTGCTTTTTTTTGTGCCTTACAAACCAACTTTTTTGTTGAGTATAACTGTAGAGCTTGGTGAATTTTCACAAGCTGGCCACACCTGCATAACCAGTTAGCCATTTCCAACGGAGGATTTTTTTTAAGTTTATTTATTTCTTTTGAGAGAGACAGAGCATCCGAGTGGGAGAGGGGCAGAGAGAGAGAGAGAGAAAGGGAGAAAGAATCTCAAGCAGACCCCAATGTGGGGCTCGAACTCATGCAGTGTGAGATCATGACCTGAGCTCAAGAGCCCTACGCCAAACCAACCGAGCCACCCAGGCAGCCCTCTGATGCAGGATCTTTCACAAGAAATGAGCAAAAAATGGGTAAGACCTGTGCTCTGCACTGGAGAAAGGCATAGTCTGGTAGAGGAGACAGATGACAAGCAAAACGCAAAAACCTTATCATCCATGTGCTGAGTGCTCCAATCCAAGTGTGCACGTGGTGCCTAGAGACACGGTGGAGAAAAAGGTTCACTTTACCTTGACTTACTCAAGTCCTCAGAGAGGAGGGGATGTTTGAGGTGAATCTTAAAGGATAAGAGCTTCCTGGGTGGAGAAGGGTGGAGACAGAAATTTGCATGTGAAAAGAACAGCGTGAACAGATGAAGTTTGGGAGAGCTCAGGAAAGGAGACTGAGGCAGGAATGCCAGGGCAGGAACTTTCCCCTGTTGACCCCACAGCCCTCTCCATCTGGTACTCTTCTTTCCTGCCTGTCTCACAGCGCAACTTCTCCAAAGATTCGTCTCCTTACACCTCCTCTTTCTCCTCAGCCCCCATCCACTCCTCAACCCGCTCCGATCTGTCTTCCTCACTCTCTACTTGACTGAAACCGCTCTTGCTGAGGCAGCCAATTTACATGCTGGCAAAGCAAAAGAACATTCTTCTATCCTATTATTTAGCCTCTCGGCAATATCCAGACGCCAATCCTTCTTCCCTAGAACTATCTCTTTTCTCGGTTTTGGTGCCATCCCACATCTTGGCTTTGGTCAAGCTTCTCCTTCAGTGCCTTTTGCTTAGATTCCCCTCTTCCTCTACTCTTGCAAAGAGTGAATAAGATAATGCATGAAAAGTGCTTAGAAAAATTCATGGTAAATAGTAAACGCTTGATAAATGGTACATATTATTATTTCTACTGTTCTTGTGTCATTTCTTTCATTTTCCCAGTCCTACTATTGATTTGTGCTTATTTTATTACCCAATCTCTGACTTTGGTTATTCCTCAGGACTCATGCTTTAAAAGCATTCATCTAATTATGAATCACAAAATTCCAATTCTAGCCTTTCTTATCCACCAAGCCCTTTTTTCACACAGTGGCCAGAATATTTTTTTCTTGAGAGAGAGAGAGAGAGAGAGAGAGAGAGCAAGCATGTGCATGCAAGTAGGGGAGGGGCAGAGAGAGAGGGAGAAAGAATCTCAAGCAGCCTCTGAAGTGGGATCCTTGCTGACGGCCGAGAGCCTGACGCAGGGCTCGATCTCACGATTGTGAGACCATGACCTGAGCCGAAATCAAAAGTCGGACACTTAAATGACTGAGCCACCCAGGCGACCCCAGAGTGTTCTTTTTGAGACTTATATATCATCATATTTACTGGTGATATATTGAGTACTAAGATTGGTAACAAGGCAACGATATCTGCTCTTTTTTTAAATAAACTTTATGCCCAGTATGGGGTTTGAACTCACGACCCCGAGATCAAGAGTTTCATGCTCTACCAACTAAGCCAGCCAGGCGCCCCAAGAATGTCTACTCTTGTCACTTTTTTTATTTTAATCTCCAATATAGTTAACATACAGTGTTATATTATTTTCAATTGTACAATATAGTGAATTGACAAATTCTATACATTACTCAGTGCTCTTCATGATAAGTGTACTCTTAAAAAAAAAGCTTTATTGGGGTGCTTGAGTGGCTCAGTCAGTTGAGTGTCAGACTTCGGCTCAGGTCATGATCTCGCAGTACAAGTTCAAGCCCCACACGTGGAGCCTGCTTGGGATTTTCTCTCTCTCCCTCTCTGTCTCTTCCCCTCTCCCACTCACTCTTGCTCTCTCAAAATAAATACATAAACTTAAAAAATTTTAAAAATTAACACAAATTTTATTTATTTAAATGATCTCTACATGCCATGTGGGGCTCGAACTCACAACCCTAAGAACAAGAGTCGCATGCTCTTCTGACTGAGCCAGCCAGGCGTCCCTACTCTTGCCACTTTAATTCAACATCATCCTGGAGGTTCTAGCCAGTGAAATGAGTCAAGAAAAAGAAATAAAGGCATACAGATTGGGAAGGAAAAAAGTTAAATTTTTTTTCAGATGCCATAATTTTGTATAGAAGAAAATTTAAGGACTCTACAAAAAAACTACGAGAGGTATTAAGCATATTATGCAAGGTCATGGGTACAAGATCAATATATTCATTGTATTTCTATATACTAGCAATGAGAAATTGGGAAATAAAAAAATCAAAACACATTATTATTTATGATAGCATCAAAAAATCCTTCAAAACCCAGAAAAAAATCTAATAAAAGACATTCAAGAACTCTAGACTGAAAAATAAACACATTGCCGAAAGAAATTAGAGAAGACCTAAATAAATGGAGAGATACAGTATGTTGATGGATTGGAAGTATCAATATGGGTAGGATGTCAGTTCTCCCCAGATAGATCTATGGATTTAATGCAGTCCCATTTGTAATGCCAGCAAATTTCTCTTGTAGAAATTAACAAGATGGTTATAAAATTTATATGAAAGTACAAAAGATCTGGCCTAAACAATCTCCTTTTAAACATTTTTTAAATGCTTGTTTATATTTGAGAGAGAGAGGAAAACAGATCATGAGTGGGGGAGGGACAGAGAGGGAGAAGGAGACACAGAATTCAAAGCAGGCTCCAGGCTCTGAGCTGTCAGCACAGAGCCCAACGCAGAGCTCAAACGCACGAACCGTGAGATCATGACCTGAGTCGAAGTCAGGCACTGAACTGACTGAGCCACCCAGGTATAAAATATATATCAAAAATATAACGTTGAACAAAAGAAGCCGGACATAACAGTGTATACCATTGTGAGTTCATTTGTATGAAGTTCAGGAACAAACAGAACTAATCTATAGGTAGGAGTAAGGGGCATGAAAGAACTTTCTGGAGTGATAGAGATGTTTTATTTAGTTTTTTTATTACATTTTTCATTTTAATTCCAATATAGTTAACATAGAGTGTTACATTAGTTTCAAGTGTACAATATCGCAATTTGACCATTATATGCATTATTCAGTTCTCGTGATGGAGATGTTTTATGACTTGATTGGGGTGCTGGTTACACCCAGAGGTTTATAACTGTCTAAACTCATTGAACTTAAGATTGATGAATTTTTGCAAAATTCTACTTAAAACTTAATTAAAAATATAACTTAAAATGCAATTAAAATGAAAAATAAAGCCCCAGAGCCTGAAACAGCAACCAAAAGACTTCTTTTATCCAACTGCTTAATTGGCATCACTAGTTGGATGATAACGTAGGCATCTCAAATGGAACTCGGGTATTGAATGGTTTTCTCAAAGTCCTTTGACCCCATGAAGAAAATAAAATAAGGTCATGTGATGGAGGGTGACTGGACGAGGGGTTATTTTAGTTTGGGTAGTTAGGAAGCCATGCAGCGAGCTGAGGAAAGAATGTTCCAGACAGAGGGAAAGCAAATTCAAAGACTCTAAGATAGGAATGAGCTGGCCAGGTGCCTGGAACTTAGTGAGCAAGGGAGAAGTGGTGGGAGAGGATATCAAAGAGGTAAGGCTGGAACTGTAGGGCCCTACGGGTCATGGTTGAGAGCTTGGATTTTATTTTGTGTGGGATGAGAAGCCATTGGAGGGGGCCAAACAGGCCCACGGTATGACTTACATAATAAAGGATCACTTTGGCTGCTCTGTGGAGAATAGATTGGGAAGAGTGGAAGCGAAGTAACCAGTCAGAAGCTGCGTTGGTTATTCCCCTTAATCTCTTTACCTCTTACCCCATTACGTTCTCTGCCTTCTCGGACCCTGAAGGCTGAACGCCATAGATAGAATCAATCTTTAGGGCTCCTTTGCTGGCTGGTTTCTTGTTGAGTTTGGGCAACGGCAGGCACTGGCAGGAGATCAGAAGGTGGGGGAGGAGAGATCAGGGTACTTATTATCACTCTCCTTGCCCCATTTCCTTTCTTCCTCAAGCAGGTGCTGGCTGTGGCTGTGTTTCTGAAGCTCCTGGCGCTGGTTCCTGGTGCTTCAGACCTTTTGGTTGTTTTCTTAACCCTGCCCACACCTTGGTTTAATGGTTGATAGCTAATGCTTTATATATAATAAAGTAAGAAATATAAAATATGGACTAATAATAATATATAGTAGTGATACATAACGGTTTATAGTTAATAGTCAATTAGTTATAGACTCTTCGGTTAATGTCTTTTAAGTGCACCATGTCATTCCTGCTGGTGCCCTAAATGGCACAGGTGACTGTTACAAGCCAAAAGATGTTGCTGGCTTGGACTACGTTAGTAGTGTTAGAGATAGTGACATGAGGGTCGATTTCAGATATATTTTGAGGTAGAAACCATACTGGGTCCTTATGGACAAGATATGGAGGATGAGAATGAGGGATGGAGAGAAATCCCTAAGATTTGGGCTTGAGTGATTGGTGGTGCTCTTTACTGAGGCAAGAAGGTCTGAAGGTGGACTTGTAGGAGAGTCAAGAATTTCTTGTTTGCCATGATAAATTGGAATTGCTGACTAGGCACTCGAATCGAAATGTCACAGAGGTATGCAGACACACGAATCTGGAGCTCAGTACAGATGTTGGCTAGAAACAGAAATTTGGGGGAAAAAAGACATGGACATTTGGGGGCATTGAGTGTGTTGTGGTATGTAAAGCCAAGGCAAAGGATGAGACCACTTTGGCGGGAGCATGTTGGGGAATTCCCATCGTGTGAGTCGTGATGGGAGGCAGGCCCCGACTTCCACTGGGGAAACTGAAAATGCCAGACACTCACTTTCCCTGACCCCTGGCAGCCGGAGCCCGGATGTGTGACCGAAGCTCAGCTGCCCTAGGACTCCTGTCGGGGACTTTGAATCTGGAGCCAGTGTTACAAAGAAGTGAGGGACAGTTTCAAATTTGTTCTGATGGCAGCAGCTGTGGCATCAAAGCGGTCATCAGCAGCGGTTGGCGGTGACAGTGTCAGCATTTGGTGTCCAGTCCAGAGGCACCTAACCAGTCTGTTTTTGTGGTGTGAGCTTGGCTGGGACTCTGACCCCTCAGTCTCAGATTGTTTCCAAGCCTGGTTCACTGGTTTTCCTGTCAGTTCTGTTTGCTACCTGATTTTCTGCCAGTAAATTCCTTTTCTCCTTTCGTCAACCAGAGTCGGTTTCTGTTGATTGCAGCTAAGAGCCCTTTTAGCACAATGCCTTGAACTTGGGAGGCATTCAACAAGTATTTGCTGATTAAGTGTCTGAATAAGTTCCCTCTCACGAAAAATTACTCAATAAGGAGTCCCATGCTTTTCTACCACGGCTGCCATGGTCTAATGGCGACCACTCTTTTTTGTCCATTGACAGCTTTCCTTGGAGTTTCCGAAGGACTGAGAAACAAGAGGTCAGCAGCTGAAGTAACTGTCATTCTAATCTAACAGGAATAAACATATTGACTCATGGGTGAAGTCAGTTTCCTTCTAAAAATAACACGTGGGAATTATTATTCATGGAGAAGGACCTTCTCCGGATCCTCTGTTATTTAATGATGCCCGCATCAATCTGCTCACCATTCCCCACGTTTTAAACAACACTTATAGAAGCCCACGAACTCTTGATTTTTAGATACGTGTCCACAATGAGAGCAGGATGCCTTTTGTGCTTTGCAACGGGAATAAAGAGATCACATTTTCCTTTTCAAAACTTCTCAAGGTAATTCAATTCCTCCCTCCCCTCCAGTGCTTTTAAATGAAAGTCAACTGTTGTCTTTGAGGAGATTTAAAGAAATTATTGAAACAGCTGGAGTCTAAATCTGCTTTGGCAAAAACAGAAAAAAAAGTGTGGAATTATCCTTCACTGTTCTATCTTACATTTTATTGATTTTGAGCTGCATAAGAGGCCATCTGCTGGGACTCCTGGAAAGAAACCAACTTTCTGTCCACAGATAACTCCAAACCCGAAACGAAGGCCAGCTTCTCAGCTGTGGTGGGGACCCAGTCCAGGAGAGTGTGCGGTCACTTGGAGCATTAGCTGATGGAAAAGGGGAAATGTCAGCAGATGGAGAAATGAATTCATTTAAAAGGGATCAGTACATCTGATGCTAAATTCTGTCACTTCTACCTTCTTAGCTGTCTCATATCTCTACTCTCCTGTCCATCCTTATTTAGTCTTGGACAATGTTTCTCCATTTTTTTAAGTTTGTTTATCCATTTTGAGAGAGAGAGAGAGAGAGAGGGAGAGAGACAGAATCCCAAGCAGGCTCCCCGCTGCCAGCACAGAGCCAGACACAGGGTTCGATCTCACTGCCGTGAGATCATGACGTGAGCTGAAATCAAGAGTCGGACGCTCAACGAAGTCACCCAGGCGCCCCAATGCTTCTCTAGTTTTAATACAGACACCAACCGCCTGGGGTATCTTTGTTATAATGCAGATCTGATTCAGCAGTTGTGTGGTGGAGCCTGAGAGTCTTCATGTGTGACGAGCTCCCAAGTGACACATGTACTGCTGGTCTTGAAACAGGCTTTGAGTAGCCAGGGTCTAGGCTGCCATAGCATGTCTTAGCTGGATATCTACAGCAGCTTTCTGACTGCTCTCCTACCTCTAGGTTTGCTCTTATTATCAACTGATTCTTCACAGAGAAGATAGAAATAATTGATTTAGAAGCTAATCCTGGGTCTGTAACATTCTCTTTGTCTCTCTCCACTTACATTTCCCCAGTAGCACCCAATGTTCTCAGGGTACAATCTAGACCCCTTACTGTGGCACCATCGGTGTCGATGCCTTTGAACCTCCAAACAGCACTCTTTTCTCTGTGTGCCCTACAATCTGTGCTCTCTCCCAGCTCTAAGTCTTCGCAAGTCTTTTTTCTACTTCTTCAATGGGACCTACTCCCCTGTGCCTGGTGAGCGATAGTTTGATAAGCCTTTCCCTTCTCTCCACAGCTCCTGCCTCCTTCACAGAGGGAGTACCTCTTCCTACAGTATCCCGAAAATTCTCCCTTCTACAGTATCCTGAAAATATCTCTACCACCAGTTTCATTAAACTGCATTTTAATTATTTATATGATTATGCCCTAGTACTAAATTGTGAGCTCCTTAAAAGCATAGGCCTCCTTTCTTCCTTCCCCTTTGCTTCCTTCCTCCTTTCTCCCCTCCCTCTTTCTTTCCTTCCCTTCTTCTCTCCCTCATTTCTTTCTTTCTGTCACGCTGAACTATCTGAAATTTCTGAAATCTCTGGTCTATGGGACTTAGCAACACTGTTTCACCTTCCTGGGATATCCTTTCCCTACCTTCTAGACCTGGAAACTCCTATTCATTCCGCAGGATTCAGCTGAGATGGTATGCGCTCCAAGGGGCTTCCATTAATAATTCTTGCCCCCACCCCACCCCCCAGCCTGATGAGGGGCCCCCACAACACTCTATGCAAACATGTCATAGCACTGATTACACTGTACTGTAACTGAATGTTTACTTGTGTACCCAGCTAGATTATGTACTCATTCACTTATTCATAGATTTATTCATTTATTCAAATATTTGTTGAGCACCTGCCATTCCAAGTACCAGGGATACAACAGTTTACACAAAACGCAAATGTTACACTCCTACTTCCTTGGAGCTTACATTCTAAATGGAGGGAGACACACAATAGACAAATACACATATCGGGTGATGACAAAGACTTTAAATAAAAATCATTCAAGTTGAGGCCATAGAGAGGGGTGGGGAGGTATGCTATTTAGGGTGGTGAGGAAAGGTCTCTTGGGTAAGATGGTACATTTGGGCAGAGGACTGAAGGAAGTAAGGAAGCAAGTCATGCAGGTATCTGGGAGTGTTCTAGACACAGGAAACACGGAAGTTCCCTCCCATGGCGAGCACAGAGGCCATGAGAATGGAATGTACTGGACATTTTTGAGGAACAGCACAGAAGCCAGAGTGGCTGGAACAGTATGCGTAAGAAGAGTGGTGGGAGGCATTGCTGAGCTTTTGAGTAGGACAACCTTCAAAAGTAAAGAAGGTCAGGGCATGTGGGTGGGTCAGCCAGTTAAGCATCTGATTCTTGATTTCAGCTCAGGTCATGATCTCGTGGTTCATGAGTTTGAGCCTCGCATTGGGCTCTGTGCTGACAACAAGGAGCCTGCTTGGGATTCTCTGTCTCTCTCCCTCTCCGTCTGCCCCTTCTCTGCTCTCACTCTCTCTCACATACAGAATAAATAAATAAACATTAAAAAAAGTAAAGGTCATAGCCTGGGGAAGACAGAGAGCTTCACGTATGTTTAGCACCCAACACAGAATAACATTTCATGAGTATCAAGAGCTGTTATTTACTTCACCCCTGCCATGGGCTCATTATGTTTAATGCTCACAATAACCCTGCCAGGGAGGGAGTGTTAACCCAATTGTACATATGAAGCAACTAAGTCTACGTGACTTGCCAAAGGTCACTAAGCTAATAGGTAGAACAGGAAGGAGCAGCACTTGGGTCCATCTGACTGCCTGATGTATCCTCACAGTCGAAAAGCGGTATTGAATAATGCCAAAGCCTGATTTGGGGAGTGAAATGAAACATCCATGTAGCTTGAATGGTTAAAAATAAAAAAGGGCATGGCATACCATTTAAAACTTAGAAGTACGAGAAATACCAGGAGCATAATGCCATGGTGTTCTAAGCAGGACACAGGCATTCTGAATGAGAAGCCATAGGTGGTGCATGAGTTTGCTGTGGCTGTTTTGGCAAATGACCACAAACTTGGTGGTCCAAGAGAACTGAAATGTATTCTGTTCTGGAGGCCGGAAGTCCAATACCAAGATGGCAGGCAGGGCCAAAGTCTCTAGGGGAGAGTCCCTCTTGGCCTCCTCCAGCTTCTGGTGGCTTCTCACATTCCTTGGCTTGTGGGATACATCACTCCAGTCTCTTTCTCAAATGCCTCAGACCCTACAAAGGAGAAAGAGAAATACAGTAACATCAGGTGTGTGTGAATTTTTGCATTGAAGTATCATAAAGTAAACCCAATAGGTTTGTATTTAGACAACTGTGTGCTTGTCTGTCACTCCAGACAACCACTGGGGCGACACTCAAAATATTTAACAACTGATCTGATGCAGGTACCAACCCCTCGGAATGGGCACAGTGGCCTGTCAGGATGGTACCCACCATAATCAACGCAGAGCAGTAGTAACTGATCACTAATCCCTCACATTCTGAAACTTTCTTGGTCTTCAGAGTTTTTTTTTTTTTCATATCATTTACACTATTTGGTTTCTACAATGACTGTGTGAGCGTAGCAGAGCACGTTATCTTATAGATGAACAAACAAAGGCAGAGAAGGTAGCTGACCATCCTGAGATCACTCAGTTGTGCGGGTTAGATGTAGGCCTTGAACCCTTCTAATTCCTAGGCCGGTATTTGTTCCACGTTATCAGGCTTGGTCTGCTAGGGTAGACTTAGTTTACTTTGCAATGAACTTAACATCCGTGGAAGATTAAGGCTGAACATGTCTTCAGGAAGTTAAATGGAGGAGCCAGGCCAGTGGTCAAAACCCAGACTGCCTTCAGGAGCTGGAAGGTGAACTAAGAGGGCACTGCCTGGGGGTGACACGGTCAGCAGGATGGAGCCTGCAGCGATCTGGAAAGCACATATCTTGCCTAAATGTGTTTAAAATAATTTTTAAAAAAAGGTTTATTTACTCATTTTGAGAGAGAGAGAGAGAGAGAGAGAGAGAGAGAGAGAGCGAGCTTGAGCAGGGGATGGGCAGAGAGAGAAGAGAGAGAATCCCAAGCAGGCTCTGCATCGTCAGCGTGGAGCCCGATGTGGGGCTCGTGAACCACGACATGATGAACTGAGCTGAAACCGAGTCAGATGTTTAACAAACTGAGCCACCCAGGTGTCCCCCATCTTTTAAAATAACACTGAGCTACCCAAACACAACATGTCTGCTGCTTTTTTCAGTCTACGGGACACCAGTATGTACCCTGTGATACTCCAACCATCTCAATGACAGGAAACAAACTTGAGATTCAGAGAGGACAGGCAATTCGCCCAGAGTCAAACAGCTTGTTACTGACGGCTGAGATGAAAACTGAGCTCTGCTCACCCCTGCTCAGTCCTCTTCCCATCCTTATCCCTGGTCTGCACTTGTCCCTACAGTGCCCTGATAAGCCTTCCACTCTCAGGACTGTGACTTATAGTCCAGGCTTTTCCTATCCCAGTGGCACCAACCTCCCTCGGTCCTCATAATCGATTCCCCAAACCTTCTCCCTGTTCCCTATGGCCCTGCTCCATGTTTGGCCTAACCCGAAAAAAGAATTCATGCTAAGGTAGCAATGGGAGGCAATGCCTTAATATGAATCAGTACAGCTAATTAGGTCGGTTGGCTATGCCAAGTCAAGGATAAATCCCTTTATAGCGAAGTCATCAGGGAAGGCAATATAACATCGTGGCTAACAGTTTGGGATCTCCACTTACAGAGACCTGGGTTCAAATCCTGGCTGTGTTACTTCGGAAAAGTTACTTATCTTCTCTCTGACCTTGTTTTATTCTCTGCAACTTTGTTTCAGATATTGGGTTCCGCTTCACAGCACTACAATGAGGATTAGAGAGAGTGCATGCAAATTCTTAGCACAGTGTCTGGCATTTGGTAATCCATCACAAGTGACATATTTGGGGAAAAAAATCAATAAAAAAATACATCCTGTGATGAGTATTCTTCGGCAGTCTAGACTGCTGCTGTGTTCCAGGTCTAACTGGACTTCAGAGAATAAAGGGGGTGAGAAGGAAGAAAAAAATCTTCTAGGTCAAATGTGTTCCCATATGTGAATACATGTAGCCAGATTATGTTCATGTAAAGAAGAGCTCTTTCATATACTTTCCCTGTAGATAGAGGTTACTTGGCAGGGCTGTTCTGGTGCACCAGGAATAAATTGACAGAAATGGAAGAATCATGGAATAGACAAATCGAAGCCAATAAATACAATTGGGGATACCAGCCAGGAAACTGGAAGAGGCCAGAGATGACTGGGAATAAACCACAAGAGAAAGAAAACAGGGGGCAGACTCCATATCCTCTTGTTCCACTCAGTATTTCTAATCAGTAACTGGAATTCAGACTAGAGGGAAAATTAATTGCATTTGTAGGCGGCATACAGCTTGCAAGGAATGGTTAAATACCTTGCATGACAGAATCAGGTTTCGAAAAGACCTGAGGGGCGCCTAGCTGGCTCAGTTGGGAGAGCATGCGACTCTTGATCTCGGGGTTGTGAGTTTGAGCCCCAGGTTGGGTGTAGAGATTACTTAAAAATAAAATCTTAGAGGCACCTGGATGGCTCAGTTGGTTAAGTGTCAGACTTCAGCTCAGGTCATGATCTCACGGTTCGTGGTTCAAGCTCCACCTTGGGCTCTGTGTGGATAGCTCAGAGCCTGGAGCCTGCTTCGGATTCTGTGTGTCGCTCTCTCTCTCTGCCTTCCTGCCCCCTGCTTATGTTCTGTCTCTTTCTCTCTCTCAAAAATAAACAAACACAAATAAATAAATATGTAAATAAATAAATAAATAAACAAAATCTTTAAAAAAAAAAAAGACCTGAAAAAAAATCTGACTTCCTGGCCCAATAAGGTAGTTCTTACAACTAAAAAGCCTTGGACACAACAGAACAAACAAACATATGAAGACTCTAAAAGGTGTTAAGAAGAAGGCAGACTTGGCTAGGGACCTCAAGACCTCAGGAATGACACGGCACTGCGTTCTCTGAGTTTCCCTTTGTCGCCCATATATCTGGAATGGGCACTGGAGAAGCCTGCAACCTGGACCAGCCAACAGGTATAGAAGAAACACTCTCCAAGAAAGGCCTGCTCTTTCTATCCAAAGGACTAGAAGAAGGGCGGCCCACAAGAACAGTAAAGCTTTTGGACAATACCTGCCCCACTGCAGCTAAACACCAGTCTGTGTGTCTGTCTCTCCACCAATACCACACTGGATGCACATTACAATTTGAGTGGGCACTTTTATTTATTATCGACCTGGAACATTTCCTCTTTTCTAATGTGTGAATGTAGTGCTATGATTGCCCTTTGGCCCTGCTGCAGTCACATCCCATAATCTCGGATGTGTTGTATTCTCCTTGTCATTTCTTGGAATGTATCATTTGGTTTCCTTGAGCCTCTTTTTTTGGCCCATGGATTAGTTAGGAGTGTGTTACTTAGTTTCCAAGCACTGGGGATTTTCCTGTTATCTTTGTGTTCTTAGTTTCTAGTTGGTTTGTGGTTTGATTCCATTGTGGCCGGAGAATACACACTGCATGATTTGAGTTCTCTCAGATTTCTGAGTGTTTTTGATGAATGTTCCATGGGCACTTGAAAATAATGTGTATTCTGCTTTTATTGGGTGGAGTGTTGCATAGACGTTGATTAGATACTGTTGGTTACAGGCGTAGTTGAGTTCTCCTATATCATTGCTGATTTTCTTTCTAATTGTTCTGCCAATTGCTGAGAGTAAGGTGTTGAAGTCTCCAGGTATAATTGTGGATTTTCCATTCCTTTTTTCAGCTCTATCAGTTTTTGATCCATGTGTTTTGAAGCTCTGTGTTTGATGAACATTTAGAAATACTGTGTCTTATTGGTGGATTGATCCTTTTATCATTATGTAATTTCCCCCTTTCACCTGGTAGTTTATGTTTTTGGTCTGAAGTCTACTCTATATGATATTAATATAGCCACTACTACTTTTTCAAAATTAATGTTTGTACAATATATCTTTCCCTATATTTTTCTTTCAATCTCCTTATGTTGTTATGTTTGAAGTGGATTTCTTGTAAAGTTGGATTGTGCTTTTTACTTCACTCTCCCATTTTCTTCTTTTAACTGATATATTTAGACCATTTACATTTAATATAGTTATTGATATGTTAGGATTTAAGTCTACCAGTTCATTATTTTTTTCTCTTTGTTCTCTCTGTTTTCTTTTTTCCTGCCTTCCTGTGGATCACTTGCACACTTTTTTAGAATTATATCTTGATTTATCTATATTTGAAAAATGAAGAGGATAGAGAATCCTACCAACATTCTTTTTGTGATGACATATGAATTTTCTAAGATGATATAGGCTTTCTCTACCATGCTCCTGACTTCCTCCTGAGCCCTCTCTGGCAGAATCTTTAACATCTATATTTCTATTGAGAGTCTGTCCAAACCAACATAGGATTTTTCTATCATGCCTTTCAAAATTCTTCCAGCCTCTACCCATTACCCAATTCCAAAGTCACTTCCACACGTTTAGGAATTTGTTGTAGCAGCACTCTCTTGGTACAAAATCTGTATCAGTTAAGGTTCAAACACAGAAATAAAACCAGTTTGAAATATATATTGAGATTTATTGGAAGAAATCGGCTTATGCAATTGTGGGAGCTAGCTAGGCAAGTCTGAAATCCACAGAATAGACCAACAGGAAGGGCAATCAGGAATTCTTGATCATGAGCTGAAGATATTGTTCATAGGCAGAATTTCTCCACTGGGGAAACCTCAGCTCTGCTCTTAAGACCTTTTACCTGATTGAATCAGTCCCACCCAAATTATCTAGGATAATGTCCCTTACTTAAATTCAACTGATTATGGACTTTCATCACATCTACAAAATACTTTCATAGCAACACATATATAAGTGTTTGACTGATTAACTGGGGACCGTAGGACACATAAAACTGGCCATCACAGATGGTAAATTGCCACAATCGCCTTTTAAAACTGTTTGACAGCATATACTGAAGCTAACTGTATGTGTACTCTACGAACCAGCAAGTACCCTTCTAGGTTTATACCTAATACAAATTCACGTATCCACCAAAAGTCATGTAAAAGAATGTTCATAACAACATTATTTGCATTAGCCTGAAATTGGAAACAACCCAAATTTCCATCAACAGGACAATGGATAAATAAATTGTGCTACATCCACATAATGGACTACTACTTAGCAATGGAAAAGAACCATCTGCTATATGAAAGACTATAGATGAATCTCACAGCAGTAATGGTTAAGTGAAACAAGCCATTCGCAAATGAGTACATTCTGTATGATTCTGTTTATATGAAGTTCAAAAACATGCAAAACTAATCTACACTGTTAGAAATCAGGATAGTAGTTACCTTGGGGTGGGAGTTATTTGACTGGATGCCTTGTGGGCACTGGTTAGGGTTAGGGTCAGGGTTATGTTTCTTGATCTGCGTGGTGATTAAAAGTGTGTGTGTGTGTGTGTGTGTGTGTGTGTGTGTGCATGTGTGTGTGTGTGTGTGTGAAGATCAATCAAGCTGTGCACTTAAGATCTATACACTTTACTTAAGTTATACCTTAATAAATTTTTTTAAATAATAAGAAGGTCCAGACAGGCCAGAATAATGAGTAGAAGCCAACAAGATGATCTTCAGGGTCTAACAATTTTAAAGTAGTGTATGAGGAAGACCTAATTGGCAGCATGGAGAAAAACTTGGGGGCTTCAGTTAACCACAAGTTTTGTATGAGTCAACCGGATGACGTGGCAATTTTAAAGGTGCATGTAATTTAAGCTGCTTTAGCAAATGCAAAAGCTTCTGTTATATTTCGTCTTGTTGGTTCTGGTCCATCATTTTCAAATCTCTTTGGATCTTCATTTTGTCATGTAAGACAGAATGGGGTTGTAAGAAGAACTCTTAGCTAGGAAAACAGAGCCTTGGAACTCTCTTCCTAACTGAGACAACTGTTTTTAATGTTGAGCAAGAGTCCAATGAGTTGTTTTCTTTCTACCTGGGCTTAGATTTAGAGACCAAACGCAATGCTGTTGGAAAGTTCTTGACAAATTTAAGAGGGTCCAGAGGCCAATAGTTAGGATGACAATGAGAAGTGACCCTGCCATATGCAGAGGAGCTTGAGATAAAAGCCTAAGGAGGGACATGGAAGGGTTTTGTTTTGTTTTGTTTTGAATATTGGGAGGGTTGGTTTATGGACGAGGGAATAGAATAGCTGTTCATTCCTGAGGGCAGAGCTAAACCTGCAGGGAGGTGTGATGGCGAAGCTTGTCTGTGTTCTGTATTAAGAAGGAACTGCCTATGGGGGCGCCTGGGCGGCTCAGTCGGTTAAGTATCCGACTTCGGCTCAGATCATGATCTCACGGTTGGTGGGTGGGAGCCCCACGTCAGGCTGTGTGCTGACAGCTCAGAGCCTGGAGCCTGCTCAGATTCTGTGTCTCCCTCTCTCTCTCTGCCCCTCCCCCACTCGCACTCTGTCTCTCTCTGTCTCTCTCTCTCAAAAAATAAATAAACATTAAAATTTTTTTTTAAAAAAGAAGGAACCTCCTAATGCCTAGGGCCCTGAGAAAGAAAGAGAGGTGGCCGTTTAAGCGGTCACTCAAAGACCACAGGCTGGCTCGGAGGACCCTGCTGCAGGAGTGCCTCTTTCCAGATGTGAAGAAGCAAACAATGGCACCGAGGGGAAGAAAGGCACAATCTCAAAGATAATGAGAAAGGACTCATGCTGATACCTATGCTCAATCGCTACTATCCACCTGCAATCTCTTAAAAGTGGTCCATGGGGGCAGCTGTAAAGTGAAAGCACCAAACATTTTTAAACTAGAAATGGACCAGAAATAGGTGAGGTTTGTTGCAGCTTCCCCAGACTCACCTCTGTAAAAAGGAGCTAATATCAACCACCAGCATTCTGTTTTCAGAAGAGAGACCAGTCCAAGTGCTGCTCAGACTCTCCAGTCCATTTAGGGGACCACCCGTTTCCAAATCTTGCCTCTGTCAAGCGGCATAAAAAAACACCTTAGTACAACCCCTTTAAAAACATCCTCTTTGGGGCACCTGGGTGGCTCAGTCGGTTAAGCGTCCGACTTCGGTTCAGGTCATGATCTCACAGTTTGTGGGTTCGAGCCCCGTGTCAGGCTCTGGGCTGACAGCTCACAGCCTGGAGCCTGCTTCAGATTCTGTGTCTCCCCCTCTCTCTGCCCCTCCCATGCTCATGTTCTGTCTGTCTCTCTCTCTCTCAATAATAAACAAAAACGTTAAAAAAAATCCTCTTCAACCACACTCCCATTGCCCCTCCCAAACGAAAGTCTTGCCCAGTGGAAAAACCCACCCAGATCTTTGTGTTCCTAATAGAGTGATTTTGCTTTAACTGTATTTAATTTAGCCGAGCTGGCATCGAATATAAAAGATTCTGCCAGCAAGTGTTGGGTAATCTGACCCCGTCCAGAATGCGATGCTTGTTTTATTATACGGCTGCAAAAATATTGTCACAAGTATCCCTGACTATCTATAAAGTACATGAAGTTATTAAAATACATTCTCTTAGTAAAGCAGTACAAAAAATTGCGTAAACAAAGCGAGAAGCAAGCATATTTCATTCGCTTAAATAACACTAAGGAAACCACTGAGGCAAAGCTTCTGATGGGCTGGCAGGCGGCAGGGAGATAATTTCAGTGATGATACGACATGATAAATTGCCCCTGCTGTATACAATTTTCACTCCAGAAAATAATTCATCTTCTACTCCCGTCGCATTGTTCTTTCTCACTGATGCGTGTGTCAGTTCCGTCATCTCTGGTGTCTGAGCAGGACCAAGTTTGTCCTTTGTGGCTGCACCTCCAAAGATGCAAAAGCGTGAAAGAAAAATAAGCCCACAAAGCACAACCTGCTTTTGGACAGCTTCTAACATGTAAATGTCACTATTGGGGTCCCATTTACATGTTCGTATTGAGAGTCCAGAGCCACCCATAGAGTAATACTCTTTTGAGACAAGGTACCTTGAGAGGAAGCAGGAACGGCCACACCGTGACCCTACGGAAGCTTGATTTGGAATTCAAGCATTTACTAGATGTGTGAGTTTCAGTGATTCACCTAACTGTCTAGTTTCCTCAGCTGCAAAATGTGGATGTAATACAACTTCTTAGGGTTGTTATGAAAATTAGGCGATGTTATAAATGTAAGGTGTCTAGTCACACAGTTTGTGTCTGTTAATTGGTATCACCTCGTATAATTATTCAGTCTTTTTTTTTAAAGTTTATTTATTTATTTATTTATTTATTTATTTATTTAGAGCGAGAGAGCGCACACAGGGGAAGGACAGAGAGTGAGAGAGAGTATCTCAAGCAGGCTCCATGCTGTCAGCGCAGAGCCTGATGTGGGGCTCGATCTCATGAACCATGAGCTGAAATCAAGAGTTGGATGCTTAACTGACTGACCCACCCAGGCGCCCCAATTATTCAGTCATTTAATGAATATTTATTGAATGCCTATTTTCCAAGCACTGTTCTAGGTGCTGAGAATACAGCATATGAATAAAGAAACCAAAATCCCTTCTCTAGTAGATCTTAAATCTACTGAAGGGAAACAAACAGTAAACAAAATAAACAAGTAAAACCTGCAGCTTGTGAGAAGGCAGTAATTTGCATGGAGTACACCATGGCAGGGGAAGGAGAATGAGGAGTGCAGAGATTGGGTGTGGGGTTGCATATTTTCATGAGGCAGTTGCCCAAGATGATGGCATGTGAGCAGATACCTGAAGGAAGTGAATGAGTGTGCCATGAGCTATGAGCCTTGAGGATATCCGGGCAGTATGTTTCAGACAGAGGGAATAGCAACTCAACAGCCCTGAAACAAAAGCATGAATGGGGTGTTCAGAACAGCAGGGAGGCCACTGTGGAGTCATATGAATGATGGAGGGAAGTAGTAGAAAATGAAATCAGAGAAGTAACGGGGCCAGAGCACAGGAGACCTTGCAGTGCCTGGCATCTAGCAGGTGCTATGTATGTAATAAGTATTATTGTATAATGCCATCCTTCCCACCAAACTTAAATATTTAAAGAATCATCCTCTTCTGGGGTGCCTAGGTGGCTCAGTTGGTTAAGCGTCTGATTCTTAATTTCGGCCCGGATCATGATCTCACAGCTTGTGGGATTGAGCCCTGCGCTGGGCTCTGTGCCGACAGCACAGAACCTACCTGGGATTCTCTCTCTCCCCCTCTCTCTGCCCCGCTGGCTCTCTGTCTACCTCTGTCTCAAAATAAGTAAATAAACATTAAAACATATAAAAAATAAAATCTTAAAAAAATAATCATTGTTTTCTGGGTTGAAAAGTATAGAAGGCACAAGGGTGGCAACAGGGAGATTATTGAAATAGTCAGGTGAGAAATGATGGTGGCTTGGACAAGAGGAACAGAAGTGGAGTTTGTGAGACATGGTTGGATTTTGGATATATTTTGGCATCAGAGCCAACAGGATTTTCTGATGTAGTAAATGTCAGGTGTGAGTGGAAAAGAGGAGTCAAAGATGACTTCAAGGTTTTGGTGCCCGAGCCACTGGAAAGAAGGGATTGTCCTAATCTGAGATGAAGACTATACAGGTAGAGCAAATTCTAGGCAATCAACAACTTCTTTTGACCACATTAAATTTGAGAGGTCTACTAGACATCCACATGGACAGGTTAAGTAGGGAGGTGGACATCCAAGTCTAGAATTCAGGGGAGAGGACCGGGACGGTGGTATCAGTATATAGATTGTATTTAAATCCATGGAACTGGATGAGATCATCAAGGAGTAAGGGTAGATAAAGAGGAAGAGGAGTTGAGCCCTAGAGTGTTCCAATGCTAAGAAGTCAGGAAAAAAAAAAAAAAAACAACACAGATAAATCCAAAGAGATGGAAAGTAGATTCATGGTTGGCTGGGGTAGGGGACAGAGAATGACTGTTCATAAATAAGGGTTACTTTTTACAGTGATGCAAATGTTCTGGAATTAGATCATTGTGATGATTACCAACTCTGTAAATATACTAAAACCCACTTAATTGTACACTACAAAAGGGTAAATTTAATGATATGTGAATTATATCTCAAAAAAAGAAAAAAAGAGAAGTCAGAGGGGGCGCCTGGCTGGCTCAGTCAGTAGAGCATGGGACTTGATCTAGGGGTCATGAGTTCAGGCCCCATGTTGGGTGTAGAGATTACTTAAAAATTAATAAAAATCAAAGAAGTCAGAGGGAAGAGGAGGAATGAACAAAGGAGCAGTCAGTGAAGTGGGGAGAAAACCGGGAGAGTGGGTTGTTCTGGAAGAAAAGAGAAAAAAAGTGTTTCAACAGGAGTGTGTCAAATGCTGTTAATATTTAACCTAGGTTGGGCTCTATCATTGGCTTTAGCATCATGAAGATCACTGATGACCTGGACCAGAGCCATTTAGGTAGGATGATGGGGGTGAAAGCTTGGCTGGAGTGAGATGGGGAGAACACTCATTGGTCACTTTTGGAGGGTGCTAGGGATCCAACTCATTATTTTAAGAACTGGTATATAGAGGGAAAGAATCAAGCATCCTTCCTGCCTTTCTATAGAAATGATACCGCTATAAAACCACAGAGTAGATGAGTGGACATTTCTATTTATAGAAGTATTTCCAGCTGATGAGAGAGATGGGATGGTAGGATTCAAATATCACCACTGCACAATCTTCAGTGGAAATCTCTGCCTGAGATTAGCCATATTAGCAATAGACATTATCACATTTTCATACCTCCCGATGGAAGCACACACCACCACCAACGAAGTGGTCTTGCTAAAAACAAAAACAAAACAAAAAACAAAAACAAAACCAAAAAGAAACCAAAAAAAAAAAAAAAACCCAAACCAAATCTGGTTAAGCCTCTAGATTCAATCACCAATATAAAAAAAAAAAAATAGACGGGACACAGGAGCATGTTAAATATCTCGTGAATCTGCCCACTTATCTTCATCTCCATCCACCACCCTAAGCCAACATCCTCTCTCACCTGGATAACTGGATTCATTTAACTGATCTTCCTGTCTCCACTCTCACTCCCCTACAGCCCAGTTTCCCCATAGCAGCCAGAACAGTGGTCTTTTCAAAACATAGACTGGATTATGTCTCTCCCCCACTTAAAACTGATTGATGGTTCCTCCATCGTCATCAAAATATGAATCCCAAATCCATAACGTGACTGTATCTACCTCCCGTCTCCCCTCCCGGGACTCCCTCCTCTTCCTCATGCTCTGTGAACTTTTCTTGATCCCTCAGACATGCCTATGCACTCTGAGCACTGGCCCTTCAAGTATATTGTCCCTTCTCTTCACTTCACCTTCACCCTGTGGACCTGGCCGACTTCTCATCCTTCCTGTTACAGCTTAAATGCCACTTCCTCCAGAAAGCCTACTTTGGCCCTTGCACTCGGCTTCTGGGGTCCTTGCTCTGTGTTTCCAGAGCTCTCCACATGTTCTTCCTGTCATAGCCTTGATTTAACTGAATTGTAGCTGCCTCTTTTCTGTCTCCCCATCTAGATTAGAAGCTCTGGAGGCCAGAGACGTCTTCTCGAGCATTCTCGTCTATATGCCATGTGTCTTGCTCATAGTCGGCTCTTTGCTCCAGCCCAGCCTTATACCCTCATCTTTGAAAGTCTGGCTCATCCTTTGCACTTCAGACTCATGGTCATCTCCTTATGGATGCTGTCCCTGCCCACCCAGTCACTCTAACACATTCCCCTACTTTCATTTTTTGTTTTAATGTTTATTTTTGAGAGAGACAGCACACGAGTGGGAGAGGGACAGAGAGAGAGAGAGGAAAGACAGAGAATCTGAAGCAGGCTCCAGGTTCCAAGCTGTCAGCACAGAGCCCAACATGGAGCCCGACATGGGGCTCGGACTCACGGATCATGAGACCATGACCTTAGGTGAAATCAGACGCTTAACTGACTGAGCCACCCAGGCGCCCCAAGGTTCTTTTTTTTTTTTTTAATTTCCAAATGGGACAGACCCTCGATATGGAAAGAAGAAAACATAGCCCCACCCTGTGGCTGGCTTAAAAAATGGGGCTGGTTTCTCAAAACTTTCAGTGGGGTGCTGGTGACTGGTTAATTGGTAATAGGTAAGGCCTGGGGCATAGATGTCCCATGAACACTCATGAGAACCAGCATAGTGCTGGCTAGGGACAAGATCCAAGGCAGGACTGAGTGGTCCGGATGTCTAGTGGCCTTTTAGAACAGTCCCAGTTTTTCTGGGTAGCAGCGGAGAGGGATATTGGCGACAGTGCCTGCATTCCCTCGCTGCCCTGCTTCCGTCTTCAGGGCTCTCATGTTCCCACCCCCACCCCCACACCGCCACCAGCAGGAACAGAAAGTCATCATTCCACCTCCAGAAGTTCTGCCCACAGGAACGTGTCCAACCTACTAAACGGACTTCTTCACTCTTGTGACTACTAAGTAGGGAACCCAAACGGAGCCCTTGCCAACATAACTTCTTCCTTGCTCTGCATCAGAATCGAGGTTCTGAGCTTTCCAACAAACATCTCTGTAGCCACCCCCTTTCTTTTGTTGAAACTGCAAAGTAAAGAGCTCTCTTGAAAAAAGCCTCTCCTCTACCTCTCCCTTTGGTGGAGAGCCATGCCAGTTTGGCTGTCTCCCAAGGACCAGAGTTTTTATGCCAGGCATTTTATGAACAAAGCGCAAATTCCCTCAAATGCTGCCTAATGGATGGAAGTCCTGTGGGATTCAACCCTTGGAAGATTCACACCCAAAGGCCTCTTGATTATTAAGTACTAGCAGAATGGACAGTAAACCCAAAATATAAAACCAAATGCCCAAAGTCCCATTTGCTTGCTATTTCACATACCACCATAGACAATTCAGCTTATTATGTGCCCCTGGTTCAAGAGACCCTGTGTGGTGCTGCCCGAATAATAGAAGACATAATTCCTATCCCTGAAAGAGTCCAGTGGGGCCAGATGGACATATTTGGGAAAGACATACATGACAATGAAGAATCGTGCAGTACAGACACCTACAGTGTGACCAGTATTCTCCGCACCACCTCTGCTGAGTGGTCAGAGGGTCTCTGTGTCCTTGGGGACCCAGGACATAAAAAACTTGGCCCCAAAACTCAAGGATCACCCCTCACCCGGGGCTACAGATAACAGCTCAAGTTTGAGTTCTGGTCCCTGGAACAAGAAAATTTCAATATTTCCATTCTTTGTTAACTAAGAGTCCGTTGGAAAGCGCTATTCTCTGAGGCACCTGGGTGGCTCAGTCCATTAAGCATCAGAGTCTTGATTTTGGCTCAGGTCATGATCTCACAGGGTTCGAGCTCCGTGTCAGGCTCTGCGCTGACAGTGTGGAGCCTGCTTGGGATCCTCTCTCTCTGCCCCTCCCCTGCTCTCCCTCTCTCTCTCAAAACAAATAAATAAACTTTAAAAAATAAAAAAAAAAGAAGGCACCAGCCTCCCTCACTCCTCAGAGCCAGGGCAGGGTGTGAACCCAGAAGTACTGGGGAGGAAGGTACACTCATGGCTCCAGTTCTAGTCTTCCTTGCTTCCTAGCGATCCACTCGATTGGACTTCTTTATGCAAGCACATGAGAAGTATAAGCACAAACTCAGATCTGAGTAACTCCCGGCCCCCCCACTCTGGAGGCCCAGCAGAAATCGGTGAGCTCAGGAAAGGCAGACATTTTGTGTGGGAGGCAAACAAAGAAAGACAGGACACACAAAACAGCAACTCGCTGAACTGGGTATCTATCTCTGCTTCAGGGTTGGCCACGCAATATCCCCATTGCTGAATGAGGTGAAGGAAAGTCAGAAAGCAGAAATGTGGAGTAGAGAGTAGGCATCTCATGTTTTCGTTTTTTGTTGAGAGAGAGCAAGAGAGAGCAAATGGGGGAGGGGCAGAGAGAGAGGGACAGAGAATTCCAAGCAGGCTCCGAACTGACACCGCAGAGCCTGCCTCAGGGCTCCATACCCTGAACTGGGAGATCACGACCTGAGCCGAAATCAAGAGTCGGGCACTTAACTGACTGAGCCACCCAGGCGCTCCTGCATCTCATGATTTCCAGAAACCATCCAACTGCAGAGGCCCTCTGCCTCAGCAGTCCGGAGCCCACGGTGGTCCGGTCCGTGAGACAGGAGTGACCACCAAATGTTGACCTGCCCACCGCCTCTGCTGTCCGCCAGAGAGCCCAGCCTTCCCCCAGCAGTCCCCAAATAGGGAGGAGAAAGCCCCATGCTGAGTGTTTCACTTTGTGAGAAATCAAAAGGCCCAAATGCTAAAAACCTACACCCAAATCCCAGAAGGTGTTTCTGAAATGTAGCCCTGGACTCCCAATCCCCTGGGTGCGGCTGACGTTCCTTCTTTTCTGAAGAAATCTGTGGAGTGCTTTTAAGGGAATCACCTTCAGAACCTGCAGCTAATTCCTTGGGATAGCCTGGGTGCTAAATTGATTTTGTGTTTTAATTGGCCAACATCTGATCCATGGCCGCTAGGCCAATGTTCCGACAAGGCCACACTACTTTGGGTCCAAAGAGGAGGTGAAGGGGATTATTCTCAGGTGTCATATAACTTGGCTCTGAAGAGCAGCCCCCGAGATGTCCAGCATCCTGGCAGCGCCACTGGAATAAGTGTGCAATCTCCCAAGGGGACGTCTTGGAAGGACAATGCTCATTTACTAAATGTAAAAGTTCTGATGTCATTGAATAAATATGAAAGCTTTGATATGCTTGTTAAAAATCAATCTCTCTCTTTTGTAAGCCATGTGTTTGGAGAGGAGGGGAAGGAAATGGGGGCCGCCACTAAATTCACACGCTCTCTTCCTGGGGGGGGGAGGGAGAGGGGCGGTGGCTTCAGTGCAAGGTTTGGCAAACATTTTCTATAAGGGCCAGATAGTAGGTATTTGCAGCTCCGTGGGTCATATGGACTCTGACGCCTGGGCTGAACTCTGCCTCTGTAGTGCAACAGCAGCGACATACAATGTGCAGACCAACGAGCATGGCTGTGTGCCAATAAAACTTTATTTGCAAAAACAGCCAGCTCGGACTTGCTCTGTGGGCTGAATTTGGTCCACGGGCCATAGCATGCGACCTCTGGTCTCTGCAAAGCGAACACTCATTTGCAGACTTCTTGTTTCACATCTGCAAACAACTTGCTGAAAGGTAAAGGGACAAGCTTGGTCCCTAGGCCCCCGTAATCACTTGTCTTCGACCGTTCTCCGTTGAATCCCATGATGTCATTCTGCAATGCAGTGGGTCATTGACAGGGTCACATTACTCAGAGAAAAACAGGATGTTTGACACCTAAAATACTCAGAACAAGCCCAGAGCTCATCTCTGCAAAAATGCTCTTATATAATGGGAAGCCGGGACAAAGGGAAGGCCACGAGGGGCGGCTGCGTGGGGACAGCCACTCCCACGGAGGAGGCGCGCTGGGCTGGGCTCAGATGGCAGGCCTGCTGCCCGGAGAGAGCACATCTCCGCTTGCAGCTGTCACTCTAGTGGCCAGATGACTTCATTTCGACTCCCTCCAAATAAAGGGGTAATAATCTCCCACTTGGGAGAAATACCATATGGTAGATGCTTTGAAAAGTCGTAAGAGAAGTATAAAGTACTTAGAGGGGGAAAAGCTATATACAAAAGCATGAAATTTGTCTACAAGAGGATCAGGCAGTTTCTTTGAAATACCAGAGCTTCCTAGAAAACCGAGTCTAAACCAGCAGGATGAGGTAACAAGAGGGGCATTATCAAGGCAGATCCCCGGGGAGATCTGGTTCTTGTGTTTACATACCTTTAGTGCAGCCCAAATCCGGAACACTTATCCGCACGGCCCTCCTGTGACCTGCCCCTGCTGCAACCTCAGTGCCCACCGCTCTCTCCCTTGTACTCCATGCCCCAAAATACATAACATAACGGCTTCTAATTCCCCAGACGCCCAGAGGTATGTGGCTTCCTGCCTCTGAGACTCTGCTCATTGAGGTTCCTTGTCCTGGAAGGCCCTTCTCAGCCTTCAAAATTCAGCCTCCTCTGGCTGTTCCCTGCCCCTGCCCCGGATGTGTTCAGTACCCTCTCTTCTGTGCTGCCTGGAGGTCTTATATATATATATTTCTTCTGTTGTACTTACCACAATGTCTGGTCATTTATTTGATTATATGACTGATTTCTTCCAGTAGAGTGTGAGTTCCTTGCTGTCTGATTCGTCTCTGGATCTCCAGAGCATAGAGCGCACGGGCTCATGGGAAGAATACCAAAAAAAAAAAAAATACCATAAACCTTTTGGGGACACCTTACACGTCCAGCTGTTGTCTTTTGAACCAGAGCTGTATTTGCCAGGGCTAGCCTAAGTTAGGGGTTCAGGGTAAGGTCTCTAGAACACAACCATCTGTAGCCTTGGCTTCCTCAGCATGAGGCTCCTGTCAACTCAGTCATTGGCATAGCTCTTCTGTTAACTATTTTTTTTTCGAGAGAGAGAGAGAGAGAGAGAGAAAGTGTGAGTGAGTGGTGGAGGGGCAAAGGGAGAGAGAGAATCTCAAGAAGGCTCCGCGCTCAGTGCAGAGCCCGATGTGGGGCTTGATCTCACTACCCTGAGGTCATGAACTGAGCCGACGTCAAGAGTCAGACGCTCAACCGACTGAGCCACCCAGGTGCCCCTCTTCCATTAACTTTAACTGAACTCACATATACCAAGTCACGGGTAGGTCTCCCCATTACTGTGTCATGGCACACGGTTCTTTTGCTTTACCCCACTCATCACAATCTGTAAGGATTGATAGTATCTCTTCTAAGGTCTGGTTCTCCTACTAGAGGGTTAGCTCCATGAGGAGAGGGCCCGTCCATCTCCTTAACTATTGTAGCCTTGGCCTACCACAGTGCTTGGCATTTAGTAGGCATTCGAGAGATATCTGTTGAGTGAATGCTACGAAGTCTGGGTAACATAACACACCCGGAATGCCTCACATAGTACCCACCGCCTGTAGGCTCACTGTAAATGTTTTATCGACATCTCTTCAATCACACAAATCCCAGGAAACAACCAAGATAATGAAACTACATTTCCCTCACTACAGCACTTACAAAAATGCTTTCCTTCACCTACAGACATACATAAAGGGATATGATAGCCAGAAAAAGGTCAATTATCATCTTTCATGTCCAAATAAGACATGTACAGAGTTGACGGCATTCGTGTTTCCTTCAAGTGCCGCAGAAGCTAAATCCCTTGTAGCTTGAGCAAATGGAAAGACCAGAAATGGTCACACATAACCTTAAAAGTGGATCTAACCATACTGCAGAGCGAGACAAGCCCGGGTTAGGAGATTATGCCCATATAAGGCCCTGCAGGCAGCTCCCAGTGGAGCCTGAGATAATTTGGCACCTCTCGGCAAAGAACAACAGGATTGCTTTCAGGGCTGTGATCGCAAATAATCCTAGAGCTGCTGTCTACATTTTCAGCTAAACATTTAAGGGAAAACCTAATACCACCCAAACTATCTCAGGCCTCAAAGACTCTTGAAAGAAGTGCTGAAAAGAACTCAGAGGCAGCCATCTTGGACATGCTCCCAGGAGGCTTCCTAGAGGTCTCTTGGAGTTGCTGAGGAAGAGGCTGGGATAGGAGCACAGGGCTCTGGAAACCACCTGAGTTCAGACCTGGGCTGACACCTGCCTTTTTTTTCTGCCAGTGACCTGCAAGGTGATGCAGGGGAGGATCTGGCAAACTCTTCCTGTAAAGAGCTAGCTTTGTGGGCCATGAGGCCTTGGTCACAACTCCTCAACTCTGCTGTTGCCATGGGAATGCCTTAGACCATGTGTAACTGAGTGGGTGTGGCTGTGCCTCGATAAAACTTTATTGATAGACACTGACTTTTGAATCTCATGTAATTTTCACTTCAAAAATATTCTCCTTATGATTTTTTTAACCATTTAGAAATGTAACAGCCATGCTTCGCTCTTGGCGGTTAAGTGTCGGTTAAGCGTCTGACTTGATTTTGGTTCAGGTCATGATCTCACGGTTTGTGTGTTCGAGTCCCAAGTCGGGCTTTGAGCTGACAGCACTGAGTCTGCTTGGGATTCTCTCTCTCCCTCTTTCTCTGCCCATTCCCAGCTTGCATGCTGTCTGTCTGTCTCTCTCTCTAAATAAATTAAAAACAAAAACAACAAAAAACCAGGCAGTGGGCTCCAGTAGACTGACCCCTACAGTAGGCAGTAACGCGCAAAAAACAGCCTTGGGCCTTTGGACTCACATGGAATTTTCAAGCTTACTTCTGCCACGTTTTGGTTGGGTAGCCTTGAGCAAGTCAGTAAAATCTCTGAGCCTCAGTTTCCCCATCTGTAAGGATCAACTCACCAGTTCTGGAATGAGGATTCAAAAAGATAAGGCATGGACAGCAGTGAGCAGTTTCTGGCACTCAATAAATGTAAGCTACTGTTGTCTGAAATTCCCTTGGATGCGAGCTGGGACTCTCCCTTCTGATGAGCCAAGTGCCTAGCACAGTGCCTGGCACACAGTAGACTCTCATGGATTGTGTGTTGAATGAAACTTTTAGTTTTGGCCCAGTGGCCTGATTGGGCCATCACTGGGGACTAGTGGTTGAGGCTGGAGTTTGTGCAATATCAAGATGAGCATGTACTAGGTACTGAGTAATTCCGTGATGAATGGATGGATGAATGAATGAATGAATGAATGAATGAATGGACAAACGAACAGCTGTTGCCCAAGCCAAGTCCTCTGGTCCTTTGAAGTTCAAGGAAAACACCCTTTCTCGCTCATCTCTAGGGCTCGTGACGTTTGGGGGGGCATTCGGATGAGAAGACCCCTCTGAAAGTCCGCTTGGGGAGACAGAAGATCATCGCACGGCACTGCCTGCCTTCTTCAGCTGGTTCCGCGGAGGCTGCTGGCCTGCCCACCGCCTGCCTCCCTTGGCGACACAGCTCCCACACAAACAGACTTGGGGCTTTTTCGAGCCAAACTGCTCTCTGCAGACGCACCCTCTTCCAGAGGGCCGTGTGCTCCAGCTGCTAAGGTAAAAGAGGGGTTAGCCAGTGAGTCAGGCCCGTGTACTTCATGGGGGGAAGCCATTTATTTTATATAAACAGCATCTGGGGCTCATCTACGCCTCAGGAGGAGGCTATGGGATTCCTGGCACGAGGGTCATTTCAAGTTTCAAAGTTCCTCCTGGATCCAGGAAAAAAAAAAAAAAAGGGCAGGCAGAAAACACGGACGGGAGATCATCTTGAGCCGTCCACAGCAGTCCCTGAACCACGAAAGCATCATGAGCAGATCAGAGGCCCCAGCAAAGGGCTTGCTGGAGAAAGGCCCCGGCAAGGCCAAGGCGGGCTGATATGGTGCTGGTTTCCCCACCCAGAGAGGCAGCGTGAGGGTCAATGGACGCCCTGTCTCGGCAGCTGCCCGCTTGGAAAGCCTCAGCCTTGGGAGACACCGGCAAGGGGCCCGTGGGCTACGCGAGCGCTGACGAGACCCTTAGAGGCTTCCAGCTTCCCTCCAGAGGAAGGCTTGACTTGGCTCCGACTACAAATAACGTCAACCACATCATAGCCGTTTCACAAAAGCGCTCAGAAAATGGAAAATGTTCAGGGCATTTGTGGGAACCGAGAAGGAGCCAAGCACAAGCGTGGCATAGTTTTTCCCCACCACCCAAGGAGCCACCTTCCCAAGTCCTAAAGAGGCAGAAGGGCGTTCAGGGGGCTTTGGGGCCCGTTGAGCAGGCCTCCGTGAGCTCCAGGAGGCCTAAGGGTGTCTGCATCTCAGAGTCTGCTTTGGGCCTTTGCATGGCATGGGCCACTGCTTATGATTAATAATAGTGACATTATGCATAACAGCTACCACTGACAGAGTGTTCACGGTAGCCCAGGCATGCTACCAAGTAGCTGTGTGACCTTGGACATTCAATGAACCTCTCTGTGCCTCAATTTGTTGCTTATGTGTGAAAGAGGGAGAACAGTAGTGCTTAGCTCAGAGGGCTGTTGTGAGGGCTCATCCAGGGGATGTGTGTGAAGGCCTCAACCGCGCCCCTAGCCCGTATCAGGCACGCCGTGAGTGGCAACTGTTGCTATCATTATTCCATGTGAAAAACCACCAATGATTAGGATCAAAGGGGGGAAATGAGAACAGTCTTACCTCTGTTTGACTTCTGCCCTCCTTCGCCCTCCCTCTTCTCACTTTACCTTGGCTCTTAGACACGGACCCTTTCATCTCTCTCCCGACCCCCAGGAGGGCAGGCAGAGCGAGAGCTGACCTGGCCGGCAAGAAGCCCAGACTCACCCCTCTCGGGTCCATTTGCCCGTCAACGGCAACTCTGAGCAGATTGCCTCTTCCTTCCTCCCTGCTAGGTCCGTTTTCTGCACTTCACGTCTCCTTGACAATGCAACTTTGGCCTGCCTCCACAGGGCAACGTGTGAGGCATGCCCGAGTGCTGTGAAAACTTGTCTGCTGGCTATCTTGCCAGGCCATGTAGCTGTGAATCAGAAACGCCAAGGCAGGGGCGCCTGGGGAGCCCGGTCGGTTAAGTGTCCGGCTTTAGATCAGGTCGTGATTTCACAGTTCTTGAGTTCGAGGCCCACGTCGGGCTCTGGGCTGATAGTGCAGAACCTGCTTCTCGTCCTCTGTCTCCCTCTGTCTGCCACCTTCCCCCCTCAAAAAAATCCTCTGCTCTCTGGAGAAAAATGAGTGCCAGCAATTAGGCCAGTAAAGGGACTGTTCCATCTCGGTGTGTTGTTCTGCTCATTCATTTCATTCTTAGGAAGCATCTACTCTTTGTTAAGTAATACGCCACAGGCATGGGGGGAAATGGGGCGAATAGGAAAAGGTGACGGTGCCTGAGGGGCGCACGGTCTAGTTGTGGGGGGGGGGGCTGGACAAAATAAACGAACACTTCCAATGTGCCGTGAAAAGTTCTCTGCAGCAGAGAAGCACAGGGTACTGTCGGGTCCCAGAGGAACGGGCACCAAAATCACCCAGGGCTGTGTTGTTTGAGTCCAAAACAAAGCCAGCAGCAACAACAACAAATAGGCTTCGATGAAAACAGGTGGAAGTCAGCAGCCCAGGAAATCAAATGCAGTGGGCGCACCGCCTGCAAAGCCAGCTTTGGAGCTTCCTTCTCTGGGTCATGGTGGTTCTGGTTTTCTTCCCTGTCCACCCCTGAGCACGCCAATCAGGCTCCCACCCCCAACCCTCAAAATAGAGTTAATCCTTAAGAAAATGCCCACATGGGCACCTGGGTGGCTCAGTCAGTTAGGCATCGGACTTTTCGTTTCAGCTCAGGTCAGGATCTCAGGGTTGTGACACTGAGCCCCGCGTTGGGCTCTGTGCCGTGTGTGGAGCCTGCTCGGGATTCTCTCTCTCCCTCGCCTTCTGTCCCTCCCCTGCTCACGCTCTGTCTCAAAATAAGTAGACTTAAAAAAAAAAAAGAAAAGAAAATGCTCACAATTTGAAGTTACAAAATCCACAATAAAAATACAAAATCTGGGGCACCTGGGTGGCTCACCAGGTTAAGCATCTCTTGGTTTTGGCTCAGGTCACGATCTTGCTTTGTTTGTGGGATGGAGCCCTGCACTGGGCTCTGCACGGACAGTGTGAAGCCTACTTGGGATTCTCTCTCTCCCTCTCTCTCTCTCTCTTCCTCACCTCTGCTCGAACTCTCATTCTCAAAATAAATAGTTTTTTAAAAATGCAAAATCCTGTATACAGTGGGATTCTCGATTTTAGACACTTTGTTTTTGTATATGGGAGTGCATATACGTATACAGTAAAAGAACCAGAAGGAAACACATCAAAATGTTAATGACGGTTATCTTGGGGAAGCGTTTTTATATCTTCCTGTTTCTTGTTAAACATTTAAATTTTTCCACACTGAACATGTATTAATCTTTATTATCGGAAAAATAATGTTGATTTCAAAAGTGAAGAGCCAGCAAAAGGCTACCTGCTGTATGACTCTGTTTATATGACATTGTGGAAAAGGCAAAACTATAGGGACAGAAAACAGCTCAGTGGTTGCCAGGTGCCTGGGGTGGGGACACAAGGGAATTCTTTGGAGTGATTACAAACGTTCTGTCTTTATTGTGGCGATAGTTACATGACTGTGTTTTTCAAAACTCACAGAACCGTACGCTAGAAAGGATAAATTTTACTGTATGTAAATCATTCCTTAATAAATCAGTTATTTTTTCTAAGTTAGAGTCTAGACCATTTCTCTAGTTCTATTATTCCTGGAGAATCTGATACACCTAGGAAGAGGATGAGAATTTTGGAGTATATGATTTCAAAAGGAAGATTAAGAAACAAAATTTTCCTCTGCCTGTCAGTCTCTCCGAGTTCAGCCTTGGATGGACAAGGCTTGAGTTTTATTTTTCATTCTTTGCTCCTTTTTTTTTTTTTTAAGTCACTTGAGACCAGGATTTATGTGAAAGATATAGTTTTTCTTGGTATTTAATGAGGTGAGTTCAGTGTGAATTCAAGTATATGATTTACAACTGGAGTGACATCTTTATGAAACATTTACATCTGTGACAACACCTAATAAAACCTTTTATTGGAAACATTGCTTGTATGGTTGGAGCAGACTGTCAAAATAGTCCCCCCTGGACCAGATGTATCACAGATTGATCATTTCTACTGTTGCTCTTGCCAGTATCGTATCTAAACTCACTCAGATGGGAGAATCGAGAAAAGGGCAAGTCGATGACATCATTTTCTTTATGAAGATCGGAGTTTTCATTTACTGCAAGGGACGGGACACAAAGACTATCGTAGAGTAGGAAACTATATGAGACTGAAGCTTATCTGTGGAAGGAAAAAGGGATACAGACCCTCCCTCACACATAAAGACCTCATACACAAAGACTACTGTATTTATGGCGTAGGGATAGGCGCTACGATTCGTGTTCTGAATGACCAGGGTAGACACTGTTGAATTCAGTCGTGTCCTTGAAGTATTTGTGGCTGCTTTGTGCTTTATTTAATATAGAATCCGATCGCCATCCATAATTACTGACATTGGATGCTGTATACTTGAGATAGAATCCGAAGCTGCCCTTTGGTTTCTTCCTTAGGTTCACAACGAGAGAAAGTTCTATGACACAGCAATGGTACGGAAAGGAGGTGGGTGACTGGCTCGGTACAGAGAAAAGAGCTGTGCCAGCTACTTTTTAATTTGCCTGCAAATTCTTCTGTTTTTCCTTACAAGTGGCTCCAAATGTGTGGTACAGATGCTTTGGGTTCAAATGAAATCAGTCAAGAAATCACAGAGAAACACCAAAAATGAGAAAACATCTAAGCAATTGATCCTGGCAAAGGGCATAATGAAAAGGTGGCGTGGAGTTCCCTGCAGAAGACAACTGGCCATGCCACCTCACTTTATTTACAAACTGGGATTTTGGAGCTCTAGATCCGTCTGGCTAATGGCCATCCTTGCTTGGATACCACAGGTACCTCCTGCTCAATGTGTCCAAACCTGAAACCCTTCCCTCTCCCCCTCCCCTGACCTGCTCTTCCTGAGTTCCACATCCTGGGGAATGGAACCGCCACTTACCACCAGTCACTTGGGCCAAAAACCTGGTCGTCATCCTGTACGTTCCACTCTCCCTCACCTCACCTCCATGGCCAAGCAGTCAGTGTGTCTCTCCGAAACCTGCCTTAGCTATACCCTTACTGGCACCATTGGTCAGTGATGTCTCCATATTCCTGGACCCAGTGGATGATCTTTGGTCTTTGTATTACTTGATCTCTTGGCTGATTTTGACCTTATTGACCATCTCTCTCTTCCTTATGAAAATTCTTTTTTCTCCCTTGATATGTGTAACATCACTCTCTTCTTGTTTGCCACCAACTTCTCAAGTTATTCCCTTCTACTTTCCCTTTATTTTTTAAAAAAATGTTTATTTATTTTGAGAGAGAGAGCGCCAAGAGAGCAAGTGCACACACATGCGTGAGCTGGGGAGGGGCAGAGAGAGGTAGAGAGAGAATCCCAAGCAGGCTCTGTGCTATCGGCGCTCGGCGCACAGCCAGATGCTGGGCTCGAATTCACGAACCATGAGATCATGACCCGAGTCGAAACCAAGAGTTAGACGCTTAACCGACTGAGCCACCCAGGTCCCCCTACTTTCCCTTTAGATGTCACTGGTTTTGTTGACTCTGGTTTGGTTTTGGCTACTTTCGTTTTTTTTTTCTAGGATTTCTTCTATTATACACTGTCTTTTGGTGATCCCAAAAGACATACCCAAATATAGATCTGTCTCTACCACTATTCTGTGAGCTCTTTGAGGGCACGACCCTTGCCTCATTCACCTTTGAATTCCCAGGACCTAGGGTAGGCACTCAGGCAAAGTTTGCAGAATAAATAAATGAGTGATTTATGAGTAGAATCTAGTAGTCACCTTTGAAAGGTAGAGGTTTGATTCCCACTACTGACATCACTACTGATGGCTCAGAAAAAGTAGAACTCGGCCGGTTAGAGCATAGAGTAACGAGGGCAAAGTTGCAGGCTCCATCGCTACACAGACCAGTCGGCTTGTCCTGGATAGTAACCACAGGCTAACTTTGAACTCTGACCAGCCATTTTAAAAATGTAATGTTGGTCACCAAGAGGAGTGGATGAGAACACAGAATCACTAGCCCAAAGGGTGGTAGGGTCTATAGCCCTAGCAAGTAATCTTCCTCTTTCCTTGGTTATCTCCACCTGAGCACCCTTTGCGGGGTGGGGTTGGTGTCGATTCAAGAAGACCTTGGAGAGAGGGAGAGGCTTTTCTCCTTTAGTGTCTCTAGGGGCTACACATCTAACTCGCTCTTTACTAGGAAAGACTAAGGTGAGCCCATGAAGTTGTCTTTATAGCGTGAAGGGCATACTTGGTGAGATTTGGTGTTTATGCACACTTTCAGGTCAGCACATTATCCAACATTTTCTGGGTGGAGGACTAACATCTTGCTGAGGAAGGACTATGATCATGAGTTTACATAAAAGCAATTTTAGGAAATACTTATCAGGACCAACATTACATTAGAAAAAAAAAAAAAAACAACCCTGACACCTCTCTGCGGATCATCTTTCCTTCGAGGCAGTTCTCAAGTAACTTTTCCCAATGAGTCTGGAGACAACCAAGACTCCATTTTGGAACCATTGGCTGGGGGAGCTGGTGACTCACACCTCAGATGAATTAATAAAAGTTAAGAAAACAAAAACCAGATGTTTCCTTCACTTTAATATAGTCCTCTATGTTTTCTTTTGTTCGTTACACTGTCCATTGCTGATTTCCTTCTACTGAGGCAAAAATCAATTTTTACAAAGTTTGAATCCCTGCATATTCGACGAACTCCGTCCCCATAGTTGCTATTTGGTGCAAACTTCCTCAAAGACAGCAGCTCGGACACCGACTGTTTCAGAAAGCTAATGGCACAAAGTGCTCGAGAACAGCATACCCAAGAGCTTTGGATTTGCTAGAGAACTTTTATAACAGCCTTTGGGGAAAAGCACAGAATGAAGCAGTCTCCTTGTTTGCACGTAAGCCTCCACAGAACCAGAAAGGCTCTGGCCAACTAGCCGTGGCTTCCTTTCCAGATCCAGTGTTCATTCCTTGGCCCTTGACCCTCCCGGAAAATGCTAAGAACTGCATTTTACAGAGCCCACAACATATATTTTCATTCTTCTGGCCAGACTAGTGGAGGATACACTGAAATCCAGAGTGACGCACTTTTTAATTCCCTAATAACACCACCCATCATTCCCTGAGAACTTCGGAAGCTTTCCGCTTTTTGTAAGGAGGGAAAATTACTTTCCCCAGATGTTCCTGGGTTATAAATGGGAGAATGGATTACAAGTCCTGGTGTTTTTTTCAAACTTGGCATCCTCTCCCAACTTTCTCATTTGGGGCCCTCAGTCCCCATCTCCACTCCCCCTTCGCCATTGGGCTCCATCTTTTCTTACCTAAATGATCCAGAGGCAAACTTAGATTTGTACCTTGACGGTTCCATCTCCTAACTTCTTTGTCATAAAAGTGTTTTCTAAAATTGTGGTCACTGCCATTCCACCCACCCATTTGCCCAACCCAGACTGCTGGGAATCATTGTAACCGTCCCCCTCCCCAGTCATTCACTACAGTTAGTCTCTGAGTCCTGCTGAGTCTACCAACTAAATGTCTCTTGCATCTGTTCCTTCTTCTCCACCCCACTAAGAACTCTCTAGTCCAGGCCAGCTTTCTTACCCGGCCAAGTGTTCTAACCATTATTCCTTTGTCTGCTTTTGCTCCTGTCTGGATAACCCATCCTTCCCACTGCAGCCACGAGGAGAGGGAACCTTTCTAGAACCCAAATATTTTTCTATAAAAATTGTTTTTTATTAGAGAAAGAGAGAGATATATAGAGGGAAAGAGAGAGAGAGAGAGAGGTGGGGAGAGGGGCAGAGGGAGAGAGAGAATCGTAAGCAGGCTCCAGGCTCAGCGTGGAGCCTGACACAGGGCTCAATCCCACAACCCTGGGATCATGACCTGAGTCAAAATCAAGAGTCAGAGGCTTTACCTACTGAGCCATCTAGGCGCCCCTTAGAACCCAAAAATGATCATGCCTTCCATACACTGCCACTCCCTGGTAATGTAGTGGGCACGGTGCCCTGGGAAAATTCCTCACACTGGTGAGTCATGTGTCAGTGTTAAAGTCATCAAAACGGCAGGGCCTTCCAGGCTTCCCGACCCTTCCCCTGTCTGTGTATTCATCATGTGGACTTGCCCCCGTCATGGTGCCACGAAGCCTGTATACTTGCTGGTGTCCCCCACTGGACTGCACACTCTGGATCTTTCTCAGTTGTGTATCTGCAGCACTGTGAACAGTGCCTGGCACAGAGCAGACATTCAAAACTAAATAGTAGCAGAGACTACACTCTCTCCCTTGAAGGCAGTGTGTCAGTGACCTACTGCTGCCATAACAGATTACCAGCGATTTGGTGGCTTAAAACAATGCCCACTTGCCATCTTATGGTTCTGTGGGTAAGGAGTCTGACATGATTTCACTGGGCTAAAATCAAGGTGCCTGCAGGCTGCATTCTCCTCGTCTCAAGATCAGCTGGTCGGCAACTATCGTTGTACCTACAACCTTGATTCCTTTTGCCATGTAACCTAACATACTCACAGGTTCCCGGGATGTCCCACAGACATCTTTAGGGACCATTAGTCTGCCCACCATAAGCAGTAATGGGTGAGGGAATTCCATCTAACCTAATGGTTTTCACACAACTGCAATGCTTTTACCTAATTGGCCATGGTCACCTGTAGATAAGACATGTTCAGTGTTTGCTGACTGGAAGTGAGGAAGTGAAATGATGGTTGGCTGGAATGTTTAAATATCAACCTGTTGGTTCCCCTTAGAAGACGGAGCTTTGATTGTCAAGGTTTCAAGAAAGTGTTAAAAAGCCAATTTTGTAGCACAATCAGGGATCCAATTGCCATTCTCTTGCCTTCTCACGCTAAACCAGCACTACAGTTACAACAAACCAAACACAAAAACAAAACAGTCATCTTCCATTATTTGACAGAAGTCCTCCAGAGTTTTCAGACAAAAAACAGCTCACATGCTCTTTGCCTAGTCTACACAGGAACACAGCTGTATAGGAAATTCAAACGAACAAACGAAAAAAAAAAAATCATGCAATAAAGCCTCGTGACTCCCAAAGCAACTGAGAATTGAATACTTCTCAAGCAATTTTTGTAAGATTAGTATTTAAACACACAGTGAGCCACTTCAGTTCCAACAAATCTGGAGAAATTAAACCTTGTTTCCAAGAAGTGCTCACTGAGCCTTTGGTGCATTTTATTGCATCACTGCCAAAGAAATAACTTGCACGACTGAGCTGTGTCTCTTTAGTGGGACCCAGCGCCCACCAGACAGCACCAAGGGGACAATGAGTGGACCTGGTGTCCAAGCAGACGCCAAGGGCAGGGCTCCCAGGCTACAGCTGCAGTATGGTGCGTGGAAAAGGAGAGCCCCTCCTTCACCAGGCAGACAGAATTGTCCAGAAACTGTCAGGTCTCAGGGAGTTCCGGCTCCAGCCATGACAGCCCCAGCTAAGCCAGTTGCCAGAGTTCAGTCTTCACCGTGGCAACCACTTGGGACACCTCCAACTTGCTGAGCTGGAGATTTCAAAGGAAAGCAGCCCGGAGTAGAATCATGGCCTGGAAAGTGTTTTCCGTATTGTACCCATATAGCACCTCATCAGAGCAATCTTACAGAGTACTCAACCTCAGTTTCCAGAGCCTTCTGAATCCCAGTCAAACCATTTCAATGTACCTCACTTCGTCTGATCCTCTGAACAGGGCTGGCAGCTACTTGGGGCTGGAATCAGAATCCAGTACCTACCACAGTGCTGGCACAGGACAGTAGCTAAATAAATGTTTACTGCATTGGTGAACTGTCGTCATTTTGTAAAGGAAGAAACGAGCTCAGAGAGGTTTAAGTGGCTTCCTAAGAGTGTCCAGCGGCAGGCAGGGCTGGGCCTCTGGCCTATCGCTTCTATTTAAAAAATTTTTTTTGAATGTTTATTTATTTTTGAAAGAGAGAGAGAGAGAAGGAAGGAGGGAGGGAGAGAAGCAGAGAGAGGGAGACACAGAATCTGAAGCAGTCTCCAGGCTCTGAGCTCAGTACAGAGCCTGACGCCGGGCTTGAGCTCATAAACTGTGATACCATGACCTGAGCTGAACTTGGATTCTTAACCGACTGAGCCACCCAAGCGCCCCTGGCCTATCACTTCTATTTCACCATGGAGGCCTTTGTTGAGTGTCTACCCTAAACCAGACCTTTCTACTACTCTTCCTCCGTTGTCTGCTTGGCTGGTTCCTTCAAGCCTTGGTTTTAATGTTGTCTCTGGAGTCCTCCCACACTCCTCCCCTGCCTCCTCACACCCATCGCTCTCTGCCACATTCCCTCCTTGTCACTTAGCGCAATCTCTAATTATTTTATGTATCTGTTTACTTATGGTTGGCCTTCCCCGACTGTAATGGAAGCTCTGTGAGGGCAGGGAGCCGGCTAGACTTTCTTGTAAGATGGGGGATATGTGGCCACTGAAACAAAAAGCCAGTGCGGTCTCAGGCGCATTCATAAAAAAAAGTCTAGAACCGTAGACTCCTGGTACATGTCCAGAAGATAGAAAGACAATGGGGCTGTTAGCCTGGGGGTGAAAAGACCCAGAAGACATACCAGTTCCTCTTTTCAAATGTCTAAAGGCTACAAGTGAACAGAGGCCACGGACTCGCCTTGCAGGTGCTGCGGGAAAGGGCTGAAGGGGAGGAAGTCGCAGGGGCGGGTTTGGCTTCAAGGTGCCCTTCGTTAAAATTGTCAGGTAGTGTCCTCCACAGTGGTACGGAAGTGCTGTGAGGGTAGCCCGCGTCTACTTTATTCCGCACTATATGTATATAGCACAGTATGTGGTATGTCTGTCACTTGATAGCTATTTGATTGGATATATGTTGTGTGGAAGATCAATTATAGGTGGCGAGTGGTCACTGTCCACTCTGCCCAGAATGCTCCGCGTCCTCAGCCCTCTTCATCTGGTTAGTCCCTTGCTTATTTTCGAGGTCCGAGCTTAAACTCCACCTCTTTGGGAAGAGTTTCCCTATCCCCCTACCACCAGACAGCAGTCCCCCTCCTGGCCTCCCGTATTCTGCCATCATAGCCTTTACGGCTATTGTATCTTACGTGATCTGCTGATTGTTTAAGACCAATACTCCTCTGCCAGGAGGCAATCCGTCTTTCTTGCATGAATGATTCCTAACAACCCCATGAAATAGCTATTGGCATCTCCTATAGAATATGCTCTGTGAGAGCAAGGGTTGTTGTGGAGTTGTGCGCTACTGTATCCACTGTGTGTGGCGTAAACACTCAAATATTTCTTAAGTGAATTAACTTTACGGCTAAGGAAGTAAGGCTCAGCGAAGTCAAGTAACTAGCTGACATGACACAGTGAGCAAATAGCAGAGATTGGATTTGAAACCAGGTCTGTGTAACTCCGAAGCCTGGGTTGTTTCTACTACACCAAACTATGTGAGCACGGAGCCACTGTTTAGGACCACACACTCTGCCATAAAAGATGGGCCCCCCTTGGTGAAAATGGTGGAAGGCAGGGTGGGAAGGCATGGTCCTAGCCAGGTTGACTCGGCTATGGGCTCAAAGAGACCCAGGAGGGAACTTCACTAAGAATTTGAGAAACTTCCCAACCATGGTTAACTCATGTCCAGCAGTCAACAGTGTAGCAAAGGGAGGGACGCGGCTGAGACTTCGTGCCCTACTCTGGCCTGATGTCAAGCAACTGGTAGGCAGCAGGACAGAAGTCTGCGATTCCCTGCATCATCCTTCCTGTTCTCAAGATGGATTAGCCCATAGCCCACCACTAGAGCCACCTAGAGTAGTGGTTAACAATCTAGACTTTGGATCAAGACTGGATTTGAGTCCTGTCTCTGTCACTTACAAGCAGTGTTAACAACTTTCCTGCACCGCAGTTTTCACATCTGTGAAATGGGAATAATAAAATGTACCCTCACAGCATGATTAAGATTAAATTAAAATGAGAGGGCGCCTGGGTGGCTCAGTTGGTTAGGCATTCGACTCTTGTTTTCAGTTCAGGTCATGATCTCACGGTCATGGGATAGAGCCCTGTGTTGAGGTCCACAATGGGAGTGGGGCCTGCTTGGGATTCAACCTCTCTTTCTCCCTCTGTCCCTCCCCCTCCCTCTCTCTCAAAAAAAAAAAAAAAGATTAAATTAAATGTAAATTTTAACACACATAGCCTGTATACACATAGCATGTATCAAAGAGGGGTGCAAAAAATGGAAACTAGGGGCACCTGGGTGGCTCAGTCGGTTAGGCATCTGACTTCGGCTCAGGTCATGATCTCAGTCTGTGGGTTCAAGCCCCGCGTTGGGCTCTGTGCTGACAGCTCAGAGCCCGGAGCCTGCTTCCGATTCTGTGTCTCCCTCTCTCTCTGCCCCTCTCCCGCTCATACTCTCTCTCTCAAAAATAAAATAAAAACATAAGAAAAAAAAAAAAACAGAAACTACTATTATTGTCATTTCCAATTTATTCCAAGCCTCATGCTGCATAGTCTGTGTGGAGTACTTCCTATCAAGGACGTCCTGATGAAATTAAAAACATCTATACTATTGTCTCTTCTTATAAAGTAAACTCTAACCCCAAGATTGGGCTCGAACTCCAGACCCTGAGATCAAGAGTCACGTGCTCTACCAGCCGAGCCAGTCAGGTGCCCCTCTACTTTCATCTCTTTACACTCCTGCACTGGGTCAGGTTGACAAATGTACTTGCTCAAATCAAATGTTGGGTTTTATTTGTGAATTAGAAAACATGGGTTTGTTCTGGAAAAGAGATGTGGTGTGTAGGCCCACCACCTGTGTCTCTCACTGGACCATGCACAGGAAAGCTGGCCACAAAACACAGTACTAGTGTGGTTGGTGCCTTTACTGGACAAAGTTGCTGTCAATAAACTCTAACCGATAAAAAGGAAGACTTGTCTTTAACGTGGAAAAAGGATTAGTTGCGTCATCATGCTTCCCACCAAACCGCCTTTCTACCTAACCAGATACAGAATCTACCCTTGCCAAATAATGGAACTAACATTTTTGTGACATTATCCATCACTGAGCTAACAGGCTACAAGTCAATGTGACAGAATTCGACTGCTCTGAGTCTTATTTCTTAAATGGTTCAATTGTGACCATGAGCAAATATGTTACCCATAAGCCCCCCAAATTGGCAACCCCATATGTTACATTCTGGTAGGTTTTGGTTTGCTTTTTTCAACACCGGTCTTTCCCGCTCTCCTGGTAGGTGTATAGGTAGAAAAATAAATGAAGTCAGTACTCTTTACTTCTCACTAGAATAAACTGTGACTCAAATATGGTGACTGGTTATTTGCAAGGCTATAATTTTTTTTTAATGACAGATTTTCCTAAAAGAAACCACTATAACATCTGTGCAAGTACTCCAAGGGAAAACAAAAAATACATCCAGATTAAGTCTATTTCTTTAACAGCACATTGCCAAACACAGACAACGAGGATAAATGCCAAGGAACCTTACAAAATAACTTTAAAAGATGCAATGTTTGAGTCATTCAAACGTGTAGATCACAAAGAACAGAACGGCAAGTCCGAGAGCAGCTCTACTTGTGCGTGATGGTAACTCAGACTGTCCTTCATTCAAGTTCACTCGGGTGTCTAAAACCAATGGGTATGAGAGCACAGTTTGTGTTTTCTTCTTTGCTTGGAGATGTGCACACAGATTAGAGGAGAGGAGAATCTTCCAGATGCTGACGTAAGCACAGAAGGCTTGGTTCCCCCCTGATACAGTACGAAGGCAGATTCAGTTGACTCAAGCTGTATCGGTTTCCCTAAGAAAAAGTCTTATGCATGCTGAAAGAGATGAGTTACTGAATTTGTCATGCTAAGTATTTACAGCCATTTTCATAAAGTGAGCTCAGTAACCTGACAATAAAAAAAGGTCGTTGTTAATTTTTCGTATAACCTTTTACAACTTGAATAACTTGGTGGGTACATGACGCTGAAGTTCAAAGCCCCTCAAACACACGTTAACGAGAAATCAGAGACTGCACGAAGAGGCACACATCATATAAAACGCACACTTCACGGGGTTCCTGCATAGCAGGAAAGTCACTACCACTACGTAACAAATGGCTACGCCAACAGTTAGAGCTGCCACTCAAGGGCACAACAGGAGAATTCCCTTAACATCTCCAGGAGTGTTTGCAACAGTGCAGATACCTTGGGGAGAATCGGTACATATTTTGTTCGGAAAGAGATTTTCTGCCGGAAAATTTTAACATCACATCAACAAGTCAATTTTGCGAATTGGGTAATATTTAAGGCAATGCTACTCAGACCTGAGGGGGGAAAGACCAATGGAAGTTCGTAGTTTTCTTCGGAAACATTAACAGGTCAGGATCAACATCAGAGAGCAACCCCCTTCTCAGCATTCGACGCACCCGTAGGTGTTGTCAGCATTACAGAACAGAATCGACTTTCGTTCTCTCAATAGGAAATGGGAAGTTGCTACGTACTCTTCCTCGAAAACTGTAAAAAAACAAACAAAACAAAACACACAAAAAAACCCCACACCCATGCACACCCACGCACCACACACACATCCACACACGGCAGCTTGGGTATTTCATATTAAAAAGTAACATGAAAACAAAGACAACTATAGCCGGTGCACATAAAGGAGCCACCGCCCTTACGATAAGCTCTCCAGGGCAGCGCGGTTCTTTATGACGGACTTTGATGTAGTGTGGGCAAGATCATGGAGTCATAAATTAACTTTTAACATCAACTACAGACTAACGAGTGACAATTAGACACAGTAAGTTCAAAAATTTTACATTTTGCTCCTGTTTGGCTGCTAAAGAGCAGCGATTTAAATTGATATAAAAACATTTGACCACAAAGCTTGCTATACAGATAAAGTTTATAATCAAAAAGTAAGCAGCAACTGAGTTTCTTATTTAAACTTATCTGGTATTGAATATTTACACGTTCGGGAAGAGAGATCTCCGAAACACTGCCCCCCTTTCTTTACTCCTCTCCTGCGCTCCGCCCCGGCCCCTGCCAATGGAAACCATGCGCCCTGAACTATGTACGCCTGTACTTTCGGCTAAGCTGGCCGGATGATGTGACTCCCTCCTATGGTCTTGGCCTGGGAGAAAAGTAACGAAGTCTTGGATGTCATCTGTAGCCCTTCTTTTCCGAACACCAGTGTCAATGAATCTGTTCTTTCACAGCAAGGGGGGAAGGGCCCCCCCTACACTTCACTCCCAAGCCCAAGGGGGCCAGATCTGAACACCTTCAGCCTCTAATGCCACAACAGGCCACCGGAGAAAAAGGAAAGAAAAAGGTGACGACCAAGGCAGGAGCAATGAACACATTGTTTGTTTCCCAACAAAGGAACCCCTCCTCCCTGGGCTTCCCCAGAAATAACACTCCCTCTTTCCTCTCCCTCCCCTCCCACAAAACAAAATTAATGCACAGCACAAGAACTTGGTACTCTGGTTAAGTATCAGGTAAGTGTAAGAAAGAGTACATCTGTCACTTTTTATACTTTAACTGAGACATAAAGCTAATGGAACACACAACATCACTGTGAAAATAACTTTTTTCTAAAACAGACCCAATCTACATAGTGCAGCCAATGAAACATAAAAGGATAGTTTGTTCACAATCTGCCTTGTACAGGATATTTATATTCTCTCGATGCCATATAAAGAGCATTTATATAGCTTAGACATTCAGAGACATGCACTGGGACTTTTTAGGTAGTACAAATTTCTTCACAATCACATGTGCAAATTTTACAAATCACTAAGTGAATATTAGTAAGCTTAGGCTGGACTGTGTCTCGTGTTATCTAACAAATTTAATGGGGGTTCAGAATCATCCATGGGAAGAACCAAGCGTGTTCCCCGAATGACCAGTTCGTGGTCCCCAAATGAGAGCTCCCGATCCAAGGCATCTTCAGAACTATTTCCCATAAACCTCCTAGGGGCACCGGATGCTCCTGATTCGGTGTTCACAGTAGAATCCCCATACGTCAAACTAATATCGCCATCATTGAGAATAAGATCGGAGTCATCGTCTTTCAACTGCTCCTGGTTCTAAATGCAAATAAAATAAATCTTAAGAATTGCTGTGCGACTCAAGAAACATTTCCAATAGAAGAATTTTCAAGGATTCCCGATTTAAAACGCTTCACAGGGCTAGCCTGCTGCCTTCAGGAGAAAGCCTATAGTTCTCACCTTTGCTTAAGACGCCTTGTCACTCAGGCCCTTCACCCCCCACTGCATCTGCTTCACCCATTCCAACTGCCCCACTGCGTGCCTGCCACCTGAACTGCTGACAGGTGCCCCAATCGCTCATGCTTTCCCTTACCTCCTGTCTCCCCCACCTTCCTTCCTGTGACTAGAGCCTGCTTATCACTGAGGTCTCACCTTAAAATAAAGTCCCTTTTTGCTAGAGATCTTCCTTGATCTTGTGAAGCGGGCCTAGGTGTGCCTCCTGTGTTCTCTCCTGGCATCCTGTACTTTGCCCTCCCCCTGCGGTGGCCTTTACCCATTGACCAGCACCACGTGTGCACTGGTCTGCTCGCCATATCCCACACTAGCCTCTGAGCCCTGTCTTTGCCCTGGTCCAGCCACCTGATGGTTCAGGGCACACAGAAAGTATTCTCCGAATGTTAGTTCAATGGGTTATTGAATGGATTTATATAAGTGAAGCTTTTACTTCTGTATTAACAATGCCTAATAGAATATCCCCCAAATATGTTGAACCCTCCCTGCATACTTGTCTCCCAGCTCAATAAGCCTTGGTTCTAACGGAGACTTTGGGGCCAAAAAAGTATAATTACATAAAGGGGAAACAATCAAGCATATATATAACGCCATTCTGGTAAATAAAAAAATGTACATGTGCGTAGGCTGATAGAAACAGCTTACAGACAGCTCTTCTAAGCTGTGTGTTTGAAAATCTTAAATTTGTCTAAGACAGACCAAGAAGACTGTTAGATACAAATTTAAAACATTTTTAATTTGCTGTTGCTGAAAATTTACCTACTCAAAGATAATGTGACTCAAAAACCAAACAAACCCATTCCACCGACCAACCATAATCCCCTTCTGCCCAGTGTAGTTCGAAGGCTGAGTCTAACCAGCGTCTATCTCTTCACTGAGCAATACTTACAACGAAGCTCTGTGGCTCCTTCACACATTAGCTGGGGCTCTTCAGCACCTTCTAAGGTCTTTATTGAGTTTGAGGTTTGGGGCAATATCTATCAAATTTTAAAATGCATATGCCTTTTTCCCCAGCAATTTAACCTTTAAAGTCTATTTTATATACCTTTATATATACTTGGATAAATTCATAGGTACAAGAATGTTTACCATAACAGAGGAGGCAGGAAGGAATAAATGCCCCTGCCTTCCTCAAAAACACAAAACCAAAAAAAAAAAAAAAAAAGAATGTTTACTATAAACATTATTTCTAATAACAAAGAAAGAAAAGGAAACAACTTAAAGGTCTATGGCAGGGGCTGATTAAATCAGTGTTGGCACACGCACTATGCAGCCATGAATTAAGAGAAGGTAACGGGGCTCATGAACTCACTGAAAGGGGGCCACGCTGTATCATTAAGTGAACAACCCATGCAGCAGGACGATGCAATTGTGATCTCATTTGTGTAAACCAGTAACAAAGCTACACACACACACACACACACACACACAGGTTTGTGCAGATAAAATCAATCAGGAAGTACGCACAATAAATCTTTCATAAAGACTGCCTCTGGGGGGATGAAGGTGGGAGAAGGAGGGGACTTTGATTTTACATACTATATATTCCACACTATTTGGCCACAAGTATGTTAACTTTTATAACTAAAACAGTAGATGAGAATGATGAAAGATAACATTAAAAATGTTATGGTTGTTATGGATTTCATTATATCCCCCTCCCCAAAAGATGTTGAAATCCTAACCCCGAGTCCCTGTGAATGTGACATTATATGGAAATAGGGTCTTTTCAGATGATCACATTAAGGTGAGGTCAGCAGTGTGGGCACTGATCCCATAAGACTGGTGGGTGTCCTTAAAAATGGGGCAATTTGGTCACACACACGCACACACACACACACAGAATGTCACGTGAAGGTGACGACAGAGATCTATGTAATGCATCTATAAGTCAAGGAACACCAAAGACTGCCAGCAAACCACCAGAAGCTGGGGAGAGGCCCGGAGCAGGCTCTTCCTCCCAGCCCTCAGAAGGAGCTAACGCTGCCCACACTTTGACCTCAGACATTAAGCCTGCAGAACCATGAGACAGTACAGTTCTGGTGAGCCATGTGGTTTGCGGTACTTTGTTATGGCAGCCCTGGGAAACAAATACAACGATGCTGTATTTCACTATATTCCACAGGGCACGCAGTCGTTGTGGAACTCGTGGCTTTCGGTGACGGTGAGTGGGTCTCTGGAATCCACGAGCCAAGCCTCCCTGACTGAACTGACAAAGCTGGCTGCCTCCTCCGCACAGAGCCTCGTGGACTGACAGGGCAGAGAGGAGAGGGAGGCTTCTCGAAAAGGAGCCCGGGAGACATGGGAGGGAGACGCAGGACAACATGCATGTCCCCGCTGCATGAGGCATGGTCTGTCAGAAAGGTACACGGACTCGGCGGAATACAAAGCCGTAGGGCAGCCCTCCCTGCAGGTGTCACGTCCCTTAAGACTCCTCTTCCGGTCCATTCCCTGGGGAGGGGGGAGGGTCTGCTCTCACGTGCCACAGAGGAGGTTGTAGGGAACCGAAGGCTGCATGTCTACACTGCCGCGCCACTGCCTTGCCTCTCTACTCACGGTGTTGCATCACAGTAGTCTAGTTGGTGAGTTTTGTTAATGTGGGCACTTTATCTGATGCCACAGATTATTTGTGAAGGTTTGGGTTAGAAGCAAAAATTTAAAAAAAAAAAAAGAACTTGAAAAATAAGCTGTTCATATTTTCAAATAAAGGCTGGTTAGCATTTGTCATTCCTTTCTGTGTTGCAACACTTGCCGAATCACCAATCATATGTTGGTAGCTAAGGAAAAAAAATGGAATCTAGATTGTATGTAGATATGCCTAGGCCTTCTATCAGTGTGGAACACAGGTAGATAAACGCTCACCGACACCCAAAAGCTGGCAGGTCTGAAATACGAGACCATCTGCCACACTTCAGGGACGTCAAAGATTGCCGCGTCAACCTCTCACCAAGTCTGCAGCCGCTCTAATTCATAGGGGAAAACACAACACATCTAGTACCGAGCTCAGGCCACGTACTGCGAATACATGAAAACCGGCATGGAAACAGAGTTATTTACTAAAATCCAGGACAGTAAGATGAGGTAACACGCTGTATCTGTTCTCAAATGATGTTTCAAAGACTGTGAATTGTAGCTACGGATTTCAGTGTCTTTTCTGGCTGAGCAAACTATACTTATAGTCCCTCTTGTGGATTCTGTACGTAAGCAAGCAAAGCAAAACCAAACCAGCAACCCGTCCACAGAGCAGATGAATTTAACTTCATGAAGAACTTAGCTTTTGGATAAAACCAACTTACCTCATAAGCTTGGGGGCTGGTCAGGCATCTCGCAATGGGCCCGCAGCAGGCAGGGAGCGTGGTGGTGAGGGGAGGCCCGCTGTGCGTCAGCAGAGGCTTCAGGTAGCTGTGGTGGTTAAGGAAGAGCCGTGCTCCTTTCTTCCCAAATTCAAAAGAGCCACCCATTTGAACACAACCGCCCTCACTGTGTACCTGTCACTTCGGAGGAGAGCAAAGGGCTTTCCCATATGTCACTCATTTCGTCACCATATTATGTCCGTGAGATAGCAAAGGGAGAGTTTGTTATGACCTCTGTTTCGCGGAAATAGAAACTGAGGCTCAGAGAAGTCAAGGATCTGCCTAAAGTCACACAAGGAAGCGAAGGAAAGGACCGATACACAAACCCAGACTGGTTTGAGTCCAAGTACCATTTCCACTGCATCCCAGTGCCTTTCTGATCTTACTAAAGTCAAACAGAAGACACAATCACTCTCAATTTAGCCCTGAAGGAGATATGGAAGAAAGTAAAGAGTGGTAAGAGGCAGAAAAAAGATGAAATATTCTGGTTGCAGAATATAGTAACAAAAATGGTTTTAATCATTTATTATGAGTTCAGTTGGCCTCTTAAATGAGTTGAAACTTGCTGTCCAATTCTCCCAGCACCATTTATTAAAGAGGCTGTCTTTTTTCCATTGAATACATTTTCCCGCTTTATCAAAGATTAGTTGGCCATATACTTGCGGGTCCATTTCTGAGTTTTCTATTCTATTCCATTGGTCTATGTGTCTGTTTTTGTGCCAATACCATACAGTCTTGATGACCACCGCTTTGTAGTAGAGGTTAAAGTCTGGGATTGTGATGCCTCCCGCCTTGGTTTTATTCTTCAGTATTATTTTGGCTATTCGAGGTCTTAGTATCAAAGGAAATTCAATTCTAAAAACATTAAAAAAAATGATGTATCATGAATTCCTCTATCATAGACCCTCATTTCAGTATCCATTCCTTTCAAAAAATAAAAACAGACATGGTAATATATGTGATACTCAGAAGAAACCAAAAGGGAATCATTAGAAAAAGTAGACAGAATGGGAGAAAGATAGTACACACACACATTAAAAATGAAGAATAGTCTGGGCGCCTGGGTGGCTCAGTCAGTTAAGCGTTGGGCTCTTGACTTTGGCTCAGGTCATGATCTCAGTTTGTGAGATCAAGCCCTGCGTGGGGCTCTGCACTAACAGCACAGAGCCTGCTTGGGATTCTCTCTCTCCTTCTCTCTCTCTGCCCTTCCCCTGCTCATTCTCTCTCTCAAAATAAATAAATAAAAAATTTAAAAATGAGGAATAGTCCTATATCTATTAAAGAAATTAAAAACCTTCTCATACAAAATGAGTACTCAAGGCCCAGGTGACCTCACCGGTAAAATCTTCCCAGCATTTAAGGAAAAAAGCCACCAATCCTCCAGAAAATAGAAAAAGAGAAAAATTCTACCCCCTTCATTTTGTTAAACTAACATTATCTTGTTACAGATACTTGACAGGGACATTATGACAAAAAAACCCACAAGCCAGTGTCACTCATGAAAACAGACACAAAAATCAGACCAAAAGATTATTAAACTAAGTCCAGTGGTACACACATGGATAACATATCATGACTAAGTGAGATTTGTTCCAGCAATGCAAGACTGGTTTAATACTCAAATAATCAGTGGGGCGCCTGGGGGGGCTCAGTCAGTTGAACATCGACTTCGGCTCAGGTCATGATCTTGCTGTTTGTGGGATTGAGCCCCACATCAGGCACTGTGCTAACAGCTCAGAGCCTGGAGCCTGCTTCAAATTCTGTGTCTCCCTCTCTCTCTGCCCCTCCCCCACTCCTGCTCTGTCTCTCTCAAAAATTAATAAACATAAAAAATAATCAGTGCAAATCAGCACAATAACAAATTAAAGGAGAAAAAATAAATACATGATCATCTCATTAGATGCAGAATTCATCTGATAATATTCAATACTTGTTCCTGATAAAAACTCTGGGCAAACTAGAAACAGAACGGGGTATTCTTAACTCGACAAAGGCTATCTCAAAAACTTACAGCTAACATCATACTTAATGGTGAAATATTGAAAATTATCCTCCTGAGATCAGGAATAAGACAAAAATGTACAGTATCATCACTTATATTCAACCTTGTACTGGAGAGGTCCAGTCAGTGTAGTAAGAAACAAAAAAAGAAAATACAAGGAATCAGAAAACAATACATAAAACACTATTATTCACTTGATTTTAGGAACAGTAAATCAGAAAGAATCTATAAGCTATTTGATAGTAAGTGAACTTATTATTAACAAGATTGTTGGATACAAAGTCAATATATAAAAATCCCAATTACATATTTACATTTAAGAGTAAATGAGTACAAAGTAAAATACCATTTGCAATAGCATCAAATACTTAGGGGTAATAAATATAATGAAAGATGTGCAAGACTTGTCAATGCAAACAATAAAACATTAATGAGAGAAATTAAAGATCTAAATAAATGGAAGGATATACTGTGTTCATGTATTAGAAGACTCAATATTGTTAAGATGTCAGTTCTCTCCAAATTCATCTATTGACTTAAGACAAACCCAAAAGAATTGCCAGCAGGTTTTCTTGGTGAGTGTGTGTGTGTGTGTGTGTATGGAAACTAGCAAGCTGTCTCTAAAATTTATATGAAAATGCACTGAACCTAAAATAGCCAAGGCAATACTAAGGAATAAGAAACCTGTAGGATTTCCCTTATTGGACAGCAAGATTTATAACAAAGTGCAATAATTAATAGAGTGTGGTATTAATGTGAAAAAAATGACAAATAGAAAAGAAAGTCCAGAGGCAGACCTCCACGTATATGGCGATGTGATTTACAACAAAGGCTCCAGTGCAATTCAGAGGGTTAAGGATAGCATTTTCTTTTTAAAATTTTTTTAAAAATGTTTATTTATTATTGAGAGACAGCAAGAGACAGAGCATGAGCATGGGAGGGGCAGACACAGAATCTGAAGCAGGCTCCAGGTTCCAAGCTGTCACCACAGAGCCCAACATGGGGCTCGAATTCACAAACCACGAGATCATGACCTGAGCCAAAGTTGGACGCTCAACCAACTGAGCCACCCAGGGGCCCCAGGATAGCATTTTCAATACATAGCGCTGGGTCAACTGAATTTTGATATGGGAGAAAAGTAGGTCTTGGCCCATACCTCACATCATACACGAAAATTAATTTGTGGTGGATCAAAGACTTAAATGTTACAGCTAAGATAATCACACTTTTAGAAGAAAGCACAGGACCTTAGGATATGAAAAATTTATCAAGACACAAAAGCACTAACTAAAAGAAAAGAGTAATAAAGTAAACCTCATTAAAATGAAGAATTTCTGTTCCTCACAAGATAGGATTAAGAAAATGAAAAGGTGAGCTATGGACTAGAAGGTATTCTTTGTGCACATAATCAACAAAGAACCCCATTCGGGAACGCAGAAAGAACTTCAAGGTAATAAGGAAAAGATAAGACGACTCAATTAAATAACGGGCAAAAGAACTAAACAGACATACTTCAGGAAGAAAGACATCCAAATAGGCAATAAACGTGTGAAGGGATGCTTGGCCTCACTGGCTGTCAGAGAACTGCAAATTCGACCACATATCACTGTGTGTGCATGGTATCACTCTGCGCCCACTGAAATGGCTAACATTGAAAAGGCTGATCACAGATCAAGTTTGGGTGGAGATGTGGAATAACTGGCACTCCCTTAAGTCGCTGGTGGGAGTGTCGATCAGTTACAGCCACTCTGGAAAACTGACTGGCAAGATCTAGTCAAGCTCAACAATACACTGGCCCTAAATTTTTCTCCTGGGTATATATGCAAGAGAAACGAGTGCTGATGTTCACCAAAAGATGCATACATAGATGTTTAACTTTGTTTATAATAGCCAAAAGCGGGGAATGACCCAAATGTTTCTCAACAGTGGAATGGTTGGAGGGGAAAAAAAAAAAAAACCATCCTGTAGTATATTCACACTGTGGAACACCACATAAGCAATGAACAAGAATGAATTACTGGCACAGGCAACAATATGGATAAATTACACGTTGCTAAGTGAAAAGAAGCAAATAGTATGTAATATAGGATTTCATTTAGATGAAGATGACAACCCATGTTGCTAGAAATCAGAATAGTGGTTGCCCTTTGAGGGGGGCAGGGAAGGCACCCCTGACTGTAAGAGGCCAGCCTCTAGGGTGCTGAAGATGTTCTATATATCTTTAATTTTTTAAAGTTTATTTATTTATTTTGAGGGAGGGAGGGGGAGAAAGAGAGGGAGAGAGAGACAGAGAGAGAGATCACAAGCAGGAAAAGGGTAGAGAGAAAGGGAGAGAGAATCTCAAGCAGGCTCTATGCTGTCGGGCGTTTAGCTAACTGAGAGCCACCCAAGTACCCTGTATCTTTAGATGGGTAGCAAGCACACAGGCGTATACATAGTTCACAAGCTTAAGATTCGGATATATTATTTAAGTTGTATGTCACTTACAACAAATAATCTGGGTACACAAAGGAACTGAGATCTAGAGTGATGAATGATTAATTCTACTAGGGCACTAGGTATGAAAATTACTGGGTCGTAGTCTAGTACTACTTAAAAGGGGAGTACTGAGTGAAACAAATCTTGGTGTTTACTTCTGTAAGAATACACAAAAAAAGAAGCTATTATCGTACACTTTCTCTACATTAGGATTATTTGTTTTGTAAACATATTATGCAGAAAATGTACAAAACATTTTATTCAGGAAATATTAAACAATTTTTGTTAAATCAGGGGGATGAAAAAGCCCCAAGAGACATGGCAGTGGCTTATACCCAAAATGCTGAAAATGGAGCCAAAAGTAATGACATAATCATTAAACCATTTTAAAGAGCCAGGATCTCCTACTGGGAGTCTTAATACAACAGATAAGATTGCATTCTTGTTTCCATATAGTAATTTAATTTTGAGTACTTGCAAAAAGTGACTGTAAAAATCCAGCAAATAGAATATAGTAAGTAGTAGCTTCTAAAGAAAAGTGCCAAGTGCATTTTTTTTAAAGTTTATTTATTTTTGACAGGTGGAGGCAGGCAGAGAGAGAGAGAGAAGGAGAGAGAATCCCAAGCGGGCTCTGCGCTGTCAGGATGAAGCCTGACACGGGGCTCAAACTCACGAACCGTAAGATCAAGACCTGAGACAAAATCGAGTCAGACGCTTAACCAAATGAGCCACCCAGGTGACCCCCAAGTGCATTTTTCTTAAATATTCAAGGCTTTCATCAGAAAGTCAAAAGCAAGGGAAGTTTTTACATGGTTGTCCCAAACGACCTTCGGGAGAACACGAACCAGGTTTTGATTCATTTACTAATAAGCCTCAGCTTAAAAGAACTCCATGGTCCCTTTTTCTAGTTCAACTGTCAAATAAGGAAATTAATTTTAATGAATAGTAAGAGATAAAATATTTTTTGAAAGGTATGGATTTAAACAGTAGAGGTACGAAGAAGACCGTTACGATAAGAGAAGAAAGAGATTTGGTAAACAGCAAAACGCTGGCACCCTTAGTGGAGGGAAGTTCCAGTCTTCTGAAAGGTCGGAGAAAACAGGCCTGCCCTTGACTACTGAGATATCTAATATTTGTGTTTTTTCATGTCATCCTCATGCTTTTCCCTGAGGCGGCCTTTCCTCTTGTACCCTAGAGCAAGTGCACTGACAAGGACCAGCAAACACCTTTTGCAAGATTCACTAAATTAGGTAAAAGACAACGACTGCTCAATAAGTAAACCAATATATGAAAGAGAGTCTATCATAAGGGCTCCTGAGTCCCTTCACCCACCCAGTCTCTGCACTAACCAGTCCCTACTGGTTTCATGGGTTTTCAGGGCAATTCATTTACGTGGGTTTCCTTTAATAGCTTTCTCCATCCGCTCCACTGAAGGGGAAAGGGAAGACCAAATGTAGGTTTTGTATTCCATTTCCGGAAGGGAATGGTCAAAACAGCTGTTCCATTAAATTGTAACTAGCCAGGTTCACCCTACCATTTTTCCTCCTCGGTTAAGGATACTTATGATCAAAGTTGTACCATATCCGGAAAAGCCAGGCACTCTCTGCTTTAGTGGTTCTTCTTTCATTTTCCGGAATACCCTGCAAACAGATAATAAAGAAATCAATCCACACACCAAGATAAAAGACACATTTATTTAGAGTCATTTCTTTGTAGACTTGGAAATATAGCCTACTTCATAGAAGATACTCTCTATCACGGGTAACATCAGAAATTTAATAGCTTGCATAGTACAGCTTTGGCATATGAAATTGAAATGTTTTCCTCAACACCTCTATTGCTCAAGGCTGCCTGATGACTTCTGAGTCTACTGTCATTTTAAAAAATCAACGTGGGATAATTCGTCCCTAAATCTGAAAGACTTACACCCACAACGCGAGTTGCATCTTCAGTAGAAAACATCACGTTGACATCCCTGTCTTTGGGAGTTGTTATGGGTCCCAAAAGTAACTGGCATTTTCAAAGGTGCTACTATGTTCTTAGAACACTAGCAAAATAAAGTAGAAAAACTCCATGGTAGGCCTGACTGGCTAGAAGGGAAAACTAACAGAGCAAGCAGGCCTCTTCTAAAATAGCTTCCACAAACAAACTGGATCCTTATTTGTCATGTGGTACGGTCAGCAGCGGGGCAGTTAGGTGATCTGGTTCATCTCAGCTCTGACATGGACCGGGTTGGACAAGTCCCTTCCCGTCTCTGGGCCTGGATTTCTTCATGTACACAGCATGCGGGTTAGAGAATCTCAAAGGCCCTTTGCAGCATGCATGGTCCATGGTTCCATGCTTGTTGAAGAACACAGTTTAGATTCTGGGTTTTGGTTCTCCCATGTCCTTCCTGGTCTTCAAACTAAACAAATCTTCTTCTCAGCATGTACCAAAACATACACAATGGTCCCTTCACACCAGTATACAGAGGTTTGTGTGCCTCTGCATTGTCAAGGGCAACTCATCTATAAATCTCACGATCCCCTCAGCACAGAAACACCTGGACGCTGACCCTCACATACTCCATATTTAGTATCCTGTTCCTCTCTGCTTCCCAGGGGACACTCGAAATACTGATTAAACAATATAACAAACCAAGACGTCCACAGGGTTTTGAGGGCAAGGGAAAAATGGTATTTTTTCTGTATGTCCCAGCTGGTACTCACCTACCTGGCATTCTCTCTCCATTTCTATTTCTCCTCTGTAGTGACTGAGGTGACATAGCAGGTGAAGACTTATGTGGATCATGACCAAGCATTTGTCTGGTGAACTGTATGATATTTTACTCTTGTTTGGACACAAGGGTGGAGGCACTTAGGAGCTACTACCCCTTAGAAACTATCCCGAGCAGCTCAGCATCATGGGGATTTATCCAGCCTTGTTTGTACAAGTATTTCAAGCCCATAAAACTACACTTGTTTTGGTTCCGACCACAAAAGAGGCAAGTACTTACTATGTTACATACACACTCATCACTCAACAGCTGACAAAATTAGCATTGAGGAAATGAATCTGAGAAATGTATTTTTTTAATCACACCCTGAAGACAAGACCACGGTTTGTTTCGAACAAGAAAAAGAATATGTTTTAAAAGAGATGTTTTCCATCTTTAAAAATATAATTTCTGTGATTTCCCGTCTAATGTCTTAGGACAGAGTCATGTATTCAGTGGTGCTCAGAGGCCCTTATAAAGCAGATGGAGGGGCATCTGGGTGGCTTAGTTGGTTGAGTGTCCAACTCTCAATTTCGGCTCCGGTCATGATCTCACAGTTTCATGAGGTCGAGCCTCAAGTTGGGCTCTGCACTAACCCTGCAGAGCCTGTTCGTGATTCTCTCTCCCTCTCTCTTCTGCTCCCTTGCTCGTGCTTTCTCTGTCTCTCTCAAAATAAATAAATAAACTTCAAAAATTATTTTTAAAAAGCAGATAGAAAAATACCAGAAAAGGATGGTCAGTGTCAGGCTCAGGTTCAGAGGAACAAATGAGAAATGGACACCTAGGATTAAGCAAGGTTGAGGCACAGGGCAAGGAAGTGTGTTCTCCTGAACAGTCAGGAAAGACAGGTTGAAGACTGCAAAGCTTCCAGGCAGTTCTCAAGGGCAGCTGCTGGTCATCCAATTTGAAAGTTACGCAGGAAGAGCAGCTGGAGAGGGGCTGACATCAGAGGCAAGCCTTCATGCTCAAACCAGAGTGGAAAAAGGCTTCCTGTGCCAGAGCAGTCACTTGAAAACCCAGGAGCACTGAAGGGACTGTTCCCTTCCATGGCCAAAGCCCAGGCTGGCCCACAGATATGAGAGCTGTCACCCTTGATAACCACATGTTGTCTAAAATTTGGTTTTGTCTCTATCAAGCAGTGAGAAAAGCCAGGAATGATGTCAGTTAAAAGCTGGTACAAACAGGACAGGATCTAAATAATAGTGGCATGAAGTCTACGGTAGACCATTTGCTTTCCAAACGGCTACACATTCGACAAAAATGCTCAAGACAACACAAACGCATATTTACCAAATGTTCTTGGTCGGAATCGACACCAACCCTAGAGGAGAAACACAAAAGGCAAATGAGATCTTGAGGCCAAGTCAAGGTCTGTTCACAAATGTACAGTGGCAGGCAGCTACTTTTCGTAACACACAAGCTACAGAATAGTTAATGTTTTCTCGCTTCTCCCTGGTTGTTGATGTCGATTTTTGGCTCCTGCCACTTTCCTTAGCAACGGCTTGGATCCTGAGGAAGGCAAGGTCTACTAATGATTCCCTTCCTGCAATCCCACCCACCAGTTTCAGAAAAATAACATTCTCGTCTCTGAATGGAAGTGCACTAGGAGCAGAGTCGGGGAGAGCAGCGCTGCCCTAGTTGCTAAATAGGAACCACTGGGCAGTTCCGAACGCAAGGCTGGCACAACGCAGTTCCAGGAGGGAGCTGCGTGTTTTCGGACCTCTCAGCTCTCATGGCAACATTCTGTTCGGACGACTGAAGAAAGGGCCCAGTTACAGTTTTTTCAATAGGCTAATGGACAGATATTAGCCTCGGTTCTTCATAATTATCTTTTATCTGCTTAAAATTCCTGCTTCCTGTAACCCAGGGAACAGCTTCATTATGAAGCTCTCTTGGACTCTCCTCTCACCCCTCAACACCAGCACCCACCAACTCTATTCATTCTTTCTCTAAACTGTTTCTCACATCTTCTTTCCTTTCTCTCCCAACTGCTCAGGCTCAGGCCTCATTCTGATTCACAAGGTCTGTGGCAGTTGGCCGAAAGGTTGGCCAGCTGCCAGGCTGTCCCCTAGAGTTAGATGTCTAAAGTATGGAACTCACTGGGTCATTCCCTTGGCAAAAGACTCTGAGAGTGCCTTATAACCAACAGGGCCAAGTCTAAAGCCCTTTGGGTGGCACTGAAAACTCTATGAACTAGCGACTCCTGCCACTCCGACCTACCTCTCCACTCTCATTCCCCCTCATTCTCGTCTACATACCCTATATTAGCCATACCCACCTACTTCCTCTCCCAAGCCCCCGTGCCTTTGCTCAGGCCGTTCCCTCTATCTGAAACATACGGTCCTTCATGTTTTCCCGACTCCTTTTTCTAATTCCAAATGAATCATTGTATAACCCCAGAGGATGGAATCATTCTTTCCTCTATGATTCTACAGCACTTTCTAGATTCCTCTGTTAGAATACTTAGCACAGTAGAGTATATTAATTTACCTGTCAGTCTCCCCAAATAGACTGTGAGCTCCTTGAGGGTAAAGGCCATGTCTCAATTCATCTCTGTATCCCAAGAGTCTAGCACAGTACCTGATACACAATAGGTACTCAAATGTTTATCGATTAAGGTCACTACTACAGACAACACAGAAAAAACAGCAGTGTGAGCAGCTGCAGCAGTAGCATCTCAGAATACAAACACACCGAAGGGAGGAAAATGATGCAAGACCTCATCTGGACGGCAACTGAATCATGGTCAAGTACTTGGAAACAGACAGCCATGACCAAATTCATAATTCAAAGAAAGGCTCGTTTCTTCTGTGTTAAATGGCCAGATGCTGTTTAATAGCTTCTTAGCCGTATTAAACTCTGGGCACATTTGTGCATGTAAAGTGACATCTAGTGGTCTTGGAGATAGCACATTTGTAACACTCAGAACATTACTGGAAGCCAGGTCAGTGTAATAAACATTTCCAGAGCACTTATTATCTGTCAGGCACTGTGCTAGGCACAGGGCATAGACACGAATGAGACACAGCCCCTGCCCTGCACTAGTCTGAGCTCACAGACTAGTGGGGGCTGCAGAAACTACTAGAGTGCAATCCTTAAGGGCTCTGCAGTCAAGGAGACTGGGCTGCAGGCTGGGCTCCAGTCTGGCCCCAGATCCTTTCTAGCTGTCTGAACTCAGATTATGCAGCCCAATGAACCCCAAGTTTATCACCTGGAAAATGGGGATAATATCCACCACTTAGAGTTGATGCAAGGATTAGATGAGAAAACGTACCTAAAGTTTTAAAGGTGTCTGATGCGTCACTTCATCCTCACTAAATAGTAGCTCTTACAGCACTACTGTCATCATGAGGGTGACCGAAGTAAGTGCTGTCATAGAAATACTGGCAAGAAGCCAGAATAAAGGCAGAGCTTTACAGACATTAGCTCACTGAATCATTACAACAGCCCTGGAGGAGGCAGGTACTCTCTCACTGAAGGAGAGTTCCAGGCAGAGGAAATAGAGCAGCAAACGCTCAGAGACAGAAGAATGCCAAGTGTGTACGGGAAATGACAGGGAGCCAAGTGTGATTGTCACACACTACGTGAAAGGACATCGGGATAGCTGGCTGGCTGGCTCTAGCTCACTGAGTACCCTTTGTCCGCACAACAGCTGGAGTGATCCTTTCACATCGTAAAACAGATCATGTCACTCCCCTGCTACAAGATTTTAAATCCAAACTCCTCACCATGTCCTATAAGACCAGATAGCAGGGCTTCCCAAACTATGGTCCAGAGGCCACAACTGGTGCGCCTTCTGTTTGGTTGGAACACAGCCATCGCAACTGATTTACGTATTGTCTATGGCTGCTTTCATGCTAGAGCTGAGTAGTGGAGACAGAGACCATATGGCCTCCAAAGCCTATAATATTTACTATCTGGCCCTTTACAGGACACACTTGCCAACCCCTGCCCCTGTAGGGTCTTGCCCACCTCATTTCCTACCTACCCTTCAATCACTATTTCCAGCTATGTTTGTTTGTGTTTGTTTCTGTTCACGAAACAGATGAAATTTGTCCTGCCTCAGGGCCTTTGCACTTGCTTTCCCCACTGCCTGGACCACTCTTCTTCCTGCTCGCTGTTTAACTCGCAGTGTGTTGTCATTCAGGTAGACTGAGCTCAAATGGAACCTGAGACATCTTAGCTTACCTCTGTGTATAAAGTTCACTCTACCCCCAGTCACTATCGCAGTACTGTGTTTGTCATCACAGCATTTAATATCATCTAAACTGTTTTCTTCATTTATTTGTTTACTAGCTTATTGTCTGTCTTCTCCCATTAAAGTGTAGACTCCATGAGACCAGGGACCTTCTCTATCTTATTGCTACTACTATATCCCTCCCTCCAGAGCAGGGTCTTTGAACCTTTGTGTTGGGCCAGACGACTATTTGTTGTGGGGTGCTACTTTGTACACTACAGGACACTTAGGGGCATCCTTGGCCTCTGCCGACAACATGCCAGAAGCAGCCTCCTCTCTTTGGTTGTGACAATCAAAAATACTTCTAGACATTGCCAAATGGCCTTCCTTCCCCCCCACTTGAGAACCACCAAGTTAGAGCCTAAAACAGTGCCTGGCACATGGTTGGTATCAATTGGTATTAATCAAATTACTGAATAAAAAAGGCACATTTGAAATGCTGTGCTCAGAGCGTTACAGACATTAGCTCACTGAATCCTTACAACAACCCTGGAGGAGGCAGGTACTATCACACACACGTTGCAAATGAGGAAACAGAGGCTCGCAAAGGTTAAAGAACTTGCCCAAGATCATAGAATTGGTGAATGAAGGAGCAAGAACTCAGAGTCAAATCTAAATCTGCATGAATCTTAAAACTTTAAGGACTTATCGGCATCCTCAAAATTGCACTAGAAAAATTTCAGGGGAGGGAAAAGAAACTTAACATCCAGCCTCTGCTCACAAAGAGGCCAAAAAACCCCAAAACAATCACAATAAGAACTAACCTAAGACTGTAAGGCAAATAGAATGAAAAACATGGAGAAGAGATTTTATAAAACGTGAAATACCGTTTCTTCTAATGAACCTACACATTCTAGAGGCTCAGTAGAAGGTCTATGAAGTTTCAGCCAAACGCAGAACTAAACTCTACAAAAGCTTTAGCAACACAGGCTGCTGTACCCATGGAAACAATGCAGAACTCTTGAGATACAGGGAGCTTTCCAATTGAATACACTAATGAGTATGCATTTAATGCTAATACTTCACAATCTTGGCCTTGGATTGTCAGGTTAGCAACAGTGGTGATCATAAAGTTGAGAAAGAATGATAATGTCTAGGACTAATTAGGGTCGGGATAAACTGGAATATCTCATATGTTGCAGATAAGGAGAAACATTTTTGATCTGATTGGGTGATATCGATCAAAAGCCTTAAATATATGCATGTCCTTTGATTAAGCAATTTCACTCCTAGGAATGGATCCTAAGGAAATGATCAAACAAATGCACAGTGGTGTATGCATTCATGAATGTTCACACTGTTAATGGTAATACTAATAGCGAAGTCCTCAAATGCTAATGGTAATAGAAAAAAACTAGAAACAGTGCAAAAGTCCAAAGATAGGGATTTGTTTAAATAACTTATGATGTATGCAGCCATTAAGTTATGATGTAAATACATTTACTAACATAAATGTCCATGCAAGATTACATTTCATAATCACTTTACAAGAATACCTATAGTGTTGCCCCTTTTTGTTAAAAATATATAATGCACAGCAAGAGATCTTGGAAGGACATCCCTCGAAGTGTGAACAATGGTTTTTAACTTTCTTTTGCACATTTCCCATTTTCTCTGTACTACTAAGTATACTACGTTATACACTTTTTACAGGAAAAAAAATAAAACATTATACATTCATCAAAGCTTAAAATGTTCTCATGATTAAAAGAAAAAAAACCCCTGAATTAGAATTTAAAATTAAAATGAGGCCCCAGGCGCTACCTACCTTATATGCAAGCATGACAGCATGGCGGTGGTGCCACCGCCAAATACCCACACAGTAAAAAACACAATCAGAAGTGTGGTGCTGAACATCATTTGCCGCGCGTAAGTTGCAGTGTCCCGAATGGCCAAAGCAAATGCCATCGCGCCGCGGAGGCCTATAAGGGAACGGAAGAGGTACTCCTTCAGTAACTCCTTACCAATGCGAGCTTCATCAGTTCAGTGAAATAAGGCACATTCTGAGAACTTAGAAGCATGTGAACGAATATGTGAACATTAACATACGAAAGCACATGCAAATACAGAGAATTAGTAGATGATACTGACGTGCACTGACCTTTTAATGATAGTTAAAAATTTTATTTTTTTTCAAGTTCACATGTACTAAAATCCACTCTTTTTTGGTGTACGGTCCCATGGGTTTTGAGGATGCGTAAAAGTGTGTGACCACTACCACGACTAAGACACCAGTGTCATCGCCCCCACCAATCCCCTCCCCGAATTCCTTGGGGCCACATAGTTTTAGCCCAACCTCTCTGTCACCCTGCCGAACCCCTGCTAACTAAAGAGCTATTCTCCATCACTAGGCTTTTATCTTTTTTGAGAATGTAACTTTTTGAGACTGGCTTCTTTCACTCAGCATAGTGCCTTGGAGGTTCGTCCGTGCTGTTGTGCTTATCAACAGTTTGGTGTTTCAGTGCTAAGGAGCACTCCACGGCCTCGCGGACATCCTACGGTAGGCCTATTTGCTCACCCACTGGGCTATTTCCAGACTTTGGCAATCATGAATATAACTGCCATAAATACATAACAGGTTTTTGTGTGAAAATACATTAATCTTTATCTTCTCCACTACATGTGCTATATTTCTGAACCAGAAATTTGAAACCAGAAAAAAATTCTCACAGAAGGGAACTGGACACTATAAAAAGAATTTTTATTGGAGGTTGCGACTTCCACATTTAAGGGCGTCTCACATTACTAGCACATCATTTCCATTTAAAATCGAGCTGGCATATGTGCCGTGAGCGGTTTCTTGCAGTGGGCTAAGAGAGGGAAAGTAACGACTTACCAGCAAACATCATCATGTGCTGAAAATTGGATCCAATCTTACTTCTTCTACCCAAATTAAGTAAGAGGGACAAAGGGTAAATATTAGCAGCTCTTCCCAAGAAAATAGCAACCTAAAATTAATAGGTTAAGGCAAATTTCTTTATTATTATTAATAATTATTAGACTGCACACTCAAGATGGTGAAAGACCATCTTCAGACACTCAGTCCCCCAACAGTCTTTCACTTCTCCTAACAGAGCACTGTCTAAGGGAACTTCCTGCAATGGCGAAAATGTTCTGTATCTGCACTGTCCAACATGGCGAGTGCCTGAAATGCGGCTAGTGTGACAAGGAACTAAAATTTCGACTTTATTTCATTGAAATTAACTTAAATTCAAATAATTATATATGGTTAATTGCTACCAATTGGACAGTGCAGCTCTAACATATAGGAAACTCATCAGATGAATAGAAACATGTTTAAAAGCTGATCGATCCTCTTTGGTATACCCATAAGATTATTAACATACTAGGATATGTCATCTTAATTGTCAGTGTTGGTGGGAGGGAGACCAGTACTGGCTAAACTTGCCCTTGCTTCCTCAGAACAAAGAAAAGGGCAGCTCTAACCCTTCATACCAATGAAATTCCTTCTAGCCCTGGTGTGTTCCTCCAAGTCTATACTGCCACCCTGCTTCAAAGGGAAGGCTTAATGGGAATTCAGACTGGTTTTAACTAGAAACCAATCCTTGTGTCTTTTTGCCCAGTTTGTTGTGGTAGAGACTCCTGCTTTGCAATTACTATTTTTATTTCAGTTGTCATAATACAGTCTCCACCCCCATTTTCTAAAAGGAATACAAAAGAATGTTTAAGATGAGAAACAAAACAAGGTAGGGGAAACAGGGAGATGAGAAAAAACAAACCAGGTAGAGTAAACAGTGCTGACCTAAGTAACTTTGGAAGTGGACAGAGTCTGTAAGACTGAAGGCACAAAGAACTGCACATAAGCATCACATGCCCGTTGGTGAAGTTGTTTCTCATGGGAGTACTGGTTAACAATTCTGATACTTCTATGCATGCTGGAATGGAACAATTAAGTGAATGGGATGGTGGACGGTGGGAGCCAGGTTTCTCACTATTGGAATCAGAGTTCACAGATCATCAAGAAGAGGAGGCTGAGAAGATGTATATGATAATGGATTATAGTTGGAGACATCAGTATGAACTTATGCTTAGCTTAATATACATATGGATGATTACATATATATTTATAGATATATGTACATATAGGAGCTAGCATACATATTTCCTCCCTGTGTCAGCTGAGAGTGCATAGAAGCCAGGATACCTCAATGGCACTGAGTACACTACAGCCCAGATCCTGGTTTCTAATACCATTCCCCAATAAAAGGAAACAGGGATCCTTGGAAAAATGGCTGATTCAAGGCTAGGGCAGAAAATATACAGAGGAGCATGAAACATCTTCCCTAGAAAGTAAGGAAGTGTTCAAGGGGCACCTGGGTGGCTCAGTAGGTTAAGCATCTGAGCCTTGATCTCAGCTCAGATCTTGATTTCAGGGTCGTGAGTTCTAGCCCTGCGTTGGGCTCCATGCGGGGTGTGAAGCCTACCTAAAAAACAAACAAAAAAAAACTTTGGGGTGTCTGGGTGGCTCAGTGGGTTAAGCGTCTGACTCTTGGTTTCAGCTCAGGTCACGCTCTCATGGTTTGTGGGTTCGAGCCCTGCGCTGTGCTCCGCACTGACAGTGCAGAGCCTGCTTGAGATTCTCTCCCTCCCTCTCTGCCCCTCTCCTGCTTATGCTCTCTCTCTCAAAATAAATAAATAAACTTACAAAAACTTCAAAACACATAATGATGGAGGTGTGCCAAAGGGACAAAGTACCCACTGAAAGAGTTCCAAATGGCCAAAGCTGGAATAGTTTGGGCAAAAAAATTTTAAAAAGTAGTAATGTATCATAACCCAAAGCATAAAATAAATATCATTGAGTCCATACTAAGATAAATGACAATAAAGCAATAAATGGAGAACAGATAAACACCCCATGGAAAGAACTCCTTGTGGAAGTGGAACATAACTCCCTGCTCCCTATGTGCAGGCTGCATAGGGTGACTCCCTTCCAAGCGGAACAATATAGAAAGGGGGAAAATGAGTAACTTTACAGGGGAGCGACCTGACAAACACTATCTCAGTCGAGTGATTAAGGCTAACACCAACATTATTAGCATGCCTGTAAGTATGCACCTTTGATACAATGTGAGGAGAATGGCACCTTACCTCTGTGTCTTCCTCCTGAAGAATGCACAACCCCAGTCTAATCATGGGGAAGACATCAGACAAATTCTAGCTGTGACATGTTCTGCACAACATCTGATCAGTAGCCCCTTGAAACTATCAAGGGTCATCAAAAACAAGTTCGCAAAACTGTTACAGTCGACCAGAGCTTAAGGAGGCATGATAACTAAATGAAATGTGGCATCGTGGATGGGATTTTGGACTAGAAAAAGGCCATTAGGGAAAAATTCTGAGAATCTGAAAAAAGTATGAGCTTCAGGTGATGATAATGTGTCTGTGACAAGTGTACCATATTAATGTGAGATGTTAATAACAGAGGAATCTGGGCGGGAGGTATAGGAGAGCTTTCTGTATTATCTTCACGACTTTTCTGTAAATCTAAAACTACTCTAGACTACAAAGGCTATTAAAAATAGTGATTCTGTGGGGCACCTGGTGGCTCAATCAGTTAAGCATCTGACTGTTGGTTTTGGCTCAGGTCATGATCTCACGGTTCTATGGGTTTGAGCCTGCTTGAGATTCTCTCTCTCCCTATCTGCCTCTCTCCCACTCATGCTGTGTCTATCTCTCTCAAAAATAAATAAATAATCTTAAAAAAAATAAAAAATAGTGACTCCTTGAAAAAAGAAAAAAAGAAAATAACAACAAAACATGTGGGCCAATGTGGCAGTGACTGCTAGCTTCATCCATAGTATCTATCCTTCCTTCCCTCTCTAGAAGGAGATGCTCCTCACTTCCATCTCCAGTTTTCATCTGTGTACATAGGCACCTAGATAAAGAATGTAATTCCCAGCCTCTCTTGCAGGTAGGTGTAACCCAATGGATGTTAAGTGGAAGTGATGTGTACCTATTCTAGGTCACGTTCTTAACAAGAATCGGCAGACACAGAGCTGAGCCACTTTGGCCCCTAAGAATAAGCACAATTCCCTAAGGATGGTTCCAAGAAAGCTGCTTGGGTCCCTGATGACTCTGTGAAGCAGAGCTGCCACACCAGTTCAGACTTTTACATGACAAAGAAATTTCTACCTTGCTTAAACCTGGGTTAATCTGGGTCACTGTCACATAAAACCAAACCTACATCCTAACTATATAGCCAGCAAGAGGACAGCTCTCTCCTGGTAAAAGTCAATTTTCATGGTAGGCTTTTGTATTGAGGAGCCTGATTTCCTAACAGACTCAGAAACCTGTGCAGACTATTTAGCCTTGTTTCTGGATAAGCATAATGGATCGAGCCACTTGACTGCTCAAAAAATTCTCAAAGACTAACAGGATATGAAGTTACTAATCTCACGGGAGTCCTCCATCTAAGGTTCTTCTCTTATTAACAAGGTTTTCTCTTTGTGGCCTGAAGCTCATTCCCAGAAAACGAAAACACTACAAAATGGCATTTCAGTAATCTCACTTTCTCATAGAAATGCTACTTAGAGTTTTAATTTTAATAATATTTCTGGTAATCTCTGTGGAAGAACCTTCATTCTGAAGCAGTTTTTAAAACTATTTCTTTTGGAAACCACTAATTCAAACGCCCCCCTCTCTAACCACACTCTCTGCTTCCATGTTTCATTTTTATCATTGGATGGTTCCCCCACCTCCCTGGGATCTCCCATCTAAAGAATTCTCAACTCTTCCCTCAAACAACCAGTCCAGCCCTCTCCCTTCTTTACTTCCATTCTCAGCCACATCTTATTAACATTCTTCCCCGGGCGCCTTGGTGGCTCAGTTGGTTAAGTGTCTGGCTCTTGATTTCGACTCAGGTCATGATCTCGCAGCTTGTGAGATGGAGCTCCAAGTCGGGCTACATGCTGACAGCATAAAGTCTGCTTGGGATTCTCTCTCCCCCTTTCTGCCCCTCCCCCACTCACATGTGCACGCTCTCTGTCTCTCTCTCAAAATAAATAAACTTAAAAAAAAAAGAAATTAAACAAACAACACTCTTCCCTATACCCTGCATTCATCTGCAGGGTAATCATCTCTAAGATTTCACTGCAGTCACTGGACTAAACTCCGAACCTGGAAGGACCCATCTCACTCTTCTTCGTGCCTCTAGTCAAGCACTCCTGGACAAAATAGTACAACAGGGCAGACTGATTCTACTGTTAGTACCTATTCTTCAAATTCAAATGGGTCCTTAATACCGCCCAGCAATCCTACTACATTTCTTTGGTCAACTCACTCACTCCCCCACTCTCTACAACTATTTCCAAACCTCCTCAAAACTCTTATCACCTGGGGAAGACAGCCTCCAAGATGGCTCCCAATGACCCCTGCCTCCCAGCACGCACACCTTTGTGTAGTCTCTGCTCACACTGTATCAGTGTCCACCTGTGTGACCAATGGGATGTGGTGGAAGGGATGACGGTCACGTCTGAGATTAGGTTACAAAAGGCACTTTGGCTTCCATCTTGGTGCTCTCTCAGGCCGCTCCCGCTGGGGGAAGCTATGTTGTGAGCTGCCCCATGGACAGGGCCCCTGGAGAAAAACTTAGGCCTGCAGCTAACAGCCATGTGAGTGAGCCTGGGGAGGATCCTCCACCCTCGGTCAAGTCCTGAGAGAATGCAGTCCCAGCGCAGAGCAAGACAGTAATCTCACAAGAGATCTTTGCAGCAGAACCCAGCTAGGCTGCTCCTGGATTCCTGACCCTCAGAAACTGTGTGAGGTAATACACGTTTGTTGTTTTAAGTTGCCAAATTCTAGGCTAATTTGTTATACAATAGAAAACTGATAGGCCACCTGCTCCTACCTCCTTCTCAGCAGGTGCTCTCACCTCCTACTCTACAGATAAAAATAGAAGCCAGTAGACAGGGATGCCATCTTACACGTGAACCGGCCTCTGCTGGGACAGTGGTGGAGCTGTGCCTCCTCCCTCTGGAGGCCAACCCCTCTCCATATGTGTTAGATTCCATTTTCTCCTGCTTTCTCCCGAGGCTGGCACTCGCCTTCATGTACTTGGCTTTTCCATTTCGACTGCTTTTTAAAGACAGAGAGACTAAGACAGAAGAAAGCAGCCTCCTTCAGCCTTTCACCATCCTGCAACTACTGCCTTATGGAGAAGACTGCAAACTCTTCCCCAGGATCTACCTTTTCTTTCTTCCCTTCACTGACAAAGGACAGTTTTATTCCGGTGGACTGGTGGGATGGGCAGAGACTTTCTTCTGTCATTTTGACCTGTGTCATTTGTGCACGTAACAAAAATGAAAAGAGAATGGAATACAATAGAATAGGAAAAAAGAGTTGAAATCCTTATTTGTTTCACTCAGAGGAAAATTTCATATATTTAAATGTACTGTTATCAACGACCCCTCCGGAAAACAAGTGCAAACCTCAAGTGAAAAGAAGTTTTCACAATAGAACACATAATAAAGGATACAAATGCGCCTACTACAAATGTCGGGTTAAAGACATGGTTCTGGAAGGTGAACAGTGTCAGTCCCATGTAGGAGAAGATGAAATTCTCTGCTAAGAAATTGAGAAGCTCAAACAACTGAAACGAAATTTTAAAAGGTTAGTCCAGTAAATGCATTAAGTTACGTCATTTGAAAACATGAGTATCACTAAGATAACGAAGCAGACACTTCACCTATGTAAAACTCACGTACATCCCCAAAATATGTGCTTCAGAGGGGAGCAAATGTAGAGAAGACATTTCTAGTCCCACAGAAAAACCAGAAATGTTGCCTCTGCACAGCCCACCGTCGGCTTCCTTTGTCCAATCCCCATGTTCATCATTCTCCTCTTCCTCTTCCAAACCTTGTCAAGTTTTCTCTGGGGATGTTCCTTGCTGTCCCTTCCACTGCCTTAGTCTGTCTTCCTGGCTTTCATCACTGCCCGCCCCTACTGCTGCAAAGGGCTCCTAACTGTACCCCTGCCGCCCCCATCCTGAACCCTCACCCAGGGGGTCTCTCTCAGTATGGCGGTTTGAAGACACCTCCCTCTTTTAGGCTGGAAGTTCTAGTTCAAATTCTTTTCTCTTGGCATTAAATGCTTCATGACAACTCTTTATCACTGCCTCATGTGATTTCACTTTTTATGTGGGTCTTAGCCCTCATTTAGGGAGTAGGGGCTTACACGTTATAGCCATGTGCTCTGTCCCCTCCCCTGCTGTCTGCCCACCCACACTTGTTCTCACTACTGCCTGTCAAGTGTTACTGACACAATAGGGATTCAAGATTTGCCGAATGAATGAATTCCAGGCCCTCTGTGATCCAGGATCCCTCTGTCCATCATAGTTATCTACTACTGCTCTTGAACATGAGCCCTCTGGCCCACTAAACAGGATAGTGGTTAAGTAACAACATGGGCCCAGGGGTCAAAATGCCTTGGCTTGAATCCTGCTTTTCCCACTTGCTGGCTGTGTAGCTTTGGGCAAGTTAACCTTTCTAAACCGGGATTGCCTCATTCCTGAGAAATAGGAATTAAACATGAAAATAAGTATATATTTAACTTACTTTAAATGACTTAATATACTGTTATTATTAGTTACTTATTTGCTTAATTATAAAGCTAAACTTTTTTAGTTAAATAGCTAAAACATGTGTCGGGTACAATGCTTAGGACTTTTACAAGCATTAACTTGTTTTAATCTCACAACTCCGCGGGGTAAGTTCTATTACTATCCTCATTTTAAAGAAAATAAAACTGAAGCACATAAAAGTTATATAACTTGGCCCTGGTCACACAGCCAGCAAGTACTGGAACCAGGATTTGGAACAACACAGATTCTCTGCTTTAATCTACAACACCAAGGGTTGGCAAACTTTTCCTGTGAAGGACCGAAGAGAAAGTAAATATTTGAGGTTTTGCGGGCCACATGGTCCCTGTCACAATCACTCAGTTCTGCCAATACAGTACAAAAGCAGCCACGGACTACATATGTTAAAAAAAAAAATGGGTGTGGCAGCGTGCCAATAAAACTACTAGTGGATACCAAAATCGATTTCATATGATTTTCATGGGTCACAAAATCTTCTTCTTCTTTTGATCTGTTTCCAACCACTGGAGAAATGTAAACACCATCCTCAGCTCGCAGACCTTACAGGTAGGTCTGGCCACTGACCACCAACCCCCAGGCCACACTTTGTGGCCTTCCATTCGCTAATGTTACCCACTTTTTGTTTCTGCCTTTACTAGTATTGTTTACCTTGTGACTTTTTTTCTTATACTTATGCTTTTTCTATGCTTTTCTGAATCCTTCCTATCTTTTTAGGTGTACCATTTCTCCTACGATAGTTTTCCAGTCTCTTCAGGCCCTCAAACCATTTCTCCATTTCGTTGACCTCTTGTATGACCTATCAGCTGAAACGCACAATCTAGAAGTTCTATTAGTCTGGGATTTTTTTCTACTGTTATATAAGCTTCATATCACCAATAAGACTGGCAACTCTTGCCTTGTTGTTTCTGAATTCCCACCCCATTGCCTAGAAAAACACCAAACACCCCAGGTGATTTTCTTCTCTACACTTATTGCAGTGAATGAATTTGTAAAAGGGATTTGTAGCCCCAGTATATATACTTGGGGAAGAAAAGCCTAATCTCTTCTGAGGAGTTAGAAAAAAGCACAGGTTCATATACTATATTTGTGGCTCCAGAAGAAAAAAGAAAAGAATGAGGACATTTGCTCCTCCTTTATCAGGAGTCCTTTCCAGGGTAATCTCACTGTGTTCTAATCATTTGGGAAAACAGAAAGCTTCGATTACTCAATATAATCATGATCGGGTATGCATTGGTTTCTATTCCAGACATCACATATTGTTCATCCACTTGTTCCATATACTTCGTAAGACTAGAAAACGCTATGCCTATTTCCTTTAGGACTCCCTCCAGGTACCCTGTACAACTGATCATTTGGTACCGTATGAAACCCAGCCACTGGTGTAGCTGACGTTCCTGGAAACGCAGCAGCTGTGGAGTGCCTGAAAGGAAGTCGATCTTCTCTGTATCATCCAGCAGCAGATCCAATGAGATCAGAAATTAATCTTATTTCTATCACCCAGCAGTACTTTTAGTTAGACCTGAATGAACTTCCAAAACGTTCTTCTTAGGAAAATAAGGAAAGGGTGCTAACTGATCGCTGGAGCCACCATAATAATGGCCCCTATTCTGCTGAACTATCTCTACCCTAAGAGCTGCCACCCTTCAACCTACCAATCCCATCCATTTCTAGAGTCAAAACGAGAGAAGCTGAAATGAGGAGGCATTGTTTGGAACCAACTAAAGAGGATTTTTCAATTAAAAAAAAAAAAAGACTTCTGTTTTACTGCAAGGAGAAAAAATTTATTCACAAACTGTAAAGTTTCTCTTACCTGTTTAGTTCTATGCTGAGACTCTGTGGACAAATTATTGTATGTATAATGGGCCTGTGTGATGCCACAAAACAACACTGCCACCACACCTATAAAGACAACAAGTTCCAAGTTCACATCAAAGGAGAATTCCCGACTTTCAGAGTGAGGCTTTTACTTTACAGAAGATCTATATGCTCAGTGTTGAAATTTCCAGCTGTCACTTAACTTTGTTAAGAGGAACCACTTCCATTAAAAATCTTTTTTATATTGTAAAGTAACCGCATAAATCCCAACCCCAACAAGTCTGTTCAAATACTAGAAGCTCTGCCCACAGGTAGAAAAAAATGACTGGTAAAGTCACTCCCTGTGAAGGTTTACAGTGAAAAGGGGCAAGGACCCTACCTGTGAAACCCCACGCCTCAGCCAAGAGGAAAGTACTCCAGGACATCAGGAAGAACAGGCCTGTCTCCAACAACTGGAACTCCCGTAATTTGGTGAACTTTGTCACGTAAGACTGTCAAGGTTGGTAACAAGATCTTGTAATACAGAAGTGCAACTAGAAAAAAAATAAAAGTCGAAGCAAGACAACCATGCAAGAAGGATTTTCCAATGTAACACAAAAGTCACAGAGTAAGGAGGCACCAAAGTGAAGGAACTCTTAAAATGAGCATCGTACTGAGGAGTCAGCAGTCTTTGCTTCTGAGAGGAAGTCACACAGTTTGGTCAATCCAGTTGTTTTATGGGTACCGCATGCCTTGCCGGAAACCACATCACAAAGGACAGGCAGAGATGGGAGCGACAGAGCAGACACACAACATGCCACCTCTATTAATCTGCAACCCAAAGCAAGACAGCTTCCATAATTATGGCGATTTACATTTACTAAGAATATGGCATTTCCATGAGATTTCATGTTCATTTGATCCCCTAGCACCTATGTAATGCAGAGTAGTCCATGATGAAGAAACTGAGGCACGTCACCCACAAATACTAATCTAAAAAGTATTTTGTTAAAGGGCCTGTGTAGACCTGTGACAAATCTCAGACTGGAGTCTACGTTTGCGTCAACAACTGTGCACCACAATAAAAAGATTACGAACAAGATAACTCCCTACCCTCAAGGAGACTCTTAACGGGGCAGTGATACAATCTGTCCTGGCTCCTCCTTCAGAATGTCTACTGTCTCTTTGTGCCTCAGTTCACCTGTAAAAAGCCGTAAGACAAGTCTCTTCCAGTGCAAAGCTGAAGTAGAGCAAACTTACAGATCCCTGAAAAAAGTATTTGTTTTTGTTTTTTAAGATTTTCTTTTTAAGTAGTCTCTACACCCAACGTGGAGCTCAAACTCACAACCCTGAGATCAAGAGTCACATGCTCTGACTGAGCCAGCCAGGCCCCCCAAACGGTATTTGTTTTATATAAAAATATCTTATAGTTCTAGAACTGGAAGCTCTTTAGAGGTCATCTAATCCACTCATCTTCCCTGCTGTCCCCACCTGCCACCTTCCTACACCGAGGGCCCACAGGCGAAATGTCAGTGTTCCTATATAGGAAGCGTCAGGAAGGCAGAGGCCACATCTGTCTTGTCCATCTTTGATGCCCAGAGAGCAGCATCTGGCATGCAGGAGGCAATCAGGAAGTGTTTTTTGACCAAGAGTAGACTGGTGGCAATGCCAAAGACTCTGGAACAGAAGGTTAAAACCGGTTAAGAGCTGAGATGAACTCTCATCTGTCTAAACCCAAGAAGCCTCTTTTGTTCAACTGGCATTGTGGTCGCACATTTCTATTTGTCCTATTCAACAAGGAGCAAACGAAGAGCAGTGCCGAATACCCAGACACTCTGTGAAATAGATTTACCTTTATATCAATTTAGTCTACAACCTGGGAGGGGTCACTCACTGTCTCTAATTAGACAGTTAAAGTTTGAGGGCATGGAGCCGAATGCAAAACAATGAAATTCCTTTGCTTATTTATCGGTAAAGATGACTGCCTAATGTTTTCAAGCCAAGTACTTGAAGATTATAAGGTTAAAAATTGTAACACAATGAAAATTATGGAATTAGGAGACTGTGGAATACAGTATTCAACCACTTTGTTAGGTCAACAAGGAAAATTAATCAAAGGATATTAAAGCTGTCACCACGCCAGTAGCGGCACCCATTGCGAAAGAGCCACTGAAGATCCCGAGGAAGATCCCAATAGACTTGAACATGGCTGTGACATCAAAGGTGTGGCTGTTGTCTCCGGCCGGCTGGTATGCCACTATTGAGCTACAAAAGAGAGACGGTTTTTACTTCTAGAAGCAGCTTTTACTTTAAAAACGATCTAAAAAATAATAAAATAAATAAATGCATCATCTGGTGTGGTAGAGCTTGAAAGATGAAATTGGGGTCAGGGTAGGGATTGGGGGGAGGGGACAAAAACTCTCTATTCGAATTGCCAAAACAAGGACAAAAGGTTACCAAAACACCCTGTGGTGGATCCAACCAGCAAGAAAACTCAGCCTTTACGTAAATGACAATTTCAGGACACAGAATGTTTTAAGGTCCTCTATGTGAAGTTGCACCGGGCCTTTTTCTCCAGCGACAACATCCTGTGCAGCACTATTTATTCTCTTATGACTCTGTTTAAGACTTATTATCACTGAGTGCCTACAAGCCCTAACACACTAATGCGAACAAACTACTGAAAAATTCCACTTGTTTCCAGCAGAGGGATAAGAATATAAACAATACTGCTCAATACTGCTCAGTGCTCAACCAGGTCACATTTTGTTTTCCCTGTCGACTTTTAGAATACCAGAATGGGCCCAATGCCTAACATCCATTCACTCACTGAAATGGACTTTTATAGATAAATGGGCCTGAAACTCCATCCAAGGAATTAGAACCCACTTGACAGTACTTTTAGCTGGCCCAGCTGGATCTCCACCTCAACTTCTGAAACAAAGTCACTCTGCAAGAGGCCAAGACAGGCAATTACGGGAGACACTCTCCATCTTGAACTTACAGTCCAAACCTGGTCTTAAAATGCTTCTTTTTAGAACAGCCACCTTAGGAAATAGAAATGGCTGAGAAAATCACTGGTGCCAGCAGGTGTCTGGTGACAGCGCTGCCATTACTAAATCAGTTCTCATCTCAGTTAATTGAGGTCCCAGTGTTTTTATAAAAAGTCTAGACTCAAAGATATCATAATAAGTCACATCAAAGAAAAGAGGGAGAAAAAACACATTCCTAAGAATATAATGAATTCTCCCTGGGGTTACTGCAGTGTTTTTTTTTAAGGTTCAAGGCTGAAAAACAGGCTTGCCATACCATGTACACCAAATTCTTTTTATACCTCCCCAGGTAAGTTAAAAAATTATTTTAATAAATAAGAAATGGCTTCTAATGTCATGCTATCTTACCTATACATAAAGGGCATCAGCACCATAAATGAGATTTGACCACACAGTAACAGGAAAATGTAGCAGCTAGCTGGAGAAAAGAAAGAATCTTGCTACTACAGCCTTCTTTCTCCCTGGTGACAGTTTTCAAAATGCTGGCTGGAACAAGATATCTGCCCCATGCCTCCTAAGACTGCTTTCCCTGGATTCGTTCATGTAACTTCAAGACTCACACTAATCATTATTTTGTTCTTTAATCACTAAAATGTACAAGAACACATGAAAGCATGATGGGCTGAGAACAGACAAGAGGCTTATTTTTTCTTGTCAAACACTGGCATCTGGATTGAAATCTTAGCTCATCTTTTCCACAAATATTATTTTATCTTGAGGCAGCAATATTTTTATAAATACTTAAATTTTTTAAAATGTTTATTCATTTTTGAGAGAGAGAGTGAGCAAGCGAGCGTGCGAGCAGGGGAGGGCAGAGAGAGAGGGACATACAGAAACCTGAAGCAGGCTCCAGGCTCTGAGCTATCAGCAGAGCCCGATGTGGAGCTGGAACTCACAAAGTATGAGATCATGCCCTGAACTGAAGTCGGACGCCCAACCAACTGAGCCACCCAGGCGCCCCTATAATTCTAAAAGTAATACAATGTACAATTTAGAGGGGGAAAAATCATTCCTTCGTTCTACTGACCTGACAGAGCTGATTTATTTGGCTGCTCTACTTCTTTCCCCTTTTCTTATTACATGTATACTATTTCGTGTTTAGTTGTAATTATAGGGAATATATGGTTTTTAATTCTGCTTCTTCATGTGACAATGACATAAATTATTAGTCTCTCTAACCATGGCTTTTAAGACTTCAAAAATGGTCCAGATGTATGTAACAACTTGTTTAACCGTTTCCCCACTGTTAGGTATTTAAAAGTTGCTTCTAATATTTTTGCTACTATAAACAAATATGTGAAAGAGCATATTTGCACTTTTTACAAATTTTGGACTATTTTCTTGTGCTACATTCCTGGAAACTGGGTGTTACTATACCTATGGCTTTTACATGTTGTGCAACTTTTAAGTAGATCTGTTTTTAGAGGGGAATAGGACTATCTCTCTCAATGTTTTACTGATCATATCCATTGGTCTAGAAATTCTACTTCTTTGTTTAAAATATTTTAAAGTTTATTTATTTATCGTGAAGGGTGGAGGGGCAGATAGAGAGGGAGAGAGAGAATTCCAAGCAGGCTCCACACCATCAGCACAGAGCCCGATGCTGGGCTTGAACTTATGAACTGTGAAATCATGACCTGAGTTGAAACCAAGAGCCAGACGCTTAACCAACTGAGCAACCCGGGTGCCCCTAGAAATTCTACTTCTAAAAAATATCCTACAGAAACACTCATAATGATTCATAGAGATTTACACATAAATATGTTCACTGCAATGCCATTCACAATAATACAATATTAGAAAACACCACACATTAGTCAATAGGGGATAGGAGAGGTAAATTTGTGATGTATCCATACAAAAGGAGAATAGAAGTTATTAATATAGTAAAATGTCCAAATTAGAAAAGCAAGTTACAGAAGAATATGTTTAGTACTATGTCTTTGTTTGTTTAAAAATTATTAATATATTTATATGTATGTTACTATCCTAAAGGAAAAGTCGGGACGAAAACTTTAACAGTGGTTATTTCTGAGAGCTGAAATTTCAGGAATTTTCTCCTTTCTAAGTCAAGTACTTTGAAATTTTTGTTATAAATGTAATAATTTTATTATCATAAATAATGACAAAAGATAGAATACAAACGAGCAGGTGGTACTAATCTCAGGGTTAACAACAATGTACAAGTGACCTTGGTTATTAGAACACTAGGGTTTCTCAGTCCCGGCACTATTGATATTTGGGGCCAGAGAATTATCTGTTGGGTGGTGAATGCTGTCCCGTGTATTGAAGGATACTGAGCAGCTAGATGGTTTGGAGTAAAGGCAACTGTCTACAGGGCTAGATATTTGCTTAGTAGGAGTGGGTTGGTAGGACTGAGTTCCTCAGAGGTTCAGACTCGTTCACCTGCAAACACCTTCTAATAACGTGCATAGTAATTTCTATAAGCAGATTAAAATATTGCTCATTTCAATAATTGTCTTTAAAAAGTGTATTATTTGACACTTCTAAAATTTAACAAATGTTTCTGCAATGCTTATGTTAAATAAGAGAAATACAAACTACAATGAAAGATTGCTCAATCATCAAATTGGCAAAAATACAAAAGTTTGACAAATATTCTGTTGGTGAAGCTATGAGGAAACAGGCACTCCCATAATTCAGTGGTTAAAGTGCAAAATGGCATAATCTCTTTTACAGGCAATTTAGCAATGTCTAACAAAATTACACGTGTATTTACCCTTGAACATGCTAATCTCACTTCTGGAAAATTATCCTACTAATACACCTCTATATGTATAAAACAGGTGAGTTCAAGGCTAACCACTGCAGCATTGCTTGGGATAGCAAAGGATTGAAAACTTAAGTTTCCAGCAATAGGAGACTGATTAAATAAACTATAATACAGTTCATAGTACAGTGCATAGAATGAGAAAACCCTCTGGATTGATATGGAAAGATCTCCAGGATATAGCTGCATGACAGAAAGCTAGGTATAGAATATATTTATCAACAACTAAGAGGCAAATAAGAATATTTATTCGTATGTGTGTTTGCATTTGTATAAAGACATAGGAGGACACACAAGAAATTAATAAAAATGGTTACATATCAGAGGCTGCGGGGGACAGGTGGATGAGAACAGAGTAAAAACATGACTTTTCTATGTCACCTCTCTATGCAGTTTTGATTTTTGAACCATGTAAATATGTTATCTCTACCAAAAATTTAGTTTAATTAAAAGAGAGGTGTTCATATAATAATGTTAAAAAAGGATAAAAAATTATATACACACTATAATCACAACTGTGTAAAAATAGCATGGATAGAAAACAAGAATAAAAGGCAATGTCCTCGAATCTTTATAGTAACTGTCTTTAGGTATGAGAAGGACGTATCATTTTTTCTTCCTTTTTCTTCCTCAAATTTTCCATGTTGTCTGTAAGTATGCATTTCTTTAAGAGGAAAAAAAAGCCTCATTCTTTCAAATGTCTGCATTCATAATGTGCTTCATTCAGTAAGTAACTTGTGGTTCCTAGTACCCTAACATTGAATATACAGGATATAATAAGAAAAAAGAACACTTACGAAGACAGCACTATGGCAACAGCATCATTGAGGACACTCTCCCCAAAAAGAAGTGCGTAGAGTTCAACATCCACTTGAAGCTCGTGGAATATGGCAAGGACAGTCACTAGCAAGTAGAGAGAGTCAGAGGAATATTTAGGTATTACAAATATGACACAGTCCCTTCCGCACATGATTATAGCGGTTACTTCGTAATTCAGCTCTTCCTTTTAGGATCCGATCCCAATAAACATTCTCTTACCATATTAAAGATTAAGTAAGTTCCTGTCAATACTTCTTTTTTCCCTAATTATATACCTGCAATATTTCCTTTATCTTACAAACAGCTGAAATTAACTTGGAGGACTGAGTTGACCTACAAGTGTCATGCAAATGCTAATTATTCTTGCTTATATTATTGTCTTGTGTATTTCTTTTCCATAAAGAATATATACAGAATTTCTTACAGACGGGGCAATCATTAATCTTTGATGAAGAAGGGTATGATGAAAAGCATCTCTTCCTGCAAATTTCCTTTCTTCTTTGGAGACTTACAACTCATTTCTATTTGGCTTGCAAATTTCAAGCACACTGATTTAGCAAAGACAGTAGAAAATGAAAGCACAAGTTTGGTATTGGTTGAGATAAAATTATGACCAGAATTATAGCTCTTATATTTAATTTAATAAGAAGCCAATGATCAGATTATTACAACCTGAGAAGATAAAAAAAAATCCTTCTTCTAGGCAACAATTCTATAAGAATTCTTAGAAAATCAGATGAGACTGAAGTTGCATTATAACTTTGATTGCTGAGTCACATACAGCTCACTCCCTAGACAAACCCAAGCAGACATGAAAGAATACTAAAACCGGACATGGGGTAGCCCCTTCAAATGCCAACCAACAAAACAGGAAACTTGCATTTTAAAAGATGTAGTTTCTACTGCAAAGCATTTCATCTGGAATATATGAATACAAAAGCTTACAAAGAGGAGGAGAAAAGGAAGGCAAAAGCAGTGCTGAAGAATTTTGCAAAGAGGATTTACGGCTCACCCTTCTAACAAGTAAACAATTAGAAAATAACAGCATTATTATAGGGGCAAATGCCTATATAACTCAGAAGAGATGTAACTGTCCAACTTAATATAAGCAAAACAGTTTTGCTAGAGCCATTCAGGCAATATTTCGTAACCAAAGGTTGAAGTAACGTAGCTAGTCCAATTGACTTAGATTTCTCGTAGACATTGCAGTCGAGGACCTTGCTTCTGAGCAAGAGGACGCAGAAAATAGAGACCACTGGCTCCTTGCAAAAAGGAGCCTATCTTTGTACTGATAACGGGAGCAGCTCTAAACAGTACGGTGGCAGCCTTTATTGTCTCTAAGAGAGCAATTTGATTTTCAGTTTTAAAAATGCTAAACTATACAAACGTCTCTCTAAAATGCCCTCTAAGCTTTATAAAATCATCTCACAGACAGTAGAGAACATATTTTCCTACTTCCTACATATAATGTCCTGTGTTACCAGTTAACAGAGGAATTCAGAGATAACCTTAAGATCCTACCTTTAATTGTGCTGGATGACAATTAAAGCAGATGATTAAATGAACAAGGGCAAAAAGTAAAACAGAACAAGCCTCTGCCAAGGTCTTAAAGCCTAGTGAAAGAAACCCTGCATCCTTAGTTCAAAAACTGCAGTCTACGTTCCCACTGCTACATCTTCAGCCTGCGTATTCTCTAAATTTTTTTTAATATTTATTTTTCAGAGACAGACAGTGTGCGAGCGGTGGGGATGGGAGGTGAGGGAGACAGAGAGAGAGGGAGATAGAGAATCCGAAGCAGGCTCCAGGCTCTGAGCTGTCAGCACAGAGCCCGACGCAGAACTCGAACTCATGAACCATAAGTTCATGACCTGAGCCGAAGTCGGATGCTTAATCAACCGAGCCACCCAGGCGCCCCCAGCGTGCATATTATCTAGATTCCTAATGTGAATGTAGTTATGAGGCTCACCAGTACTGTATTAGGAAAACTACAAATTAACTCCATAGAATTACATTGATTCTCCAGCTGTGCTCATATCAAAACTATTTCATAGCCATAAAACCGACTTTACAAAAACAACTCTTTAATGTATAGTAAGGCCCACCAATGATGCCAAGTCACACTTATAGAGGCACAACTGCCTTCTTTTTTAACATGTATCTATAGATATTTTTATTTTTTATTTTAGAGAGAGCAAGCAAGTGTGCAGGTAGGAGAGAGGGGCAGAGGGAGAGAGAGACTCTCAAGCAGGCTCCATGGTCAGCATGGAGCCCAATGCAGGGCTCAATCACATGACTCTAGGATCATGACCTGAGCCGAAATCAAGAGTAGGACACTCAACAGACTGAACCACCCAGGTGCCCCACACAACTGCCTTCTAATAATCATTTAAAAACTGTTTTTCTTGCTCTTAAATGCAGAGTGTTGAATATAAACAGAAGATTTTTAAGGCACTGGTTTCCCAGAACCTTGAAAGAATATATACCATTATTACCCATTTTAACTAATCTAGTTCATATTCACCAAATACCCAGTTACTAAAGATAGACACCAACCTGAATTTCTGAAGAAAAGGCCTTAGAGCCCTCATCTAAATAGGATCAAACTGTGGACCAGTAATGAGCAAATGTAATAAAATAAAATAATAAAATAAAAAAAAATAAAATAAAAATAAAATGTATCCTTAAGCCAAAAGGGCCCATAAATTTTGTTTTTTCCTCTACCGTTGGAAAGTGTAATACTATGGGAATTTCTGAATTAAGTACTTAAGTTCCCTCTCGTGGACACATACCTGGGTCAGTTGCTGATACAATGGCACCAAAGAGCAGACAGTCTGTAAAGTAAAAATCTCCCGCGAGCTGTCCGGTTACTTTCATCAGTGTGACACAGCCATACATTATTGACCTGGTCAATAAACACATTTCTACTTTAGACAAAACAGTAACTGTTACAGAAGTTAGAATATACTAAGAGCAATTAGATGCGTCTACTGTAGTACTCTGTGACTAATCCCAAATTTAACTCACACCATTTAAATATGGTAATATGTTAGTCTTAAGAAAAATTCAATTTGTTATCTATATAAATACGTTTTACAGAAAAAGGTCCTTAGACACACTCAGGAACACAATAGTGCATAAATTGAATATGCATTATCTAAAAAGTATAATTTGAAGGACAAAAAATGTTTTAACCTTCAAGTACTTACCCAATTACAAAACAAGAAATTGCTGTTCCAAGAAAAGCATATGCTAGGATAGACCCAAGGTTTCGAAAGAAATGTCTCTGACAAAAAAAAGAAAAAAGAAAAGTTATAGTATGTTAGAATACTTACCAATTATTTGAAAAAGAAAAGGCTTTCTATTCTAGTCTGCTTTGCTAATATTAAATGCATTATTCATTAAAGGTAATAAGAGAAAGAATTTTTGTAAAGGCATAAATTTCAGCAAGGAGAGAAGGGAGGGAAACCTGGAAAGAATGGCCTGTTTCTGAAGCCACAAAGATGACAAAGCCCATGAAGTTTAAGGTTGTTTGAAGTATATATGAAATACAAAAGCACTTACTCTTTTCAAACTGTATCCTGCATAAAATATGATAGGAGGAAGCAATATGTTGAAAAATACTTCTGGGTCAAAGGTAACCTGTTAAAATAAAGAGTTCTTTTAGATGATTTCCCCCTTAGGAGACCTCAAATTACATTATCAAAGTACCAAAAAGAAAAAACGATTTTAATTTTAAACTGGTGAAAGGCAAGAATATTCCTGTGGTAACTGAAACATATTTCATATAGGATAGATGTTGTTCTATTTCTCAACCAAACCACAAAGAGACAGTGTCAGAACAATCTGTTAAGTCTTATCTGTGGAAAGCATGTTAAAATGCTATGACATTAGGGGAACCTGGGTAGCACAGTAGGTGGAGTGTCCAACTTCAGCTCAGGTCATGATCTCACAGTTCATGGGTTTGAGTCCCATGTCAGGCTCTATGCTGAAAGCTCAGAGCCTGGAGCCTGCTTTGGATTCTGTGTCTCCCTCTCTCTCTGTCTCTCTCTTGCTCATGCTCTGTCACTCTCTCTCTCAAGAATATTAAATAAACATTAAAAAAAATACTATGACATTAAAAATGGGGGGGGACACCTGGGCGGCTCAGTGTGGTAAGCGTCCGACTTTGGCTCAGGTCATGATGTCACTGCTAGTGAGTTCAAGCCCTGCGTCAGGCTCTTGTGCTGACAGCTCAGAGTCTGGAGCCTGCTTCAGATTCTGTGTGTGCCTCTCTCTCTGCCCCTCCCCCGCTCACACTCTGTCTCTCTCTCTCTCAAGAATAAACATTAAAAAAATTTTTTAAGATAAATTTTAAAAAATCTTAAAAATGGGAAAAAACATGAACATATCTTTGCTTTAAATAAAAGAGACCCCAAACTGGTAACAAAATTTGAGGGTATGGCAATATTGTTGGCAAGAAGAAACAGACTTCTTGCATAGGGAACATCTCTAAAAGTATAGAGCATAATATTACAGTAAAAAAAATTCTGTTATGACTAAGATTTCTAGTCTTGACATCCTATTTCTTTTAATATCTATTTCTTATAATACTATAGATACCCCTTTCTGTTCATGAGGCTACAGTAGGATCTCGCGTGAACAGTTACACACATAACCCGTGCTAAAATTTCATTTACTAGAACTTTTAAGGAACTGCAATTTTCCACAGGTAGAAAGAACTCTTGCTGCAAAGTAAATGAAGTTCGTATGAAATTTTAAAAAGCATTAAAAGTGGTCAGGACCACAACCAGTAGCTATGAGAGCCAAGTCCTGCCCATGCAGAAGACAGAAGTGAAGGCAAACGGCCAAGAGTGGGCGGAAAAAAAGAGACATGCGCAAAGAGGCGCTTAGAAGCTTCATGGGAGGAGGGACTATGATGGGGACAGGAGAAAGCAGCTCTAGGAATGTCTGGGAGTCAGTAAGACTGCAACACAGCCTCCTACATAAAGCTTTATGCACAGCATGGTACAATAACTGATACTCAGAATGGGGACCCTGAAGTTGTGCCAGATTATGAATCAAAGAAAGCTTAAATTGTCCTCAGTATAGAATACAATCAAAGCAAGTAAGAATTCAAAGAACTATTAATGGAATATTTTAGGTATTATCAAATAAACTCAATGTGCTGGTGTACTACAAAACTCTAAAGACCACATGCAAATCGAAAGAAATGCTTATAAATTCTTCTTAAGTCAATACTGTCACCATTTATTACAATTACAAACATCACGGAGTGAAACAAAAAGGATTATAGTACTGTACTGAGTCTCAATCAGAAAATGAAATGCACAGATGTCCATTTCCTTAGCATTACATTTGTTAATTGAGATTTTTTCCATTTTAAAAGACCCATTATTTTAAACATCATTAAAAATTCATTATTAATTTTTCTCCTGAATCATTTTGCTGCTAGTTATACACTTTTTAAAAACTCCAAATATTTCCTTTAAGTGAGAACTTACCTTTCTAAGCATTTCATTATCTTGCACGTTATTGAGTTCATGTGAACTAATCTCTCCTTTAAGTGTATATTCATAAAATTTTCCACTAACATTTACCAATAAGGTAGTTGGGCTTGACTGCACTTCACAGCTCAAGGTCACATTATTGACATCACTTGGGACATGAATGCCATATCGAAGCACAAGGCCTACCAAAAGACCTGGAAATAATAAAAGAACCACATAAGCTCTTCTTTAGGACAAAGACTACTTCTTTTATACCCCATACATACCTTTGGATTGACACCAGAAGAACTCTTACGATAGTCCCCTGTGCTTCAGAACCAATTTTTAGACTGAACGCTGTTACATTTTCAAGTATTACTAAATTCACAAATCTGAGTTCAATATTCATATACTCCAGTGGGACAAGAGGGAAAAACATTCCCTAGGGTACAGCATATATCACTACATTTCTAAATCGAGATATAAGTAAGTGATTAGGAATGTAACAAAATGAAAAAATACCTTCAAATTATCTGTACACAGAATATGCTCTAAGGTGTCCCAAACTGACAGTGTGATCATGTTAGAAATATGTTTACCACCCCCCCAATCCACCAATTCAGAAGACTGTTAAACATACAACATTTCTCAAGTTATCCCTATAGTACCAGGCTGGCCAAATCATACACACTTAACGAATTGGAACGTCAATAATATTTGTAGATCGATTGAGTTCTTCTACCACTAAAAGGTCAGATTTTAATTTTAAAATATGTGCTTTAAAATCAAAACATGGAATAGAAGTTCTCAGCCTGGCACTATGACATCAACATATTGCTAGAATTTTTCTTGGATTATCATATTGATATTCAAGAATGCACAAATAAAACCGATACTGATCAAACTATTTAATAATGGCTTAACTGAGATGTAATTCACATACCATAAAGTTTACCCTTTTAAACCATACGATTCAGTGGCTTTTAGAATATTCACAAAGTTGTATACTGATCACCACCATCCAAGACATTTTCATTGCTCCAAAAAGAAACCCCATACCTATTAGCAGTCATTTCCACTTCCCTGGAAATCACTAATCTGTTTTCCCTATATATAGATTTGCCTATCCCGGACATTTCATATAAATAGAATCCTATAACATGTGACTTTTTTTGTCTGCCTTCTTTACTTAGAATCATGTTTTTAAGGTTTATCCATGTTGTCGCATGTATTAGAACTTCATTCCTTTTTATGGTAAAATAATACTCCATTGAACACATATACCTCAACTGCAAACTGAACTCAGACTTCTGGATCTTTGTTTAACTCCAAGATGTACAGCATACCACTACCACTGACATTTTACCTCCCTGTTGCCTTTCACACTAACTTGCCAGCCATCCTTTTAATATATATGAACAGAGTACTACGCTGCGAAGGTCCCCAGGGTTCAGAGATGAAATTAAGGTCCCTCCTCCAAGTAGCCCTCAGTCCAGTCAGTGAAAACAGACCAAATAAACAATTACAGCACAAGGTGTTATACAAGGTGTTATAAAAACAGAAAAGAGGTACCTAACCAAGCCTGAAGAAGTGGGACAATAGGGAAGTCTTTCCAAAGGTGTTACCTAAGCAAGGAAACAAAGTAAAAGGTTTTCAGGTAGGAGGTACAGTAGTACACACCCAGTCACGGAAAAGCGAGAGAGCACAGCCCAGGGAATCACGCGGAGCTCAGTATGGCTGGGTTATAAAGTGGCAGAGTTGAGGTGTAAAAGATCGGCAGGCGCTGAGTCATAAAAGACTGTGCAAGTTGGGGAAGGGAGTTTAGACTGTATCTCGAAGGCAAAAGGAAGTCATTACAAGGGTTATAAATAAACAGGGTCTTAATATCAGATTTCTATTTTAGAAAGAGATGGTTGGTCTAGACTATGGAGGTTCACAAAGAGGCCAGACAGAAGGCCACTGCAGTCATTCAGGCACCAAGAGCTTAGGGCTTAATCTAAGAGAACAGAGAAAGGGACGAAGAAAGATTTTTAGAAGGTATTGTCTTTTAGAAGAATTCAGTGACTGAGTAGACCAGGGGGAAGGGAGACTGGGAGAAAGACTGGAAGCCAAACTGACTTGGCAACTAGGTGGGTAAGCTAGCCTGAGAGACCAGACAGGTAGCAGCAGGGCCATTCTGTGAGAAAGGGAAAAGATTCACAGGGGAAAACATACAGTTCTTTTTGGACATGTTGAGTTTGATGTACCTGTGACACATGCACAGTGGAGTATGTGGGATCTGAAGCTCAAGGAAGTACAGGGTCTCAAGTGGAGATGGCTGAAGTCAGGTGCCTTTGAGATTACCTGGGGAGCAAATAAAATGGGAAGACTATGGATATACGCCCAGAGTTTTATCCCAACATTTAAAAGCCAACATGAAGGAGCTGGTAGAGGAGGGGCAGCTGATGGAGGAGTCTAAGGAGGAAAAGCAATAGGAGTAGGAAGAAGAGAGGAGGAAGTGATGGAAACTAGTCAATGCTGCAGCGAAGTCAAGAAAGACAGGTGTAAAGAAGTGTCCACGGGTTTGGTAACGAGGCGCTCACAGGTGACCTTGATAAGGGCAGTTTCAGTGGAGCTGTAGGGGCAGAAGCCAGGCCAGAGTGGGAAGTGATGAAATGGGGGAAGGAGAGAGGAGCTACGAAGTGGGGAGGGAGCAGACATGAGGAGAAATTCTCCAAGACAACTTACAGTCACACGTTTTTTAAAGTGAGCAGCAATGAGTGACTACTACACAGTACAATGATCTCAACCTTTTAAAAGTTTTGGCTGAGTTTCAGATTGAAAATAAATGAGAGAGAAAATATTTGCAAACCATATATCTGATAAGGGACTAATATCCCAAATATAGAAAGAACGCACATAACTCAATAGCAAAAAAAAAAAACCAAAAAAACAAAAAAAACCTGACTAAAACATGGCCAGAAGATCTGAACAGTTTTCCAAAGAAGACACAGAGATGGCCGACAGGTACCCGAAAAGATGCTCAACATCACTAAGCGACAGGAAAATAGGGAAACGCAGATTAATGAACCATGACGAGATCACCTCATAGCTGTTAGAATGGCTAAGATCAAAAAGACAAGAATAACAAGCATTGGTGAGGATGTGAAGAAAAGGGAGCCCTCACGCACTGTTGGCGGGATTGTAAATGGTGCAGCCACTAGGAAAACTAGTATGGAGGTTCCTCAAAAGCTTAAAAATAAAACTCCCATATGATCTAATAATTCTACTTTTGGGTATTTCTCTGAGGTAAACAAAAGCACTAACTCAAAACGATAATATGCACCCCCATGTTCACTGCAGCATCATCTACAATAGCCAAGATATGGGAACAACCTAAACGTCCATCAATGGATGAATGGAGAAAGAAAATGTGGTATATATACACATAATGGAATATTATTCAGCCATAAAAAAGAACGAAATCTTGCCATTTACAACAATATGGATGGACCCTGAAGGGATTATGCTAAGTGAAAGACAAATACCTTATGATACCTCTTATATGTGGAATCTAAAACAAACAAAACAAAACAGAACAAGACAAAACAAGACAAAACCAAGCTCGTGGATACAGAGAACATACTGGTGGTTGCCAGAGACCAGGGGTGCAGTGGGAGGTGGAAGAAATGAGTCAGGGGGTGCCTGGGTGGCTCGGTCGGTTAAGCGTCCAACTCTGGATTTTGGCTCAGGTCATGATCTCACGGCTTGGGAGTTCAAGCCCCATGTCTGACTCTGTGCTGACAGTGTGGAGCCTGCTTGGGATTCTCTCTCTTTCTCCCTCTCCCTCTGCCCCTCCCTTGCTTGTGCTCGCTCTCTTTGTCTTTCGAAATAAATACACTTTTAAAAAAGTTTTAAAACTCAAAAAATGAAAGATACACTGTGAAAATATCCGACCTCTAAAAACCAAAATGAAAAAGTGATGGCTGGGTATCGCCTGGGTTTGGTAAACAGCCTGGATTAGAAAAGGCTACAGATCCATAGTCGTCCTGCCTATATGATACAGAAAGAGCTCTTTTCTCTGCTATCCCATAAGACCTCCTCATTAAGAGGCACAGAAAAAGTTACTCCCTTATGTTTATGTGCAAAAATCATAGCTAAGCTACTACAAATAATAATAAAGGCAGTACAAATTCTTTCCAAGTCCTGAAGCCTGTCTGTGTAAGGAATGGTATCTCCCGGTTCTACTGAACTCTGACTCAATCCCGAAATGTCGCTGGGTGCCCGGAAGAGGGCTCAGCGCTTGGACAAATTTGGAACACACACTTTGGCAGTTAAAACTTCAGCAAGGAGCATAATTACTTAGGTTAGAAAAAAATCAAGATCCTTTTATTACAGCATCAGACATCGGAAAAACTGGAATTTCTCTGAATAAAGTTGACAGTTCAAGTTAATTGGGGTTCTGTGAAAGGTCAAATCATAATCACGGAGTTAAAGCAATTCTCAGTCAAGAGAAAGTGCACAAAAAGAGTACTTTGTTAAAGGGATAAAGGGAAACTTTTAGCCTCCTACACAGAGGCACAAAAATATTGATATCACGAAATTTAAAATCACCACTAACAGGCAACAAAGAATACAACCACAAAGAGGTATCTTTCACAAAACAGAGAGGCCCTACCCCTCCAACACATTCCTGACCCTCTGGTGTTGGAACCCCTCCCAGGGACAAAGAACTCAGTATCACCCAGGGCCACAACACTGTATAGGTCTCACGGTCAATGGAAATTGGTTTTCTAATGGATTTCAGCCCATTCTCCCAGGCTATCACACTAGAAGCCTCTGAGAGTCAAAAATATGGAAGGAACATCACTGGGATATTAAGTGTGGTCAAAATTGATAAAATTTCTACAGATTAACAAGTATACGTATGTACATATTTATATATACATATCTGTGTATGTGCGTATGGATGTATATAACATTTATCTACTTCTTGGAGAATGCTGTTAGATTTTGTTTTAAAAGTTAACTCAACTTCAAGACAGCCAAAAAAAGACAAGGCCTTTTCCAGCCTCTGGTTAGTTTTACATCTGTTTATTCATTTTTTTGTCTTCCAGCACATTCTCTGTAGTAGCTCTTCCAACGTTTACCCTCCTCAGATCCTCGATCTCACTGTCTACTTTTCGGAGAGCTATAGGCCCTCTGATGTATGCTGCCCCAATTCCATACCTCTCCATGCCAACATTAGCTCGTTTCCCCGAACCCCCGCCTGTGGGGGAAGATCGACCTCTTCTCCAAGGGAATCCTTTCACCTAGCACCATGAATCGGTCCATCTCCATCCTAATTCTTTCTGCATATATTATCTGATCCTCATAACCTTATGCAGTAGCCACTATTATAAATCTCTCAGTGACTGTTTCCTCATCACTAAAATGGGGATAAATGACTTGCCCGACAGTATTTGGCATTAAGTGACAAAAACCAGCATTGAAATCTGGTTTTTCTATTTCCAAGCCTCTCTAATTTTCTGATCATCTCCTCACTCTCACCACTAACGGCTTCAGTGGTTAAGGTCTCCATTCTCTCACAATCCACCTCCAAAACCCCTACAACTGTAAGTATTTTCTACATATCTGATCTTATGAAATTTAGTACAGCATAATGTACTACAATGTAGGAGAAAAAGCACAAGTTTCAAAGTTGGATAGATGTATTAATTCTGGCTCTATCAAGTTCTAGGCTGTGACCTTAGGGTACATAACCTCTCACTGGACCTCAGTTTTCTCAAATGTAGTGATGATAATACTAACCAGTTTATCTTTATAGTTAGTTAAGCTTTATCTCTTCAATATAAGGCAATACGGTTTGGGGCTAAGAGAATAGGGCTTCTGAGCCAGGCTGACTGGGTCTGAATCCTGGCTTAACACTTACAAATTCTGTGACTTCAGTCAGGTCATTTAACCTCTCTGTGCCCCAATTTCCTTACCTGTAAATGGGAAAGATAACAGTACCCATCTCACAGGGTTGTTAGGAGCTTTAAAGGAAATGATACTTATAGAGCGCATTATAATGCTCAATAAACATTACCTATTAAGGCACTAGATCGTAAGTGCTTTGTGGGCAGGGATGATGACTCATCTCTATTTCCCATCACATCTCGTACGTCAAAGACACTTAATATTTATTGATGAATCACATCAGTTAAGTGTGAAACTCTGGATGCAATTAAGTTTCAGGCAAAATATTTCCTCCCTGTCCCTTGCTTTTTATACAATCTGTAAGCACACTACAGTGAGTGATCACTTTTCAGACTTAATTAACTACCCTGACAATTTTTACTAATGGTTGACTCACATTTAAGCGTCTTAAGCAAGTGAGCCCAATGAACAGAACACTTGGGTGCTTTCCCACTGTGTTTGTAGGTGTAGCAATTAGGCTATATTACAGTCTAGAAACTGACCATCTTGGCAATTTTTTCTTTTTTTACTCTTGATTCTCAAAAATATAAAGGAGAGGCTTATTTTAAAGAGCATTTTTCAAGGATTTAGGTAGCTAAACTGACGTCACAGAAATAAAACCATCAGTGGGCTGAATCTTGGAGGGCTGGATATTCCCAGAGTAAGGAGCCTATTCATCTGGAAGTCAAGTTGCAAAATAAAGGTCTTAAAATAATATATGAACATAAGAGCTATGATGGTATAAGAGTCATAAGAAAAGGTAAAAGGCAGACAGTAATTAGGATTTAAAAACATCACTTTCCATGGCACTGAAAAATTCTCTGACCCAATCCCATCTATTCTCAAATTGGACTTGGGAGTTTGTCAGGAAGGAGGCTCTTGATCCATAGCCTCCATTGCTGTACTGAGAAAATGGAACGGGCTAAAGAATGCCAAGTTGTGCCAAACCAAGCCCAGAGCTGACTTCCAGATAACATCCTTCTACTTCATATTCTGCAAGGGATACCTTTGTTTTTCCTTCACAAAATACCAACACTAAGATATTCCATCACCTTTCACTAACTCAGACACATCAGGAAATGTAGTCGGTAATCCCATTTTTCTATTTAGCTCAAGAGTTAGAGGAGGTTAAAGACATCAACTACCAAGGAACAAATATTTCCAGGGTAATTCTAAGTCCTTATTTGATATTAAAAAAACCCCCACTATGTTTGCCTCTTAACTTAGAAGATGGAGTAATTAAAAGAACTGTTCTGAGCCTAACCTGAGAAAATGCAGTTACAAGAGCAATAACAATAGTATCACAGTTACCATTTATTGAACATTTACTTAGGGGTCAGGTAATAAGCTGAAAACATTTCTTCCTCACAATAATCCAACTATCATTTTTCCCAATTTATAGATGACAGTAAGAGGGGAAGGGACTTTGCCTCAGATCACACAGAACTGATGGCACAGTGGTACAGCAACCCAGGTCTGACTCTAAAGCAGGGGTTGGTAACCTACAGTGATGGTTTGTTTTTGCATGGCCCAAGAGCTAAAAACAGTGTTTATATATTTTAGGTTTATAAAAGGTTTGTCAAAACAAAAAAAAATGCAACAGAGACACAGAGACCTATGTGACCCACAAAGTCAACAATAATTACTATCTGGCTCCTTATAGAAAAAAATAGCAGACCTCTGGTCTAAAGCTTTGCCCCATTAACCACTACATCGTACTCTCTCTCCATATGGAGGAAAGAGGATTCTGTGATTGGTTCCTTATTTTAACACCATAATACTCATTTGGCATTTAACTAAGTTTAAGATGCCATTAGTTTGTTTATATGACCTGTCTACCCAAGAAAGCAAAGTTCCTTGAAGGTGGGGATCTACTTCTTTGCATTTTTTGTGCCTAATACATAGTTGGCTGCCTAGCAAATGTTTGCAGAGGACAGTAAATATAAATAAATCATTTATACATTTGATTTATAAATGTATATATTGCTATCCAAGAAATTATATACAGATATGAAGCTTATCTGGCCATTTTAGCTTTCAGGGTGCTGCAAATAAAATGCAAAAAATATGAAATATGAAAACCAGCTAATATGTCTAAAAACTAAGAATCCTTGGGAGCAGCGATAATTGCACACAGGCTTAGAATTTTATTACCTTACATGTGAAAAACAAGCCTGAGTTCATGCATTTTCCTGATGCACACAGCTACCTTGTTTGGCCACCCTTGAGATGCACATTCCAGAAGTCTGTATTTATTGGAAAGGGCTGGGGGGGAGGGGTCGTGGAGAAATGTTTTTTTTGTGTGTGCCAAGGCTGCTTCTACCTATTTGTGAGTCTTTGAAACAAAGCTCAACAAGCTCATCAGTTTAACCCTGTTCCACATGAAGACAATTGCTCAGGGACTGCACAGGAAGGACTGTTTGTCCACCCCCATCTCTTCACTCATCTATACCCTCACCATCACATTAAGACAGTCAGCAATATGCATCTTTTCTACTCATGAGGCCTCCGTGCAGGCCAAAATGCCTGTGAGCCCATGGTTTGCTTTGCCCTCCTCTCCTTATGACCAAAAGCTAAAAATACATAAGTAAATCTCAAAAAGAAAGCACACTAAGACACAAGGAATGAAGCCATTTGCTCAAGATCGGTCAATAACCTTAGGTCACCAGCAAGTCACCCATACTGCATATGCGTGGTGTTCCTAATTACTGTTCGGTTGAACTGTCCTGATCATCTTATAGTACAACACACTGCTGGGAGACCTTTAACTCTTCCTTGTCCTCACCTCGTAACGCCTAGATTAGGAGGGTGGACCACACGTATTCTAATCAGATATTACAAGCATAGTACAATAAATCAGGACGTCATTAAAAATACCCTAAGCCTTCTTTATAGCTTCTTTCGCGTTCAGGTTTTCACTTGGGCTACACGGGAGTAAGGTTTTCATTCTCAACCTCGAAAGGACAGGGCGTAGCAAGAGCGGAGGTGATGGATAAAGGTGGACTCTGGCTCCAAGGGAACGCCAGATTCTGAGCAGGAGAGATACTACTGCAGCTTCAATGGACCTTTAACAAACTGACACCCCAGAAAAATGGATCGCTATGCTGTCTTCCCCTCCCCCAGTCCCCAGCCCAATCCGAAACACCGCACCCACTCCCTTCCCATCCTCAGTCCCGGGTCCGGGTCCCGGGTCCCGAGCTCGGTAGGCAGAGGCGGGGAGGGGGGGGGGAGGGAATGCGCGGAAGAAAAAGGGGGTGGGGTCGAAGGAAAAAAGGTGTGGACACGCAAAGGAAAGGGGGTGCGAAGCAGAGAAAACGGGGGACGAGGCTTAAGAGAAAAATGAGGTGAGGCCGAGAAATCGGAGTGAGGGGGCAGGCGAGGCAGAAAATAAAAGGAATCAGAAGGGGGAGCCGAACACAGGCCGAGCAGGACCAGGAGAAGAGGCGAAGCAGCCGGCGTTCGGAGAAAGGGGGAGCGCCAGGGGGCGGACATGGGTTGAGACACTTGCCATAAATCATAGCCAGGCCGGTTTCGTGCAGGAAGCGGGCCCGGCGGTGCTTGAAGAGCCAGATCGTGAGAATGGTGAGGGTGAGCAGCAGGATGAAGATGAGCAGGTTAGCGCTGTCCTGCCGGTGGCTCTCCTCGGCTTGCTTCTCGGACACTATCTCTTCGTCCATGGCTCTCGCTGCTCCGCCGGCGCCGTCCGAAGCCCCGGCCCAGCTAAAGACGCCCACTGCGAGGAGCAACCAGAGCGGCCGCATGAGCCCGCGGGCCCCAGGGTCGCCGCCGCCGCCGCCGCCGCGGCCGAGGGGCGCCCGCAGCCAGCCGCGTCGAGCCATGACTCCCCCCGCCCCCCACCCCGCTTCTCACCCGCAGCCGCCCGCGGTCGGACCACTCCCCGAGGGCTCACGGGAAAGGGGCGGGGCCCCAGGGAAGCCGTCGGAGCGCGCGCCGCCGCCGCCGCCGCCGCGGCTCTTAAAGGGGACGCGACACTCCCGGCTGGTTCGGCCCCATTCCTTCGCCTTTCGGGCCTCCACCGCGCGCGTTCCCCCCAGTCCCGGACGCGCACCCTCAGGTGCTGCCAAGGAACGAAAGGCTGTCGAATCTAGCATACGGGCTTCTGGAAAAGAACACCCAGCTAGGCGTAATCAGGCAGAGGCAGATCGCGCTAGGTCTACTTTGGTTCCTATTCTATAGCTCTCAGGGGACTCGAGCTTTCATAACCCATCTCGTTATCGTCCCCCGGTGCCTCTTAACTGGATAAGAAGTTGTCCCCTTGGGAGACGCCTGAAACTCCTTCTCATTTAAATCGGGTTCTCCTTGTTCTGCCCTCACTGGGAAAAAAAAAAACAACACTGTAGTAGTTCATAAAAGAATCGACTCAAAGGCAAGGAATTCGCGTGTGCCCGTACGTTCCGTTTTCCTTACATGTAAACCACCCGAAATACGAGTCATCTCTCATGTCAGGAACCTGTGCAGAGACACTCATTAATCTCGCAAAGAAGATTCAATCAGTGTGTGCTCAAATCTAGCCGAGCTCCAAACACTCCCCTCCCTTCCCAAACAAGAAATCTTCTGAGGTGTGGTTCATTTCTCCCTCTCCTTCCTGCTCCTTTTTCACGCTGTCTTGACATACATTTCACCCAACTGGTGTCGCCTTTGACACCATCTCCCGCCTCTCTTCCTCAAAGAGTTTTACTCTCAGCCTCTCAAGCTGGCACACCAGAATATCCACAGTTCTTCCTATTTTCCCCCATACTTATCAGATTACACCTTAGTCGGTATGGACTTTCTGTTTTCTCTGGACTTCCATCTCTACCTCCACATGAATGAACTACAAATCTCAAACCCTGACTTGCCACCCTCCCTTCACCCCTCTAGGGGTTGGACACTGAGCACACATCCTGTTGAGGGACCTACCAAGCTCAAAAACTAAAACTGCTTTTTTTTTTTAATTTAATGTTTATTTATTTTTGAGAAACAGAGCACAAGCCTGGGAGCGGCAGAGAGAGAGGGAGACACAGAATCAGAAGCAGCCTCCAGGCTCTGAGCTGTCAGCACAGAGCTCAACTCCAGGCTCCAACTCACAAACGGTGAGATCAGACGTGAACCAAAGTTGGACTCTTAACCTAAGACTGAGCCTCCCAGGCGCCCCTCAAAAACTAAAACTGCTTTGAAATGAGTTCATTTCCCCCACTACAGACATGAATTCTTTCTCAAATTTTTCATACCATTAATGCTATCAATCCAATTCCTATCATTCTGCTTAGTAGAGGTCCTAATTCTCAGATGTTTTCACCTCATGGCCATATACCCTCCTTGCTAAGGCAAATAACATCCAGGCAACTCCAAGCCACCCCATTTTGGATTCACTCCCACTAACCAGCTCTTTAAGTTCTGTGAGGATAGTGAGCTGGAAAAAAAAAAAAAGACATAGAACAGGTGTTCAATTCTGTCTCTGTCGCATCAGGAACTATCCCAGGGACTGTGATCCCATTTTCTCCTCTTAGTACCTCTGTCTGTCTGAGCATTCCCAAGAAACTTGGGAAAAACTTCATGGCTGCCTGTCTCCTATACCCTGGCTCCAGCCTAACCACACAGCCCTGTGGATGCAGGGCTGGACTTTATAGAGGCCAGAAGCCCAGGTGAGGATCCTTCCCAGTTTCCCCACTGCCCCGTCCCCAGACCTATCTTGGTCACTCTGGAAGACCTAGCAAATTAGTTTACCTAATCCGAGGTTGTTTTGCCTCAGCACAAATCAGTCTCTTAGTGTTGGGAACTTGAAAAAAACCAAAGTCACAGATTGCTTGCCTGACCACCGTAAGCAGATGTCTTCAAGCCCCAGACTCTGCCTCTGTTTACAGGCCCCAGCAGCTTAGTAGCCCCCCTCCCCAGTCACCTCTTAATATCAAAGTTCCAGGAGGAATCTTGAGATGGCAATAACTCTACCAAGCAGGCCAGTCTCCATGAGTTTTGGCTCCCCTTAGGATGTACCCCCCTCTCGGGGCACCTGGGTGGCTCAGTCAGTTGAGTGTCCGACTTCAGCTCAGGTCATGATCTCGCGGTCTGTGGGTTCGAGTCCCGCATCAGGCTCTGTGCTGACAGCTCAGAGCCTGGAGCCTGCTTCACATTCTATGTCTCCCTCTTGCTCTGCCCCTCTCCCACTCATGCTCTGTCTCTCTCTGTCTCAAAAATAAATAAACATTAAAAAAAATTAAAAAAAAAAGAATGTACCCCCCTCTCATCCCAACCCTGCTCTATGCTCTGACTCTTGCTGCCTCTCCACCTCCAATCTGTCATCCTCTCACTACTGCCCTCCCTGCCAGTCCCTGCCATGTGCTTTCTGAAATGACCTCCATTATGAACGAATCACCTGGCCTTCTCGGTGGCTGCGTGGATGTCCCCTCCATCTCCTCTAGCCAGTACTTGAATCTCACCCAAGGACATCACATGTTCTGAAGGTGTTTCAGGTGGTGCTATTTGTTTCTTCACCACCTCTCTCTGTCTCTCTGTCTCTCTGTCTCTCTCTCTCTCTCACACACACACACACACACACACACACACACACACACACACGTAACTCATGCGGCCTGAAGGAGGAGTCGCCACTCAGCTCGCTTCCCCATCGTTGTTCCAAGCTCATCACTCCTCCGGCCTTCACAGAAGCTCTAACACTCTCCATTCCTCGTCATCTAATGACCTCCTCCTACATTCATGGAGGACACAGGCATCGGGGCCACAGCTTCCTCTCTTGCCCATGCCCCAGCCCTGCCTTTCATCCCCACTGATCCAATGCTCATACGATAAACTACCTGGAATTTGAGCCTTGCCTTTTTCACAGTGAAAATCAAAACCCTCAAGAAGACTCTTCTTCGCTTACTTCACACTGCAACCTACTTAAGTATCTTGTTAGTGCGCCTCCTTTCATCCTCCCCTCCAGCCTCAAGTGAAAGCGGTGCTTCTCCTCCCTTAGAAAACACCTACACTGCAGTCTGTACTCTGCATTCCATCGCCTTCTTCCTGCCTCTCCCAGGATCTAGTCCGACAATCATCTCTCTCCACCATTTGCAATGGCTCCTTGTCCACTATCTTTCTTTTTATTGAAGTATAGGTGACATACGCTGTTACATTGTTCGTTTCAGGTGCACAACATAGTGATTCCACAGGTCTATACGTCATGCTGTGCTCACCACAAGTGTAGCTACCATCCGTCCCCATTCAGCGCTATTATAATACTACTGATTATATTCCCTGTGCTGTACCTTTCAGCCCTGGGACTTATTTATCCCCCAAACTGGTCCACTATCTCTTCCTGTTCTCCAAAACCACTTCCAGGTCCCTTCTGAGAAACAGGCCTTTGTCTACAGCTGCCTCCACTACCGCCCTAGTTCTTTCTCTTTCTCGGTGATGAGCTTCTCAAAAGAGTTGGCTACATTCTCTACACTCCGATCCCCTATACAGCCAGCTGAATCCGGCCTGCCACCTGTTTTGGTATGACCTGAAACTAGGAATGCTTTATACATTTTTTTAATGGCAGAAAAAAACCAAAAGAAGAATATTCTGTGACATGTGAAAATGATGTGAAATTCACATTCCAGTGTCTATCACTAAAGGTTTATTGGACACGATTGTGCCCACTTGTTTGCTTATGGTCTGTGGCGGCTTTTGCACTATAAGGCAGAGTTGAGTAGTTGCCAGAGACTGAGGAGCGTGCAAATAGCCTAAGCTATTTGCTGCCTGGTCCTTTATGGGAAAGGTTTGCTGACCTCTCCCTTGGTCCCCACCAGTTGTCCTTCCATACTTCTACTAGAGGGATCTTTCTGAAGCACAGATCTGATTATATATAGCACAGCCCTGCTCCAACACCCCCCCCCCCCACATTGTCTTCGATTCTGGCCCTTTAGCATAGCACACAACATACCAGAAGTTCTGACTACCGACCACTTCTTTATCTCCTAGCCCATCCTTCTCCCCCCAAAAATATTTTGCATCAGCCATTCTGAAGTTCTTGTAGTTTCCTGAACGTTTCATGTGGTTTCCGACATCTATGTGCATCTCCATGCACTCCTTCTGCCTGAATATCCTTCGACCCTTTCCTCACTTAACGTCTGCTCACCTGACAAAACTCAGTTTAAAGGTCACTGAGCCTTTCGGGATGCCCTCAGGCTGAGTTTGAGGTCCCTTGTATGAGCTCCTGCAGCCCCCTGCGCAACTCTCTCTCTTAGCCCTCCTGAAGTATTATCATGCTTGATTTACAGGTCTGTTACTCCACAGGTCATGGGAACCTTGAGGGCAGTAACCAGGTGTTACTTATTTCTTTACTGACAGCACCTAGTGTAAGATCTAACCAAAAATAGGTATTCAATAAAACACATCTGGGCATCCATGAATGTCTCTCAAATTTAACTGAGTACCAAGGAAATCTCCATGTATGCAGAGGACATTAAATTCTCTTAGGCACATAGAGTCAGTTCAAGGACTAAACTGAAAGAGGACTTTATAGTACCGGGTACATAGTAAGTGCTCAGGAAATACTTGGTCACTGAAAAGTGTAGATAAGTTTAGCCTAGTGGTTAGCACAGCCCTTGGCTTACTGGATGTGCTTGATAAACATTGAGTTGATTAATTCCTGTATTGGGGGGAATGCCAGAAACTAAGTTGAGGCCATACTGTGGAAGGTCTTTATGCCGCAGAAATTTTTAACTCATTCATCTCCCTGGTCGAAGCTTCCCCAGTATGGGGCGCCTGGGTGGCTCAGTTGGTTGAGCATCTTTTTCTCGGCTCAAGTCATGATCTCACGGTTCGTGGGATTGAGCCCTGCATCAGGCTCTGCTCTGTCAGTGCAGAGCCTGCTCGGGATTCTCTCTCTCCCTCCCTCTCTGCCCTTCCCCCATGCTCCCTCTCTCTCAAAATAAATAAACTTTAAAAACCTTTAAAAAAAAGATTCTCCCTCTCTCCCTCTGCTCCTCTCCCCTGTTTGCACGTCCTCTAAAATAAAAAAATAAAAAAATAAACCCCCAAACTTCCCCAATGTTAATTTGACAGCAGAAAGGGGATGAATGAAACGCAGAGAGATGGGCCGTAGGTGAAGCCAGTTGAGAAGTTAGAAAGGCGGAAAAAAAGAGGTTAGAACAGTAGGTTTTGCTGAAAAGTCAGGAGGCCTTAACTTATCAGATGCTGGAGGAATGGAAAAGGGAGAAGGGAGGTTGAATGCAGGAGCCAATTCAGATGCTGGATTAACCTGTCTTGGCAACTGATTGGGTGGGTAGGCTGGGAATGCTTGAGGCAGAACTCCTTGGAGATGACTCCAAGGTTTTGAACCTGTATAACTAGAAAACACATGACTGCTGGTAGCATTAAAATGGGAAGCAGGAGGTACAGGCTGGCTCTGGACAGGTTGGATTTAAGGGACTGGTGGAATATCCAAGTGGAGGGTCTGCAGTTCACGAGTGAAGTCAGGACCAGGGAAAGATTTGGGAGCTATATGCACAATACTGAAGTTATGGGAGTTCATGTATTCTCCAAAGAAGGGAAGGTAGAAAGAGACCCAGTTTTGGGGCCAATGCTATAGGGAATGCCTACATTCAAGAAGCGGGAGACTGGAGCACCTGGGTGGCTCAGTCGGTTAAGAGGCCAACTTGGGCTCAGGTCATGATCTCACGGTTCTTGAGTTTGAGCCCCACGTCGGGTTCTGTGCTGACAGCTCGGAGCCTGGAGCCTGCTTCAGATTCTGTGTTTCAGTCTCTCTGCGCCTCCCTTGCTTATGCTCTGTCTCTCTCTCTAAAAAATAAATTTAAAAAAATTATAAAAAATTTTTAAAAAGAAGCGGGAGAAAGAATAGGTCACAAATATCAGTTAGGACCCGGTATAATGCTGGAGTTTTCCATTTATTTCCTAAATGTACCAGCTCAATGTGCTTAAAAAAAAAAAAAGAAAAGAAGACCTCTGGTGCCATTTTCAGTGCCAAGGCTACTTGAAATGAATAATCATATTAACCTCAGACAAGTAACCTAGGATACTTCGCGCATATGTGGTAAGGAAACCCCAGGGGAGTTATTAGTAGCTCTAGAAATGGTCCAGAGAAGAGCAATTAAAATCACCAAAGGGGAGAAGCAACTGAGGTTTCAGGAAAAACTAACGGGATAAAGAACCCTTTTAAATATCTAGAAGAGTCAACAGTAGCACAGCAGCAATAATAATGGCTAGCATTTATTTAGTACTCACCATGTGAAATTATTCTAAACAACTTACACGTATGGTCCCGCTCAATCCCAACAACAATCTTCCCAGGTTAAGTACTATCATTCTCCCCACTTTACAGATGAGGAAATTGAGGCACAGTTAAGTAACTCGCCCAATCTCCCAGATAGTAAAGGAAAAGCCAGGGTTCAAATCCAACCTGATTCTAGAGCATATGCTTTTAACCCCAGTAGTATAAACCTTTCGATGAACAAATCTTAAAAGATATGAGTCAAGTAACCACAGGCCTGTTTACTAAGATTCAAAACTTTAGATACCAAAGCACCACTTAATGCGTTAAGAGGGATACAGCGTTTTGTTTGAATTTCTTACACTGAACACACACCATTTTTGTAACGAAAAAAGAGATTATGCGATATGAAGATAAATATTGAAAATACTAGTTTACCCAGCAGGTGGTAAAATTCTAGAATTTGTTACTCAGGGGGGTTGGAATAAGTATAAATAGTTTGAAGAAAGATTTAGTACCTACAATAGATATATTCCTCTTCTAGATAACCTATAACAGTCAACACCATATTTCTGGGGAAAGTGGATTTTTGAGCTAGGGAGGAAAGGACAGAGCATGCTGGAAAGAAAAGAGAATCTGCGTGGGAAATGGCATGTCCGAATGGTGTATGAAGTTACTCGCCTAGCTGGGTGGCATGTAACAAAATTAATTAACTTGAAGACAATTGTGGACTGCGGGGCCTTCTCTATGCAACAGACGATCCTGGGAAGACTTGATGACTCTTCATAAATAACATCTGGGTAGGAAACTCTTCAGAGATCATTATCCCCACCTTTAACAAATCCACATCATGTACCCACTGTGAATATGGAAAATGGCTGTTTCTTTAGGATAACTAAAGGCGCTTCTGGGTTCACCTAGGAATTTAAATGCTCTTTCACATGAAGTTTCTTTTGTTCTAAGAGTTCATGAAAACAGTGCTGCTCCTTGCTGTACCTTGCACCTTTGGGATTAACTCCAACCTAGAATACAATGGGTGAATGGACCCATGGTACTCATTTGAATGGTACAGTCCTCGGTAACCGTGACTATGAATACTTTGTCTACCCTTCATAATAAAATCTACAGATAAGACCATTAAAATCCCACTCCGTGGATAGGAGTTATCCATTTACTTCTAGAAAATGTGAAACTAGTCTCATTTCTTTTGCATTCTGTACACGGGTACGATATTCAAAAGAAGAGAATGGGGCAGTCATAGTAAGAATGTAATGGAGAAAATCAGGGGTGCCTGGGTGGCTCAGTCAGTTAAGCGGCTGGCTTCAGCTCAGTTTGTGATCTTGCAGCTCATGGGTTTGAGTCCTGTGTCAGGCTCTGTGCTGAGAGCTTTGAGCCCGGAGCCTGCTTCAGATTCTGTGTCTACTTCTCTCTGCCCCTCCCCCTCCTCATGCTCTGTCTTTACCTCAAAAATAAATTAAAAAAAAAAAAGAATGTAATGGAGAAGATCAAATCCAATGCCTGGTGGCTCGTACAGATACCAGAACTCCTTGCCGGCTCTCGTTCTGTAGCCTCATCTCTTTATTAAATATTTTTTAAAATGTTTATTTATTTTTGAGAGAGAGAAAATCAGAGCACGAGCAGGGGAGGGGCAGACACAGAATCCAAAGCAGGTTCCAGGCTCTGAGCTGTTGACACAAAGCCCAATGCAGGGCTCGAACCCACGAACTGTGAGATCATGCCCTGAGCTGAGGTGGGACGCTCAACCAACCGAGCCACACAGGCACCCCTTTAGCCTTATATTTTTAAAGGAAAGGAACCAGGGGTGCCTAGGTGACTCAATCGGTTAAGCATCCAACTTGGGCTCAGGTCATGATTTCAAGGTTCATGAGTTCGAGCCCCACATCGGGCTCTGTGCTGACAGCTCAGAGCCTGGGGCCTGCTTCGGATTCTGTGTCTCCCTCTCTCTCTCTGCCCCTCCTTTAGAAAATAAACAAACATTAAAAAGAGAAAGGAACCAGATCTAAGCTCCCTTCAGAAATCTCCTAATCATTTTTCTACTTCAGATAAATTAATATTAGCCGAGATACTTTAGTGCGGTGCCTGAAAAGGCTAATTTCAATTTAACCATTATCAAAGTTAAAACCAAGTTTTAAGACTTTTTGTTTTTTGGTCATTTATCTTTTCTCTCTTGCTACCTCCCAGGGAGAAGGAAGCACTTTCAGGTCAGTACAGGAAGATTATTTCGTTGTTCTTCCTGATTGTGAAGTTTATAAATATGCTTACGTTAGTAAAGAATATATTATACTGTACTTGATACTGATCAAGTACTGTGTCAAATCTTGGTTTAGAGGTGAAAAAATTGGAGCAGGCCCAGAGAAAAATAATGACCATAATTAAGGGTTTGGAAAATGAGACTGAGGACAAAACCCATAAAGTTTAGGAAATCTGAAGGCTCTTGGATGCCTTCTTTATTTTCTAATTTTTTTTCAGCTTTGGGGAAGCTCAAATATATCAGAAAATGTTTATCATCAATCAAAGGGTTATCAAAATTTAAGAGTGTATACAGGTCCACAGGGATTTTTAAACCCTGTTCAAAATAATGGAAGGACTGTCTATAGAGATCCTCTCAAACAAGGATAAGTCACTCCCCACTTCTTTTCCAGAATTCATTCAGCAAACACTTGTTGAATACCTGCTGTATGTGACAGGCAATGTTCTAGGCATGGACAGAAATCTCTGTTCTCTCCGAACTGACATTCCAGTGTGGGAAGAGAGACAATGAACAATAACAACACATCAAACATGATAAACAGGTAAATTACAGAGTATTTCAGAAGGTGATACAGAAATAGAGCGGGCTAAGGGGGCCAGAAATGGGAGATTGCAAATTTAAAGGGGGTGGCCAGGATCGGGATCTTCCAGCACACGACAGTTAGCAAAATGTCCTGTCAGGACAGGGTGACAGGGCTGAGGGCATTTACCTTGTGATATGCAGCTTACGACGCTGTGCCAATCAGTCAGGGGGCACTGGAGGAGCTGAGAATGAATTCCGTTTCGGCCACACTAAGTTTGAAGTGCCGCAGGATAGAAATAAGTGATTAGCAGGTCTGGAACCAAGGAGAGACATGTGAGATCGAGCAGTCGCTTCGGAATCCTTGTGGCTGAAGCGGTGGGTATGACTAGGTGAGCTTGCCAAAGGAGAGCAGAGTGGAAAGAATTCAAGGGAAGAACCTCACTATTGAATGTCTACATTTTAGGGGATAGACGCAAAGACAAATCAAGACAGGAGAGTACACTTTTTTTTTTCTTTCTGATCAGAGATAGAGAAAATGGGCCGGCTTCTTTCATGCACTTTCATTTCAACCTAATGTAAACTGGCTCCCTCCAGGACAAAATTCCCCCACAGCACCACACCCCCTGGGGTGTGAATCTTTCTTCGAGACCTTCTGACGGCAAGAAGAAGGGAACTAACTTTTAGGGAGCATCCCACGCACGCCATGCCACGTGTTTGGGGCTCCAAATCCCGGGTTTTTCACCTCTCCAGCCCACCCGCCGCTTCGCTTTTTGCCTGCTTCAGCGGTGTCGGCTCCCAGAGGGCTGAAGCACTCACTATACCGGCCGTCAGAGAACAAACGAGACTTCCGGAGCGACAAGCAAAGCAAACAAACAACCCCCCCCTGCCAGGAGTAGAGACCTGGGGCCGCCAGGAACCTCCCCCTCCAGTCCTTTCATCGCTCCGCCCCTCAAGCCCCACCCGGGCCTCTCCGCAGGCCCCGCCCCTTGATCCGCGGCTCACGCTCATTTGCTGGCGCCCTTCCGTGCCGCTTCACCATTGATCTGCTTTCGCCTCTTTCTGCAAGCTCTCAGCTCGGCGCTGCCCCTCGCGGAGAGGCCACGCAGCGCAGGCTCGGCTCGTGGTCACTCGCGGACCTTATTCCGTGTCGCTTTCCCCTTCTTCCCGGCATTCCTGCTTCCGCTTTCTCACGGCTCTTTGGTTTTTCCACCTCTGAGGCATTTCGCGCTCAGGGGTTTGGTGACGTCATCTGTCTGCGCTGCGCGGACACCCGCCCGTGGAAGAAGGAACAGCTCCGCCGCCCTTCGCCTCTTTTGTCGGGCTGCCGCTCCTCCGGAATCATGGCGCCGTCACTATGGAAGGGGCTGGTGGGCGTCGGCCTCTTTGCCCTAGCCCACGCGGCTTTTTCTGCCGCTCAGCGTAAGTGCCGGGGGGGGGGGGGGCACCGCGGCCGCTCCTGTGCGGGACTCCGGGGGCGGCGTGTGGGCGCACCCTGAGGGAGTGTCGGACCGAGTTTCCCAAGAATGGTCATTTGAGCCCTTAGAGTTGGGGGTGACTCCGAGAAGCGGCGCAGGGTTTTCCTGGTGGAAGGCTCGGAGTCTTTGAGTTGGAGGAGACGGGCACCTGAAATTGCAGCACGGATGGAAGGGGAAGGGGGTTCCTGGGAGAGGGCACCGAACTGGCTGCTGGGTGGGCAAAGGGGGAGTCTCTCGGGCTGCAAGGTGGCCAGAGAGGGAGTTGGCCCGGGAATCCGGGACAAGGGATGTCAGATCCAGCGTGGGGCTGAGCAGACTGTCAGATTGAGGACCTCTGGTGCCCATGGTCCCATGACAACTAGGTGGACAACATCTTGGGCACTCCTGGGCCGTCCAGGCAGACACTGAGAAGTTAAATGACCGTTTGCTTGTGGGGGCACTGTGTTACAGGAGAGAAGCACTGGACTGGGAGTCTGGAGGGCTGGTTCTGAAAAACTTGCTTCACCGCTAAATCCGTATGACCTTGGGCGAGTCATATCCCTTTTGTGAGCCCACATTGAGGTGGATTTTAATTCTTGCCTTTCCTGTGTCACAGATTGATTGGGAAATTTAAAAGGAAAAACGTAAAAGTGCTTTAACATACAAATACAGTTGTATCCTCGAGAAGAAACGTGGAAGTCAACCAGAGGAGGTAGTGCAGTCTTTAGACAGCTGATCCGGTTTGAGGTCTTCCTTCTTTCCTAGACCAGGGGTCAGCAAACTCTGGCATGTGTGCCGAATGCAGCCTCTCTCCTGTTTTTGTAGTGAGCTACGCATGTTTTCACATTTTTTTAATTTGTTGGGGAAAAAAGCAGAAGAATATTATTTTCTGATCCATGACAGTTATATAAAATCTAAGTTTCAGTCTCCATCAATGAAGTTTTACTGGCAGACAGCCACACCCATTCATTTAGGTGTTGTCTGACTGCTTTCTAAGTGGGGAGTTGAGATATTGACACAGAGACAGTATGGCCGGCAAAGCCTAAAATATTTATTATCTGACTCTTCACAGGAAAAGGTTGCTAACCTCTGCCCAAGCGTATAGAGCCCACATGGGCAGCCCATTTTATTCATTGCTGTGATCTGTCCGCCCAGCACAATCCTCCCCACAGTAGGTACTCAGTAAATTTGTTGAATGAAGGAAGTGAATTTAAAGTTAAACTTTATTCATTTGCTAGATTACTTTCCATCTTCAGGAGTAAAGTAGAAAATGAAGTGTGAATTCCTTCAAAGCTTTAATTTTTTTTTCCAAGATAAAATCTTTTGTTCTGTTCATTATATAGAATTAAAATGACCCAGTTATTTTAACTGCTTTTTACATACATGTATTATGACATTTGTCTGACAGAAAGTCAGCTTTATTTTTTACATGCATTTTTATTTTGAAATTTTAGATTTACAGAAAAGTTGCAAAGACAGTACAGTTACTGTATACCCCTCACCCAGTTTCCCGCATTGGTAACATCTTATATTACCATGGTATATTGTCACAACTGAGAAACCGACATTGGTATGTTACTATTAAGTAAAGTCTAGCTTCTATTTGGATTTTACAAGTTTTTCCCATAAGGTCTTCTATTCCAGGGATCAATCCAGGGTATCTCATTATGTGACAGTTTCTCCAAAGCTCCAATCTTTAATGATAAAAATAATAACAGCTAACATTTATTGAGTGCTTACCATGTGCCAGGTGCCGAACTAAGCACTTTATGGGTCTTATATAATTCAGTCCTACCAAAAGCCCTGTGAGGTAGCTGTTGTTATTACCGCGTTTGAAAGATGAAGAAGTTGAGACTCCCATAGCTAGGAAACGTGCACAAACTGACAGGGATGATAAATGGTGGGGTCAGGATTCAGAGACAAGCAGTTTGGCTCTCGAGTCTATGTGCTGCACTGCTGTATGAAACTCAGTTTCATGGAGTTGGTTGAAATTGCCCTGTGCTTGGGTGCTAGAGGTACAGTGATGCCCTGAGGAAGTTCAAAGTCAAGTGGCGAAACAAATAGATCAATAAATAATCACAATAAAATAATATAGATGTTATGCCAAAAAGTATGTAAGGATGCTTGGAGATGGGCCGGGGGTGGGAGGTGGGGGGAAAGAAGGTTAAGGAAAGTATCTCAGAGCCTTGCTGCCCAAGTGTGTTTAACAGCCCAGCCTCAAGGGAATCACCTGGGAGCTTGCTAGAAATGCAGAAACTCAGGCCCTGCCCCAGAGTTTATTGATTCCTAATTTGCATTATAGTAAGATCCTCAGATGATTTGTCTGCACAGTCCTTTGAGAAGCACTACCTACGACCATAGAGGAGATTAGGGTACTGTTGAGTACTGTGTCGTTATGTACAGTTGGCTTCAGCTGTGGAAGTTTAACAGTACTAGAGCAAGGAGATCACTGAAGTAAGTCCAACTTCTTCGTTTTATAGATGAGGAAATGCCTAGTTAAAGGTAGTGTTAGAGTCAGATTAGGCTTCATGCGAAGGAGAAAGCTGGCTGGGAATTGAACAGACAGTAGGAAGCTAGCCAAACCTATTTTTGGTATTGGTTTGATGTTTCTTTTACACCGGTCCTCATATTAAACCCATCAGATAAAACTTGAGAAATGTCTCTAAACCCACTCTTTTAAGAGTCACTACATGTTCCCTCATAGCAATTTGGATCTTTCAGTCCACAGCGCATTATTAAATACGGCTTGTGCAAGGTTTTTCTAGAGTTAGGAACTTGTGTTTCTGGTGAGATGAGAATGCCTTGTGGCATTTGACACTGCAGTGGGGCCTCTTTATAATGCTTATGTTGCAAAAAGACTAATATTTACCTTTGAAGCTAATTGTCCTGTCAGACTGTAGCAGCGGATAGCATACTATTGTTCTGTGGCATGCCTGTCTTTGCTGTAATGAGCTTTGTTATGGCAGAATGGCTATCATGTATCTTACTTAATCTTCACATTAACCCCCATTTTACTGTTGCAGAAACTTGGGCAGTTGAAAAATAGATACTGTATTTCTTGGACTTTCAGACACTTTCCCCTCCTAGTCCTATATTTTAATGCTCTGAATTTGAGATACATGTTACAACTCATGGTGATGGATGACTTATGGTTGAATGAGATAAACTCGATGACAGTAAGGTGAGGAGCTGGTTTTATGATCCAGGCTTATCAGCTTCCAAATCCTGATCCTTTTCTTTCATACCTTGCTGCTTCCTGAGGCTAAGGCAGCAGCAGAATTATAATTTAATCAGAGAGGCAGAAATTGACATCCTGGAATTTGAACTGTTCCGCCACCACTCCAACATATTCTGTCAGGAGAAAAACATATCCACACCAGTATTACTTTGTCCATACTATGTGATGGTGGTGCTACTTCAGAGTTGAGATTTTCTATAGGCTTGTTCGTTTTTAAATAATTGTGATTTCTTTGACCAGTTAGTGAAAGAAACAGTTTCAGAGGATTCTAGTTTTCCTATAATATTGAAAGAAAAAAATATGTTTAGTTATTTCTTCCTTGTTCTTGCTCACCTTTCACTCTTACCGTGTTTTATAAGGTGACAAAGCAGGTCGTGATGAAAATAAAATAGTTCAAGATCAAGCTGACTGCCTTAGAAGATAGAGATTTTTGAGGAATCCGGGATTAGCATTGCTTTATGTAGCATATAAGTCAGCCGATTCTTTGGTGTATTGATTTGCTTGCATTTTAGGAAAGAAAAATGGGCTACAATTTCCTTAATGGTATGCTTCTGGTTTATAGATCGTTCTTATATGCGATTAACAGAAAAGGAAGATGAATCACTGCCAATAGATGTAAGTTGGTCATTTATATTCTGTTAAAATATATTTTAAAAATTAGCCACATAGCTTATAATATTTTTTTACTGGTTTTTGTTCTCAAAGTTTTCCAGACATGAAATAACATCTGTTCTCTACTCTTTGCCACTAATTGTAAAACCCAAAGATTTGGAAACAAACGATTTCTGCGTTTGGTTTCTAGAACTGTAGTTTAAATAGTCATACTAGCAGTTTCTCTGTTCATAGTCTGAGATGGACTTAAAAAGTTGATCATTTGACTTCATTTTTTAGCAAAGTTCCTTTTTATGTGAAGTTTAAGAACAAGAAAAAGTAACAGAACATTGTTTAGGGGCATATACGTAGGTGGTAAAAGTAACGAAAAACACATGTGTTGTTTTTTTTTTTTAAGCTACAATGATACATGAGTTTCACTAACCGTTTTTATCTTTAAAGGATTGTAAATGACACAGTAGTAACTTCATTGTAACAGAGTAAGGCAGTAAGTGTAAAAAGTAAGAAAGACAAGTGACTCCACTGCTCAGCAATTCTGCTTCTACTCCCAACAGTTTGGAGTATGTCAGTGGTTCAGCCCTCTTCCTGTGCACAAACAGTATTATCTTTATTTACATATGATAAGTTTTACCTAATCAAAACAGTTTTTCTTTTAAAAAGTTATTATCTACGTGTATATATGTATAGTTTTATAATTAGCTTTTTATTACTTAACAGTTTATTGTGACATAATTTCATAACTCATTGATTTACTACATTCTTGTTAATGGTGCCTATGATTGGTATAACATGTGACGTTAGTTTAGAAAATTAAGAGTAATAGCTTGTGGCTAATTTTGACCTGACTTGTCCATAATGAAAGTTATGATAGACAAGACTGTTAACCCACTCTCCTATCACCTTTGCTTTGTGGTGGATTACCCCCCCCCACCGCACACAGACACACGCCACACACATATTCATTTCTACCTTGCTGCTGTTTACAAATTGGGAAATTTGAAAAATACAGAAAAATCACAATCAAGAAAATCAAATGTGCCTGTAATCTCATGTTGGCGAAATCAAACATTCCAAGTTTCTGCTTGCACAACCACTTTGGAAAACATTTTGGTATTACCTAATAAAGTTGAACGTGTGCATACTCTTCCCCAGTGATTCTATTCCCATGTACCAGGAGACATACACCAAAATCCATATTGACATTATAAAAGTAACACACAGGAAACAGCCCCCATAGCTGTCAGCAGTGGAATGAATAAATTGTGGTATATTCATATAATGAAATATAAAACACGAGAATGAATGGACTACAAGGATATACTACAACAGGGGTGAATCTCACAAGAAAGTCCAAAAATGGGGAAAAAGTAAGCAATATACATTTTAGAGGTACAGACAAAGCTGATGAAATTATAAAGAAAAGCTTCAAAGAACTGATTAATCTACAGTTCAGTACAATAGTTAACTTTGAGGGGAGGGTGAAGGATATAATTGGAGAGGGACATGTGGGACTTGAAAGAGAGTGGTAGTTTTATTTCTTGAGCCGGGTGGTGGATCAGGGGTGTTCTTTTTTTACTCAAAGATATTTAACAATAATACATTTAAAAATTCTTAGTAGCACTTGGAAGCAGGTAGTTGTTGATAATCGAGTTCTGAATGGCTCAGTACCTTTTTGCTATTTGAGAAGACCCAGAAGTATCCTTGCAGCCGATCCACAGAATTTATAGAAGATTTTGGTATGTCTGAGTTCAAATTATTTAAAGGGAGAATTGACCTGGGAGAAATACTTGTCAGAGTCTAAAAAGAGATGGAGAGAAAATTGCAAATTTTTATGATACTATTTGTATGTTGTTTGATAATCTCAATCTTTATACTCACAGATAGTTCTTCAGACACTTCTGGCCTTTGCAGTTACCTGTTATGGTATAGTTCATATTGCAGGGGAGTTTAAAGACATGGATGCCACTTCAGAACTAAAAAATAAGTAAGTCTTTCCCTTTTTATAGGCATTTAGTTTCGCAGGGGTTTTGCTTTATTTACATAATTTAAAATGTATGTTTTCTGGTACCTAAAAGTTGGGTTTGTTTTTACATTTTGATTACGCAGCTTGTTTGAGTAGTGAGATAAAAATACCAAGGCAGTGTTTGATAAGATAGAAAAATGGAAGTTGAATGACAGATTATTGACATTAGACTAAGATGTCATATTATATTTGCTTCAAATTATTCATCGGTTTGATGGATGGAAGGAAATAGACATATAGGAACATATTCCCTCAGAAATTTTTTCCTTCCCTCCTTTCTTTTTTCCTTCCCTTTCCTTCCTTCCTTCCTTCCTTCCTTTCTTTTTCCCTGCTTTTTTATCCACTTGTCTCAGCTTAGTCTTTGGAAGAATAGGGGTTTTCTGTTCCCTCTATCACTTGAACCTAGTCTGTGACATAAACTCTGCTCTCTGGCCCTTTCCCATTCCTGGACTATAGTATATTCGTTATTTTGCTTTCTTTTTTTCTCCTGTACTACTTCTAAGCTATTTTCTTGAGCTTTGCTTGCTTTTTCTTTTCCATATTTCTTACTTTCATGAAATTATCCTTTTACCTTTGTTCAAATCCATCTCTGGACTTCACCCACCTTCTTGAGCCTGGAAATTTTAACCCTTTACAATGAATCTTTAGAAGGATTCACAATGAGCATTTATTTGTTAGAGGAAACCCACCCCCTTGTTACTTTTACTTTTCAATTTACATTTTAAATAGTCACATCTCAGGCTTCCTGTTTTACGTGGGAGCATGCTTGGAGTTTTAGGTGGGCTGACTTTGAGATTTGAGTTTTTATCAAGGCAGAGTCCTTCTCCTTTTTCCACGAAAATAATGTCTAAACAAACCAACACTAAAAGCCATACAACTTAGGTGTTTGTGAACTTTTTTAGACTATATATATCTCACTGGGAAAGAAGAACGGATACTCTACTATCACCACCCACTGTAGTTCTTACAAAGAGTCTACCAAGAATCGCAGGCAATGGGCCAGGAAAGAAGTAAAACAGAATGGCATTAAGTAGGTGGTAGCAAAATATATAAATTTAGTAGGTGGTAGCAAAATGTAAGAGTTTGGACAACAGAAGGTACAGAAGGGCCAAAAGGAGCTTTTTGTTGTACTTGAAAGATTCTTGGAAACAGATCTGTGAAATGATCGTATTGCTTGAGTAGTGAGGGCCAAATGAGAATAATCAAAGGTACAATCTGTGTACTGGTTTTTTAAAAGACTACTTGGCATGGCTAGCTAGCGTAAGATTTATAGATGTGATTAAAGTTGAGCGATGATTCGTGCTATTATTCATAGGAAGGAATGGCTGAAAAAAAATTTTGAAGGCTTTATGTTGCTTTTCCAGGCTTCCTCTTTTCCTTGTGCAGGAAAAAAAAAATGGGACACAGTATGATTATCGTGTTTAGCCTGATTTCATGGATTTAAACTTAGTGAAGACTATAACCCATAGCAAATTCATAATTCATTGGAGGCCTGGTTGTTTTCAAATAGGCTTTTTTACAGGTTTATCTAAAGTGGATGCTCTTTGTTTTTTCTTTTAAGGACATTTGACACATTAAGGAATCACCCATCATTTTACGTATTTAATCATCGTGGTCGAGTGCTGTTCCGGCCTTCGGATACAACAAACTCTTCAAATCAAGATGCATTGTCCTCTAATACATCATTGAAGTTACGAAAACTTGAATCACTGCGTCGTTAAAATTTTTACAAATTATAATAACAGGACAGGACACAGAGCTGGAATATTGGAGTTTGGGGTATAAAACACTCCCCCCCCCCATCATCAGTATTTATATTGATTTTTCAGTCATAATTAAAAAGAGTCTATGGCCCTTGTTTGTACACTGTTAATCAAATCATTAATGGAGTGTAAGTTATCTATGAAATGAGTCTTTGATCTTTCAGAGAGAGAATTCTTTTTTCCATTTAAAAGAAATTCATGTCTTTTGTAAAAGTCACTGTTTTGAACACATTTCTTTGAAAAATGTTGATGATTTTGTAACTATTTATTTTCTTAGATTTCTTTTCTTTTGCACTTGAGTTTTTGGAATCCTTTTGGCGATAATGTGACTACTGCATTTTGCAGCATGAGTGATAGTAAAAACGTCTTCGGTTCTTAACAACAAATGGACTTCTCTCAAGAGACCAAAATGGTGACCTATCAGTTTTTCTTATGCCCCCTAAACAGTGGCTCTGCCTCAGCAGATACATGCCAGTTTTTAATTTCTCACAACTTCTCACCCGGCCCCCCACTCCCGTATACCTTCCCGCGTCAGCTGTCTTGTGCCATCACTTCTCTGGGGTTCTGTGTGCAGTGAGCGATTCTTGTGTCCGAAATTCTTTGTCATAAATAGGCTTAACAAATTCAACTTGCCGTAAAGCTACTTGTGTTCTCTTCATTTATCTGTCAGAAGTTTCCCTAGCCGATTATGTAGTTTAAGGATAGTTGCAGATAGACCAAAAAGACCATTCATGATTTCATTAATTATTCTGCCTGCGTAGAAGAATAGCAATCACGAAAGAAAACCAATGACTTGTCATTAGCCAGTTTAACTTATTCAAAGACTCTGTTATTTTATTGCATACTAAACTAGTGAATTAGTAAAACTAAAGGAAAGTTCTCATCTGAGGTCGAGTTCAAAGGCCTTGGGACAAATACAATTTAAATATTTGGAACTAATATGTTAAGTTAAAAACTAAGGTAATTTAAGAAATTGTTTTATAGCTTCGGATTTGTAGCAGGCTTAGAGTTTTCCATCTTCATTGTATGCTGCTGAAGGTGAGGCTAAGGGTGCAGAGCAGACTTTTTTTTTTCTAGAAACAGTACTTTTAGGTCTAGGGAAATTTGGCTAGCTCTTTGATCTGCAGGGAGCATAACATTTTTTTTGTGGAGAAGTTGCTTTTGTTGAACTGTACAGGTATGAAAACATTGCTTTTGTTGAATTGTATAGGTGCAAAGGGAATAACTGTGCAGATTTGAAAAGGAAATATGCTTTAGGCAAGAGTCATAAGGTGCCCTTATGCCTGATGGCATTTTTCCACTAGAAATGAACCTCAGCTCTTCTATTCTGCCTGGTAACACACAGCCCCAAAGCACGAGATTGTTTTGTCACTGAGTTTTTATTGTTGTTTAGTTTTGTTATGCCAAGCCAATCTGTCTGTGGAACACTGACTCTGCTCTCTAAGGAGAACAAAGTTAGAAATCTGCTGATAGCCTAGAATAATTTAGAAGTGAATTAACAGTGGAATTCAGGGGTTAATGTGGTGATAATTAAATCAAAATAGCGTATGAGAAGCCAGCTCCTTATATCAGGCTTGTCTGCCATTTCCTCAGGTATGACTTGATTTGCAAGAGCCTCTTTTCTTCTCTTTGGGGGCTGTCTTCCTTCCTTTTTAAATATTCGCATACCTTCAGTTCTGCCATTGAAAGGGTACAGCTCAGTGGTTTTGTAATATATTCACAAAGTTGTACGACCACTACCACAGTGAGGTTTAGAACATTTCTGTCGCCCCCAGAAGAGACCCTATACGCTTTGGCAGGCACCTCTCATACCCCACCCCACCTCCCAGTGCCTCCCAGCCCTGGGCAACCACTAGTCTGCTTTCTGCCACTATAGTTTGCCTACTGTGGTCATTTAACATGAGTGGATTCGTATAATGTCTGGTCTTTAGTGACCGGCTTCCTGAGTATAGTTCTGTTGTACATGGAGTGAGAGCTTCTCCTGAGAACTGTGGTTTCTGTGGAAGGAATCGGTTTGTAAAATAGTGGATGTGACTAGGGAGGGCCAGACACTTACCATAGTTTTTTAGTCAGTTTTAGGCTAAATAGTTTTTCCTCATAATCACTCACGATATACTACTATTTACAAGATTTTGGCTAGTGTCTAGAATGGATATTGAAATCTTTGCCCAGTCAGGAAAGTCCTGGCAAAAACCATGCCAAATAATTTGGCAGATAATTGGCATAGTTTTCAGGGGCGTCTAAGTTTGTTAGCAGATGTGTATACCTCAAGCCAGATGAGCTTCCCAAATTTCTTCTTTACTTTCCTCCGATGAATTTGTTTTCTTTTTCAAGTATGTACCATAGGACTAAAGATGATTTGGATGCATCGTAACAGTGCTAAATGTTTTACATTCAGAATTTTATTTATAATACTTTGAGACCGTCCAGAACTACCTAGGGTAGTCCAAAAATGAAGTGATGTGAGCTAGTTAAGCCTGCAGGTGACTGCCATTATAGGGACATTCAGAAGCGTGTACTCAATATTGAAGGCTCTCTAGAATATAGCAAGGCACTTCTTAATAACCAGGGAACCAGCCAAATGCTATGGCCCATGTCCCAGCCACAAAAAATGCAGATCGGCGGGTCGGAGACCATGATGCTCTGTAATTCCCTAATGATTGTTTCCTCAGCCCCGTGGCTTATTTTTGAGTGGCATGACAGCATCTTCCTGGTTGTATGTGGCCTGTTTCCATGATGTATTGAGTAGTGTTGTTTGTTGTGAACATCAATGCCTGTAACACCAAGCTAGACACCTTCTTTTGGATATGTTTCCTCTCTTTAAATGACCTTGCCCTGTCCAATAAATAAATGATTGTCTCACCTGTTTTTGGTAGTGGTTTTTGTTTTCGTTTTGTTTTTTAAATCTCATTCTCTTCTGCTTCTCTGTCTCTAGAAAAATGTAAGAGCTAATTTTATGACTGTATTTTTTTTTTCCAGTGTGATGCTGTTTTACTAAATTCAATGGATACTTTGCTTTTTCTTGTACATGTAAAGTCTAATGGCAATTTTATGTTTTTTTCTTTTTAGAGTCGAAACAGAATGTGTCATCTCATTTATATTTATAAATTATCAAATGCCCTCTAAGAATTTCAGTCCCTGAGTAGCAGTGTCCAATCATTCCATCACAAATTTGTTATAAGTTTATACTTAACAGGAAATCATTACGATTAAAGCATCAGGGGGCAAATCTGGAGTCTGATGAAAATCCAGGGGGAAGTTCTGGTTTGTACAACTTGGCACTTATCTGGAGTATTTTGAAAAATACCGGTACTCAGTTCTACCTAGGAATATGTCAAAATATCCTATAAATCAAGTATAAGGATGATATATGCACATGGCAAAAACAAAAAACCAGATAGATGATCCAGAAAGGCGTGACATTAAAACTCGCCCCCTTCCCTCACGTGCCTAATGCCTCTCTCTAAAAGCAACCAGCTTAAAGTGTCATGTGTATTTGTTCGGGGAGAACGTTATTTGCCAGCAAATATATATTAAAAAAATTTTACATTAATGAAATCAGATTGTATATACTCTTCTGTATCTTGCTATTTTTGCTACCTGCGTCTTACGAGATCTTTTCTGTATCGGGCTATACAGAAATACCTCATTCTTTTTAATGACTGTGTGGCATTCCAATGTATGTGTTATAAATGTTGAAACACTGATGGGATCTCAGGTTTTCAGTATTTTACTATGGTTAAACCATACTCCAGTGAACATACTTGTACATATAATGAGATTATACCCACAGGGTTAATTCCTAGCAATAGGATTGCAGGGTCAAAGGCTATTTTTCATTTTCAGTTCGATAGTTATTGCCAAATTGTTCTCCAGAAGTCTTTGCCTAGTTATTCTCCCACATACAATGTATAAGAAGAATTATTTCCAAGGCCTGCGCCGTTGCTGGGTAGTAAACTTTTAATCATCTGATCATCTGAAACTGAATAAGTGATACCTTGCACCTTCAGCTATACTGCATTTTAATGAAGGATATGGAACACATGTTCATGTCTTTTGGTTATTTATATTTCATTTTCTGTGAACTGTGTCGTCATGTTCTGTTTCCTACTAGATGCTTTGTTTTTTATTGATTTGTATGAGCTCTTTGTAAGCTAAGAAAATTGGTCCGTTGTCATCATATGTTTAACAATATTTTCCTGAGATTTATTTATTTACTTATTTATGTAGTTAAACTTCTCAGTCTTTATGGCTTTTGGGATTCATGCCTTGCTTAGAAAGGTCTTCTTTACATTTAAGAATAAATTTAATGTATTTTTCCAGTACTTTTAAGTTTTTTTTTTAATCTTTAAATCTTTGATTCATTTGGACTGTGTTTAGGTAGAAGGAATGAGGTAAAGATTGAACATTTTTCTCCCCAAATAGCTATGTGGTTATCCCAACTCCATTTTTTGACTTTTTTCCCCCACGCTGATTTGAAAGGCATCTTTATTCATACATCGAATTTCTGTAAATACTTGGATCTGTTTCCAAGCTCTTGAAGTCTGTTGCAAAGATGACCAGTCTTTTAATTATTTTAAGTTGCTATACGCTTTCACACTTGGCATTGCTAGTCCACACTGCATTATTATTATTTTCAGGATTTTTCCATTCATGCATGTTTATATTTCCAGAAGGACATTAGTATCATTTGGTCCATTTCTAGAATCCTATTGATGTTTTTCTAAAATTTTATTTTGAAAAATTTCAAACTTATGGGAGACGTGCAAGAATAATAGGAATGCCAATATACGTTTCATTTGGAGTCACCATTCCTAATATTTTGCCATTTTTGCTTTTGTTCTCTCCCGAATAGTTGATAGTAAATTGTGGATTTCATAATCACACTTCATGACATCATGACATCCCTCAATATGTCAGTGTGCCATTTCTATAAGAATGAGGACATTTCCCATTTAACCACAATACAACTCTCACACTGAAGAAAATGGTGAACCATCCAGTATATTCCAATTTCCCCATGTGTCCCCAGAGTGACTTCCATAGCTGTGCCCACCAAGGTTCACAAATTACATTGGTTAGTGTGTCTCTCTAGTCTCTTACTTTTTTATTTTTATTTTTTAACATTTATTTATTTTGAGAGTGAGCAAGCGAGCATGAGTGGGGGAGAGGCAGAGAGAGAGGGAGAGAGAGCAAATCCCAAGCAGGTTCCACACTGCCAGTGCAGAGCCCGATACAGGGCTTGAACTCACAAACTGTGAGATCATGACCTGAGTCAAAATCAAGAGTCGGACGCTTAACCGACTGAGCCACCCAGGTGCCCCTCTAGTCTCTTTTAAACAGTTCCTCTACCTCTTTTTAAAACCGATATTTTCTACATAAACTTTATTTCTCAGAACTGTTTTAAATGGCTACAGAAATTGGGAAGATAGTGCAGAGTTCCCACATACCATGTGCTCAGTTTCCCCTGCCGCTAACATCTTACGTTACCCTGAGACTTTTGATACAATCGAGAAACCAATATTGATACATTATCATAAACTACAGTTAATATTCAAGTTTCCTCAGATTTTACTTAACGTCCTTTATGTGTTCCAGAATTCCGGCCAGGCTACTGCATTATATTTGACAGTGATGTCTTCTTAGGTTTTCCTTGGCTGTGGCAGTTTTTTATACTGTCCTGTTTCTGATGACCTCGACAGCTTTGAGGAATACTGGTCAGATATTTGGTAAAATATTCGTCTGTTGGTGCCGGAGTCTAGCTCCGGCATGTCCAGGGATTTCCGATGAATGAACAGTGCCGGCATGATGAATGACTCGAGAGAGCACCATGGCTTCTAGAGCCAGGCAGGCATCCCTGCTCTGCTGGTCTCAGTTTCTTTATGTAAAGGCAGTGAGTGACATTACATCCGTGACAAGGCATCATTTACAATTTTTCTTAGGTTGGCATATTTGTGAATCCCCCAGGCTTAGAAAGAGACAGTTTTATCTTAGATTAGGCAGTAACCGTTTTTATGACTTTGTTCCAAAATCACGCATTGTTTTTGAGGCAGAGCAGAGGAAATAACAAGATAAAGTTTTTAAGAAGAGAGCAGGGTTGCTGTCGTAGCCCTCAGTACACAGAGGGCACATACGTTGTTGCCTTAAGACCTATGTTAACCATCTATAGATACATTAGGAGTCATTCCATCCATAATCTTTAACCATAATGGAGGAGGTATAACTTACTCAGTAGAGACATAATCTCTAATGCTTGTCTAAGTTCTTTTCCTTAGTGAGTGAGCCTATACCATAAGGGCTCAGGTTTATCTGTTCTTTATGCAAATGGCAGTTTCTGTAAAAGTATTTTGTTATTGCCTTTTTATTATAAGGGAGCGTGGGGATGGGAATTGCAAAAGGATTCGTGAAATGTTAACCTCAGGGAGGTACTCAATATTTGTTGTTGATCAGTGAAGATATGTGTAGCTATTTTTGTTTGGCTTCTGTTTGTGCCTTATCTATAAACAGTGCTTTTAGCTTTTGGGCTAAGCTGACCTCCGGAGAAGGTCCTAAGTCTCTTTACAGTCTCTCCCATCAGTCTGTTGAGCAAATACTGAGAGAAGCTTTACAGCGATGTGCTTTGGGGTTTCATGGTGGGGCTGAGGGGATGTTTAACACAATGCAATACCTGCAGAGAAATGTAGTTTGGTTCAAGGAGTCTTGAGGCCTAACGTCTACTAATTTCTAGCCAACTCATAACTTCTATTCTGTATGATCAATTTGTGTAACCTATCCCCAAGAGGCAACTTTGAGGTTACTTCCGGCCAGGTTACTCTCATTCAGATGTTATCCATCAAGACATCACACTCCAGGTCCCCTTTTTCATATGCCATAAAACCAAAGAGCATTCTATCCCTTGAGGCCAACCAGAGCAGTTCAAGAAATCCAGGCCTGAAAGGTTATTAATAGGAGATAATATTGGGATGCCATTTTAGTCAGCAGGAGACTTTGCAACTTCCGCCTTATCCACACAGGGAGACGTCTCAACCTGTGAGCCCGAGATGGCTCCCCACATATTGGGATTTGTCTGATGTTTTTTTTTTTTTAATGTTTATTTATTTTTCAGAGACATAGAGGCACAGCATGAACAGGGGAAGGGCAGAGAGAGAGGGAGACACAGAATCGGAAGCAGGCTCCAGGCTCTGAGCTGTCAGCACAGAGCCCGACGCGGGGCTCGAACTCACAGACCGCGAGATCATGACCTGAGCTGAAGTCGGACGCTCAACCACCGTTGATGTTATTCTTAATCACCTAAGTTAGTGTTTGTCAGGTTTCTCCACTGTAAAGTTACTCTTTTTCCCCCATTTCCATACTGTCCTCTTGGGAAAGAAGGCTCTATGCATAGCCCACACTTAGAGAATGGGACTTCTGCTCTACCACCTTGAAGACAGAGTATCTACATAAATTATTTAGCATTCTTCTGCACGGGAGATATGTTTCTGCTTTCCCCCTTATTAATTTATTTGGTCATTTATAGGAGTTTTGACTCTTGGATATATTTTTTTATACTTTGGATTAACATGCAACACTATTTTGAGGTGGACATTGTCCCGGTGTTGGACATTGGTAGCTCTTTTATTGGGCTCCCGTGTCCCTTTGACATACTCCCATTGTTGTGGATTTTTTGTTTTATTTAAAGCATTTCCTTACTTTCTGGCACTGCAAGAAAGTCCCAGGCTCATCGTATATATTTCCTTCCCCAGTCCTAGAATCGGGCTTTTCTCCAGGGAACCTGGTTCCTTTTCTTGAAGAATGGTATTAGAAACCAGGATCTGGGCCCCAGTGCTGCTCGGGTTTTGTTGCTTCGAGGCCCTTTCAGTGGACAGAGCAAGGAAATATATGTGCATACACTAACCTGTGCATATACACACATACATAAATACATCCGTACGTAACCGCTGTATCTCTATTATGTGAAACACGAGTTCATTCCGACGTTCCATCCATCACCACATAAATCATTCTAACCACATCCCCTTGCTCGTCTGCAAACCGCTACTCCCATGCTAAGAAACCTGGCTCCCACCATCTCTACCTGTTTACTTGAATTGTTTAAACGCATTCTACACGGTTTCAGAATCGTTACCCTGTACCCCCATGGAAAACAACATTCCCAACTACAGCAGTGATTATGCATGTTTGCTTGCCATTAGTTTTACAGACCCCACTCATTTCCAAAGTTACTTAGGGCTGCACCACCCCCAACCCCCGTTTCAGAATGTTTGTTTCACAAATTTGTAACACAGATTGCTTCCCACATTCTGCATTCTATCTTGGGATTCCTCTGACCTAAATGATTTTTAAAAATTTGTATACATCAGGGTTCACTTTTTGTGCTCTAAAGTTTAATGGATTTCGATAAATCAATAATGTTACGTATCCACAATTTCTCCCTGTCTGTGGTTTGTCGGTTTTTTTTTTTTTTTTAATGTTTATTTAATTTTGAGAGAGAGAGAGCGCAAGTGGGGAAGGGGCAGAGAGTGAGGGAGACAGAGGATCCGAAGCAGGCTCTGCACTGAAAGCATCAAGCCTGAACCCAATGCGGGGCTCAAACTCACCAACTGTGAGGTCATGCCCTGAGTTGAAGTCGGAAGCTCAACTGACTGAGCCACCCAGGCGCCCCTGTGGTTTGTCTTTTCATTCTTGTAAAAGTGTCTATCACAGTGAAGTTTTTTAATGTTAGTAAAGTCCAACTTACTAGATTTCTTTTATGAATCTTCCTTTTGGTTTTGAATTTAAAATCTCATTTCCGAACCTAAGGTCATCTAGATTTTCTCTTTGTTTTCTTATAAATATGTTATTGTTTTTCATTTTATATTTAGGCCTATTATCCATTTTGAGTTAGTTTTTTTGGAAGATAGAAGATCTGTGTCTAGGCTCATTTTTTTCCCCACATGGACAGCTAATTGTTCTAACACCATTTGTCGGGAAAACTATGCTTTCTCCCTTGAATTGCCTTTGATCCTTTGTCAAAAATTAGTTAACTATATGTGCTGGTGTATATCTGGCTTGTCTGCTCTGTTCCATTCATCTACATGTCTACTCTTTTGTCAGTACCGTACTGTCTTCATGACTATAGCTTTATACTAAGTCTTGAAATTGAGTAGTGTGAGTCCTCCATATTTGTTCTTATTTTTCAGTATTGTGTTGGCTATTCAGGGTTTTTCGTCTTTCCCTATAATCTTTACAGCCAGTTTGTCAATAACTACAAAATAACTTGCTGAGATTTTGATTTGGGAATGCTTTGAATAGATCATGTTGGACAGAATTTTTATTTTAATAATATTGAATCTTCCAACTTGGGAACATGGAATATCTCTTTATTTATATAGATCTTGTGGTTTTCCACATAGAGATCCTATAGACATTTCATTTGATTTATATGTATTTCATTATTTTGGTGCTGTTGCAAATGGTATTGTTTTTTTTAATTTCATATTCCCATTTTAATCTTTGGTATTTAGGAAAGCAATTGACTTTTACATATTAATCTTATGTCTCACTCCTTGTTATCATTATTTTTAAAATTTGGGAATGGATCTTGAATTTTGTCATATGCATTTTTGTTATATATTGAGATAATCATAGTTTTTTCTTCGTTTATCTATTGAAGTGGTACATTATAAGAATAGAATTCTAAATGTTGACTCATCTTTGCATTCATGGGATGGAGCAAGTATCCATTAAAAATAACAGCCTGCTAGGATTTTTGTTTTTTACAATTTTCTTTAATGTTAACGCTGCTTTTATAATAATTTCTTCAAGCCACAGGTTCACTAGTAAGACTAAGATTCTACTAAAAGTTGGATTTATTTATTCCACGGTTATTAAGGGTACTGTCCTCCTTCTCTGCCTTAATTTATATGCCTTTCTTTTTCCAGGCAAACATTTTATAATGTAACTTCGTCCGTACAAAAATATATGGGACATTTATGTAAGATGAAACTTAGTAAAAAGGGATGTTTGTAAATTTATCATCAAACTTAAAAATGAGAGTATTACCAATACTATTGTATTCACCTTTTCTGTTATGTTTAGCAATTTTTTGGTCCCTCCTTAAGAAATCTCTTCCCACTTTGGAGCCGCCTGGGTGGCTCAGTTGGTTAGGTGGCCTGCCTCTTGATAGTGGCTCAGGTTGTGATCTCGCCGTCTTGAGATCAAGCCCCACGCCAGACTCCATGCTCAGCGTGGAGCCTGCTTGGGATTCTCTCTCTCCCTCCCCCTCTCCCTTCCCCCCCCTCCCTCTCTCTCTATCCCTTCTCCACTCATGCTTCCCCCTCTCTCTCTCTCTCTAAATAAATTTAAAAAATAAACCTTAAAAAAAAATATTTTCCTAATTCGAAGTCTTGTTTTCTTTTTTTATGGAAGTATAGTTGACGTCCTATTCTGAGGCCTTCCAAATATCTTCTACAGTCTTTTTTTTAAAATATATTTAACTACTTAATCATCTAAATTTTTTTTTGTATATGGTGTAAAGAAGAAACCCAATCGCATTGTTTTTCACACAGATTGCCAATTGTGCCAGTGCCATACTGCAAAAAGAAAAAAAGTCTGTTCTTACCCCAGTGATCTGAAATGACATCTCTGAAATGCATAAAATTTCCATCTATGCATGATGGGCTCTGCTTTGTTCGATGTATGTACCTCTGCATCTCCAACACATTATCTTTGTTACCAAAGGCTAGTAAGTCTCGAGATAGTATGTCAGATCCGCCTACTTTGTTCTTCTTTATGTTTGTCTTGGCTATTTTGGGACATCACTTTTCCATGTAAGTTTCAGAATCAGCTTGTCAAGTTTCATGAAAAACTCTATTGGGGCTTAGATTGTAATTGTGCTAGATTTATACACTGAATTGAGTGGTGAACGATGTGGGCACCAAGTCTTCCTGTTTGTGGTGTTTAAATATTCTCTTTAAATATTCTCTGATATCTTTCAATAAAATTTTATAATTATCTGCATACAGGTTTTACACACATTTGGTCATTTCATACTCTCTCTCTTCCTTCTCTCTCTCTCTCTCTTGCATACACACACACACTCATATACATATATATTCCATATATACTATGTACTTCTATCTTTATATATTTATCCCTTATGTAGTTTAGCTAACTTTAGCAATAGCTTAAAAACTTGCATTTCCCAAATTTCTTGTGGCTCTTATGTAGAAAAACAATTTTCATGTATTGATTTTACATCTAGCCTCATTGTTTAATTCTTAGTCTATAGACTACTTTGAATTTTCAGTTTAGCTAAATAACTTACTTATCTTTTATTATCTCGTGTTGCAAGCTAGGGAGTCTTGTAGTGCAGTGTTGAACAGATGTGGTGATAGTGGACATTCTTGTCCTTGCCAAGAGTACTTCTAATTTTCACCACAAGGAATAATGTGCATTGCAGATTTCTGGTAGATTCACTCCTCAACAAATGCTTTTGATTTTGTCCTCATGAATAGTTATTAGATCTTATCAATTGTGCTTTCTACATTGATTAGGATCATTGTATGACTTTGCTCCTTTGATAATACAGTGTACTGGTTGTGGATTTCTTGCCTCTCAGCTCCCAATTCACTCCTTTGGCCTAATCTGATTCCTTTGTTTTCTTGAGGCAGTGGTCACAGAAGTTTGTCTGTAGGGGACGCCAGAGACAGCAGGGGAGAAAGTTTTGCTTCCTGGTTGGGGGTGGGGGCGCTGGCACAGCAGGCTCCTGCTGGGCATTAGGCTTCTCCAGAACCAGGCTCTGCACACAGCTTCTCCTGACCCCAGCTGGTACAGGGCGGTGTAGCCGGCAACACTCCATGGCCGACAGCTTCCCTTTAAACCCACTCAAGCACTAATACATCAGAGTGCTTCTGGTGAGACATCTCTGTGTACAACATCCTCAGATACCCCTGAGGCAGATTTCAGGCAACTGTCAGAGGGCCGATTTCTAGAAAGTTCCAATGGTGTGACACCACAACTTGACTGCCATTGTCTGAGTTACTTCTAGTCTCCTTCAGTAAGGTAAGGACTTCAACTCTTGGGGTAGGAATACTTTTCCTTGGGTATTTTATCTCTGCCCTGGAACGGGACTCTTCCTTGGGTGTTCTCAGGCCAGGGCATGGTACTATACCTTGGTTGACCTATCTCAGTCCTGGGAGGCAGAACTCTTCCTTGGGTGCTATAGATCAACCATGGGGTGGGGAGACTATTTCATGGGTGTTCTGCCTTCGGCTTTATGGGGGACTTTTTCTTGGGTGACTATTTCAGCTCTGGGGGAGAGTTGATGAGGGGGCTTCTTTGGGTGTTCTATTTCAGCCTGGTGTGGAGGATCTCTTCTTTGGGTGATTAGCTCAGTACTGGGGGAATACTTTCCCATGGGTGCTCCTTATATCAGCTATGTTGGGGAAGTTTCTTTCTTGATTGCTTCACCTCAGCCCTGGGTTGGGGGCTGTCTCTTAGATTCCATATCTAAACCCTGTGAAGGGAAACTCCTCTATGAGTGTTTATACTGCCCTGGGTTGGGGGCTCTTCCTTGGATGCTCTGTCTTAGACATGGAGGGGGGAGCTTTTACTTAAGTGTCCTGTCTGAGTGGAGGCAGGGAGGAGATCTTCCTAAGGCCCTCCATCTCAGTCATGTTAAAGGAGGGCCTTTTCCTTTGAGTGTTTGCTCTCAGCCCTGGATAAAGGGATTCTCCTTTTGGTGCTACAGCTCTCATTCCAGACGGTGGGTTTCCAGCACCACAAAAATCCTCTGCCGTACATTGAGTCATAGCTCGGCTTCTCCAACAAGATCTGGACTTCAACCCTTTTAGAGGGGGGATTTTCCTCTTAAGCTCTCTCTAAGTCCTGGAGAGGACTTTTCACTAGGTGTTCTATTTCAGCCCAGGTGTGGCACTCTTGTTTTACGCCAACACTGGGGGAGGGCTTTCCCTTCGGCACTATATCTCAGCTGCTCATTGGGGGGATTTTCCTTCAATGCCGTACCTCAGCCCTGCTGAGGATGCTTCCCTTGGCGCTATAACTCAGAGCTGGCAGTTGTGCTTTCCCTTGGTGCTCTTTCTAAGCCCGGAAGGGTGGCTCTTCTCTGGGGCTCTATTGCAGCCATAGTGGGGATGGGAGCGACATGTTATATCTGTACTTGTGGAAGAGGCCATTGGTGTTAAGGCCCAGGACAGGTAATAATCCTTGTCTCAGAAAAACTAGACTTGATGGTATTCCACTTTACCCCAATCTTCAATTAGAGTTTTCCTTAATCTTTCTGTGCTTTGGTTTCCTTATTTATAACAACGAGGATGATAGTCATGCCTAGTTCACAGGGCTCTGCAGAGGATTGGATGAGTCAATACATGTAAAGCATTTAGAACAGTACCTGGCAGGTACTCAGTAAAATGCTCAATGAAATGTTTTCACCCTCTTTGTACTCTTCTATTGTGGGAGATGCAAATGGTGTGGAAAATTGTTTCTTGTGATTTTATTCAAATGATACGGGGCATACTTTTAGTTATCCTTGGATGTTGACAGCTCAGAGATAATCTTCTATACTTCTGGTCCTTTTCCCCCCACATCGAAAAGCACCCTCTCTCTACCTGGCACCTTGGTGGACATATTTGAATCTCCCTGTGTTTGGGAACTTAATATTTTCAAACTACCTAACCCTTCACCATCTATGTGTAGCATTAGGTAAATGGTAATTAATAGTTGTTAATGATGAGTTTAAAGCATAAAAAGACACACACACCTACACCCACATGAATGATTTCTCCTAAAGAGGGTTGACACTGAATGGATTATACTTCATCCATGGGTAACCATGTGTTTGGCTCCTTTTGGTTGATGACAGCCACTCGTTCCCCAAACATTTTGATTAATCATGGTTATATCATATTTGACTTTGGACAACACCTTGTATTTTCACTTCCTCCTCATTTCACTTAGACTGCATTAAAACTAAGTTGCATTTCTGAGAACAGATAATTTATTTTTTTAAGTTCATTTATTTATTTTGAAGAAAGAGAAGAGACAGCATGAGTGGGAGAGGGGCAGAAAGAGGGGGAGAGAGAGAATACCAAGCAGGCTCCAAGTTGGCAGCACAGAGCCCAACACAGGGCTCGAACCCATGAATCATGAGACCATGACCTGAGCCGAAATCAAGTCAGATGCTTAACCAACTAAACCACCCAGTCACCCTGAGAACAGAGTATTTCTTGGTGGCTGGTAAATTCTTGCTGCATGATTAAAACTTATATTAATGATGCAGATGCGTGGTTTTAGACATATATGCAGACTTTCCAACTTTGCAATGGTTACATTTTTTGTTATCAATAAGATATGTTAGTTAATTCTTTTCAGTGAATGATGACTAATGAGGCAGATGAGTTTGCTGCAGGATTTGAAGACAAAATGAAAAGTCCTGGAGAACTCGACGGTCCTTCGTCATCTAAGAGGAGGTAGAGTATGGCCTTGCTGTTAATGAAATAGGAGGGAAGATGGTAATTACATCTTTGAGAAACAGATATGAGCATGTTTGCAAATAAAAGGGAAAGAATCTAATAATGTGAAACCAATTGGAATTGCTGCAAGAGTTAGTAAGATGAAGCAGGTCTCTGGGGGCAGTAGGAGATGACGGTCTCAACAGGAAGATGGGCTTGCTGCCACTTTCTGCACGTCCTCACCTCCTGTTCATACTCTGACCCAGTGCAGTCTGGCTTCTGCCTCCTCTGCTCCACCTGAAACTGTCCTTGTCAACTCTCCCATGTCTTGACACATGTTGCCTTTAACTTCTCAGCAGTATTTGACACAGTGATTCATTCAGTCCCCCATGAAAAACTTCTTGGGTTTCCAGAAACCACATTTTCCTGATTTCTCCCCTGCTTACTGGCATTCTTTTTCATTCTCCTTTTCTGGTTGTTTCTTTCCATTCCCACCACTAAATATTGTAGGGGCACTAATCTGGATCTTGGGCCTTCTGCCCTTGAAAGTTCTCTCTCCCTAGATGGTCTCACATAGTCTTGGAACTTTAAATACGATGTCTATTTCAACAACTCCCAAATTTATACGTCTAGATTACAACTTGCTCCTGAACTCCAGACTCAAATTCAAATGCATACATGGTATCTTCACTTGCGTGTATAAGAGATATTTAAAACTCAACCCATTCCACACATTTAAACTGAACTCCAGAAGTCCCTGCCTTGCAAAACCCTTTCCTATATACAGCACTATTTTGGCTTTGAGTGTCGTATCTAAGAAATTATTGCCAAATACAATGTCAAGGAGCTTTCCCTCTATGTTTTCCTTCAGGAGTTTTATCATCGTAGGTATTACATTTAAGTCTTTAATCCATTTTGAGTTAATTTTTGTTTATGGTGTAAGATAAGGGCCCACTTTATTCTTTTTATGTTGCTATCCAGTTTACCCAGTACCCATTAAAAATTTTTTTTAAAGAAGCTCCATGCCAAATGTGGAGCTTGACCTCATGACCCTGATATCAAGAGTCACATGCTCTACTGACTGAGCCAGTCAAGCACCCCTGCTCCCCATGACCATTTTTCGAAAAGATTCCTTTCCTCATTGAGTGGTCTTGGCACTGTTGTAGAAGAGAATTTGACCATATATGCAAGGATTTATTTCTAGGATCTCTGTTCTATTGGTCTATTTGTGTATCTTCATGCCAGTACCACACTGTTTTAATTACTGAAGCTTTGTAATACATTTTGGAATTAGGAATGTGAGTCTTCCAATTTTTTAAGGTTTTTTAAATTTATTTTGAGAGAGACAGAGAGAGCAAGAGCAGGAAAGGGGAAGAGAGATAGGGAGAGGAAGAATCTATGCTGTTAGCCCAGAGCCAAATGTGGGGCTTGTGAGATCATGACCTGAGTGAAGATCAAGAGTTGGTCGCTTAATTGACTGAGCCACTCAGGCACCTGAATCTTTCAGTTTTTTCTTTCTTTTCAAAATAGTTTGGACTATTCAGTGTCTTTTGAGATTCCATATGAATTTTAGGATGAATTTTTCTATTTTTGCACAAAATGCCATTGTGATTTTGGTAGGGGTTGTATTATAGATTGCTTTGGGTAGTATAAACACCTTAACAATATTAAATCTTCCAATCCATGGACATGGGACATCTTTCTATTTATTTGTATCATCTTAATTTCTGTCAGCAATTAATTTTTTTTTAATTTTAGAGAGAGAGCATGAGTGGGGGAGAGGGACAGAGGAATAGAGAGAATCTTAAGTAGGCTCCAGGCTCAGCATGGAGTCCAACACAGGGTTCAATCCCACGAACCCTGAGCCGAAATTAAGAGTTGGATGCTCAACTGACTGAGCTGCCCAGGTACCCCTTAAGTTTATTATTTTGAGAAAGAGAGAGAGAGAGAAAGAGAATCCCAAGCAAGCTCCATGTTGTTAGCGTGGAGCCTGCCTCGGGGATCGATCTCACAAATCGTGAGATCATGACCTGAGCTGAAATCAAGAGTCGGACATTCAACCAACTGAGCCACCCAGGCGCCCCTTTCATGATTTTTTAAAAGTAAACTCTATACCCAATGTGGGGCTCAAACACATGACCCCAAGATCAAGAGTCACATGTTCTACCAACTGAGCTAGCCAGGCACCCCATTTAAGCAATGTTTTGTAGTTTTTGATGTACAAATCTTTCACTTTCTTTGTTGGGTTTATTACTAAGTATTTTATTCTTTTTGATGGTATTATAGATGGAATTGTTTTCTTCATTTTCATTTCAGGTATTTTATAGTTAGTGTGCAGAAATGCAACTGAATTTTGTGTGTTGACTTTGTATTCTGCAACTTTTCATGAAGATTCATTTTATAATCCCATGGTTTGTATCTCCCGCAATGTCTTGCACAGTAGAGGTGTTTTAGGCATCTTTTGGTTAATGACATTTCTCTTTATTTTCAGGTTTAAAAAAATATTCAGGACCTTGAGAAGGTACTAGAAAAAGTAAATTTTCACTATCTTCATAACAAAGTTAATTACATCAAAAACATAACCTATTATCGCAATTATCCATGAGAAACAAGGACAGATTTGCTGTGCTGTAGAATGATGCTGGATGTTTCTGGTTTCCTAGAATGTGACACTCAAGGGAATTGCCTTCCAGAGGTTAAGAAAAAGCAATGGAGCTTTTTAATGTTATGATTCTCCATCAGTAAATTTTGGCTTTAGCCCTAAGAATATCCTTTGAAAATATAGTTTGCTTTATTATTTGTTTGTTTTCTCACTTGAGGAGGTGTGTGTTAATAACTCTTTAGGCAGGAAACTATTGTAGTCCTGGTTTCTGCAGCAGATCACATTGCTGGCATTTATAACTACCTTATTTTTTTAAGTTTACTTTTTAAAAATGTTTATTTATTTTGAGAGAGAGAGAAAGAGAGAGAGAGAGAGAGAGAGAGAGAGAGAGAGAGAGAAAGCATGGGGGAGGAACAGAGAGAGAGAGGGAGAAAGAGTATCCCAAGCAGGCTCCATGTTGTCAGCATGGAGCCCAACTAGGGGCTCAATCTCACAAACTGTGAGATCATGGCCTGAGCTGAAATCAAGAGTCAGATGCTTAAGTGACTGAGCCACCCAAGTGCCCCTATAACTGCCTTCTTTCACAACCATTGTCCTCTGCCAGCACCTCAGCTCCTCATGAGTCTTTGCCTGGGGAGATGACCCAAACCTGCATTCTTGAATGGTTTGGGCATTAGATGTTCTGTCTCAGTTAGGTTATTATTATTATCCATTGACTTTTTTTCAGCTTCATTGACATATAAAATTATAAGATATTCAAAATGTATATCGTGATGATGTGATATATATATATATACATATATAAAGTCAGTGGATAACGTATATATATATATACGTTATCCACTGACTTTAATCACGAAGCACGGACGTATCGAGAAGCTCTCTAGATATATCAGACATACTCTTCCGATAGCTCTTCTGTAGTAGGAACTCAATTTGCCTTTGATAGTCAGGTTCAGTCACCGCAGCCAGTACAGTACAGCCCTTCTTCGCCTGTTGATTGAGAAGTCTGGGGAGTCCAAAGTGGCCAGCTGGAAGTCTCAACTTCCCATTCAATGGAGTCATTGTTTTATCCCCTGGTGAAAGCATTTCTTTCTTTGGAACTAAGACCTCTAGTCCAGAAGAGCTAGATCTCTTGTCACGGGGACAGGAAGCAAACATTTTCTATCGTATTGCTAGGGGTAAAAGTAAGGAGAGGCACACCCATTTCCATACCGTGATTGCAGGATCCATAAATCCATGTGGCAAGAGGAACAGCACCTTGTATCTGTACATATAAACACTTAGATCGTGAGCATCTCCTAGAGGCTGTTGCCCCGGACCCTCAAGTTATTGCCTCTGAGCTAGAAACAATTGATGTTTTCCAAAAGTCATTCCACTTCAGGATGAGGAGAAACCTAAGACCAGTGAATTCCATGAATATTGCTCAATTGCTGCACTCATTTCCTATGAAATGATTTCCTTCTTTAGAAGTGATGCTGTTTGAAATGCCATGATGGTGAATAAGGCATTTTTCTTTTTTCTTTTCTTTTCTTTTCTTTTCTTTTCTTTTCTTTTCTTTTCTTTTCTTTTCTTTTCTTTCCTTTCCTTTCCTTTCCTTTCCTTTCCTTTCTTTTCTTTTCTTTTCTATTCTCAAGTAAGGTAACATACAGTGTATGTCTTGGCTTCAGGAGTAGAAAACAGTGATTCATCTCTTACATATGATACCCAGTGTTCATCTCAAAAAGTGCCTTCCTTAATGCCCATCATCCATTTAACCCACCTCCCACTTCCCCACTCCCATCGACCTTCAGTTATTTCTCTATATTTAAGAGTCTCTTACAGTTTGCCTCCCTCTCTCTTTTTATCTTATTTTTCCTTCCCTTTCCCTATGGGCATCTGTTAAGTTTCTCAAATTCCACATATGAGTGAAATCAAATGATATCTGTCTTTCTCTGACTGACTTATTTTGCTTAGCATAATACCTTCTAGTTCCATCCTCTAGTTGTTGCAAATGGCAAGATTTCATTCTTTTTCATCACCGAGTAGTGTGTGTGTGTGTGTGTGTGTGTGTGTGTGTGTGTATACATACCACATCTTCTTAATCCATTCATCAGTTGATGGACATTTGGCTATGGTTGATAGCACCGCTATGAACATTGGGGTACATGTGCCCCTTTTGAATCTGCATTTCTGTATCCTGTGGATAAATTCCTAGTAATGCAATTGCTGGGTCGTAGGGTGTGAATAAGGCATTTTTCAAATCAACAAATACTGATTTCTCAAAAGCACTACAGGTAGGAAGGAAAATCCATATCCAGAGTAAGTGTCTATTTGAGTAAGCACAAAGCATTGCCCCTTCCTTAATAGAAGTGTTCTAGAGTGAACTTCCTGCTACCTGGCAGCTGGTTGATCACTCTGGAGACTGTACCATATCAGGGGCTCCATACTGGCCCTGGCTTCTGGCCCTCAGAAGATCGGGCACTCAGCAATGGCTGTAGTCAGGTCAGCCTTAGTGAGTAGAGGCCCATGGTGCTGAACACAACCTCCATCCCTGCCACTTGGCCACTTAGTTCCTGAGCCCCCTGGATTCTGACATGACTGCTGGGGAAGAGCCTGATGGGTATTTACCAAACGGGTACCCTAGCCATCAGATTATTAAACGTCTGCACTGGTAAGGTTATTCTTGACGGATCACCCATGAAACACACTTACTTTCATATATCTGTTCGAATAAGTGTACCCAAATACCTCTTCCCTAGACCTCCTTGCCACAAATTTTCAGTCATGTATTTTCAAAGTCCCTGACCATTCAGCTAGTGACTCGGACATGGCCTATGCATGGCCATAGGCTCATACCGCCAGCCATCTCTCCTCCAGGCAGCATGAACAAGCAGGTGTAGCGCTCAAAATATTCCCTCTGGGAGGCTTCCTCTTCACCACTGTCCTTCAGGGCTGTCTCAGGTGGGGCCGTAGCACAGCAGCTGTCCACTTTTGGCCCGCGGAGGAGGCAGGATTCTAATTTCCCCCCACAATAGTCCAGTCTTCTGGGTATTCAGACACCAATACGAGTATTGCTGAGGTAGGATTTTTTAATGGCAAAATGAGTATTTTATTTTGGTAGCATTAAAAGAAAAATAAAAACAGTGGTGTTTCTACAGTGAGGTGAAAACACTGCTTAAACTTTGCTATCAATCAAATATGATCCAAATGAGAGTAGGTTTTATGAAGGTCCCAAAGCACAGGCAAATCTTAACACGATGGTACAGAAATCTGTGATACTGAAAATAACTCTCTTCTGACAGGGTGTTTAAAAACATATTTTTTGAATTATAAAACCAGTGAAGCAACCCCTTCCAAACAAATGTGTCAAGAGTGAAACAGCACGTTCCATTCACACTCTAACGATTTCATTGTAATGCTTTTTAGTGCTATGACAATTTTATATAAATTTTGCTGTATTTAAACTAAGCTTTGAAAATGGAAAAGTATACAAAGTTCCAGATAAAATGATTAAGAGATGCAGTTTAATGAGGTTTCCTCTCCCCTCCCCTCCCTTATCATCAATGGTGACCTTTAGCAGCTACGGGTTGAACTTCAAAGACCACCCCTGGGGCATCTGGGTGGCTCATGATCTCCTGGTTTGTGAGTTCCGGCCCCGTCTCCGGCTCTGCACTGACAATGTGGAGCCGGCTTGGGATTCTCTCTCTCTCTCTCTCTCTCTCTCTCTCTCCCTCTCTCTGTCTGCCTCTCCCCTTGTGTTTTCTCTCTCTCTCGCAAAATAAATAAACTTTAAAAATAAAATAAAAATAAAATACCACCCCCAAAATGAAAACCTGTTTGAAATCTTTTTTTAAGTTTATTTATTTATTTTTGAGAGGGAGAGAGAAAAAGAGAGAGAGAACACAAACAGGGGAGGAGCAAAGAGAGAGGGAGAGAATCACAAGCAGGCTCTGCGCTGTCCGCACATAGCAGCCTGTGGCGGGGCTCCATCTCACCAACCATGAGATCATGACCTAAACTGAAATCAAGAGTCAGACCCTTAACAGACTGAGCCACCTAGGTGCCCCCTAAATTTTAAATCCTAGTCAGTTATAACTGGAAAGTTTTACTATATTTGGACACCTTTTATAAGATTTCTTGTTTTTTTGTGTTAAAGCAGAAAGCAGTTCCCAGGCCCTCTTATTCAATTACATATCTTGTTTGGGCCAATATCTGAACTAGAAGACTGTCATGTTTGCTTCTGTAATTGTGATTTTTTTCTCTGTGGTCTTCTATAGCTTTTACAGAGTTCATAGTCCCTAATATCCCACCCAGCCCCACCCTGTTTTCTGGGTGGGAAAATGGCAGCCATAATAAACTTCTCACTGATAGAGTTTCCGGAAACATGTACTGTTTGTTATTATTTAAGAGGGACTGGATGTGGGAATTCTGGGTGCATGGACAACGGGTTGCCTTCTGGTGCCTACCAGTATCCGGCACGAAAAATGCTGGGCACTTGAGGATTCGCACTTTCCAAAATGTTGGAAGCCAGGGTACTGTCAAATATTGAACAATCCAGTCCCAGTGATAACCACCATCAGCACAGAAAGTGTCTGCATTCAGGCGGCTTCTGATACGCTTCCTGGGGCAAGGCCAGCCCCCCATTGTGCTCTGTGGGTTGCCAAGTTTTCGTCACAGAAACTGCGCCCGGCAGTCTATCTAGGTCCCGAGAGAGAGAGAGAGAGAGAGAGAGAGAGAGCGCGCGAGAGAGAGAGCGAGCATCGCACTCAGGACATTCTTGCTGTTCTAACTTCCCCCCATCTTTTTGAAAACACGGTAAAAGCCTGGGGGTTAAGTAGTGATCCCTGTCTAGCGGAAGTGTGACCGTTTCCAGGTACAAAACGCAGCTCCCCTCCCCGCCCCCCACCGCCACTGATGTTTGGCTTGGGTGAACTTGGCCTCTCCCCAGTGGCCGATGGAGTCGGGGTATTCATCGTTAACGCACCCCATCCTCAAAGCTGCATTCTTCTCGTGGTCCCTGCGGCAGTCTCTGGGGTCACTGTCAATGGCTGGATGCCGCAAGGACAGACACCTGCGGAACCGGACAGAAATGCGCGCTGCCCATCGCCAGAACCCCGTGGCTGCCCTCGATGACTCATCCGGGCCAGGGGTCCCAACCCGAAGGCTCTCAGCTCCCCCTCGACCCTGGGGCTCCGTCCCTCCCCACCCCAGCGGCTGCAGCTCGGCCAGCGTCCCCGCCACTAGGAGCCCGGCTCCGAGTCCGCCAGGTCCCTCTGCAGGGAGCCACACGCGCCCTACCGCACCCTGGCACCGAGACCTGGGCCTCCAGCATCCCCGCGTCCTGGTCCTCGCTGCTCCCACAGCCCCGCAGCCTCCTCCCACCCCGGCGGTGACCTTCTGTGATGGGCTTTTGCAGCTGGCATTACCTTCCTGTTTCCACTGTCCGTGAGATGTCCTGTGGATGGGCCTGACGCACGCAAGTGAGTCCATTAAAGGCAGGCAGATTTCTTGATTGGGGAGCAGAAGAGGAAGTCAAGAAGGATTTGCCACGCTTTACCGCTTGGAAGATGTTGGGGTCCATGCCAGAAGGTGTGCGGAAGGAAGTAGGAGCTGAGAGGAACTCCTGGCTGACACTCAGCAGGGCAATGGGGGGGGGGGGCTCACTTTTAGTCTTAAACACGCAAATAGATCCCTAACCTACCCGTCACCAGGGAGCTGGACATCAAAACCACAATGAGATACCACTTCGCACCCACCTGGAGAGCTGCTCACAGGTGTTTAGTAAGGGGGAAGACATCGGGACCTTCCAACATTGCCGGTGGGACTGCAAAATGATGCGCATCTTCACAGAACGGTCTGGCAATCCATCACAAAACTAAACATAAAGTTACCAAACGACCCAGCAATTTCGCTGCTGAAATTTAAGAGGACTAGAAGCACATATCCACACAAAAGCTTGTACACGAACAAGATCCAAGAATATATTGCTTCCACCTCCTAACCCCTCCCTTTAGAACCGTTCTCATACATTTACCCCAGGCTACCCTATACCTATTGGAAAAACCACGCTGTTCTTTTGGTGAATATCACATCTCCCCATGGGTCTCATTTTTTCACCCACCGTTTTGGCTGGCGGGCATGCAAGTCTAGTTATAGGCTGAGAAGCAGTGAGAGGTGGTGGTAGGAGGGGGATCAGCCCGGCCCTGCCAGAGAACCATCTCAGATGAGACTCTGACAAGTTTTTCAGGCAAGGGGGAACTGGCTCTCCTCAGGCAGAAGTGGAAGGGCTGCATTTTCCTGGCAGAGACACTTCGCAAAATTCAGAGGTTCAGACACCGGCACTCATGGCGGCCCTATATTCCTGTTCCAGTTTCCAAAGTCGTGTTTTTTCCCAATCAGTGCTCCAACATTAGCAGAAGAGACTCTGGGAAGTGGTAAATTCCATTTGTGTTGTAGTTCGGCCCCTTGAAGATTAAACTTTGGATCAGGACTCCCTAAATCTTGCACCCGTGGCTCCGTGCGGTCACGGTTTCTTTCAGGCCTGTCACAAGGCTTTTCCGGTCCTTCATTTGGACGTTGATCTGAAACTGGAAGGTTCTGAGCTCAGCATTTTCTTTCCTCGAGTTCTTGAAGCTCATTTAGAAATGACAAATCGATTCCAAAATACTCATTTTTTTTTCTTCATGATACTCCTTATTTTGATGAAAATATTCTAACATGTCATATACTTAGTCACCTGGAGACTTGTCTTTTATAGGCACTTGATTATAGGTATAAAAAGTTGAAAATTTGAGTAATGTTTTGTCACTTCCCACTGTGGTCTAACAGTCCCCACTTTACCACTGGAAACGGGGTCATTAAAGCCTTCCAATCTAATTAAAGATGAATTCCACAAAACCCAGTACAAATTCAGAGAACACGCTGTCAAGATTCTGTTCCTTTGGAACCACTCTCAGGACCGCAATCCGTACCAGTCAGCCTTCGACTGGAAAAGCAGAAATACCGGGAACTTTTAAAGTGTGTATGTATAGGGGCACCTGGCTGACTCAGTCGGTTAAGCATTTGACCTCGACTCAGGTCATGATCTCCCAGTCGGTGAGTTCGAGCCCCGTGTCGGGCTCTGTGCTGACAGCTCAAAGCCTGGAGTCAACCAGGTTGACTGGCACATTGTATGCTTTTAAAGCACCAAAAGAGGGAGATGTTAGTCGAAGGGTACAGTTGTGGTTACGTAGGATGAAGAAACCTAAAGATCTAATGTGCAGCGTGGAGACTATAGTTGATACTGTATTGAATTTTGGCAATTTGTTGAGAGAGTGGATTTCCAGTGTTCTCACCACACACACACAAAAGGTAACTGTGTGAGGAGATGGGGGTGTTAATTAGCTTGGCTGTAATAATCATTTCACTGTGTATACGTGTATCAGACATTGTGTTGTAAAACTTACATACGTACGATTTTTTATTTAAAAAACAAAAATAAAAAGTAATTTTAAGAAACACTAAAAGACAAACAAAATATGAAGTTTTCCTTTCATGTTTATACCAAAGTTTAAATTTAGCACTGTTATGTTCTTACCGATTTCCAGATATTTTGTGTAACAAAAGACTGACTTTGCATATATAAAAATAATACATTTATTGATTTTTCACAAGTTCATTAATGCCGAGAAGTTTCTACTTATGGCTCTCTCATGATTTGTCATTCCTTCATAGAAAAATAAACATACCTATTTTCTTTTAAAAAATTAAGATGAGCTCATAAGAATTTGGACTTGAAAACACCCCTCACTGTCATCGATGGTATTTGTTCATGTTTGGTTCCAAAATGTTGAACTGAGGGGCGCCTGGGTGGCTCAGTCGGTTAAGGGTCTGACTCTTGATATTGGCTCAGGTCAGGATCTCACAGTTGTGAGGTCAAGCCCTGCATCTGGCTCTGTGCTGACAGCGCAGAGCCTGCTTGGGATTCTGTGTCTCCCTCTCTCTCTCTCAGTAAATAAATAAACCTAAAAATGTTGAATTTAACAGCTGGGTAAATTTAAAAGATGGATTTCAAAATTGGCCAATGTTCAAGGTATCAGCACAGAGACTGCTGTCTTCACAAGTCTGGAAGCAGATGGTATAATGGGATTAATAAGGGTTTGGTCATCTCCCTCCCTTAGCATTAGGCCAGCCGCAGAAAAAGTAGAGGGGGATAGATGAATGGATATATGGGTGGATAGATAGATAGATAGATAGATAGATAGATAGATAGATAGATAAATAGATGATAGATTTGTTAAAGAAAATTGGCCTTACACAACTGTGGAAGTCGGTTAAGCAGGCTCTGTGTTGGTGTTGTCATCTCAATTAAAGGTAAGGAGGTACCAAACAGGCTGGAACTCACAAATGTGATCTGGAGCTCTATAAGGACAGACTGAAGTGCATACTCATCCTCGTTGCCTCTGACCTCGGTGACAATGGTGACCCATGGAAGCCACGAGGGCCCTTTGCATGGAGCTACAAACGCACACCTGGCCCAGAAGACAGAGCAGATGAAGGAGGATCCAGGGGAAGGAAGAGAAATCGCAGGGCCAGCTGCTACTTCACCCCAGTGAAGTGAATCAGCCAATCAGCAACAACGTGTGTGAGCTACACAATGGCTGCTGCTTCCCCTCAAACACCATCCCCTGTCTTCAAAGAATCTGCCCGTGGCATACGCGAACCAGATGCATACCATAAAGGGGATTGCAGGTGATGTAATTTGGCCTAGCAAAGTTGACACATTACAAGTGACACTCTTGTCCCTTTGGTACCCACAACCCCCTCTCCTGAAATCATACTTAATCTCTTCAAACAACGACAAAGTCATACTTCTGCTTACATAATGCATGTCTCCCACTTACAACTGAGAAAATCCTAAGCCTTCTCTAAAAGAAGGCACTAAGTCCTATATTTTCTCATCTTGTTCATTCTTCTGTCAGCTGATTCACATCCCAATTTAATATCCTGAATCTTAAATACTGAAAAAAAGTTAACTAATAACACATCTTGTGTTACAAGATAAGGGGATGGGGGGGTGTCAAAACCAAAATTATTTGGTTAATATATATGTGGATACATTCATATGAAAAGAAATAAGTAAATACTCATTATTATTACAGTCCTTTTTTTCTGCATATTATTATGTAATTACTTCTTCTGCTCTCCATTCCACATCCTCTTACCCTTACTAGCACTCTTCCTGGTGATGCTCCTTTTCCTGATGGGGGGTCGACCCAGACTTTCTCTCCTGACGTTCATGGTCCTTAGTCCTGAATGATTGGTTTGGTGTAGTTTGCATTGGCCATAGTGAATGGACATGGACGTATGGGGGGGGGTGCCCTGAAGGATCGCCTGCATTGCAGACCATACTTCTTATTCTACTAATGACTAAGGGTCCCTGAATCAGTCGGAGCCCAGACTTCGTTAAAGGTCCAGAAACTCATGTATGAAGGGGAGGCTTCTTAGGGAAGGACTCTTCCACAAAAATTTCTATCGGTAGAAAGACCCTTGTAAAAAAAAATCTATTGTTATCTTTCTCCTATTCATACCCAAAGGGGCCTGCAATCCTTTACTAGTGTGACTGTGCATTGGGGACAAGAAATAATCAGACTTATCCAGAATTACAGGACCCCAGCTCCGAAGTGGCACTAATTCCCTGGACACATTAAATGTCATTCTGGTTGTTTCGAACAACATTTGGCTTACCATTGGGCCTTAGTAGGATCGAATGCTTGACCAGGGGACACTGAGTTCCCATGTCACCTGAGCTGCCCATCCTAACCTGGGTGCTTTCTGACCCACCATGTCACAGCAGTGTGTATGCAGAAAGGCACCCCTTTTCCAATGGAAGTGGTTGGACAAGATCAAGTCAAGCAGTTCCTAAAGCCACGAGGGCTTTGCATGAGAAGTGGTCCCAAACCCATGGCTCTGACTCCTGCTGCCTTAACTTCTGTCTCTTGCTTTCAAGAATTCTAAGATGTTCCCCATGACTTTGCCCTCTGGTGTTCTCCCATCGTCATACCGGTGTTCCCCCATCTGACCTGTAGAGTGGGATTCATGGGAGTGCCGGAGCTACCCTCCTGAACCTTTTCAGCAGAGTTTTCTCCAGCTGGTAGCACCGCAGGCAGCCGAGGTACTTAGGAAACTCAAGAAGAATGTGATGTGTCATTGCTGACTTGGAGATGGACAGAGTCCCTACAAAGGGCCTGATAGTGGCCTCTAGAGGTGACACTGAGCCCTAGCTAACAGCCTGTGAGAAATGCAGGACCAGTCTCACAGGACGAAGGACTTGAATTCGGCCAAGGATCCCGGTGAATTTGGAAGCGCTTTCCATCCCAGATCTTCCAGGTGAGAACCCAGCGTGGCTACAATCTCGGCTTCGGCCTTTTAAGCCCCAAAGGAGAGAACCAAGTTAAAACTATCCAGACTTCAAGCTACAGAACTGTGAGAGAAGAAATAACAAATAGTGTTTCAATCCACTAATACTTTTTGAGGTCACTAAGTATTAGGGGTAAATGGTCACACAGAATAAATAAAAAACAACTAATACCCTCTATGAATGGGGATTCACATGTGCTCATGTGGATCTCACTAAAAGCAGTTGGTTAGAGAAGCTTGGATTATAGAGTTCTTCATAACATGCAGGCACTGCCTATACTAGTTTCTTCCAAAAGAAAAAGAGAAACAGTAGAAGTAATTTACACTTACACACTGGTGCACTGGATTTAGACTTTGTTTAAAATGTAATATACATGAAGAGGCACGTTTGGGTTGGTGGATAAGATCCTGTGAAAATCCACTCCAGCATAAAAGCAATGAGAACACAGGCAAATCGTATCTTAAAGAATGGTTTCAGGACTGTGCAAATTCACCCAAGGCTTACAAGACTGGAAGAGCGTTTACTCACGAAACTTGGCTACATCACGGTATGAACAGTTGAGCCTTGGGCTGTTGTGACAGCACTGTTCCCACCGCCCTGTCCTCAGCTCGGTGGTGGCCTTGAAACCCATGACCTCGCATCCAGTGTAGCTCTGAACACTAGTAACTTGTCAGCCACTGGGGGGACAAAATTGATTGGAACTCCCGAGAAATCTCTATTCCTAAGACAATTGTCACTATTCGACGTGCCTGGTGATTCCCTGAAAAGCCCCACTCTTGGGACTTGTTCCATAACTGAACAGTTGAGAGCTCGCTCTTTGTGTACAGCCCTGTTCTCCACCTTAAGGCACCAGACAGGATCCCTGTAGGGAGTGTTCAATAGAAGGGACAACAGTGGGCATCCTTGTTTCTGATCTGACAAGGGAGACTTCTTCTAATGCTTCACCTAGGAATAACGTATGCTGTAGATTTCTGTAGATTTGTATACCCCTCCTAAAAAATGCTTTTCAATTTTTCTTCATGAATACTTATTGCTTTTTATTCCCTGGCGTTTTTTTGCATTCTTTGGGATGCTTGTGTGACATTCGTCTTCTGATGTGTTAATAAAGCGCCTGATTATATCGCCTGCAAGCTCCAAGTTCACTCTCGTCCTGCTCTATGGGAATGTTCTTCCCATAGGGTCCTTGAAATGTTTTCCTGCAGCAGTTTTTACTGAAGTTTGTCCATAGAGGGCGCCAGAGACAATGAAAGAGACACATTTTGCATCCCGGAGCTGGGTGGCTGGCCCAGCAGGTTCCTGGGGGCCCAGGACTTCTCCAGCACCTGGCTCTGCACCCCGCGCGGGTTCTCCGGGGCGGGGCCGGGCTGCTGCAGGGCAGTGTGCCAGCAGCACTCCGGGGTCTGCAGCTTCCCTTACACCTCCCTGGGGCAGTAATAATATATCAGTCTCCTGGTGAGAAGGACTTTGCCTTGTATGTTCTATCTCAGCCTAGACAGAATGCTTCCTGGGTGCTCCTTCTCCACTCTCAGCAGGAGAGTCTTCCTTGTGGGATCTAACTCAATTCTTGGGAGATTCCACTTTGAGTGCTTGAACTCGCCCAAGGAAAGGGGGGGGGGACGGTTCTCTGAATGATCTATCTCAGCGATGGCAGAGGGACGTTTGTTGGAGGGGATAGACTGTCTTGGGTGCTATAACAAATTACCGTAGACTGGGTGGCTTAAGAAACAACAGAAATGTATTTCTTACAGTTCTGACGGCTGGAAGTTCAAGATCAGGGTGCCAGCGTGGACAGGTTCTGGTGTGGGCCTTCCTCCGCCTTGCAGACAGCTGACTTCTTGCATCCTCACGTGGCAGAGAATCTTCTCAATAAGGGCACTAATCCCACTCCCGTGAAGGAGGAGACCTCATAATGTAATAACCATGAAAGTGGAGCCTTATGATGTAATTACCTCTCAAAGATCCCACCTGCAAATTCCATTGGGTATTGGGATTAGGATTTCAATAGGTGGATTTAGGGGAGCTAGGCTCAAACAATCAGTCCACTGCAGGTAGGTGCTGTATTTCAGTTTGGGGGACAGTAGCTGTTCTTTATATCTGCTCTTTCTATATTTAGAGTTCTCCTTACTTTTTTTAAAGCTTATTTTTATTTATTTTGAGAGAGAGAGAGAGTGAGCAAGGGAGGGGCAGAGAGAGAGAGGGAGACAGACCCCCAAGCAGGCTCCGTGCTGTCAGCACAGATCCTGACATGGGGCTTGAACGTTTCACTGACGGAGCCACCCAGGCGCCCCTAGAGTTCTCCTTACTTCTTACTAGCTAATCTTTTGTTATTCTATTCCGCCCCCTTCCTCGTTATAGTTAATAATTCTCTATATTAATGATTCACAGTTCAAATTACTCTGTGGTCTCTCTCTACTGATTTGATGCACTCTGAAACAGAGCTAGTGTAGTGGGTAGGATGGTCCCTGAGGTAGACCCTTGGGATAAGACTTTGGAGTTTATTTGATCCTGCCTTGGGGCCTGAGTGCAGTGCTCTGCTTCCTGCCAGTGGTCAATGGGATAAATGTAATCCATGGCATGCAGTAACTTCACAATTTGTCACTCTGTCACACGGATGATTGTGGTAAAGTGCCGACTGAAGCACCAGGGAACCAGTGTAGCAATCTGGGTCCAGAAATGCATTCGAATTCTAGTCACGTCAGATTCTCACAGACATATGGCCATAGTCTGTCTTAAATTTTAGCCGTGGGTGTTTCACGGCATCTCATTGTGGCTTTAATCTATGTTCCTCTGAAGATTAATGAGTTATACCTATTTATACGCTTTGTGGCCATTTGGGGATATGCTTATGAAGTACCTTCGCAGGCTTTTTGTCCATATTTTTTGGGGTTGTCTTTTTCTTCTCGGTTTGTAGGAGTTCTAAACTCAACTCCTTTGTCAGATGTATATATTATGAATATCTTCTATGAGTCTCTGGTTTACTTTTTCACTCTCTTAATTGTATCTTTTGATGAAAAGAATTTCTTAATTAAGTCCAATTAATCAATCTTACATTTGTTTTTTGTATCGTGTTTAAAACTCTATGCCCATCCCGAAGTCATGGAGTCCCAAGGTTTCTTCTCGATTTCTGATGCATCTGAAATAAATTTTTGTGTATGGAATGATGTAAAGGTCAAGGTTCATTTTTCTCATATGGTCATCTAGTGGACTCACCAGGAAGATTATCATGTCCACACAGATATGCAGTTATATTTTTCTGTGAATTTGTCTATTTTGCCTAAGTTTTCAAATTTAATATAAAGCTCACAGTATTTATCATTCCCTCTTTTTTTAATGTTTATTTATTTTTGAGAGAGAGAGACAGACAGAGCATGAGCTGGGGAGGGGCAGAGAGAGAGGGAGATGCAGAATCTGAAGCGGGCTCCAGGCTCTGAGCTGTCAGCACAGAACCTGATATGAGGCTCAAACCCATGAACCAGGAGATCATGACCTGAGCTGAAATCAAGAGTCAGATACTTAACCGACTGAGCCACCCAGGGGCCCCTCCCATGCCCTCTTAAAAATATTTGTTGGATCCATTGTTATGTTTCTCTTTTCACTCCTGATACTATTTATTGATGGATTATCTTTCTCTTGATCAATCTCATTAAAGGTTTGTCTGTGTTTCTGTTGTTTTCAAAGGACAAACTTTTGATTTCGTTGACATTATTACAGTTTCTATTTCATTAATTTCTGCTTTATGTTTACTTCTTTCTATTTTCTTTGGGTTTATTCTACTCTTCTTCCAACTTCTAACATTGGACACAGATAACTGATTGTCAGACTTATGTTTCTTTTTAAACGAAAGGACATAAGGAAGCTATATCTTTGAGGTCCACTTTCACTGCACCCAAAAAGTTTTGTGATGTAATATTTTCTGTAATGATTTCTATGTATTTGTTTAGAAGAGTGTCTTAAAATCTCGAAATAAATTTCTTTGTTTTTGAATTCTAATTTATTTTCATTCAGTTTAGAGAGTATGGGGTGCATGAAACTATGTATTTGAACATCGTTGAGATGGTGGCCCATTTTTATATATATGCTTGAGAAGAATTTATACTATTATTGTTGGAAACAGGTTTCCATAAATGGCCATAAATCAAACTTGTTAATTGCATTGTTAACATTTATGCATTTACTTCCCTTTTGTCTGTTTGAACTAACAATAGTGTAGACAATTGTATTAAAAACCTTCCACAATAAAGGTGAATTTTTCAATTTCCTTCGGTAGTTCTACTTATTCTTGCTTTATATATCTTTGAGGCTATTTTATTAGGTTTATGCAAGTGGACAATTGTCAAACATTTCTGGTGAAATAAAATTTAGTTGTGGTATAGTGACCTTTGCACTGTAATAATGCTTTTGTAAAGTCTCTTTTATCTGATATTAATATAATTACCTCAGCTTTCTTTTGGTTAATATTTGCCTGGTATAAAAATTTTTCCCTGATATAAAATATTATTTTTTATACTAAATCATTGTGTGTTTTCATACTTTAAATGTTTCTCTTTTTAAAAACATATACCTAGAATTTTAAAAAATGCTTCCCAGAGGAGGCGGCCAACATGGTGGAGAAGTAGGGGGACCTGCAGTTCCTTCGTCCCTCAGACATAGCCGTGTTGAGGCCCGAGGACTTGGAATTCCAAGAGTCCGGGCCGCAGAGTGACAGAGCCGTCTCCAGAGGCCCACGGGGACAACTTGGCGGGCCATAGGTGCGTGACCGTGAACTGGGAGAGAGAAAATGGCTGGCATAGGCCTGGAGAGGAGGGAATCCCTGCTGCGGAGAGACCAAAGGAAGAGAAAGAGAGGCTGTGGAAGCATGGGACTGTAGCTGGACGAGAGAAAAACCAGGGACTGGGGATTAGAAAAAAAGAAAAAGAAAAAGATCCAATTTCTAACTGCGGGACTTGCTCCGGACCAGGGCGGGCTGCCCTGTCCGCGCACCTGGGGAGGAGGCGAGCCAGCCCCGGCTCGGGAACTAGTTCGGAGGTGCAGTCCGCAGCGGGAGACAGCGACCCCCTCCCTGGAGTGCTGTGGAAAGAAAGTATATAACCGTTCCAAGGACAAAGATCTCTGCCTGCACCTGCCACCCAGAGGCTCTTTATCGGCGGGGCGCACATCGCCGATACCAGGGAGTGCAGAGTGGGACCCTTTAAAACATCGGGTTTGAATCCCAGCCGAGCACCGGGGGGACTGTGGAGTGAACAAACAAAACAAAACAAAACAAAAAAGAAAAACCAAAAAACCCCGGCCCACACAGCACTGTGAGGATGGCCTGAACAGAGTGGGTGGGACACCCAGTCTGGAGAGAAGAGACTGGGGTGTCACCATTTTTGTCCCAATCACCACTAAGGTGTGGCTTCGGGGAAGGAACAGCGGGCCCACAGGGGTGGCAAGACCCGCCCACACCGAACCACGCCCCTCCACGCCTGGGAACTGGGTATCTACGGAGCAAGATTGACGCTGACGAGTCGGACAGCCACTCCTCCAGACCAGCGCTGCCGCCGGTTCCAAGGCACCCAGTGTTTTTGCATTTCCTGGTTTAATTCTTGGAGAATTCTTATAATATATATATTTTTTCTTCCTTTTCTGCTTCTTATTTATTCCCTGCTCTAGTCTGGTTATTCTGGTTGTTGATTTCTTTAAGCAGATAGTTAACCTACTCTCTTTATACCTGTTCTGTATCTCCTTTATCTTCTTCTCTCTCTCTGGATTAAGCCATATAGTTTCTCTGCCTGGTAAATTTTCTTTTCTTTTATTTCCTCACCCCTGTCATTTCTCTTTGTATGGGATAAGGCTTCTTCCACCACGACCACCACCCACCCCTTTTAAAAATTTTTTCCGGGGTTACTTCAAAGAACAAATCAAACCACACGTGGTGTAGGGTCCAAACCACCACTACGAGTAGGAAGATAAAGCAACCAGAGTCACAGCAGCAGAGAGCATGTAACACACTCCAAAAACACCTCCTGAAGGGCCAGGTCCTGGACTGTGTATGACCCCTTCTTAATATAGTAGTGCTTACGGGTACAGGGCACATCATAAGCTTTTAAAATACATGAGGGCCAGAAAACTACCCAAAATGATGAAATGGAAGAGCTCTTCTCAAAAGAAATTCCAGGAAGAAATGACAGCTACAGAATTGCTCAAAACGGATATAAACAATATATCTGATAAGGAATTTAGAATAATAGTCTTAAGATTAATCTCTGTGCTTGGAAGAAAACATAGAAGAGAGCAGAGAATCTGTTGCTGCAGACATCAAGGAACTAAATAATACTCACCATGAATTAAGAAACGCTGTAAATGAGGTGTAAATAAACTAGATGCAGTGACAGTGAGGATGGAAGAGGCAGAGGGGAAAATAAGTGAAATAGAAGATAAAATTATGGAAAATGGGGACGACTGGGTGGCTCAGTCTGTTGAGCGTCCGACTTCGGCTCAGGTCATGATCTCACGGTTCTTGGGTTCGAGCCCCGCGTCGGTCTCTGTGCTGATAGCTCAGAGCCTGGAACCTGCTTCAGATTCTGTGTCTCCCTCTCTCTGCCCCTAACCGGCTCATGCCCTGTTTCTCTCTGTGTCTCAAAAATAAATAAAAATGTTAAAAATATTTTTAAAAATTATGGAAAATGATGAAGCTGAGAAAAAGAGAGACAGAGAAAATACTAGACAACGAGGGGGCAATTAGAGAACTAAGTGATTCTGAGAACTTCCCCAATCTGAGGAAGGAAGCAGACATCCAAATCCAGGAGGCACAGAGAACTTCCTTCAGATGTAACCGGAACAGATCTTCTCCACGACATATTATAGTGAAACTGGCAAAATACAAAGATAAAGAGAGTATTCTGAAAGCAGCTAGGGCAAATGGGCCTCAACTTACAAGGGTAGACACATAAGGGTAGTAACAGACCTGTCCACGAAAACTTGGCAGGCCGGAAGGGAGTGGCAGGGCACATTCACTGTGCTGAACAGGAAAATATGCAGCCAAGAATCCTTTATCCAGCAACGCTGACATTCAGAATAGAAGGAGAGAAAAAAGCTTTCCCAGAGAAACAAAAACTGAGGGAATTCGTCACCACTAAAGTAGCCCTAAAAGAGATCCTAAGGGGGACTTTGTGAGTGGAATGATGCAAAGACCACAAAGGACCAGGGACATCATTACAAGCATGAAACCTACAGATAACACAATGACACTAAGTCCATATCTTTTTTTTTAATTTTTTTAATGTTTATTTATTTTTGAGACAGAGAGAGACAGAGCATGAGTGGGGGAGGGGCAGAGAGAGAGGCAGACACAGAATCTGAAGCAGGCTCCAGGCTCTGTGCCCTCAGCACAGAGCCCGACGTGGGGCTCGAACTCACAGATTGCGAGATCATGACCTGAGCTGAAGTCAGACGCTCAACCGACTGAGCCACCCAGGTGCCCCAAAGTCCATATCTTTTAATAATAACGCTGAATGTAAATTAACTAACGGCTCCAATCAAAAGACATAGGGTATAAAAATGGATAAAAACATAATATCAATCTACTTCCTGTCTACAATAGACCCATTTTAGATCTGAGGACATCTTCACATTGAAAAGTGAAGGTTTGGAGGACCATCTATCATGCCACTAGACGTCAAAAGGAAGCTGGAGTAGCATACTTCTATCAGACAAACTAGATTTTAAACTAAAGGCCTGTAACAAGAGATGAAGAAGGGGATTATATCATAATTATGGGGTCTATCCATCAAGAAGAGCTAACAATTATAAATGTTTATGCCCCCAGTTTGGCACACCCAAATATATAAATCGATTAATCACAAACATAAGCACTCTTATTGATAAGAATTCAGTAATTGCAGGTGACTTTAATACTCCGCTTACAGCAATGGACAGATCATCCCGGCTGAAAATCAATAAAGAAACAATGGCCCTGAATGATACACTAGACCAGATGGACTTGACAGATATATTCAGAACTTTTCATCCAAATGCAGCAGAATACACATTCTGCTCAAGTGCACAAGGAACATTCTCCAAGATAGATCACATACTGGGTCACAAACAGCCCTCAATAAATATAAAAGAATTGAGATCATACCATGCATATTTTCATATCTCAATGCTATGAAACTTCAAATCAACCACAAGAAAAACTTCGGGGACGCCTGAGTGGCTCAGTCAGTTAGGCATCCGACTTCAGCTCGGGTCATGATCTCTCAAGTTTGTGAGTTAGAGCCCTGCAACGGGCTCTGTGCTGACAGCTCAGAATCTGGAGCCTGATTCAGATTCTGTGTCTCCCTCTCTCTTTCTCTGCCTGTCTCCAGCTCACACTCTGTCTCTCTTTCTCTCGAGAATAAACAAACATCAAAAAAAAGATAAAAAGAAAAAGTTTGGAGTGCCACCTGGGTGGTTTAGTAGGTTGAGCATCCAACTTCAGTTGAAGTCATGATCTCACGGTTCATGTGTTCAAGCCCTGCATCGGGCTCTGTGCTGATGGCTTGGAGCCTGGAGCCTGCTTCAGATTTTCTGCCTTGCTTTCTCATGTGCTGTCTCCCCTATCCATGCTCTGTCTCTCTCTGTCTCCCCAAAATAAATAAACATTAAAACAATTTTTTTAATGTAAAAAAAGGAAAGGTTTGGAAAAAATCCAAATGCATGGAGGATAAAGAACATCCTGCTAAAGAATGAAAGAGTCAATTTAGCAATTAAAGAAGAAATTTAAAATATATGGAAGCAAATGAAAAAGAAAACATGAGAGTCCAAACCTTTTGGAACACAGCAAAGGCGTTCCTAAGAGGAAAATACATTGCAATCCAGGCCTAGCTCAAGAAACAAGAAAAATTCCAAATACAAAAATCTAACACCACACCGGAAGGAACTAGAAGCAGAACAGCAAAGAAGCCCCAAGACCAACAGAAGAGGAGAATAATTAAAGATTAGAGCAGAAACAAACAATACAGAATAATTTAAAAAACGACAGTAGTATAGATCAATGAAATTAAGAGTTGGTTTTTTGAAGGAATAAACAAAATTGATAAACTTCTAGCAAGACTTCTCAAAAAGAAAGAGGACCTGAATAGATAAAATCATGAATGAAAAAGGACACATCGCAACCAACACCAAGAAATACAAACAATTGTCAGAGAATACTGTGGAGAATTATATGCCAACGAACTGGACAACCTGTAAGAAATGAATAAATTCCTAGACACCTACACACTACCAAAACTGAAATGGGAAGAAATAGAAAATTTGAACAGACCCATAAGCAGCAAAAAATTGAATCAGTTATCAAAAATATCCCAACAAACAAGAGACCTGGGCCGGAGAGCTTCCCAGTGGAATTTTACCAGACATTTAAAGCAGAGTCAATACTTATCCTTCTCAAGCTGTTCTAAGACACAGATACAGAAGGGAAACTTCTGGACTCGTTCGATGAAGTCAGCATTACCTTCCTTCCCAAACCTGACAGAGACCCTACAAAAAAGGAGAATTACAGGCCAATATCCCTGATGAACATGGATGCAAAAATTCTCAACAAGGTTCTAGCAAATTGAATTCAACAGCATATTAAAAGAATTATTTACCATTATGAATTGGGATTCATTCCTGGGCTGCAGGGCTGGTTCAATAGTCACAAATCAATCAGTGTGATATATCAGTTTAATAGAGGAAAGCATAAGAACCATATGAGCCTGTCAATTGATTCAGAAAAAGTATTTGACAAAATATAGCATCCTTTCTAAATAAAACCCTCAATAAAGTTGGGCTAGAAGGAACATACTTAAACGTCATAAAAGCCATTTATGAAAAGCCCACGGCTAATATCATCCTCAAGGGGGAAAAACTGAGAGCTTTCCCCCTGAGATCAGGAACACGACAGGGATATCCACTCTCACCACTGTTGTTTACATAGTGTTGGAAGTCCTGGCTTCAGCAATCAGACAACGAAATGAAGTAAAAGGCATACAAATTGGCAAAGAAGAAGTCAAACTTTCACTTTTCATAGATGACATGATACTCTACATGGAAAACCTGAAAGACTCCACCAAAGGACTGCTAGAACTGATACATGAATTCAGCACAGTCGCAGAATACAAAATCAATGTACAGAAATCTGTTGCATTTCTTTACACAAATAATGAAGCAACAGAAAGAGAAATCAAGAAATCGATTCCATTTACGACTGCATCAAGAACCATAAAATACCTATGAATAAATTTAACCAAAGATTTAAAAGATCTGTATGCTGAAAAGTATAGAAATCTTATGAAGGAAATTGAAGAAGACACAAAGAAATGGAAAAACATTCCATACTCATGGATTTGAAGAACAAATATAGTTAAAATGTCAAAAGTACCCAAAGCAATCTAGATACTCAATGCAATCCCAATAACAATTGTTCCGTTCAATTCTTCTCAAAGCTAGAATAAACAATCCTAAAATTTGTATGAAACAACAAAAGACCCTGAATAGCCAAAGTAGTATTGAGAAAGAAAACCAAAGCGGGAGGCATCACAGTCCCAGACTTTAGCCTCTATTACAAAGTTGTAATCATCAAGACAGTCTGGTATTGGCACAAAAACAGACACATAGACCACTGGAATAGAATAGAGAACCCAGAATTGGACCCACAAATGTATGACCAACTAATATTGCCAAAGTGAGAAAGAGTATCGAATGGGAAAAAATTAAAACAAAACAAAACAAAACAAAACAGTCTCTTTAGCACATGGTGCTGGAAGAACTGGACAGCAGCATGCAGAAGAATGAAACTGGACCAGTTTCTTAAACAAACACAAAAATAAACTCAAAATGGATGAAAGACCTAAATGTGAGGTAGGAAACAATCAAAACCTTAGAGGAGAAAATAGGCAACAACCTCTTTGATCTCAGCCACAGCAATTTCTTCCTCGACATGTCTCCAAAGGCAACAGAAATAAAAGGAAAAATGAACTATTGAGACCTCATCAAGATAAAAATCTCCACTGCAAAGGAAACATCAACAAAACTAAAAGGCAATCAATGGAATGGGAAGAGATATTTACAAATGGCTCATCGGATAAAGGGTTAGCATCCGAAATCGATAAAAAAATTACTGAGCTCAACACCCAAAAAACAAATAATCCAGTGAAGAAATGGGAAGAAGACATGAATAGACACTTATCCAAAGAAGACCTCCAGATGGCCAACAGACACATGAAAGATGCTCAACATCACTCACCATCAGGGAAATACAAATCAAAACCACACTGAGATATCACCTCACACAAGTCAGAGTGACTAAACTTAACATCTCAGGAAACAACAGATGCTGGCGAGGATGTGGAGAAACTGAAACGCTCTTGCACTGTTGGTGGGGATGCAAACTGGTGCAGCCACTCTGGGAAACAATGTGGAGATTCCTCAAAAAATTAAAAACAGAACTACCCTATGATCCAATATAGCACTACTAGGAATTTATCCAAGGGATACAGGAGTGCTGATTCATAGGGGCACATGCACCCCAATGTTTATAGCAGTGCTTTCAACAATAGCCATATTATGGAAAGAGCCTAAATGTCTGTCAACTGATGAATGGATAAAGAAGATGTGGTGTACATATATATACAATGGAATACTGCTTGGCAATGAGAAAGAATGAAATCCTGCCATTTGTAGCAACGTGGATGGAACTGGAAGGTATTATGCTAAGAGAATAAGTCAGCCAGAGAGACAGATATCATATGTTTTCCTTCATACGTGGAAATTGAGAAACTTAACAGAAGACCATGGGGGAAGGGAAGGGGAAAATAGTTACAAACAGAGAGGGAGGGAAGCAAACCATAAGAGATTCTTAAATACAGAGAACAAACAGAGGGTTAATGGGGGGACGGAGGAGAGGGGAAAATGGGTGATGGGCATTGCGGAGGGCACTTGTTGGGATGAGCTCTGGGTGTTGTATGGAAGCGAGGAATCATGGGAACCTACCCCCAAACCAAGAGCACACTGTATACACTGTATGTTAGCCAACTTGACAATAAATTATATTAAAAATAATTCTTACTGGCACAATCACTGGCAAGTGTATTCTATTTATATTTATTATCATCACAGATAATATGTGGATGTGTATTTACCAAGTTACTTTGTGTTTTTTGTTTGTATTTCTTTTTGTAAGTTTATTTATTTTGAGAAAGAGAGAGTGAGGGAGGAGTATAAAGGGGGGCAAGAAACCCAAGAAGACTCCACGTTGTCAGCAAACAGCCCAACATCGGGCTGGAACCCACAACTGTCACATCAGGACCTGAGCCGAGATCAAGAGTCAGCGCTTAACCAACTGAGCCACCCGGGCACCCCTCTTTGTATTTCTTTATGCTTATTTTCTCCTTCTTTGTTTTTAACTTTTTACTCTAGATATTGTAAAATGAATTAAAACATGAGTGAATGCTGTTGTGATTTTTTTATTTTTTGTGATCCCTAAGCCCATTTGTGGTGGGCACTTATTATTTGCTTACATTTAGGTCGATGGCCCACTTTGGGTGATTGTTGTCTATGGTGTGAGGAAGGAGTATGACTGCATTCATTTGCATCTGGATGTCCAGTTTTCCTGGCAACATTTATTGAAAAGACTTTTTTCCATTGAATAATCTTGGCACCATTGTCAAATTTCAATTGACCATAGATTAAGGGGTTATTTCTGGACTCTCTGGTTTGTTCCTTTGGCCTATTGTCAATTCTTACGTCAGTACCACATGGTGTTAATAATTGTAGATTTGAAGTAAGTTTCAAAATCTGGAAATGTGTATGATGTTGCATGTAGTATTCAGACTACTTAACGAGAAGGACATGATCTGCTAAAGACAGACAAGATTTTGTTTAGGACATTTGTGGATTATCAAAATATCAAGTTAAGTTTGCATGTTTACTGCATGAGTAGGTTATTTTGTAATACTTTAATATTTAGAGTACCCATTTTCACTGAGTCCCTACATCTGCCTAGTCCACGATTAAAATGTTTCTCAGGCAAAGGGGAGACGTGTGTTAAGCATCACATACACTATCATTTTCATGCTTTATCTCTTGTAATCCTTCAAACAGCCAGATGAGGTAGACCCTGTTTTATGCTCATTTTATGGTAATAAAACTTTGAATAAGAATGTAACTGGTTCCCCCAGGTTTAGCCCATCGAAAAGTGGCAGAATCTAGATCTGTAAGATTCCAGAGACTGCACACTCTAGTACCATATCACACTGCCTATAGTTATGAGTTTGGCAGAGACTTCCTTATTTATATGACAATATTAACTGATAGTGTACAAGATAATTTGTGTCAGTCCATAAAGCTTCTTTGCCCCATTTTGTTGATTTTAAGTGGGATTATCTGTCCACTAAATTGAACAGATCTTAGGCTGGACATACCCGTGACATTATACACCAAGTTTTGTTTATAAGGGGACTTTTCTGAGAAGAAGGTCTGTAGGTTTAACCAAATGATCCAAAGAGGTTAAGGCCCAGTCCTCAAGGATCCCTGGACTAACTGTAAAAGAATGTCATGGAGCCTAGGTTCTTGCAAGCAGAGAACAAGTATGGTCTTTTAGTTGGGATGGTGGTATAAGGGAGGCCAGCCCATTCACAAACCTAGCTTGAAGCGAAAGGGAATTGTTCTGGACCTAGTGGTGAGCCTATAGGCAGTAGTGATGGTGGGCTGAGTAACGACTTAGATGAGGGACGATGATTCTAGATTCTAGAAAATGACAGAGATCCTAGATATGAGATTCTAAACTCTGTTTGGTGCCATGGTGCATGTCGCTAACAGTGTTTGGCCATGTCCTTCCTGAAGGATCGTAAATTTGAGCTGTACAGCATCAATGTTTTTCCCACCGATTTCCCAGAGTCCTATCACAGTGCTCTGCTCAAACAAATAGTTGAATATGAGGAGAAGCTGAAGACGACAGTTTCTCCACCTCAAAAGACTAATCCACAACAACCTAAGAGACTTTATACTCTCAGCTATCTGCTTCAAGATGATGAGAAGGTAAGAAAATGACGAGTATTTCTCCCCAAATTGTGGTATTTTTGGTAGAATTATTTTCTTCTTCAAATGATGAATGTAAGTCATGTGCTCTAATTCTCTTTCTTTAAGAGATAAAGTATGATACAAGGAATCTTATGTGAACAGAAAGTAGGATCCTCCGGATCCAAGAGTGTGTTAGTTGAACAGAAATAATAGTTGACATTTACTGGAGTAGAAACTGGTGTTTTAAACGATCCCATTTAGCGACTACAACCATTTTGTAGGTAAGTATTACTAGCCACCCTTCCATAAGAAGCAATCAAGGCTGACGGCGGTCAAATGTATTGCTCTGAATGACACAGCTGATAAGAGATAGAGCCAGGATTTGAGTCCACATCTTTCTGGTCCACAGTCTATATTTGTTCCCACCCCATCCCCCAGTAACTCCCTTAATATTGAGATCATAGGCTACTTTCTCTGTTTCCATTATTCAAGTCACTAGTGCTCTACCTAGAAAATAAGTGTTCCTCTTGAAATTCGAAATACTAGCTGATGCTGCCATAATTGGATCGTCCTTAGGACGTCTTAATGTGAGATGTGTGTAGTGTGTATGAGAGAGGCATGTGACTTGACTATTGAAGCATGAAGACAAAGAGGATCATAGCTGCTCTCATGGAAGAGATCATTGATATAAAGACACAGAACATGTAAGAAACATTTCTGTAACAACACAATACTTAAAGTTATCTACCTCACTCCAAACTCCTCAGTTAACTGGAGTTTTTTTAAATTTTATGTGGCTTGGTTTCCTCATTTTTAATCAACAGAGATGATAATCACACCTAACTCATAGGGCTTGGTGGAAGATTGGGTTAATGTAGAACATTTAGAAGAGTACCTACTGGAGACTAAATGCTCGATGAAAATGGTTTCACCCATTCTGGATTCCTCTTTTATGGGAAATGCAAATGCATTGGGAAAATAGTTTTTATCACAACTGTATTCAGATAATGCAGGGGCATGTCTCCAGTTGTGCTTTGATAAAAACGGCTTTAAGCTAACCTATCACGCCCTCGACTTCATGTCTTACTCACCATGGACACTGAAAAGAATTCCCTATACGCAACCAGCACCAAGGATGATATGTTTGAATCTCCATAAGGTTAGAGGCGGGGAGATTTACATTTTCAATCTATTCTACCCTTTACTGTCTCCATGTATCATTTCATAAAGTGTTATTCAGTACTACCTAATAGATTTAAAGCACAAAAGCTCAAAAAAGGTATTTTCTTTTTCTTCCCTGACAAAAATTGAAGCAATATGGTGTGTACTTCTCCAAAAAGATAACCATGGATTTATAAGTTTGATGAAAGCCACTCATTCTCCTGCATTCGTAGCAACTGTAACTGTGGTTGTCCCATGTTTGGTTTTATGCAAAAACCTTGTATTCTACCTTCTCCTTATTCACTTAGGTTATACTAAAATGGGATCGCATTTTCTGAAAACATGGTGAGGGTTAGGTGAATATAAAGCTTTGGCCTGTGATTAAAACTTAATAATATAAACGCACGGCTATGTGTGCCTATAAAGAGGACAATTTTGGAATGATTGGGTTTTGTCTTTAATGGAACATGTTCACTGATGTTTTTCAGCAATCAAAGGATGACGATGGAGCTCAGTTAGCTGCAGGACAGGAAAAACAAGTGAAATGTCCTAGGAAGTCCAGCAGCTGCCCATCATCTAAGAGAAAGCCAAGTACGTTACCATAGTAAAGCAGACAGGAAGCAGAGGGGAAACCCCATCTCGAGTGCTCAGTTATGTCAAAAGAAGTATATAATTATGTCCTTGAGGGATGGACAGATAGGAGCATGTTTGCAAGTGGAGGCGCAAATCTCTATGTTGGCTCTGACCAGTTGGAGTAGTGTAAGAGTCAGACGAAGCAGGTTCCTGGGGCACCTAGGTGGCTCTTTTGCTAAACAACAGACGTTGGCTTGGGTCGTGATCTCGTGGTTTGTGAGTTCGAGCCCCACACAGGCTTTCAGCTCTCATTGCCCACCCCACTTCTGATCCTGTCTATCTCACTCTCTTTCTCCCTCAAATACATAATCACTTTTTTAAAAGCTGTAGAATAAGCAGATTCCTGTGACAAAAAAAGATGACCGACTCAACACCAGAATGGGTCTGCTCATATTCTGCTTGTCTTCACGTTGTGTTCCTGCTTTAACCCAGGGCAGTCTGGCTTCTTCTTATCATAGTCCAATGAAGCTGTTAGAGTCGTTTTCACCAGTGACTGCTACACTGGGGTATTCATTTCTCAGAAGTATATGATATATGTGTTCATTCCCTGCTCCATGGAAAACTTCTTAGTTCGAAGATACCACGATTCAAGGTATCCCCTTGGTAGTGACCCCTTTTCCTTCTCCCGTTTTTGGTTGTTTCCTCTTCTTTCCCATCTCCAATTCTGCAGGAGCCCAAAGCTGGGTATTGGGCCCGTCTCTCTTCAACCTGCGACCTCCTTAGGTGATTCCACACAGTCTTAGAACTTTATATATTATTCACACTGCAAGAACTCTCACCTTTATACTTCTAGACTACAACTTGCTCCTGAACTTCAGACTCATATACAACAGCTTACATGACCTATCCAATCAGTGCCCATGCATATGTAAAATGTAACTGCTTCTTCCTGAACTTCTGACCTTCGTCTTCTCCAAAAATGCTCTACATTCAGCCTTCTTGATCTCGGCTAATAATACCATCTATTGGTGTAACTTTTATAAAGGTTCAACATCTTGCTGTCCAGAGGTATGGGTGCCATGGGAGGTCTAAAAGCTCCAATGTTTATATTTTCAGATATGCATAGTGTAACTAGTCCCACCATGGCCTAGTTCAAGCCACCAACCTGAGGACACTGAACCAGAATTAGCAGATTGACCACATTTGTGAGGCTTGTGAGCAATTGCCTAACAGCCTGCACACACCTGGCACTATTATTTCCCCAGGGGTTCAGGCCAACACACTTAGATTCACTCATGACTCCTCTTGTTGTCCTGCTATGCTTCTCTCACCTCCTTCCCACAGCAAGTGCAGTAAACTTAACAACCAATATCACCCTTTGTATCACCCTTTTCCTTTGTATCACCCTTTCCTTTATGACATTTTGTTCTATCATTCTAGTCTGTGCTGCCACCCTCTGTCCCTGAACTTCTACAATGGCTTCTCATCTGATTTCTCTGCTCCCCAACTCAGCCATCCTAAACCATCACTGGGCTGCAGCGAGAGTGACCGTGTGCACATGGAAATCCAATCACGCCACGTCCATCCTGAAGCCCACCATCAACTCTCCCGAGCACTCAGAACAGAATCAGAGCTCCAACACTTGTCTCCACTCTTCCTAGGACATGGTCCTGCCATCCTCTCCTGCCTGCATCCTCTGGGTGTCCTCCTTGCTCTCTCTGCTTCTGTCCTTTGCTCCATGGCATTGGCTCATCCCCTCCTAGGGGCCCTGCACTGACTGACACAGATGCTGGAAGTCCTCCTCCTCACGTGCAGAGGCTGCTCTGTGTCCTGCTCCAGGTTCTGCCCAAGGGTCACCTCCTCAGAGGGCCCTGCCTGACCACAAGGTCCTGGAGGCTCCCCCTGCTGTTCTCTGTCACATCCCTGATGCCTTCCTTCCCAACACTAATTCACACTATATTATTTTCTTTGCCCATGTTACATGTACCACCTGACCTCTTCATGAGCATGTCCGTTCCATAAGGGAGGGGATTGTCCGGATGCAGATCTCCCAGCATTTGGCAGTGTCTGGCACAGAGGAAGCTGAGTATATGAAGCCAAGGTGTCAGAGTTGGAATAAAAGGAAATCCGTCATTCTGAGACCAAAAAGAAAACTGCGAAGGATTATATACTGACTGGGATTTTGGGTGGAATGCCAATATCAGATATCTTGACATCAAGTGTGATAGATATTCAGCTTTTCACCTTGTAAAGGGCATCAAGGAAGCATTAAATCAAGAGTGTCAGGGCTCCGTGAATGTTTGTTTATTAGTTGTAGTGTCCAACTGCATTTCTGTATGATTATTAGTGCCAATAGAGAAAAAGTGTCTTATTGTATGATCTTTATGGAGGCCTGCTTGTGGGATCTAATATTTCCACTTGTATGTATTCGCAGTGTCAAGAGAGAAAAAGTGAATTCTTGTATGGTCTTTATGGGGACCTATTTGTGAGATCTGATATTTCCCCTTGCACATACTTCTGCTTAAAGAAACAAATAATTTTCTCCAAAGTGCAGAGCACAGGGATGTCTCTCAGGGGGTGATAAAACACACCTATCTCAAAGCTCAATCTCTCAATTTGGTTTTCAGGTACTACTGTCACTCACAATGTCCATGACAAGAAGATGAAAAAAAATCCGACCCCACCTGATGATTTCTTGCCAAAAGCTGCTGCACCAGAAGTTATGAATGTGGCAGGAGATGGTATTAGTAATTCACCTGGAGTAGGAACCAAAAACGGCCGTGTGTCTGTAGGTGACCCAAAAGTCCCGGCCGAGTCTTCACCAGGAGCTGTGCCAAATGAAGGGCCAGTAAGTGCTGCTATGGCACGGAAAATTAATGATGATATAAAACATCAATTAATGAAGGAAGTTCGGAGGTTTGGACGAAGTAAGTCATGAAAGAATGGCTATTAAAAAACCATGGGAAGTCTCTCTCATTCAATGATTTATAATAGATCCAACTCACCTCTTGAACTCATCCTTTGGCTTCAGTTGGTTTTTACATAATTTGGGATGGTTTCTCTTTAATTGCTCTCGAAATTCCTAAAACATCTCTTAAAACTGTTTTGCTTGTTTGGTGTTGAAGACAGTTTCCTTAGGAAGCATTCACCACACACACTATGCAACCCTCTAGCCCAAGAGGAATGATTGCAGAGACAGTGAATGCACTAAGAATGAGTTCTATACCATCTTTGTGTTTTTAAAAATACTGATATTTAAAAATTATTTTCAGATTTCGAAAGGATTTTCACTTTGTTTGACGAAGTGCAAGGGCCCCTTGAACTCAAGAAGCAATTTGTTGAATTTACCATCAAGGAAGCTGCAAGGTAGTTGTAAAAAAGAACTCTGATTTCTTTTTCAGAACTCCTCAAGTTTCTAAGCAGATATACCTAATCCTGAACTGGGGAGAAACCAAGCCCTGGCTTGTTTTCCTCAAACCCTGGCCCTCATCATATTTCATGCTATTTCCCTAGGCAGCTAGATTGACATTATCCTAGTCTAACCCATTCTTCCAAGTCCTGGGAATGTGTATGCTCATTATAGTCTGGGGGGGCGGGGGCAGGGGCCCTCAACTGAAGACACTCTTGGTATTTTGCTCGTCTATATTTTCCCAAGCGGATGCATTTTCTATTCCCATGGAGATTGTAGGCTCTATTTTCTATCCACTACTATGTCTCACACATGTTAGATGATTTAGGTATCTTCGGTTTACTTAAATTTGTCTTTATTTTCAGGTTTAAAAGAGTAGTCTTGATTCAGCAGCTTGAGAAGGTACTAGAAAACTTAGAATCCTACCGCCGTCTCAAGAAAGTCAATCGCAAGAAAAGCAGAGAATTGTGTTCTTGCAAAGACCAGTGAGAAGCATGGATGGATGTTCTATGGTGTAAGATGGAATGGGATGTGGCTGAAGCCTCCTAAAATGTGGTCAAGAAAATTGCCTTCTAGAGATAAGGCTAAGATAGGAAGCAGTGGAGTCTTGTAATTTTATGGTTCTCCGTCAGTAAAACCTGGGCTGTTTGCCCTGAGAATTTCCTATGAAAGTACTGTCTGATGTCTGTTTCTTTGTTTATTTTCTTAGCTGAAGAGAAGGATGTTATTAACTCATCAAGCTGAATAATATACTACTGGTTTCTGTAGCAGGGCCCATGGTTGTAGCTGGTATTTATACCTGCTTTCTTTCACTACACATTTCTCATTCCATTCCCCCTGAGATAGCACCTCAGGTCAGGGTCAGGGTTCTTTGCCTGGTAGCATGACTCAAAACTTAATTGCTGAAGCATCTGGGCCAGCAAGATGTCCCGCCTTAAATGGGTTGTTGCAGTTCTTCACAAAGTAATCACACAATGTGAGAGACATACTGGACATACTCTTCCTTAACTCCTTGGGTAGCAGGAACCCCAATTCCCTTTGATTGTCCAGTTTTATTACGCCAGCCATTATGGGACCCCGTTATTTGGCTTTTGATGGAGAGGGCCGAAGTGACTAAAATGCCCAGCATAATTCCCTCTTGATGGAATCACTGTTGTGCTCCTTGGTGAAAGCTTTTCTCCCTCTGGGATGAAGACCTCTGTTTCAGCAAAGCCTGAAGCAATAATCATGGGAAGGTTAAGGGATACACTGACAAGAGGGTATTTCCATTTCCACCGTTTGATTTCAATACCTGTGATTCCTGACTACAGGAGAGAAAAACAAATGATGTCAGATGCTGGTGCACAGCAAATACTGCTCCCTAGAAGTCATTATCTCAGGGCCCCTGGGTAGCTTAGTCGGTTAAGCACCCGACTGCGGCTCAGGTCATGATCTCACAGCTTGTGAGTTCGAGCCCTGAGTCTGGTTTTTGCTGACAGCTAAGGATCTGGAGCCCGCTTGAAGTTCTGTGTCTCCCACTCTCTGATCCCTTTCCCGTGTGAACTCTGTCTCTCTGTCTCAAAAATAAGTAAACATTTAAAAATTAAAAGAAGAAAAATTTAAAAATTGGGAGAAAAACTAAAAAGAAGTAATTACTACTAGCATAATCTCCATCCCTGCCATGTTGGCAACTTAGCACTTGAGCCCACTGGGGATGATACAGGTGCTCCCGAAAGAGGCTGATTGACATCTACCTAATGGAAACTTTATGCATTAGATTACTAAACTTCTGCACTGGTAAGCTTATTCTTTGCTGATCACCCTCATGAGACACGTTTTTCTTCACACCGGATGTCTATCCGGGTGGGTGTATGCACATACATCCTCCCCAGACCTCCTTGTCATAAGTTTCCAACCATACATCCTCAACGTCCTTGACCATTCAGCTCATGACTTGAGCACAGCCTGTTCATGGCCATATATTTGTACCGCTGCTCAAATCTTCCCTTTGGGATGCTTACCCTTCACTGTCCATCAGGGCTGTCCTAGGTGGGACTGTGCAGCAACTGTCCACTTTTGGCTTGTGCGATAGGCAAGTGCTATGAAGTACATTTCTATGTCTCCCCCTCCACATTCTTGTGTTGAAGCCCTGACCCCAGTGTGCTGGTATTTGGAAGTGGTGCCCTTGGGAGGTAAGTGGGTTTAAATGAGGTCATAAAGGTGGAACAGCCTTGATGGGATTAGTGCCCTTAGGAGAAGAAAACCCAAAGCTTGCTCCCTCCCTCCCCCATGTGAGGACACAGAGAGAAGGCAGCTGTCTTAGTCTATTAGGGCAGCTCTAACAAAACACCATAGACTGGGTGTCCTGAAAATAAGAGAAATGTATTTCTCACAGTTCCTGAGGCTGGGAAGTCCGTGATCAGCACACAGGCAGATTCAGTGTGTGGTGAGAACCAGCTTCCTGGCTCACAGACCGCTGTCTTCTCACTGTGTTCTCACACAGCTGAAGGGATGGGGGACTCTCCTAGACCTCTTTTACTAGGGCACGATCCTATTTATAAGGATCTGCCAAAGGCCCCACCTCAAAGTACATGACATTGATGTGGGGCAGAGTAGACATCCCCTCCATCTTCTGACTCCCTGCCTGACCCCAAGCACAAAGCGAGGACAGTCCCTCCCAGCCACTGAGCCCGGCAAGACAGGTCCCCACCTTCAACGTATGCATTGGGGTGGGGACACACACATTCAGACTATGGCAGCAGCCATCTGCTAGCTAGAAAGAGACCCCTCACCTAACATTGAATCTGCCAGCACCTTAATCTTGGACTTCCCAACCTCCAAGACAAACAGAAACAGATTTCTGTGGTTGAAGCCATCCAGTCTATGGTACTTGGTTCTAGTAGCCTGAGCAGACAAGACAGCAAGATTCTAGTCATGCCCTCCCATATTCCCATTTCTCGTATCAAACATACAAGTACAATTACGAGTACTATTCTGGTGGGGTTTTGTGGGTGTAATCAAGGTCCCAAGTCACTTGATCCTGAGATACAGAGAGAATGTGGGTGGGCCTGCCCCACTTAGGGAGTCCTTTCAAAGGTTTTCCCTACCGAGGGATGGAAGAGGAAGTCAGAGAGACTAAGAGCACAAGAAGCACACACCACCCAGTGACCACGATGAGGATAAAGCAGCGCTCCTGAGAAGGCACGGGGGTGGCTGTAGGAGTTGAAGGCACCCCTTGGCTGGCAGCTGCAAGGAAATGGGGACCTCATTCTCCACTCTTCAGGAGTTAGGTCTGAATGAGTCGAAGCGGAGGATTCCAGAGCTTCTAGATAAGCACCAGCTTAGCTGATGCCTTCACTTGGCCTTGTGAGTCATGCAGCAGAGATAGTGGATGAGCCTTCTGGGATGTTTGATGTGCAGAATAGTGAGGCAATAAATGCGTGGCGTTTTCAGCTGCTCCACGTGTGATGGTTTGTTATGTGGCAGTAAGATATCAATACAGTGAGCCTGCCTACTGTGAAGGAACACGAGTAAGCTCGATCTGAGGGGATTTGCTTCTGTTCTCGTCACCTGTTCCTAAGCAACTCCCCTGGAGGCCATAGGTGGGGGAGCAGAGGACTTTCTCATGAGCTAGGCCCCCATACAAATAAGCAGTTTTCCGGTTACTTGAAAAATGGCTTGAAATAGCACAACAATGAGGAATAGGTACCACCAGAGCCACCAAGTCCCACTGCTTTTTTGTGTCCTTTATAAAGGTAGGAAACGATAGTGGTCACAGACTGTGGTTTGCAATCACACATGCTCCACAATCCTTGTTTTACATCTCTTCTAGGATTTCAACATTTTTTAAGTGCACTAATATTATGTGACTGTTGTTCTGCTTACATAGTGTCTCAATCTCTCACCTGGAATGGAAGATCCATGAGAAGAGTGTCTAGTTGACTGTTATTTCACTAGAGAAGCAGATGGTGCTAAGATGGTTTCTAACATATACTGAAGCAATTATTTTTAATCCTCCCAACAAACATCATGGGTGGATACCGTCAGGAACTTCAGTTTACAGGAGGGGAAGTGGAAACAAAAACTTAGGTACGGAGCCCCCCGTCATAAGAAAATGAGGGGCAACCTGGAGGAACCATTCAGAGTCAGGTCTGGCTTAAAGCCAAGTCCTTTCCATGCCTCCAAGCTGCCCCCAAACTCCACAGCCTCTGGCTGTCCCTGCCCCACAGTCTCCCATTGGTCACTATTTGTCATTTGACTGGATGTGGGACATTCTCTGCTCACTCTCACTCCCTGATGGGAGCTCCCAGGGCAGGGAGGGTCTAACTCTCATCTGCCTCAGGCTCTGCCTCAGCCTTCAGCACTGAGGACTCCCACAGAGAGGTATCCTGTCACCTAGGCCAAAGCTTGGGTCCCTCAGCAATTCCCAGGCCCTCAGGGGATTCTGCTGTCTGTGTTCCCCAAATTAGATCACTGACAGTCAGTGAATGAGTCCGTGAACTGCTCTGTGCCCCAGAGCTTGTAGCCTCTCCTAGGTTTGGCCACGATTGTCTCCTACATGCAGCCCCCCACCCTGAGGAGCGCATTTTCGGAGCAACTAAAACGTGCCAGGTTGTGCATGGCTTCTGAACATCATGCTCACCTCAAGCCCACAGCTACCTTATGAGGCTGGGGCTGCGATTTCCAATTAACGCCCGAGGAACCCGGGCCCCTGGGAGCATGTCTTTGCTCAAGGTCTGAAAACTGCTTGGAAGCTGAAGCCAGAGTTAAACCTGGGTGTCCCTCACCCCACTGTGTGTGCTCAAGGAGCTGTGCAGCACTCCGCCCGCACTTGATACAAGGGAAACTGGATGCCTTACTAAATCGACATGTAAAGACTAAAGAGGGTGAGGACTTTGTCTCACCAGGGGAAGAAGTTGTTAACCTAAAATTAAAACCGTCGGTTATTTTGTCAGCAAAATGCATTTATAGGGAATAGCTGAGAATTGCAATCCGGGCCAGGTGAGCTCCAGAAAAACCATAGGGAAATTGAGAGAACAAAGCAGGGCCAGGTTCTTTTCCAGAGGAGATGGCCTGTTGTGACCCGCAAGCTCACTGCTGTAAAGAGTTCCGAGTATAGAGGCTTCTCATTGGCTGAGCCGTGACAGTCTCTCATTGGCTGGGCTGTTACTGGGGGCGGAGGAAGATCTTTCTTCCTCCTGCTGGGATGGTAACTTAGTAGCTGAAGTAGTATGGACTTGCCAGGTACATTCCTATTATTAGGTCTGCAACTGATGACAAGAGGTAGGGGTGAGCTCCCCCTACTGGCCCCTCGACTCCAATTTCGTGAGGTTACCCTTTATTCAATTTCAAAAAGTGTCTGTCAAGATCCCCTTTCATCTCCAAGCACAGCATGAGGTCTCCCTATTTCCAGAGACCAGTACCTGAGGCTTGTAGAAAAAGTCCCTGATGCAGTCAGCAATGGGCTCTACAAACTTGCGTGTAAACTGCTCAAACTTTCGGCCCGGAGGATAACAATGCAATCACGGAAGAGGTAGTTGAAAAGAGCCGTGGACATGTCCAAGCACACTTGGTGGCTCCGCCCTTCCCCCCACCCCTTTGCTGCCTCACACCTGCCTCATGGTTCCCCACCCATGGCTGCCTGAGCCCATCCGCGGCCGTTGCACCTGCTCTTCCCTCTGTCACAACTCTGTTTCCCACATCTCCTTGTTTCCCCTTCCCCTCTCTCCCAAAATGTCACCTCTTCAGAGAGGTGCTGGGTCTCCCCAACTAAGGTAAGACCCTCTGTAGTCCTCTTCACTCCGCTTTATTGTCAGACAGCTCTGCTTGCAGACCCCTGCTCTGCTGCCTGGTTCTGTGTTGTTTCTGCCTGGGCAGGGACTGCCACCTGTCTACCCGTGTTCACTCCTTTCCCTTCCTCAGTAATGGGACCCTAACACTGAGTGGCCTGGTGTGTAGGTAGTTTCTCACAGTGTTCATACACCGCCTATACTAGTTTTCTCCCGAAACAAAAAGAGAAACACTATAAATAATTTGCTGTCCGATGGACTGGAATTGGACTTCATTTAATGTAACTTACACGGAAAGGCACATCTGGGTTGGTGGCATAAGATGCTGTAAAATCCACTCCAGCATGCAAGCGATGAGGACACGGACTATCATGTCTAAATGAACAGTTTCAGAAGTGTGCAAATTAACGCTAGGCTTGCAAGATTGGAAGAGCGTTTACTCAAGAAACGTGGCCAGGGGCACCTGGGTGGCTCAGTTGGTTAAGTGGACAACTTCGGCTCAGGTCATGATCTCGCGGTCTGTGAGTTCGAGCCCCGCATCGGGCTCTGTGCTGACGGCTCAGAGCCTGGAGCCTGTTTCGGATTCTGTATCTCCCTCTCTCTCTGCCCTTCCCCTGCTCATACTCTGTCTCTATGTCTCTCAAAAATAAATAAATGTTAAAAAATTAAAAAAAAATGTTATAAAAAAAAAAGAAAGGTGGCCAGATCCCAGTAGGTTCCTTGAGACTCGGACTGTTTTAACAGCACTATTCCCCCCGCCCTCCTCAGCTCCGTGAAGGCCTTGAAAACCAGGACTTCACATCCAGGGTAGCTCTGAACATCAGCAACTTGTCCCCCAATGGACGGGACAGAACTGTTTGCAGCTCCGCAGCACCATATTCGCAAACAATTGTCCTTTTTTCACGTGCCTGGTGAATCCGTGAAAGGCACAATTCTCGGGGCTTGTCAGTAATTAAAAGGCCTGAGAATTTGCTGTGTGCACGGCCCTGGTCACCATCTTAAGGTGCCAGGCAGGACCGCTGTATGGCAAGTTCAGTAGAAGGGACGATGGAGAGCAATCTTGTCTGCTTTGATGTCACGTGCAATATATCCTTCTAATGTTTCCCCCGGGAAGAATGGGTAGAGCAGATTTGGGTAGGGACCTTTTTATCAAATGCTTTTAATATTTCCTCATGAAATTTGTTATATTTAATCACATCTGTTTCCTGCATCGATATGATCATCAAATAACCTTCTTTTTTACTGTTAGGACAAGTTGCCAAGTTTTGATTTTCTGTCTCAGCTTCAAACTCACCCTTTTGGCCTGACGTGTGAAAATTTTTATGGTTCCTTTAAATGTTTTTCCTATGGCGTCAGTGCCAGAGGTCTGTCGGTAGGGAGCGCCTGAGATGTGGCGGGGGGGGGGGGGGGGGGGAAGACATGCTTCCTGGTGCTGGGTGGGGGGCCCAGCAGTCTCCTGGGGTCCCGGGGCTTCTCCAGCACCGGGCTCTGCACCCCTCGTGGGGTCTCCAGGGCTGGGCGGGGCTGCCGCTGGGCAGCGTGTCATCTGCACTATGGGGTCTGCAGCTTCTCTTACACCTCCCTGGGAAAGTAATAACGTGTCAGTCCTTTGGCCACATGTGTGGTGTGCACACCACTCCCAGAACTCTTAGGGGGCATGTTTCCAGCCTCTCAGAGGGCACATTTCTAGAGAGTTCCACCTCAGTGGTATCAGGTCCTTACTACCATTTTGTGAGTTGCTGCCAGGCTCCTGGAACGAGGTCAGTATTTTACCACTTGGAGTGTGGATTCTTTTCCCTGGGTGCTCTCTCTGAGCTATGGAGGTTTCTAGCCATTAGGTGTGGTATCTTCCTGGGTGATCTACCTCAACTCTGTGGAAATATTTCCTTGGGTTCTAATCTCGGCACGGGGGAAGCGTTTCCCTGGGCAGCTTGTGTCAGCCATTTTGGAGACGGGGCTGTCCTTGGTTGTCAGAGAGACAGAGTTCGGTGAGGGACTTTCCTCGTGGAATTGCCTCAGTGCTGGTGAGGGGACTCCTCTCTGGGTCCTTATCTCAATCGTAAGCGGGGGTGCAGGGTGTTTCCTGGCATTCCGTCCAAGCTGTGTGAGGGGAATGTTTCCTCCGGGGCATTGTCTCAGCCCCTAGATTCCTGTCTCTGAGGGTTTCTATCTCAGCCTGTGAGAGACTCTCCTTGGTGCTCAGCCGGAAGGGGCACTTTTCCTACGGTGCTCTGTCATAGCCATGATGGGGTGGGCTTTCTGGTGCTGGGCTGGTCCCTGCTGGGGATGTTTCATCCTGGGGAGACTTTGATAGGTGCTGTTCTTTGGGTGTTCTAAGACTTGAGAGAAACTCTCCCTCGGGGGCTCTGTCTGAGCCGTGGGGGAGAGAACTTGACATTGGGTCCTTTCTCAGCACTGGGGCTTGGGCTCTTTCTTGGTGCCCCCTCGGAGATCTGGGGAGCTGAGAGGTTGTTTGAAAGGTCCCTCTCTGCACAGAAGGGGGATTCTGCCTTGAGTGTCCTGCTCAGCCCTATGGAGGACCTGTCCTTGGGCACTTCATCTCCCTTCGGTAGTGGGGGGACTGTTCCTTGGCTACTGTCTCTGCCGTGGCTGGGGAGCAGTTTGGGGCTCTGTCTCTGCCTTATAGGTAGATTGTCCTTGCTGTGCTCTGTCTCAGCCTTTGGGGTGAGGTCTTAGTTGTCTGCACCAGTGCACTTTGGGGGGAGTTGTTCTTACTTGGATGCTCTGTTTTAGCCTGGGGTGCAGTAATTTTCCTTGATTTCTGGATCTCAGTCCTGGGGGAGTTCTGTCTAACTTTTTAACTATCACTTTGAGCATCGAGGTGGGGATCTGGGTCTGCGGTGTCTGAATGTCGGTTGCATTATATACTCACCAACACGTGCTGCATGGGCGGTCTTTAATCTCAGCCACCCTGCTGGGTGTGCAGGGACCTCTCATTATGTCTAAATGTGCATTTTGTGCCGATTCGTGAGGTTTATTGGCCATTTGTGTATGTGTTTTATGAAGTGTCTTTCCATGTCTTTTACCCACATTTTATTGAGGTATTTGTGTTTTGTTAAACTGATTTGTAGTCTACATATATTTGTATTTCTGTATATATTTAGATATATAATTCTGAGTATCTTCTGCAGATCTGTCTTGCTTTGTCACTCTCTGAATAGTGTCTCTTTGATGAACAGATATTCTCAGTTCGATGAAGTGTAATTGAACAATCTATTCTTTACGGTCAGTGCTTTTCTTTTTTCAAAACCTGTCGTACTCTAAAGCCATGAGGGTCATATCCTAAGTTTTGTTCCAGATCTCCTATTCATCCGAAATCTATGTTGAGTGGACAGGAATGTGGTCAGGGAGGAGGTGTATTTCCCCATAGGGACCAAGTGGATTTACTGAAGGGACCACAGAGGTTTGCGGGCCCCAGGTTCAGCCATCTAGCAGCCGTTATTTCCAGATTGATCTAGACTCATTCGTCCGGCACCGGTGTATCTGCCCACCCTTACTCCAATCCCACATGGCTGTCATTGCTCCTCCTTTCCAGGAAGTCGTCTAGCTGGCATTGTACGCCTTCCAACTTTGTTCTTTTTCTGACCGATAGTCTTAGCTCTTCTACTGTTTACTCTCAGCTTGCAAATTACCCCCAAAAAGAACAAGATGGATTTTTTTTCAAATTTTAAATGAAAAAATATTTACATTATAAATATAATTGCAGTTGGTATCCAGGCAGAAATGACAATAATGACCTGAGAACAAATCTTGCAATCCACAAGAATGTATTTCTCTCCATTTGCTGAGGCCGGAAGCATCTATCAGTGAAGTTTTATGTGTTACGTGTAGTGTTTGGCACATCCGTTGTTAGGTTTACTCCCTGGGTTTTGATAGTCCTGTCACCGTTTGGAATTAATTTTTAAATTTTTTTTATAAGTGATTTGTTATTACAGAGAAATACATGTGGTTTTTGATTCTTGCTTCTGCATCTAGTAACTCGGCTGTTGTTCACTTACCAATTCTAAGTATTTTAATCCTTTTGTATATCCTATGTACAAAACATTGTCAACTGTGAACAGTGATGATGTCACTTCTTCGTTTCCAAAATTTATACTTTCTATATTTTCTGTCGTTTTCACTTCCTCCAATATGGTTGTGGAGACACAGTCGACACCCTAGTCTTATTTAAAACTCATGAAGAGGTGACGGGCACAGAGGAGGGTACTTGTTGGGATGAGCACTGGGTGTTATATGGAAACCAGTTGTCAATAAATTATTTTTAAAAAATTTAAAAAATAAACATTAAGAAAAAACTCATGAAGATAGGGTTGGATATTTCACCACTAAATGTAGCCCTTGATTATATTTTTTTTGGCAGATACCCTTTCTTAGGTTAAAGAGGTTGCTTTTCATCCTAACTTGCTGATAGATTTTACCATGAATGGGTACCCAACGTTAACCAGTTTATTACAAAGGTCCTATGACTTTTCCCTGGAATTTTGGTGTTAACATAGTGTACCAAAATGTTTGACTTCCCATCGTGAAACCAATCTTGCCTTCTAGCAATATACCCAACCACCATTTGACAGTTTTTTTAAATGTACTTTTTATTTTCACATGCTAACCATTTATTTAGTTATTGTGTCTACGTCCAAGGTGAGACCTCTGGGCCTTTCATTTTCCTTTCTTACAACATTTTTGTTAGATGTTAGTAAGATGTTTATATTGGCTTCATAAAATGAGTTGGGAACACACGACTTTTCTTGTCTTTTCTGAAAGGGTTTAGGTAAGACTGGTATGATTATTTCCCTCCTGAATATCTGAAGGATTCTTCAGGAAAGCCTTCTGCATAGGAAGGTTCTTCATTAGGTACTAAAAGTTTTACCACATACAACAGCGTTCAGATTTTCTGTTTCTTCGTGGCAGGTTTTGGTATGTTTCGTCGTTCTATAAAAGCGTCTATTTCATCTCAGTTTTCAACTTTGATATACAGTTATTGTGGGTGTTCCCTGTCTGTCACAGAACTCTCTTCTGGATCCAGGGCTCTGTCTCCTTCTACATGCTAGTGTTGCTTATCTGTGAAAAAAAATTGTCCTTGATAATCATGCCCAGGATGGTATGTGTTGTCATTAGTGTCAATGACGAACTTCTGCTTCTGTGTCTTTTTTTGTCATTTTTTTTTTATTCATTAACTTCCTCTCTACTTTGAGTAGCTGTCTTCGTCTGTTCAGACTGCCACGGGAACGTGCCACAACCTGGGGAGCTGACAACGCCAGAAATGTATTTCCGTGGCTGCGAAGGCCGCCGGGACGTCCAGGGTCAAGGTGACGGCACGAGGGCACTCTCGCGAAGGTCTGTTGCCTGCTTGGTAGCCAGGTGTTCTCGCTCTGGGTCCTCAGGGGTGGGAGGGCTCGGGCTCTCTCTGGAGCCTCTTTTATGAAGCACTATCCCATTCTGGATGGCGCCACAGTCGTGACTGAGGGACCTCCTGCCAGAGGCCGCTAATACGGCCTTATACCATGATCTTTGGGGTTTGGATTTCAACTCATGAGTTGTGGGGGGACACGAGCATTCAGAGCACAGCATAGCTCTTGTTCTTCTCTCCCGGTATTTATTGTAGTCTTTTTGCAACTTCCTACATGCACAGACCGCAATAATTTTCAGTCATATTTTTGTTTCTTATAGAAGCATTTAATGGTATAAGTTTTCCCCTGTATTCTTCACGAAGTGTGTCCCAGAGATTTTGTCCTGAGATGTTTCCTAGAGTTCGATAGAAAGTATTTATTTAGAAACATGTTATAAAATTTTGGAGTGGCTTTTATTGTTGTTGCTAAGAAGTAGTACTTTAATTTCATTTTATTTAGAGAACATAGTCTGCGTGAAATTAAGGATTTGGGTTTTGTCGACACCGTTGCCAGTTTTGCTGGCTTGAGAGAAATGATATTCTGATTATTGAATACAGGCCTCTATGTGAGGCCATGATCAAGTCTCATGGGTCTTTCCATCTACACATTTACTCTTTGGGGTCCGAGCTGAGCAAATTGGCACATTCTGATTGAGGCCACATCAAGCAAACTAACCTGTGCAGGTGAGCATGTGCATGAAAGGATTCCATCACGTAATGCTTAGGACCCCTCCGGGGAAGCCAGGCAAGTAGCCACCGCATTCTCCCAGGACATGGGACGTAAGTAGCATGTAACTGCGGAGCCCTGGCAGCCACCTTGCGATCATGAGGAGGAGCCGGAACTGGGGTGAAAGTGGTTTCCAGAAAGCAGAGGAGAACCTGGGGAAGAGGCCAGGCCCTTGGTCATATTATTAACATAGGATTTGGCCTCTTGTGATGCTAATCTCCGCTTAGCTTTTGGCTTCTTGTCTCATGTTAGCCAAAACGGGGGTGGGGGGGGTGGGGGGGGGACACCTTTTGTGCTCCTGTGCTTGAAAGCATCCTTTTCAAAGCAGTGTTCGCAGTGGCAAGTCAGAAAGAAACCACAAGGTACATGTGGAAATCCCCCAAAATCGTACCACTTGGCAACAGCCACTTTTCATGTTCAGGATTACAAAAGCCTGGAGTCCTCTCATAACAAGGCAGTGTTCTTATTACAGTTCGTGCTTAGTGTGAAGAAATTCTGTTTACTGCGTTCCCCCAGGGGGCCCCTACTCTGCTCTGACAAGTCAGAGACTGCAGAGCAGCCCAAGAGGAGGAAGGGGGCTCCTTTCTGCACTCCTGTGGGCGGACGCCATGGAGGATGCCAGGCGGGAACCCTGGGAAACTAGAGGGGGCGGCCCCTGGCGTGGGCGGACTCAGCTGTGAGGACTCACAGGGCTCCAGTGCTGCTCAAGCCTCACGTGGTCACGTTAGCGCAGGCCCGGGTCTTCAATGACCTTCACCATCGGGTTCAATTGCCATTGCAGCTGTGCGTTTAACGTGAAATGGACTAACAATTATGCAGTTACATTGTGTCACAAAGGGAGTGTCCAGGGGATGAGAGATCTCAGAAAGACGGGTTCACACGCAGCGCCTTCAAAAGAGAAGCACAGATAAGTTACATTGTGTCACAAAGGGAATGTCCAGGGGATGAGAGATCTCAGAAAGAGGGGTTCACACGCAGCGCCTTCAAACGAAGCGCACGGATAAACAAGCCTATGAATTGTGGGGTGAGGGGAGTAGTAGCAAGCCGACTTCCATGCTTTCCCAGGATTCCTGTTTCCTCGGTTCCTTGTGACCATGGTTGAACAGGGCACATGGGGTCTCTGGCCACGGATTTCAGTGACCCTCAGTTCTCGTTCTGCCCACTTTTAATGTGACCAGCCCCTTCCTCATTCTAATCGTTTTCATAAGACGGTCCTCTGTCGTATAGAGGGATTTTGATGAACGGATGATACTGAAGGCTCATGTGAGGGACCCAGGTAGGCCCTTGTACTGCCAGGCCATGCTCCCCTACCCCACCTGCCCCGTTGGGAATCTTGTGCTCACTGATTCCTCCTGACCCCCACATCTTCCCTTCCTTACCTCGTCCCTAGTTTTTGCAGAATTATGCCTTTGTTGAAGGCGTTCCTGGGAGAACTCGACCTCACGTTGACCCGAGGCTGGCCTCGGGCCATCGGAGGCCCCTCAACCCCTCCCTTATCCTTGAAATGTAAGTGCGCTCCTCCTTAGGAGCTGTTGCAAGGTTGAAGCCTGAGGGCAAGGGGGCGCTGGGCCCGTCTGGCCGGTGTCAGGGGTTAAATCCCTGAAGGCGTCCATAGGAACTGTGCAGGTTCCCAGCGGCAGTGCAGATCCAGTCGTCGGACCACAGGACCACCCGAGAGCAGCTGGTATGTAATCCCTTGCTTATTAAACCTGCTGTGACCCACCTGAGTGGCCTGTCTCTTCCCGGTCTCTCCTTGTCCTCCCTTCAAGGGGCCAGTGTCTGCGTTCACTCAGAAACTCTGGAGGGAGCTCCCAAGGGGCCAGCCAGCCAGGAGACCAGAGAAATAGGTCTGGAGGTGGAGGCGTCCTTGGGGAAGCCTCGGGTCGGCCAGCGACCTCTGCGTGGGGAGGTGTGAACGTCGGTCAGGTGCTTGGAGACCCCTGCGTGGGGATGGGGACACTCCTACAGCACCGCCGGGCTGATGCCTTGGTGGGGGGAGCTGCACTGGGCCACCGTGACAGGGACATACGCCACAACCGCACGGCAGGCCGGCCTCTGCTGTGGGCATATTGGTGGCCACCGTGCCTGGCAGCAGGCCACAGCCCGGATACAAGGGAGGAAGAAGACCGCTCGGGTGCCCTGCTCCGGGGCCTGGGGGTGGCAAACAAGGCAGGACAGCAGGACGACATGTTGGAGACTTCAGGCACCGTTTTGCAAGGTTAGTGTAGCAAGATTCTCGCACAGAATCGTGACACGGAGGCTTTTCTTTCCAGGAAGTAACTTTATTCCTGCAGGCACCGCTCAGTTGGGTTCGTACCCAAAGAACTGAGCCCTGAACACCACGTGGCGTGGTTTTTTATATAGTTTTTATTTCTTCGTCTCCCATATTTGGTAGCACACAAACATGCAGTCTGCTTAAGTGGTCTCATGTTACGAGGTCGTGAGGATGTTGTCACATATGTGAGTAGCAAGGTTGCCTTGAGATGTTCTTTTGTTTTCTTTCCTCAGGGAGGGGACCCTACTACATCCCCCCTCTTGGATGCTCGGACCCCTCTATTTAGGGTCAAAGAGCATCATCTTGGTTTAGAAGTTTATATTTTTCTAACATCATTACATGAGTGGCTGTCTCTTTTTTTCAATTATGACCTCAATGAGACTGGAGGCAGACCATACAACCAGGGGAGCTAAGGAGGGTAAGATTAAGCACCCTCCTAAAATTAGGAGGATAATTCTCATGCGGGTTTTGAATCCCCCAAGAGTTGAAAACCATCCTCCAAATAACCCTCCGGTGTTCCACCCGTTTCAGGTCTGGACTGGGACATGAGCAATTTTGTGCATGATCTGTGACTCCTCTGTGACTTTTTCCTCATCATCTGTCAGGTGGGCAGCAGTTGTTCAGGTTAAATTTTCATAAACACCCCCCTCAGAAGCAAGCATGTAATCTAAGGCCAAGCAATTTTATAGATGGCATTGTTCATTTTGGTTTGTTGCTTGGCTAGTAAGTTAAGAGCTCTGGCAGTTTCATTGGTTATAATTTTTACCACTGCTTGTAGTCTACTTATGCGGTTTAAACATGTAAGTGGCAGTATAGTAGCCCTGATATCCATTCTCTGTCTAGGTGGCAGGGCCATAATATTGGGAGGCCATTTATTATCCTTTACTTGTTAATTTGTAAGGCACGCTGCTTTTTTTGAGTCTCCCTGTGCCTATACACTTGAATCCTAAATGTTTCCCTCTGCAAGTGGGAGCAGGAAGAAAGATGGAGGAATAGTTTCCAGCACACGTGACCCTGACCAGACTGAGGGAAGGACAATATCGGCTGTCCTTCTACCTATCTAGTAGAGTCCGCCTGGGACTTACCATTTCATGGCTGTGATTACATTGTGCAGGCTTCTCGGAGATGAGAGAGGTTAGACAAGGGGTGGGGATCTGGCTCAAGGTGATCCGGGGTCCCCTACCATTGGGTTTTCTGGGAAGTTGAGTTATAAAATCTTCGGCCTAGGCATGTTAAGGTTTTAACAGAGATGACGGTGAACTTTTTCCCACGAGGCAGGATAGTTTTTCCCCATAATTGAGGTTTTTAGAAGCCAAACCCTGGTAGTAGGACTGGGGTATTTTATTTTACTATAAGGTTGGCGGGGATCTAATTTTCTAGTCTCTTACGGCCATTGTGTCCCATGTTGGTACCAACAAACTATCCAATCCACAAAGGGCAGGTGAGTGTTCACAGAAACCTCTCGCCACAGTTCCAGGTGCCCAGGCGGCCTCGGCCGATCCTATGGCAAAGAGTAGAGCAAGAATCAGTAATAGTGAGAAACGAAGCGTGACAGCGCCTCACAGTAAGGAAACCTACAGAAAATAAGGACAGTCTTTTGTTTTATTGGACTGTCAACCCCTCAAGCTTCTGCCGTGGGCAGATGAGTCCGCTCCCGGAGTGACTAAAGCAGAGCTGCAGTCTCCTGGAGTTTCTGGAGTTGCAGTTTGCTTCTTCCACATGGCCAGCTTGCATAGCGTTGATGGATCAGGAATGCACTCCCGGTTTCCATATGCCGGCTTCACTCCGCTGTAGTGAATCCAGGGACCTACTTCGGCTACTTTTACTGCAGTAGGGGTGGACACAATGACAGTGGACGGGCCCCTCCAGAGGGGTTTTAGGGGTTGGACCTTTCACTCCTTTATCCGTATTGCATCCCCTGGTTAAAGGGGTGAGCGTCTGTGGTCATATTCACAGGTAATCGTTCCCTGACTCAGGGGTGAAAGGTGGTTAGGGTGAAGCAGAGGGGCCGCCTCTGTTGTCTTAGGGTTAGACTGTCTGTCTCATTTAGATCCCCTCCTTATGCCCTTGATAATGGGGAGGAGGGCAGCATTAAGGATTTTGTAAGGGGAGAACTCCATCTGCTTCTTTAGCCTCCCACTCGCAGCTGCAGTCTGCCTCCCTGAAGGTCCCTTATCTCTCCCTGCCTGATGTGAACCCTGCCCTATTGATTTCTCCCCTGGAATAGGGCCTGTAACTGCTGTTGGGGAACAGTGACAATGATCGTTCTGGCTTCTTCAATCTGATAAGGGACGGTGTCGGGGTACAGTAGTTAGAATCTACCCAGGGGTTAGTCGAGTGGCCCCGCAGTATGGGTTTACAGGAAGGCTGGCAGGCATGAGGCGGCATAAACATTAGCAGACGCAAAGAGAAAAACGCAAAGTAAAGATTATACTGACCAACAAGATGGCATCTTAAGATAATGTCTACAGTTTCCAAATCTGCCAAATAATCTGGGAGAGCCCCTGACTTTGTAAACAACGTATGTCAGGGAATCTCGCGTAACTCAGGTGATAGAGGAGCAGGCGCCGTAAGTAAACAATGGTGGCTCTATTTCCAAGAGTTTGGCCCTAACTTAATTAAAAAAATTTAAGCATCTAATGCTTGTGAGGTGTTATTTAGAGTTTTGCTGAGTATAAGCAGAGAGTCTGCTTTATTTTGAGGTGTAAAACTTTTTCAAGAGTTTCAGGAGTTCTACTAGAGAAAGAGTCAAAGCAACCATTTACCATGATTAATTTGTAAATTGTTAGGTGAGCCAAACCTGAGTATTATTATATAAAGCAGAATTTTTACTACGTTTTGTGCCTTTTCTGTCTTTTAGGGGAAGGCCTTTACCCAGTTAGTAACATATTAACCCATACTAACAGATGTTGGAATTTCTTGACCTTAGCATATGAGTGAAACCTAATTGTCAGTCATTTCTGGATAGCCTCCAGTTTGTTGATTGCCTGGGAGAGCAAGTTTGTGGTTGAAAGGACTGTTTCTAAGACATGCTTCATAGGTTGATACTCCTTGCAGAAGTGTCCTTGGCAATTTTTTTTCCAGTAAACTTCCTTTGGGCCATTTGATAAGTTTTGTCCCTCCCTAAATGAAAGGCCTGATGGCTGTGTTTTAATGATCTTTCAGCTCTGTGAGCTTGGTAATAGTGAGTGCCCTGCTCTGTTTGTAACCATTCCAAGGGCTGGAGACAGTGTCTAGGAGTCAGACCTCAGTTTATTTATTTATTTTTTTGCGGGGAGGGAGAGTAGGTAGGATTGAGTCTCCTTCAATAATTGATACAGTAGGTAAACTACTTTCCTGAACCCCGGTATCTATAGCCTACACTATCCAGTAATTTTCAAAAACTCACATAATTGTTTCATAGTCTCTAATTTAGTTATAATGCCCCTTTCTAGCAAGGGAGTAAGGCTCTCTGGCATTATCAGGAAAGAATGAGAAAAAATTAGGTTTCCCCATATACATCCCAGGGGCCGAGAGAAAAATTTAGTTACAATTTTCCGGAGATGCCTCTAATCGTCAGGCTGCATTTGGATAGTTGGCCTGGAGTGGAAAGGAGGACAGAAAAGGTAGCTCTGGTGTCAAGAAGGAAATCAGCCAGTTTTCCTTCTCTATTTAGAGTTACCCCAGGTTCTGGGTTTCTGAGAGACAGTTAGTTTAGGGGAGCCACCGTCAAAAGCCCCAGGTCCCGGTTAGTCCCTTCCAGGGACATTGGTTATCTGAACCCTCACAGATAGAGGTGCCCGAGGGCATTCAGGTCTCCAGTGGTTGTTCCCATACAAGGGGCATGGCTTTCGAGGTTTTCATTTTGGTTGTCCCCTCCAGGGGCGTTCTTATTTGGCTTCTATGGCTTATACGTTCTTATACGACTCTGAAGAGCCATATAAATGGCACTTGGTGCCAGGACCTCGGGAAGTCCGGTCTGACATAGTACGTAAGGCCACAACTAAGGCCTCAGATTTTTTTAAGCCTCCGTTTCTGTTTTGTTTGTAATATACTCAATTGGCAGTGCCTGGGAGCTCCTCCAGGGTCCCTTCAAGGCCGACAGCCCATTTTTGCATTTTCTCTAAATATCAAGGGCTGATTGAGTAACAAATTTGTCCTTTAAAATCATCTCAGCCTTAGGGTGACAGGGGAGATAGCTATATATTTAATGAGAGTCTTCCCCTCAACCTCTCCAGGAAGGCCGCTGGGCTCTCATTTTGTATTTGTGATATAGTGGCTAATTCAGCAGAATTTAAGGGCTAAATCTTAGATTTCCTTAAATGTGTTTTTTAAAACATCTGTCTCATTAAGAGTCTGATTTAACAAAAAACTGTATCTTTCCAGGTCAACTCAAAAACAAACATAATATTCTGAAAAGGCTTTATATGTTTATCTGATCAGAAAATTTATCTAGATCTCCTTTTATCTGTCTTAAACCTTATAATGTAAAGTTTTTTTTTCTTCTGGCATTTAGCTTCTTGTAAGGGAAACCTGCCTGATACATTATAGGGAGGGCCTGGATAAGGTGGGTAGCATGGAGCAGAGCTGTATTTTTTGATATAGAGATGAGGACCCTAGAGGGGGAGGCTGAGTGGAAGACGTCCTTTCCTCCTTCTCTAGGGCTGTTTTGGATACAGGTAAGGGGCCCTTACTTGTTTCCCCTCCTGATCGCTGGCCTTCAGAAAGGGCTGCCACTAAATTAGGATCCACCTTACATTGCTTACATATATCTCGATTTTTTCCCTTAAGGCCCCCAAACCATGAACATAGGGGAATTCTTCCCATTTCCCTTCACGTTCACAAAAAATGAGTCCAATCTTAGGATAGTATTGTCATTGATATTTCCCTCTGAAGGTCGGTTCCCTCTTCCAATCTGTATTGGGGCCAAGCCTTTGGGCAAAAGAAAATGAATCATAATGCATTCTAAAGGAGTAATGGCCTTGGTTGGGGAATTACCAACCCATCTGTAGGAAAAAGGAATAAAGATGTCCCTTATCTCAATTTCCCATAGCTGGCCCGGAGAAACCTCATCTCCTGGCTCTGCGTTTTGGCTGGCTATGCGACTGGCAGCCATAACTCTTTCAGTCTCCTGAGATGCTGGAAGTAGTCATTTTTACCCAGGCTTGACCCTACCTCTGAGAGCTGAGTTGGTCTTTCCTGGTTTTTCTTATCCCTCCGTTTCCCACCTGCAGGATCTTGGGGGTATGGACCGTGACCAAGCAAGACTTTCCTGGTTGTCGTAGGATGCACTAATTTCTTTTGGCCCGAAAGTAACTTACCTATTGATCATTGGCCATTGAGGGAGGGAGTTAGAGTGTCAAAGTCAAGGTCTATTCCCCTGCCTTTTTCAACAGTGCCCACAGAAATATGTTTCAGCCATGTGGATATCCATTTTTGGCATACAATGGGCTAAGTTTAGTAAAATGGCTCCCATGTGTCTTAGTAAAAAGTCCTTCATATATCATCCACCCCTCATATGGCATAGGCATCTATTCCTCTGCTAAATGGGAATAACACAAATGTGGAGGATTTGGAGGCTGGCATTAAGGGTACTGCCATCATTTCCCCAGCCATTGGATCAAAGGAGGAGGAATTTTCATCTTAACCCTGTGTACTTTTAAAATTAAAAAGGGCACATGTTGGGATGAACACTGGGTGTTATATGTAAACCAATTTGAAAATAAACTATTATAAATTAAAAAAAAATACATTTATTTTAACCTTAGTCCATCCTGACCACACATAAAATTTCTTTTTAAAGATTTTCCTTCGTGAATCTTCTACAACTTTTCTGTGCATTTAGATTTTGTCCCAAGCCATTTTTCTCCAAATAACCAGTCTCATTTAGGACAAAATTATTCTCTTTTACCTTAAACAAAAATGTTTTTTCGTTTCCTAGATCTTCCTTTTATATCTACTACTTTTCTACATACAGAGTTGTTTTTTTAATCAGTCTTAGCTACATTTAGCAGAATTTTAACTCTTAGAAACCTTAGTCTCCAGTGAAAACTAAGTAGTAACTAATTGTGAACTCTGTGTTTCATCAGAATTTTTTTTAGATGGCAAACTTATGAATCCATTAAGTACAAATCATGTGTTTCAACAGTTCCAAACATCCTTAGTTTTTTTGCAACAAGTCAAAAGCACAGACCTACATCTAGTAAGTAGTGCTTTAGCTTCTCATCTCGTTAGATATCCAATGAATTCAACCTCAATTTATCGTGCAGCCAAAAGTTTAACGTTTGAGGTTACCAAAGACTTTGAAAGCTATCTTAACAATTACCCATGAAAACTATGAGACAAAGTTAACCGCCACTTTAAGTCATTCTTTTGTTAACAAATTGGAACAGAGATAACATGAGCTTATTTGACCTTCATCAAAACTAGGTAGAAGAAAAGATTTTTTTTAATGTTGGTAAACATTGTCTATCTCAAGCCAACAAACTTAAATTAGCTTAAACACTGAATAGGTTTTCCTTGGGTCCACTGAAGACAATTTGTTCCCCATGGTTAATTTTTACCTGGAACGTTGGTGGGGAAATCTGAGGTCCATGGTCTCTGCTTCCCCACATCTAAGGTAGGAGGAGGAGCTGACGGTGCCTGAGGCCTCGGGGAGCCAGTCATGCACACTGCGCCCCAGACGGTGCAGAAAAGGAGGGGGAGGAAGGGAAGGCAGAAGAGGAGAGGTGCCGGCAGAAGGCAGAGAAAGAGAATTCCCAGTTTTAAATCTTGTCAGCTCAGACAGAGGAGCAGACTCCAGGTTTCTTTTCTTTTGTTTTTGCCGCTAGTGGGATTAGGCAATCTGCGTCGTCCGGAGAAGATAGGGAATTTTCCCGAAACAAAGTGAGTTTCAGCAGCTGCTGAATATTGGGAGTATTTCTTAAAGTCCCCATTCTGAGGTAGAAATAACCAGAGACAGTTGGCTCTAATTATTATAGTCATTGACCCAGGAAATGAACGTGAGAAAGTCCCCACACTCAGTCACACGGTGACTGCAACCTGCCGCCCAGCGCCTTAGACTTGCAGCTTCATTCCTCGTCCCTTGTGGAACTAGTCGGGCAGCTCTGGGAGGTGATCGGGGTCCCCTTCTGCCTCTTTCTTATGGGCAGGTCTGCCAAAACGACCCCGGGTTCTACCAGTGTGACAGGCGTTCCCTGAGCTGGTTGCTGGGCCCTCACGGGTTCCATTAGCGCACGCGGGTCCTCGCCCGGCTCGCCAGGAGGGCTAGTCTCCTGCGGGCCAGCATCCGATGGCCCCAGGGGAGGCCGCCTCTCCTGGCGCCCCCAGGTTTGTTCGTATCCCGGCAGCAAGGGAGGTGGAAACACACCATGTCCGAAGCCCGGACCTGAGCCACCAAGTAATGTAGCAGGATTCTCGCACAGACAGTCCTGACAAGGAGGCTTTTCTCTCCAAGAAGCAACTTTATTCCTGTCGACGCCGCTCAGTTGGGTGGTACTCAAGGAACTGAGCCCCAAACGCCACGTGGTGTGGTTTTTTATATAGTTTTTACTTCTTTTGCCTCCCATATATGGTAACACACAAACATGCAGTCTGATTAAGTGGTCTCGTGTTACAAGGTCGTGAGGGATGTTGTCACATACACGTATAGCCAGGTTGCCTGGAGGTTTTTTTCTTTCCTTTGGGAGGGGACCCTACCACATGGCTATTGTTGATAGCGCTGCTATACTCATGCGGTTGCATGTCCACCCTTGGGACCAGTACGTTTGTATCCTTTGGGTAAATACTTAGTACTGCAGTTGCTGGATCGCAGTATCTTGTCGAGGAACCTCCACACTGTTTTTGAAAGGTTGCATTTTTGTCATCAATGGAACATGTTCCTTGCTACTTGTCAGAAAATCATGACCGACAAAGCAGAGGAGTCTGCTCTTAAACCCAAAAACCAAATGAAACGTCGTGGAGAACTCATAACTCCTCCTCCGTCTAAGAGAAGGCTGACTATGGCGCTGCTCTCAGTGATACCGAAAGAGAGGGAGCATCCCAGCCCGGGGGCTCAGCTGTGTCCTTGGAAGAAGGTGAGGATTGCCTGTCGCCCCCTCCCCTTCCCTACCAGCCCCAGTGCTAGCCTGGCCTCTGGCTCCTCCCTGCCACTGGAACAGTTCCCCTCAAGGTCACCAGCTATGGGTGACGCTGCCATTAAGTTCTTGGTCACATCGGGCGCAGTGTTTGCTCTCTGCTTCATGGAAACCTTCCCGGATTCCCAAGGTCCACACTCTACTGATTTCCTTCTCCTTATTGAATATTCCTTTTCTTTCATTCTTTTTTCTGCCTTCTGTCTCTCCTCTTAATTGCGGTACTCGTTCCTGCATCCCACCATCGGGATGTCCCTCCTACCGCACACCTACACACTCAGCAGACCATTGCACTAGCTGCCGAGCTTACAGTCAGCTCTCCCACTTGTACCCTCCTGACCCATCACTGCCCTGCAGCCGGAGCGACCATGTGCACACGGAAATCCGATCATGGCCACGTCCATCCTGAAGCCTGCCATCAACTGCCCCGAGCACTCAGAACAGCATCGGAGCTCCAATGCTGGCCTACATGCTCCGCAGGGCCCCGTGCTGCCATCCTCTCCTGCACGAGCCTCTGGGTGTCCTCCTAGCTCTCTGTGCCTCTGTCTGTCTCTCCATGAGGCCAGCTCATCCCCTCCTAGGGTCCCTGCACTGGCCTCATAGCAGCCAGAAGTCATCCTCCTCTCACGTGCACAGGCCGCCCTGTCTCCTGCTCCAGGGGTCACCTCCTGAGAGGGCCCTGCCAGAAGACCAGGTCATGGAGGCTCCCCTCTGTCTGTCTGTCACATCTCTGATGTCTTCCTTTCTCAGGCAAATTCAAACTGTATTTTTCTTTGTTCACCTTATATATACCTTCTTTGTAGCAGAGAGCCCAATGTGGGGCTCAAACTCATGAACTGTGAGATCATGACCTGAGCCTAAGTCAGACAGCTTAACCACCTGAGCCACCAGGCCCCTACATGTACCACCCAACTTCCCCAGGAGGATATACATTCCATCAGGGTAGGGATCGTTCCTGTCTTGTTCACTGCCAACCCTCCAGCATTGGCATGATGCCTGGCACAGAGGAGGATGAGCGAATGAAGTAGAGTTATCGAATATGGAGTACAAAAACATTCATTTTCAGAGGCAGAAAAGACTGATGAGGAGGGTCATTTACTGTCTGGGAGTGTTAGTGATGAAGTCCCGATATCAGGCATGCTGAGGCAAGAACACTTTCAACTTTTCAACTTGCAGAGGGCATCAAGGAGGCATTAAATCATCAGTGCCAGGACTCTGTGAAAGTTTGGTAAAATTACTTATACTGCCCAAGTAGGTTTCTGTATGTATGCATAGTGCCAAGATTATAAGAGGCTTCTCTTTTAAAAAAATTTTTTTAATGGTTATTGTTGAGAGAGAGAGAGAGACAGAGCCCAAACGGGGGAGGGGTAGAGAGAGAGGGAGACACAGAATCCGAAGCAGGCTCCAGGCTCTGAGCTGTCAGCACAGAGCTCGACGTGGGGCTCGAACTCAGGAGCCATGATCTGAGCCAAAGTCGGATGCCAGCCGACTGAGCCACCCAGTGCCCCATGAGGCTTCTCTTTTTCATTAATTTTCCCGAGGCCAAATTCTCAGGTCTGATACATATATCAGGTGTATCCTCCTGCTATGACATAAAAGCTTTAGAGACTGCGGAGCATGTGGATGTCCACGTGGGGTTGTTGAACTGCCTGTCATTGCAACTCCACATTACACTTGGTTTCCAGATGCACCTGTCATTCACAATATCCACGGGGAGGTGAGGGGAAGTGGTCGATCCACACTGATGGCTTCTTGTCCAAATCCGTTCCCCCAGAGCCTATGAATATGGCAGGGGATGGTATTCCACACCAACCAATTGGATTCTTTGTCTCCTGACTTAACCCCATCTCAGCAAAGGTGGGCTGAGTCACACACCTGGTAGTAATGCATTGGCAGGAGAAATCATTACCAGCCATCTCTCTACAGATAACCCCAAGGTCACCGCCACGACTGTGTTGGGAGAAGTGCCAGATAAACTGCCAATACCAATGGAAATCAATATAGAGATAAGAGATCAGTTAAAGAGGGAGATTCGACGGTTTGGACAAAGTAAGTCGAACAAGAATTTCTATCCATGAAAACATAGACAGTCTTTGTCATTCTATGATTTAGACTGGATTCCAAAGACCTTTTGAGGCTCATCTTTTGCCAGAACTGGGTTTTCCCAATTAGAATGTTTCCTCTTTATTTTGACTGAAATGTCCCAAGACACCTTTCTTGGGGGGGGCGGTTCTTTGTAATTCTCCATTGGTTGTTGTGTGGCAGACTTCCATTGGTAGATGTTCAGGTGTCTGGATGTAGCATGTAAAGCACAAGTACCCTGTCACACCGTAGGCCTTGAATGGTGGCCGAGGCAGCAGATACACCAAGGTGGACGTCGATGTCCTCTTTATACTTTAGAAATACTGACTTTTTAAAACTATGTCTAGAATATGAGAGAATCTTCAAATTGCTTGACGGAGTGCAAGGGGCTCCAGAAGTCCGGAAAAAATTTATCTTATATGCCATGAAGGAAGCAGGAAGGTGAGTGTGGAGGAACTCTTCAGTATGTTTCACAGCGGGGCCCAGTGTGGTGTTGGGTGAGGGGTGGGGACGGGACTGCCTGGCGTTTCTCAAACCCTGGTCCTCACTCAGAGTTCATGTTGTCTCTGCAGTTCTTTAGATTGATATTCTATGAGTCTCAGTTATGCTTCCAAGCTCATGGAGACTTCTGTTCACACTAGAGTGTGAGGTGGATATACCCTGACTAACACTCCTTATGTTTGCTCGAATTTCTCTTAAAAAGTGGGTCCATTTTCTATTCCCAGGTAGCTTGGAACTTCTCCTTCTATCCCCCATCAAGAGCCTCCCAAATTATGGATTCTTGGATATCTATTGGTTAATGCCTTGTTTCTTTATTTTCAGGTTTAAAAGACAAGACTTAATAAGCCATCTTAAGAAGAAACTACAAAAACTAGAATCTGACCATCTTCTCAACAAAGATCATCCCAGTTCAAATTTAAAATCCTATTGTTGAAATAATCAGTGAGAAACCAGAACCAGTTGCTGCCCTAGAATGGAACCCGATACTGTTGATACTTCCTAGCACATGCTATTTAAGAAAATTATTTTCCTGAGGTTATGAAATACTATTAGAATTTAACGTAGTATGTTTCTGTTAATAAAAGCTGGGCATTTGACCTTAGTATTTCGTTTCAATGGCCAATGTGTTGTGCGTGTGTTCTTCTCCCCCTGAAAGGGGGATCTCCCCCCTGAAGGGGGAG